>CM056833.1:925000-1542500 GCA_029853015.1 Chelidonichthys spinosus
TTGTGTTGTTTGCTTATCATGGTGCTCTGCTAAATGCTGCTCCTGCTCACCGCATTGCTCAGCTGAGCATTCTGCAGTCTCTTCGCATGTGAGATGTTGCTGTTGTTCACCTTTGCCAAGCCATGCAGCTTTCACTGAGCTTCCCCTCCAGAACGATGCTGATTGCTGAGATGTGTAGTAGCTGAGGATCAGTGTGGGAGGAAAGTGCATGTCTCTGTGCATTTCTATACCATTTGAGCTCAGCGGTTGTTTCCCTTTGTCTCCCAGCTCCAAATGAGTGTACCTGCAGCGACGGCACAGAAATCAGACAGCAACAACAGTGACATGCAATCAGCTGCAGTGGCTCCCTCCTTCCTCCCCAGCCAGTCGGGGAAGATCCCGGGCAGGAAGAGAGGGAGACCCCCGCTCCGCAATGTCGCCAAGATGGATTTTCCAAACCGTTACCCCGAGTCGCTGCCTCCACTCAAAGTGCCAAAGAAGAGGGGGAGAAAGCCAGGCTTCAAGGTCAGCCACACGAGGGGGGAACTGGGGGGATGAGCTGTGTGTGTGTGTGTGTGTGTGTGTGTGTGTGGATGCAGTGTGTTTAAAAATGCATGTGTACACAGAAAGACACAGACACACCGGCTCCATGCCCTTCACAGTTGTGGGACCCCAGTGACACATTTAAGGCTTTGCTCTGCTGTAGTCAAGGGAAATATTTCTACGTCAAAATTGGAAGTCATTATTGTAAATATGTTGTTCTTTTTATTCATAAATGCTCTGTCGCATAAAAACTTGTTTTATACTGGTAGCCACCTTTCTGCACGGTTCAGTAACAATGAAATAAATGCAGCATTGCAACAACTTTCTTGTCCTGCAGCTCAAACCCAGGATGGTGATGACACCGTTGGCCATCTCTCCCCCCAGCAGCACCCCTGAGCCTGACATGAGCTCCATTCCCCAGGATGCTGCCACCATCCCCCACTCTGCCACGCCCCAGGTGCTTACAGGTAGGACATTAAACCCACGTAAGAAGCTCTAATGTGTCTTTTGTCTTCACAATCCAGCATGCTTACAGGACACATGCAGGTCAGTAAGAGCATGCTTATTGTTTTCCCTCCACCAGTCTGTATCTACATCAACAAGCAGGCCAACACGGGCCCCAACCTGGACAGGAAGAAGATCCAGCAGCTCCCCGACCACTTTGGACCCGACAGGCCCTCGGTGGTCCTGCAGCAGGCCGTCCAAGGCTGCATCGACAGCGCCTTCCAGCAGAAAACCGTGTTCACTCTGCTCACGCAAGGCTACGGGGGAGAAAAAATATCAGGTGTTGTACAAAGACCTCCCTCAGGTGTTGCTTTCTATTTGTCTTGTTTTTTTACCCGAGGTACACTGAGTAACAAACATGCATCAGTGAAGGTTTAACGACCTCGTTTCTAAACTTGGATGTCGTTTCAAGTGGCCCCGCCGTGTGTTTTCGCCCTTCCAGCCACGTTTGACGGGAAGCAGCACCTCCTCAGCCTCCCCGTGGTGAACAGCATCGACTATGTGCTCCGTTTCCTGAAGAAGCTCTGCCGCAGCTTGCACTGTGAAAACCTCTTCAGCGATCAGCCCATCACCCAACACAGCGGCGGCTCCTACCAGTCAGACGGTAACTTGGAAAATGTGTCCGATGGAACGCTGCTGTTAACCAATGATTCAAGCTCACTCTGTCATCTTGCCTTCAGCTGAAACGTCCATGGCCGAGGACTACCATTTAGACCAGAGCGACGGCAAGCGCTACGCCTTGGACCCCGCCGATTCTGCCTTCGGCTCCATCAGCTCGTCCTACTCGCCGAAGAACTCCTACGGGTTTCGCTCGTCGCAGCAGTTCTCCAGCGGCTCGGCCTCCATGAGTATGTGCAGGCAGTCGTCCACCAGCCCGAACGCCTTCCCAGAGAGCAACAGGACAGGTGAGAAGCCACGGAAACATCAAACCAAGAGGCCCTCGGTGTTTAGTTCTCCAGGGTGTGGAAGTGAAGCGCCTTCCCTTTGTTCTTCCAGGAGGTTATAATGCTCCGTCAGAGTCCCAGGAGTCCAAGGCTCCATCCAACAAGGACCCATCCAGCTGGTCTGTGGAAGACGTGGTCTGGTTCATCAGAGATGCAGACCCCCAGGCTCTTGGTCCTCACACAGACGTCTTTAGGAAACACGTGAGTTGGTTTTCCGTTGTGTTCTTGACTCATTGAATGAACGTCCAGTGTAACATCATCTCGTCCGGTCATTTCCCGCTCATTTCACGCCGGCTTCTTCTCTCCTCTTTCTGTCAGGAGATCGATGGAAACGCTCTGTTGCTCCTGAAAAGCGACATGATCATGAAGTACCTCGGGCTGAAGCTGGGGCCGGCCTTGAAGCTTTGCTACCACATCGACAAACTAAAGCAGACTAAGTTCTGAAAACCTTCGACGGTATATTTTCCCCTCCTCGAATCCAACAATTCAGTTGAGAAGAGTCTCCGGGTCTGTCAGCCAATGGGAAGAAAGGAGGAAGTGAGATGCGTCACGTTCTTCTTTTCTGTAAAATGATACGAGAACACGGGCGGCTACTTCTACGTTAAATAAAAATCCAAAGAGTGTTTGAGTATTATTGCAGATATCACTTTTATGAAGACATTTGTAACAAACGTAGCATTTAAACGTAGTGTCTAACTTAATGATATTAACATCATTGATGATCAACTCTCTAAGCATTTTCTGTAAATTAGCACTTATTTCACAGCTAACGCACACTTAAAAGCATACGGTTTAGCTAGTTTAGTCACCAGCTAGTCGCTAACTGTGCTAACAATGCTGTTTGGTGCTAAGTAGTTAGTGTACAGCTGGTCTTTAGAGATTTTTCTAGAATTCTAGATAAACGTAGTGATACGCCTCATACCACACTCTTTTCCTATTGGCTCACAGACCCTAGTGATAGTCACAAATCCCTCCCCCTTTCTCTCTCTGCTCTTACTTACTTACTTTATCTACTTTGGGCTCATATTTTGAACTAAAAACCACCAGATTGTGAAATGCATCCTTCATACAAATGTCAACATAATGTACTCAGTGACAGGAGGTCGGTGCAAGAAAGGGTTTGCCTTCATGAGCAACACACACACACACACACACACACACACACACACACACACACACCTATGAGGAAATATATATACATGTTGACCATCTGTCAAGCAGGCAGAAACACTTTATACCGTGGTCAGATCTCACTGAGCGCCTGTTTACCAAGCTGACAACACATCCATGAGAACGCATTAAATACTACGTTGCTTTTCGATTGAGAGATTTAAAAAATCATTTTGATACTATTTTTTCACATTACTGTGTAAGAAAAAAAGTAATGTTTCCATTGGATTTTTCATTCTTTTTTTCCTTATAATTGATTTGAATATTTAAAAACAAGACACTATAACCTAACAAAGTATAACCCACATAGAAAGAAAGTAGCTCTCTCCTCAGTATATGTAATGGGAAAATGGGAGCATCGTAAACGTGATATATTTATGTTTCAATATGCAAGATTGTTACACGCCACTTATCTCCATAGGCTCTTCATGTGTGCTCATAAGGACATTTTTTCTAAACGCATATGTTTCTATGTTTTTATCAGGCATCAGTGTCGATAAGGACAGCTGTCCAAACACTTGACACCTAAATGTTACGGTGATAACAGCCATGTAAATGGGTATATAATATAATATTGCTTTTGTATGCCACTTTTGGTGTACAGTATGCATCCTTTTTTAAATCAATTAACCTTTGTAAGTGAATGCTGCTGTAAAGATATTACATGTAAGCCATGCCTAGTGAGATCAAGCTGAGGTGTTTTATTTAAAAAGACAACAATAAAACAACAAACTATGATTCAGAGTTTTTGGAGAACACTGAGTGGATCAGTACTCTATGCTGGTGCTAAAGTTCTATATGTATTTAACTGTTTGCTTTTGTGTTTGTGAGATCATAGTGTATGCTGTACTGTATGTGAGCATTAAATTAAGAAATCGAGTAAATCAGAGATTTGTGTGTGAGGCAGATGTTTTATTTCCCCCATGTTTCTGTATTTTCTGATCCAATAGGCTGCAGCTGCATTTGTCTTTTTTGTATTACATTTAAATGGATCCAGATTTGGATGTGGGTCCACACGTCTGAGACTTATTTTGGCCAGGAGACTCATCTGTGCTGCGACACGCATGATTTAACAAAGGTGACCTATATCTGCGGCTCCAAAACCGGTGTCCTCCAGGGGTCCTTATCGGGCCTCTCAAGGGGTCCTCGTATATCAGGAGCAGACTCGCTTCTTTACTACCGGCTGCAGATTAGCATCACGTGTTTCGCTCCTGTCATCCAACATTATATAATTCTAGTACAACTCACTCCTAACAGCAAAGCTTCGGAGGTGTGGAAGGAAAACTCGTTCTGTGGCTGGTTCAGATGAGCTTGGATCATCGTTATTTTAAGTTACAGGAAGCAGGAGGAGAAAGGTGTGGTTGGGAAAGAATTCACATGTGTGTCCGAGGGCATCGACTCAATCAAAGTCAAATGATTCCTCTGATCACAATGCTAAGAAAAGGCAGAATACTAAATCAGGTATCAGCAGGAAACGTGTTCAGTGGACACGAAAGAGGGATATTTCTTTCCAGAGGCCTGTGGACCGATCAGGCGAGTCATGTCTTGCCACTGTGAAATCATAACAGAATCAATGAAGCCGGTCAAGTAATAATTGAGAAATAAGCCGGTTTACGTTCCTGCCAAGAGTTAGATGAGAAGATAGACACCATACTTGCGTTTGTTTGGTAAATGTGAGGCTTAAATCTGCAGCATCTTAGCGTAGCTTAGCATACAGACTGTCTAAAGGGAAGAAAATCCTCCTACCAGCATCTCTTAAGCTATTTTTCTTGGCCCGGAGTGGTAACTTCCTACTCCGGTTGCCCAACAACCATCCAAGAGATGGAAGTCAAAGCTCTGTGAGTCGTAAGCTGCCTAATTAGAACTTGCATTGAGGATCAATCTTAAGGTTTTCAATCCTTTGTGCTGGAAAATTATCCCATAATGTTAACTGTAAGTAGTCTTTTTTTAAAGGGGGTGGGCATGGGAGGATATGAGAATTTCATATCACGATTATCCCGGCCAAAACAACGATTTATTATTTCTATCCTTTGAAAGTCAGGCTCTAGTTTTCACCTTTCAACCATGACAGAGAACTGACAGCTTTTTCCGTGACGATATATTGTGATTTAATCCCAATGCATGATAAAATCCTATATCTTGGACTCATGGCCCTTCACACAACCAACCAGGGGCCATTGGGGGCCCACTGGTTGGTCATCCAGCACCTTGAATTCTCTTGTTGCCGAAAGGTACTATACAAATAAATTGCCTTGCATACATAATATTTTCTTGAAAATCCCGTTTCATTACTTCGACATGTCACACTTAAAGGTGTAATTCCTCTATTTCTGATTAATTCGAGTGGATTCATTTGATCAAAATCCAAACCCCTCCCCAAAAAAAACATTTTTTTTATTTATTTATTTTTATTTCCCGCTGATGAGATTTCAGGCTGATCATCCTCATCACGATAACGGATCCGGTTGTAACGTGACAGGATCCAGCTGAACCCGAAGCGAGCAGGCAGAGCAGCAGGCTGTGATGCACACGGGTGACGCCGCGCTCCTGTAGTCGCATAACCAGACTGGCGTGGGATCGGTCCCTGCTGCGCCTCATCGGGAGAGGAAAACACACACATTTCATTAGCGGGCGGCTTTTCTTTTCAACGGAGGCGAACTGTGTCGAGAATAATCCCCTTCGGGCAAACGTTTCCATCGGAACGGGGGGGTTTCTGTACTTTGCAGGAACCAGAGCAGATTTTTATTCCGGGAGAGAATCCGCAGATATATAGGCTGTAATAAGGTAAGGACTGCATGGCATGTGTGTTTTTCACGTTTATGGATGCAGCAAACGGTGGATGGTTTGTGTGTGTTTTTTTTTTTTTTTTGGGTGAATGGGATCGAGCGGAGAGGGAGAGAGAGAGAGGGAGAGAGGGGTTGGCACACGGGGCACCTGCGCATCCCTTAAAAAATAAAGCCACTGCGTCTCCTGGCTAGAAATAAGACGAATGAGAAATGTCATCGACATTTGCGCAATTAATTGTCTGTAATGCGCTCCGACGAGGCGTCTCCGCGGCGCAGCGACGGTTCTGCACAATAAAGACATGAACACGTCTGGTTGGTTATGACATCTTGACATTTTCTTTTTTTGCGCACGGAGAGATGTCATCGGGAGGCCGGATGGAGGGATGTGATGTGAAAATACTCTCACTGCGTCGTTTCCATCGGAATGCAGCCGCAGCGTCTCTCTCCCTCTCTCTCTCCCCCTCTCCCTCCTACCGGGTAGCTTCTAATGGCATTAACTCCGATGTCATTGCCCAAAGCGTGAAATAAAAGCAGCATCTGTTTGGGGGTAAAACACCCTCGTACCTGTGGCTGCATGTTTCAATGAAACGCCGCAGTTACACGACGGCGAGCCGGTGGGTTTTTTTTCTCTCGGCGCTCCGAGAAACAATTTTGTCATCTTCCTGCAAGAAAAAAAATTGTCCTCAAGGTCATTCGCCGCAGCCTATTTCACACTGGTCTGTGGTCCCCGGCCGTGCACGTTATAAAAGGCTGTGGTTTGCACTGACTCGAGGACCGCAGCGCACATTTCTTGCTGTTTGTTGTGCAAGGCCGGAGCCAATGCAGTGCTGTGTTGGAGGGGCCGTCCAGCCCGCCGCTGCGGAGCTGAGGACCGTGTTGGTGGTGGAGGTTCCCACACTGGCCTCTGGAGCCGACATGCAAATGTATTTCTGCTGTTTCATTTGCTTGAATTATGTATCAGAACTGACGCATTCCTGCCCACTTTATGTCACATCGTGAGTCAATAATTAATGAATGTGGGGGGCTTTCTGGTGTGGTTTGCACTAAGTCACCACGACTGTTACACCGAGGGGCCCCTCTGGTGTGGATGATCCTGGCTGATTGGTCTATAGATTGCCCCCCCCCCCATGTGCTTGATTATAAGACACACTCCCCAACTGATTACAGCAGGCCTACAGTGCTCCGGCAGCCTACAGTGCTCTGGCAGTCCTACAGTACTCCGGCAGCCTACAGGGCTCCGGTAGGCCTACAATTCTCCGGCAGCCTACAGGGCTCCGGTAGGCCTACAGTGCTCTGGCAGCCTACTGTGCTCTGGCAGTCCTACAGTGCTCCGGCAGTCCTATAATTCTCTGCAAGCCTACAGTGCTCCGCCATTCATACAGTACTTTGGCAGCCTACAGTGCTCCGGCAGTCCTTCAATTCTCCAGCAGCCTACAGTGCTCCGGCAGTCCTATAATTCTCTGGCAGGCCTACAGTGCTCCGCCAGTCCTACAGTACTTTGGCAGCCTACAGTGCTCCGGCAGTCCTACAGTAGTCCGGCAGCCTACAGTGCTCTGGCAGTCCTACAGTACTCCGGCAGCCTACAGGGCTCCGGTAGGCCTACAATTCTCCGGCAGCCTACAGGGCTCCGGTAGGCCTACAGTGCTCTGGCAGCCTACTGTGCTCTGGCAGTCCTACAGTGCTCCGGCAGTCCTATAATTCTCTGGAAGGCCTACAGTGCTCCGGCTCATTCAGGCCTTACTGGGATGTACTGCGGTGCCCCCTCTCTTACGATCATACAGGCTTTGTTGTCATTGTCCGGTTATAGGACAGCGTTTGCAGTGGAAACTTGATAGCAGGCGATCGAACATTCAATGAACTGGATCTGCTCTGACAGTGATGATCCAGGTCAGTGCTACATGGGCCACCGACCGGCACAAGCAGGCTGGAGGGGGGGTTGAGGGGGGGGACAGAAATAGAACAAGAGCACCAGGGAAATGTGCTGCCTATACCCCCCACCCCCAACAAACACACACATTTACTCTCCGTTGTCACGCTTGAAGTGGAAATTTAAAAAGAAAAAAAGATCGTTTTCTACGGCGTGTGCTAGAGATGTTCGGGCTGCCGTCACTCAGGCATAAGTAAATGCATTATGCATGTGTTCTTGCACCACAGGAATCATGGGAAAGCAGAACAGCAAGCTGACTCCGGAGGTGATGGAGGATCTGGTGAAGAATACGGAGTTTAACGAGCACGAGCTGAAGCAGTGGTACAAAGGCTTCCTGAAGGACTGCCCCACCGGCAGACTCAACCTGGAGGAGTTCCAGCAGCTCTACGTCAAGGTTCCACTCTCTCTCTCTCTCTCCTTTATCGCCGTCTGAACGTGTCAGCACGCCGTCTGCACCATCAAACTACAGTTCCTAAGTCTTATTTAAAGCACAATGAATTATTGAACACCCCCCCCCCCCCCCCCCCTTCCTACATTTGCAGTTCTTCCCGTATGGTGACGCGTCCAAATTCGCACAGCACGCCTTCAGAACCTTCGATAAAAACGGAGACGGGACCATCGACTTCCGAGAGTTCATCTGTGCTCTGTCCATCACATCCCGCGGCAGCTTTGAGCAGAAACTCAACTGGGCCTTCAACATGTACGACCTGGACGGCGACGGCAAAATCACCAGAGTGGAGATGCTGGAGATAATCGAGGTAAAAAAGGGGGGGATTATGGAGTCATTAAAAAAACAGAACACTTGCTCATCAGGGGGATGGACTGGCCCTTTTTGGGGGGTTTGTTATCAGTCGCCTGCACACCTGCACCGCTTTGAGTGCAGAGGCGGGCAGCTTCGACGGCGACAGAAATGCAGTTGTATTGAATTACAGCGAGCCATTTCTGGAAGCACAATCAGGATTGTAAATCTGATATGTCGCAGTGATCGGCCGCTGGAGTATATTGACGATTCCCGTAGTGATAAATGTGGGTCTGAAGCCAGCGATGTCTGGCGAGCAGCTGCCTATTAGATGAGCTGCGTCATGTTGGAAAACATGTTCTTCTGAATGGGTTAGATGTGATTTATCACCATTAATGGTGTCAAAGCTACACTTATTTATTTGAATTTTCAATCTCCAAGGTGTAAATACTTCAGAGCGTATCCATCGCCTCCACACGGCTCCCAACATGGCGATAGCTGAACCGGCAGCTAGCAGCTAACAGTGCAAACAGTGCAGACACAGCTAACAGGGATTACCTGTTTCTGTGACAACGGCGTGGGTCGGGGCGCCGTTACCCGCGGTAACCACAGCGATCAGCTGGGCACACACACAACCCTAAAGAAAGCAGAGAGAAACGGATTACAACACACACGGAGGGAGAGTGACATCATCCTCATCATCATCAGATGATGTTCTTCACTTTAAGAAAAAAAAAGTTGCTTATGTGACGCAATAAAAATGAGGGTTTTTTTACGCTTAAGTGGCATTTTAGAGTTTGAAGATGATCATTTGGACAACATCGTGAATTGCAATTACTTTGAGGAGGATACTTCATTATGTGGAACGTATTTTCTAAATAAAGCCCAACCAGCTTGTATAGCGAGGTTGAGCTGGACGAACACATGCACACAACAAGTAGGCTTCACTAGATTACATAAGAACCGATCCTCTGCTAATTTTTCTCACTGCGCCTCCCTCACTCACAGGCGATCTACAAAATGGTGGGCACTGTGATCATGATGAAGATGAACGAGGACGGCCTGACACCACAGCAGCGGGTGGACAAGATCTTCGGCAAAATGGATAAGAACAACGACGACCAGATCTCGTTGGACGAGTTCAAAGAGGCGGCGAAGAGCGACCCGTCCATCGTGCTCCTGCTGCAGTGTGACATGCAGAAGTGAGCCCCCCCCCACCCCCCACCCCCCACGCTCGCTCCCCCCTCCCCCGTCTGTAATCCACACACTCTGGACAGCAGCACATGTTTTAATGTCTCATTAGGGTTCTCTGCCATTTCCACAGGAAAAACAAAACAAAAACAAAAACAATGCTTGGACTATTTTTCAATGGACTCGCTTCTTGTGGTCGTATGCATGAGAATGTCAACTGCTGAATAATTTTGAATATAGCTATAAGATATCATGCATTTCTATTTCAAGACATTGCCAGTGTGATTTGTGCACCGTAACCCCCCCTCCACATGCCCCCCTCCCCCCTAGCTTGTATATCAGTGGAGCACTCGCATTCAATTATGTTTCCTGCAGTATTTAGGATTCCCCCCAGTGTTCACTGCTGCTACTGCTGCCGTACGCTTTACATAATAGTAACAAAACAATAACTCCTATGATAATTGTAACTGTCTCTACTATCCAGACTTGTTGAGCTCTTGGAGACTAGAGAGGCTCCTGTCTGTTTCCGGATGTTTTCACACAGACGGAACCCAGAAGAGTAGGTTCTTTGCATGCATATATTATGTGTCAAAAATATAATCTCTTACCTTTTGCATCTTTAGGTGGTTGTAAAAGAGAAAACCCTATGGAATTCATTTAGTATTGTTGCATGGGATGTACAGTATGTGACTCATCTGACCATTAGTTCACCAACCGTGGGAGCATGCTTCCCTCCATTTAAACCATGTGTATGTGTGACACTTGAGGGTTTTTCCTTTGTTTTTTGTTGGTTTTTGGAAGGTATTTGGATAGAAGTTGTGGGCTTTATCTCCGAGGAAGAGCTTTAACATAAACACCGTATTACGTTTGGCTTCGGTGGCGTCTGGGAAGAGCAGAAATATATTTATCGAGCAGCTTGCCTTCATTATTCTTTTTACCGTACTGCTGCCGCTTCATGGAAAGGGCCAAAATTTATAGCTGTCACCAGGCACAGTACTCACGCATCAACCCCCCTCAATTGGCTTCTCATTCAGGCTGCTTGTTTGATTTAGACTTAAACAACTCGACTCAGTACATATCAATATGTTTACAAGGAAGAGCGATGCAAAATGAGTAGTTTTGGCTTTTGACCGTATTGCTTGGAGCTCGCTCTCTGGCCGGGAGGCGCGGTGAGAGGGGCTCTACTTCCAATGCAGCAAAAACAATTTCAAAAGGAGGGAAAAACCTCTTCTATGTTTACTGGACACACTGCATTCCTACGTATTTAAACTTTTTTGTAAAAGGAGAAACTTTTTATCGAGAGGTCACATCTTCTATTCCGTTTGCAACAATCATTAAAGATGCAGGACCCTCAAGAGAGGCGCCTGATTAAGCTTCTGAAAGAGTGTTTCAGTGAAAGACGGCGATGTAGGCTCCAAGTTACTGCGGGAAATTCTCTTTCAACGGTTTCTGCTTCAACGTTTCTAGGCTATGCAAGCACGGACTGAGCGTCTGCTTGTAGTCCGCTCACAGCGGTGGAGGCTGCAGAAGCTTTTCACTCGTTCTGTCTCCAAAACACAAAAATAACTAAAAAACCAACCCCTCACATTAGTAGAGTCGATATTATTTATTTATTTCAGTCCGGTCACTATGTCCGATTTTTGTCTCGTAAAAATGTTTATATCAAATATGGAAAAATCATCAACCAAGTGACTGTATTCTTTTATACATGTGGCATGTGTTGCACCCTAAATTCATTCTGTAGTGATTAAAATGAATAAACCATCACCAGGCTTTTTCAAAAGACACGGTCTGGTGGGTTGTCATTAATGGGAAGGTGAACGGATGGTGTGAATGGATGACATGGATGACATTAAATAGATGATCCAACATATATTGTAACAATGTCGTCACAGAGGCCAGATTTCATCTCCTGTTTAGACGGGGATGAGAGCAAACTTCACAAACTGGTGTAAAAACATGAACACTGACGTTTGAGTCCTGCTCCCACAGTACGGTTCCCCGGCCGGACTCCTGAGGCAAAACTAAACACAAACACCGTTAAAAACAAAACCAAACAATTAAATACTGCCCATTTTATGAAATGCATCCACCAAAAATGGCAAAATATAATAACAAATAATAATATGCTGTATAAATAATAATATTATCTTAAAATATTTCATAAGAATATATAATAAAAGTTAAGCACCGGCACAAACAGCAAATGATAACACAAAAATGTTTACAATGGATGATAAATATTAAGAGTTATAACGAAATAAAGACACATTCATCTGATAAAACTCATCATCGTCCTTTAGAGTGTCTATGGCAACACATTGGAAGAACACAACAATAAAATGTTATTGGGATAAGTTAACATACTTTTGTGTACAATTATTAGATTTCATAATTTCTGCCCGCATTAATTGCTTCTTCATGTTTTCTCTAAAATGTATCAAATATTTATATTAAAAGGCTCAACAGAAAAATACACATTAAAAATACTTTTTACTTTGTTCCATTTTACAGCGAAAGTTACCTCCCTTGTGCAAGAACTATAAGCCACAAAAATATAAAATAAAATATATATATAAAATCAAATTATTTGACAGGCCACGTTGAACTCTCGTGCTGCATAACAGGGACTTTCAGAAGCTAATAATACTGAGAAACACAGCGACTGTGCAGGTAAACACTTGTAATGCTTCTGTCACTGGAGCTCAAACATCTCCGTCCACCGTCTCACGGCGATCTCGCTCCGGATCCTCCAGCTGGTGGATGTTGACCAGGCTGGTTTTAGGCAGATGGCTGGAAGACATTTGATCAGTCGTCAAACATTACTGACACACAGTGAATAACGTTTTTGTAAAACCCTTCTTAAAGTACGCAGACAAATATGGCAGCTGGAGCCTGTGATCATAAAAACACTATTAATTGAATTATTTATTAATTTAGTATTTAAATTATGCACGTAAATATATTGGTAACGGACTAAGTTAAATTAAATATTGTGCATTTAATTATATTTATTATATAATAATAGAATGACATTAGTAAGTACCAAATTGTAGAATAGAATAAAAAATTGGCATAAATTCCACTTATTGCTTATGGTTTTTTTACTAATTCATTACAACGTATTACAATGACCCACAATTCAAAAATCCATAATTGATCCGATGGCACACTTTAGCCTCCATACAGGAGACACAGATGTGAAAGTTAATTAAAATGCAAAGGTTGGGGTTACAGAAAGGACAGCATGTAAACAGGGACAAACATTTAGAAGAGCGCCACCTGGCGGTGAGGGGAGTGATGAAGATAAACTGTCGGAGGTGCTGCCGCTCTGACAGCTCCAGGAGGAGATCCAGAGAGATTCTGCGATTGTGCATATCCTACAAAAAGAGAAGTTCATCCAAGTGAGTGCAACTTACAGTCATCTGGTTTTACACACATTTTATGCACAACGTTTCTGATATTTCTGTGTGCTCACCATGTAGACGTCAAACTCGTCCAGGCACCTGAAGGGTGATTCGGTGATCTCCCACAGGGAGAGCATGAAGCACACGGTGGAGAAGGAGCGCTCACCGCCAGACAGCGACCTCATGTCCCTCGCACCGTCGTCGTCCCGGCCCGGGGGCTTCACCTGGACAGGTTTGTGCATTACTTGTATGCCATACATGGTAAATTAAAAAAAGGGAGTGCATGTTGTAGGTTTGGATTTTGGGACGTACCAAGATCGAGAGCGTCTCATTGTTGTGATCAAAAATCATGGAGCCACAGCAGTTCATCTTTATCAGGAAGTTATTGAAGTATAACTTGCATCTGACAGAGAGGGACCTTTAGGTAGAAGGAGAAAGAATTAGAAAGGTTTCCACTGCAAGTTAAACACTATAATCGTGTGGATGCCGTTATTTACCTCCGCATTATTTTGTATCTGTTCTGCCTGTCTGACATGATGTTTTCGAGGCGATTGATGAACCTCCGCAGATCTCTCACTTGGTTGGTTTTCTCTCGGTAGAGAGCGAGGGCCTCAGCATACTCCCTAATGAGGGCAAAAAAAATCACATTTTCTGGATTCCAGCCTTGCAGTGGGTAAAACGAGGCCATATATATATATATATATATATATATATATATATATATATATATATATATATATATATATTAAAAATATCTCTGACAGACAGACTCCTGAATAAAGAGTCCTACTACAGACAGGAAGGGATCTATATGGAGCAAATGGATCTAAATGTCATAAATGGGTAAAATGCTGCTTTACATGAATGCACCAGTAATATGAATATCATTATACAATATATATGACATCAGTGTTCACAGAAAGCCTGTGATTCCTCACCTGACCACCTGCTGCTGCTCGCCGTGGTTGCTCTCGTACACCGCGATGTTCTTCTTCAGCCGCGTGATTTCGGCGTCGATGCTCTTGGTGCTGCCGGTCAGCTGCCGCCGCTCTGGACTGATCTCCGTGGCCTTGGCCACGTATTCCTGTCATCACATGTGAGGTCTGATGACAGTCTGACAGCCTGAATGACTGAATCTCTAGAATATACTGCAGCTAAAAGAGCCCCGATAAATGCATGAGGTAACAAAACCAGCGAAATATAATCTGCTGAACAATTTGAACAATAATCGGCTCCGGTTACCAGTAACTCCTCCTCTCTTTGGGCGAGGTCTCTTCTCATGGCTTGGACTTTGTCTTCATGAGCGTTCATTTTGTTTTCTAAAGTCTTGAGGCTTCGTTCGTGTTTGGAGCACTCAGCCTCCAGCTTCAGCTGCTCGTCCTTTGGGGCAGCAAACAAAACATGAAACAGTTTCAGTCTCACTTCTTCATGAGGACATTTTCACACACTCACATCCTCCAGAGGAAAAATAGTGTTGTCAACTAAAAAGCCTTTACATTCAAACAAATCACCGTTCAAAAACATTTGAAGTCGCAGGACTGAAGCGAGATTAAAGCAACAGAAATGTGGCTCTGAAACTATTTTTAGCCTCTAGACAAAGGGAAACAACAAAGCCCCACTGCACCTTTAATGGCTCCATATCCTCAGAAAGCTGATCAATCTGCTCTCTGACAGCAGAGTACTTGGACTCCATGTCCTCTGCTGCTTTCCGATGCTTGTCAAGCTCCATCTTTGCCTCATGAACAGCCTGCTTTTCTACCTCAATCTTCTGCTGGTTCTCTCGGGCAACTTCCTCCTGCAAGGCGTGTGACATTACATAACATGACATAATCTGGGGTGAGATTTATGTTTGGTCTGTAGGTACCAATAAAAACCGAATGATCACCAAGGAGCTGATGTCATCGATGTGCTCCTCGCCGGCCGTCTCCAGCTCAGTTATTGCTGCCTTGACTTCATTCACGGAGACCTGCATGGGAAATATAAAAGACAGTTTACAGCATCTATATATATATATATATATATATATAGCAGCACGCCTTATCTTCAATCTACCCAAATTCTCCCACGTGACCCCCCTCCTCCGTGACCTCCACTGGCTCCCTGTTGCAGCACGCATCCAATTCAAGACGATGACACTGGCCTTCAGGGCCATCAATGGAACGGCACCCTTCTACCTTCAAACACTGGTCAAACCTCATGCCCCGAAGCGAGCACTTCGCTCTTCTACTTCAGCTGGCCGGCTGGTACCACCATCGCTGAAATCAAGCAAATGTCGCTCAGCAAAGTCCAGACTCTTCTCTGTTCTGGCGCCTCAGTGGTGGAACGAACTCCCGACCAATGTCAGGACAGCAGAGTCATTTGCCATCTTCCGAAAAAGGCTCAAGACTCACCTGTTCAGACTTCACCTTGACTCTACATAGCATGACCCACTAGCACCCTCCCTCGACACCCCCCCCCCCCCCCAAAAAAAAAAAACAAACAAAAAAAAACAAAACAAAAAAAAAAAAAAAAAAAAAAAACTTACCTATAGCACTCTGATCTTAGCACTGTTGCTCTTGAAGTACTACTTTACTCAGATGAGGACCTAACACTTGTTCTATTTTTAGCTCTTACTTTATCGGCAATGATACGTCGTGGTTTCTTTGTTTCCTTCTTTTGACAAATGTACTTATTGTAAGTCGCTTTGGACAAAAGCGTCTGCTAAATGACCTAAATGTAAATGTAAATGTAAATATATTTAAACGCACAAAAATAAGAAGAGAGAAATGCAAACATGCAACGAGTGAGAGGAGGAGAATGAATTGTGAAGCAAACGTGGTTGCTGTGAAGTGAAACCAGGTTCTGGTGCTCATCCAGTAAGAGTACGGTCCACTGACCAGAGTCTTCTTCAGGGTCATGATGGTGCCGTTCAGACTGCTCTCCATGCCCACGATGTCTTCAGTCACAGAGGTCACGTGGAGCTGAAACTTGGCCAGCTGAGCCTGGTGATTCTCCAGCTCTGACTCCAACAGACTGTGACACCAAAGCATCGGTTTGATCTCGAGTGAAAACTCCACGGTCGCAAATTTACCACATTTGAGTTACAAGAGTGACTGTCCACCTTTCTAAAAACTCATAAAGTTGCCGAGCGGAACATACTCCCATTTGTTTTAAGAGACCAGCTGCTGTATAAAAAGAGTGTATTCGAACATCAAATGGCATTAATGCAGCTTAAGATAATGTTGATATTATCATGCAGTATTTCTTCATGTAAAGGAATAGTTTGTTATGTTGAGAGGAAGGAAGGAAATCAAACCAGTCTAATGTCTGCACGTTAATCATGAAGCTATCAGTTAGCTTAGCTTAGCATATAGACTGGAAACAAGGGGAAACAGCTAGCCTGGTTCAAATTACACAGACAGTGAGCTAAAGAGGTGCTGGAAGGTGGATTTAGTTACTTCTTGATAGAAACAGGCTATTAATTCCCACCTATTTCCAGTATTTATGCTAAGCTAAGCTAACCAGCTGCCAGCTCTCACCTAACTCTTGGCAAGAAAGCAAATTAAGTCCATTTCTGTGAATGTCGAACTGGTCTTTACGAGAAACTTATGTCAAGATTTAAGGGAAAGTTTTATTTTCCGTTCTTAATCACCTTGCAGTTCTTTTCTTGTTGAATCTAACCAACCTTTAAAATTCATCGAGGTTTTCATGTATGTATGTATTTAATTTCCTGTCACACCTGCTCCTCGTCTTATCCCAGCGGTGGTGGGAGAAGTATTCTAACGTCGAGATCAGTCACCTTATTTCAGTCTCCAGATCCCCACCGAGATACTTGGCCGTGCTGATGTCGGAGGTGTAATAACGGTTTCGGTAAACCTGATCTCCCTCAGCAGTGAAGGCTTCACGGCAGTTTTTAGGAGGCCGGCTTTGTTGCATGATCCTCCTCGCTTTGTCTTTTTCCTTTAATAAAAAACCCACAGAAACTCAGGTCAGACACTTCATCAATCCTAAAACGACTCTAGGGGCATTAGTGCACGCACTCACTTTGATTATGAGAATTAATTCTATCCCTCTCATATCAATCAGGCAGTTGATGATGACCGGGCTTGTCGCTGTGATTACGTCCAGCACGGACGGATTTGCTGGATGATGTGCTTTCCTAGAAAAACAGCAGAGAAGGTAAAAACAGTAGCTTTAAAAATGTGTGGGGAAAGGCCGACACGTCTGACATGCTGCTGCTGACCGTCCGTGAACGTTGTACAGTCTTTCAGAGAACGGGCTGACGATGATCTGCGGCCTGTTGCCCTTTGGATAATAGCGTGTCATCAGATCCTGGAGGACCGCCTCGTCCTTGTAGTTGTCACAGCAGAAAGCCTTCATGAAGCTCCGCACGCAGCTCTCCACGGCCACAGCCAGCATGGGATCCTTCAAACTGATGCACGCCCCTGAGAGCAAACACAGGCAGCTGCAATATGTGCCATTTAACTGAATGCAAATGTGTGAACTGAAAGTAAATCATCTGCATGGCAGGATGTCTAAAAAAGGATAGGACAGAATTAGACCTTTAGAGATTAAATAGCAAATGATTCATTTATTAGCTTTCTTTCCTTGGCTTGGGTGAGAAGAAGAGCTTCATACGGGACAGATGTATTCCTATACAAAACTGTGTCAATAATTAGCTTACAGTGTTCATTTGGGGTCTTTTCATTCAGGATAATATATGGTAAGTCTTTTATAAAACTACCGTAATTCTATTTTTAAAAAACAACTTTACTCCCATGATACTTTGCCTCCCAAAAACCCTCTTTATGCCCACCTCACAGCCTGCTGGCTCCTGCTTCATGTTGCACAGACAAATATGAGAGCAGCATTGATCTTTCCATCTAAATCTCAGCAGATAAGCAGATTTGATCTCTTTTAAAATGTGGAAAGGGAGTAAAGCAAAACAAAATAAAAGGAAGTCACCTATTGGACCGATGGGTCTCTTGAGAAAGCGTCCTGCGGCGCACGCCTCAGTGATGGAAGCCAGCAGGTCGGGCAGCTGATCTCCAAACCGCTTCAGTTTGTTGGATCGACTGGCGAGGATGCGAGTCTTCCTCTTCAGCTTTGACTCGTACAGAACGTGGATGTTTCTTTCCTCCAATCTAGTAAAAAGGAAATATTTAGCAGAGCTCTGCTGTTCTACCAGGATGCAAACCTCACTCCCCCGTACCTCAGCGTGTCCCGCTCTTCCTTTCCTTTTAAAAGTGCCTGATGTTTGTTCCTGCTCTCTTGATTCAGCTGTGAACACTTCGTCTCGAGCTCCGCGAGCTGCTCTTTCAAACGGGATATTTTCTCCTGCTGTTTCCTATATTCTATGTCCCCATCATTGTTCGGGTTTACGCTGAAATCAAGCGATAAAGTAAAGTTTCAACTTAACCAATGCATTTGTACGGGGGTCAAGATTTGAACCCTACCTTGTTTTTGCCTTTTCAATTCTCTGCTGAAGAAGGTTTTGCTCCTGTTCTGACTGTTTGAGTTTGTTCAGAGCCCGGAAATAAACGAGCTATGGAGGAAAAGATGACATCACTTTAACCAATAGAAATGATTCATTAGGTTTTTATTATTTTATTTCCAAATCAGTACCTCCTGTTGCCTGTAAGCTCTGCTCAGGACCTTCACTTCCTCTTTCAACTTCAGATATCCTTGCGATAGAGACTCTTGTTCCTGTCTCGTGAGGTCAGCTCTGCTTTCGATACACTGAAGCTTCTTTTCTGCCTGTGTGACCTTTGACTGCGTGGCAGACAAGAAACAGATAGAAGTTGTTGTATTTTTCTATCTGCTGTAAAGATGTAACTTTATATGGTGACGACAGTTTGAAGAAGGGCTTCATAAACAGACGTGTATATCATCAACAGAACAATTACCCGACAGAGCTGAAGGTTATCCTGGTGTTTGTGATTATTAGCTTCTTTTTCAACGTCCTCCTTTAACTGCTGTACAAGCTGCTCCTTCTCTCTGACCTGGAAAACAATTTAAACATTTAGTTTCTTCTTGCTTTTCACACTTCCTACACACTCGTCTGAATTTATAATAAACTACAAACAAAACAAACACAGCCATGAACTCATACCAAACACCATGCCATAGCTTTCTTCAGATTCTCCAAAACCGCCTTCATCTCACTGAAGCGCGGGAACTTTTCATACCTCTCCTTCTTCTGGAGAAACTCTTGCTTCAGGTCCTTGAGACACTGAACACAAAAACGTGTGAGAATGAAAAAAGAATATGCGGCTTAATATACTGCGGCTAAATGACTCATAGACACACTGATCAGCAGGCGAGAATGCAAGCAAACTTCATTTATATAACTTCAGCATGTTTGTTACATGGGTATTTATGGGAAGAAGGACAATTTATATTAACAACATAAAGCCATCAAATCCAAGGGAAAGACAAAGAAGAGATGTTGAATGGACATTTTAATTTGTACCACAAGGAAGAGCATATTCTGTGTCTAAATACCTCCTCTTGTCTCTCGACCTGCTGTCGGGTCACGGTTTTAGTGTGCTTGATGTGAATGTAATCCCTCTTCATCTGTTCCAGCAGAGTTGCTTTCATGAAGAACTACAACAGAAACATTCATTTAAACATGAGGGATGTTGTAATCTTAGAATGAGAAGCTTGTGAATAACGACGCGGCGTTGTACCTTATACTTGTCCGACTCACTCTTGGAATGCAGGAACTGTTTACTCATTTCTTGGTTGAGAATGGACACCGGGTTGTCCAGCTGGAGAGAGATCACGACAAACCTCCAGGGATCATTATGTTACAGTTACAACATTAGTGCATTCGCTGGAGGTTGAAAAGTCGCAGCAAAATCTTTGTAGGATTCCACATTCAAAGAATTCTGTTGCAACGGTCGCAATAAAAGTAGGTTTGAAAAAGAATCCTAAATAAGAAATATAATTTTACAATAAAAAACAAGTAACAGATCTGTTTTGAATTTAACAGAACTGCACACTGTTAGTACCTGGATGTTAAAGTGGTCCAAAATAGCGGTCAACTCCTCCTTCTTGTTTGAGATGATCTGTCCTGAAATACAAGAGAGAAGATCGTTAATATAAAAATAGCCGTCTGGTTCCAGCTCCTTAGATGTGAGGATTTGAGGTGTCTCTTAGTTATTTAGAACAGTCAACTGAATCTGAATCAAGAATTTTCCACTGCTCTCTAACATTTTACAGACGGTAGGTTTATCTAAAAGGGAAATGATGAGGCACAAAGACGGGACGGCAGAACTGTGAAGCATGATCACACCGGATCTACCGCCATCTACCCAACAGAGATCACTTGGTTAAACTTCAACTTCTTCTTTTACATACGAAATAGCTCAGTGGCATTTACAGCTCATGAAAAACATCGGTGCAAGTGTGAATGCAAACAAGTCTTAACTTTACATTCACACTTGGACACTAAACAGTGAAGGAGTGCCACGCGGATGTAAAATGCACACAAGAGAGTTTATAGAGGAAAATTCTTTACGGAGAGTAAAGAATGTATACAGCTCGGAGGGGTTAAGGTCTGATTGAAGCTCTGTCTTCACTCCCTCGTGTGTGTCTGGTGTATCTGACATTTAGTGAAGGTTTAATAGGACTCGGACATCATCCGTAACGCAGAAGTCACCTGTTTTGCTCTTTAGTTTGCAAGTCCGACATCCATCGCTGGAGATCCGGTGCTCGATGGAGATGCAGTCGCCGTAGAGGTCCCTTTTGTAAGCATCTGGTCCTCTGTTTCTCAGCTTTACTGTTATATCTGCAGTACTAGAGGGCGGATCATAATATTAACATTTCCAACGACATAATAAGGTGCTCTGGTATGACATAATGCAGTCTGACTTACGTCTCACTGGTCTTCACAAAATCCTTCAGAGACATTCCTCTGTTTGTGACAGTGGCCTTCCCACCGAGGCCGACAGTCAAAGCAGTCAGGATGGCACTTTTCCCACCTGAGAATTCAATGGAAACAATAAAGACAAAGGGATTAAACCACAGCATGGAGAGCACCACACAGTAGTCGCTCACAGGCACAGCTGGAGATATGCAAAATACCACGATCGCCAAAGAATCAGGTGACATTCACGAATACGGCTCTCACTTCCGTTGTTGCCGACGATGAAATTCACATTGGGCCCAAACTGGAACGGACCGAGCAAACGGTGACACATGAAATTCTTCAGAGTGATGCTCTCGATGAGGCCGATGTCTCCCTGGAAATACATGCAGAAATCAACGTTGACCTCTTATGAGCTGGTGAGAAGTAAAGCTGAGGAATCACAGGGGGAAGGGGGGGCTCACTGT
Source organism: Chelidonichthys spinosus (assembly GCA_029853015.1). Lineage (NCBI taxonomy): Eukaryota > Metazoa > Chordata > Actinopteri > Perciformes > Triglidae > Chelidonichthys > Chelidonichthys spinosus. The sequence goes on from CM056833.1 coordinate 946,507, forward strand.
GGTGCAGGATGGTCTCTGATGATTGGCATGAGCTGTCACTCTGCGGCTCTTGACAGGTGTCGCGTCACTGATCACACCGCTTCTCCTCTTACTCATCTTGAAACAAGTCACTGGAAATAGAGTTGACAGGAAGACACTTTTATTTGCTAGTGTTACTTTGCAGACTGATTATGCAAAATATTAATCAACTAATAAATGGTACTGTATCGCTGCAGCAGGCTGAAATCAGCTGCAACATTAGTGACACTGACACATTGATGCATCACCAGTTTAAGGATGAACAATTTTAAAAGAATATCTTATTGCACTTTTTTTTTACTGCTCTTCTAACTGCAAAATCCATCCATCCATCCATCCATCCATCCATCCATCCATCCATCCATCCATCCATCGCCTACCGCTTATCCTGTATTCAGGGTCGCGGGGGAGCTGGAGCCTCTAACTGCAAAGTGATTATTATAAAAAATATATTATAAATGATTATGGTTTGGATTTAACAATGTTTTCTGCGATGCAATATAATTACTTGATATTGATCCCCTGATGAGCTTATGCAGTTACACAAATTGGTTTCACAGAGTGAGCATGTGACAAGCAAACCCAAAATAAAAAGAAGAAGATGTTTGGTTGTACAAGCCAGGAAGCATGGTCTCCTTATCGAGTTACACAGATCTGCACTTCAACATGTTCTGGAGGTTTTGTGTTTCCAAATGTTTGCCACCTGACTCATGCTGCTATTGGGTCCGGTCTTTTTAACCTATTTCAAAAAGCTTTTGCATATGGAAACACATATGATATATCTTTTCTCATTATTCTCAGTCTATGACGTTGTGACTGTTTTCCACCACTGAGCAGCATAATAAAAAAAACTACACACCAAAGTTACAGCAGATGCATTTCAAACACTGTTATAAAGACGAACAGCTTGTTTTAACCTCCTACCACGTGTGCAACCTGCAAAAAATAAAATAAAAATAACAATAATAACCTGAGGAGACGTGCACGGCGTTGTTGTTGAGGCTTCCTTGTTGCAAAGTGAACCGCAGCTGTGATGCTGTCTTCAGACGCGGAACTGAGTGTGACGCGTGACCTGTGGGCGTGTCTAGAAACAACATATTGTATTATTTGTTTTATTGAAAAGTGACCAACAGTTTAACATATGCGACTATTAAAAGTGCACCACTTGTTGTTTTGCATGTATTTTCTCGAGGTATTATGAATCACCCACATTAACGTGAGTCCATAAATCCACACGTGAGTGGCGCCGCCCCCTCCCCGCACTCCGCGTCCGCGTGTCACCGAAACCCGCTGATGACGAGTCGCCCGCAAACAAACGCGGTAAGAAGTATTGTAATGATGTAACAAGTCGGCACCGTGACTGTAAGTCAACCGGAACCGAACGCTTGAGGTCAGGGTGCCGGTCTGTAACGTGCCTTGAAACGCGTCGTGGACGGTGGGATGTTGTTTCATTCATTACCAGCGGTTTGGAGCTGCATCACAAGCTGCACTGGCGGATTAGATGCAGTGTGGAATCACAGAAACGTGCTGTCTTATTACTGTTTAAAGATTAATGAAGTTAAGTTAAAGTTTTTTAGGATTAAATCAGATTTTAAACGCGACCAATCAGTGTTCCTGATTAGTGGAAATCTCACATTTACACACAAAAGTTCTAGCATGTTTACAATGTCAGGTCTTACTAAGCCTACTGAATTAACCAGCAGCATATTTCTCTTTATTTATTATCATTAATAAATGAACAACACTAATTACTTCACTAAATAAGTACTTGTGTTAAAATGACAAGTGACATCATCAAACGTTTTTAATCTTAAAATTGGGGTATTACCTTTAGGTGCTTTGTAGTTAAAAGTATTTTTTTAATCAATGATGCATTTCTTTCTTTCTGTTTTTGCAGGCGTATTTGACGTCTGAGATTCACAATGTGTTCAATCCCGGGGCTTCCAACGCCCGGATCGGAAGTACCCGTTCTCATCACAAGGGTAAATTTAAACCCCAGTTGTGGTCTCGTGGAGTTATGGGTTAACTTGGATGAAGAACGGAAGCATGTTTATGAGCAGATGAGAGAGGACATTCAGATTCCCAAAAGAAAGTTTTATGGATCCGAAGGAAAACCAGGGGATCTCTGTCTGGTTTCCATCAGTGACACCTGGCACAGAGCTCGGATCGTATCGATTCAAAGTGAAACTTTCAATGTTTTTCTAATTGACCAAGGACAGCCCCATATCACCACAACTGAAGCTTTAGCATGGGGCCAGAACGATAGCTTTTTCCTTCCTCCTGAAACTGAATCGTGCATACTCGCTAATGTCCTCTCCCTTCAGAACAACTGGCCTGAAATGGCCACAAAGTATTTGGTATCACTGCCCGGCAAGAAGTTCAAGGGACTGGTTCAACATGTGCTGATGCCAGACAGGACCATTCTCCTTGACATACCAACTGTTTCTGAGCACATGTGTAAGATTGGAGTTGTAAAGAAGATGCCAGGAGACGAGTTTAAATGCCTTGTGCAGAAATGTCTTGAGGCTGAACATGCAACGCAGGAAGTAAATCTCAATATGAGTTTCCTACTTGAGAAGCAGGACAAATACCTTTACCCTGAATTGTTAAGTGATACTTGTGAAAGTGTAAACGTGACGGAGGTAATTGATCCATGTAACATTTTTTGCAAACTCCTAATTTTTTCCAAGGCAGTGAAGATATTATCAGATCAGATCCAGCAGTACTATGAAGAAAACTCAGAATTGGAAGAGACCCAACCTTTGACCTGCGGGGATCCATGTGCTGCTAGAGGGGAAAGCGGCAGATGGCATCGCTCGTTACTAAAACGAACCATGACTAGCGGTGGTGCTGTAGAAGTCTTGCACGTGGATGAGGGAAAAACAGAATTTGTCCCAGTTGGATATATCAGACCTCTGCATGGAAAATTCCTGAGAATGCCAGTTGTCACTTATCCCTGTTCTCTTGAAGGTGTAAAAGATAACGGCACAGGGTGGACGATGGACCAGAAGGACTACTTAAAATCACTGCTCTGTTACCAGACATTTGTGGCAAAGTTTAACCACCAATATAAACCTCAAGAGGTCTATCATGTCATTCTCAATGCAGATAATGGTGCCTGCATAAACAATTGTTTTATACAGAAGGCAGGACCTATCTCGCCCTCCAAGACTGAACGAGAGTTAAATCTCCAGAACCAACCGATTCCATCATTATGTCTCCATTCACATGGAGACCAAGGTGGCATGGATTTAAAGAACAAAGTCACTGTAAATGTTGATGGTGTAATAGAGGAAACTTCACCATGCACCAAGAACCTATCAGTCAATAGCAAGACTGATGATGTACTCACTTCTGGAGCTGATGATACTCATGTCAAAGAGGGTTCAGAACATCCAGACCCCCAAGTACACATCAATGGGCAATTTCTAACAGGTTTCCCATCTGAGGTGCCAAATGCTTGCAATGAAGGTGTGTTTACTGTTGGAAGTAGTGTCAATGTTAAAGTATCTTTCATTGAAAGCCTGCAGAAATTCTGGTGTCAACCAACTGAAAATGGTGAGACTCTTGCACTCATGATGAACGACCTGCAAAATCACTATGCATCCACCCACCCTCAGCCACTGGTTGAGTCCACCTGTGTTGCCCGTAATCCAGACAATGATTTGTGGTATAGAGCAAGGATCATGGCAAGTCAGCACTCCCCCGTCGTAGATGTGAGATTTATAGACTATGGTCAGACTCGTACCGTCCCTCTGCGAGATGTGCGCCCCATTGATCCAGCTTTCTTGCGGCTAAACATGCAGGCTTTTCAATGTTGCTTGTTAAATCATCAGTCCACCACTTGGACTGATGCTGCAGAGTTTCAGAAGTTTGTGGGTTTAGGTGCTTCGTCAAACACTGGGTTGAAATGCACTGTAAAAGCTGTAACATCTGATGAAGAAGGTCTGCTGCTCAATATGGTCGATATTGAAACACCATCTGACAGTGCACGCAAGCCTTTGACTCAGGAATGTGCAAAGGCCGAAACTCTCGTCCAAAGTCCTCCAAAGCTCCCATCAGATGCATACAATTACTTGCCACACAATATTGAGGTGGATGGGAAAGAAAAGGTGCGGGTAACCTATTCAGAGAATGTCAATCAATTCTACTGCCAACTGGACAGGAACTTGCATTTGATTGACAAAATTTTGGAAAATGTTAAACAACTAATCACCCAGCCACAGGACACGGATCATCCACTTGGGCTTAATAGCATTTGTTTAGCTAGGTACAATGATGATCAGTGGTACAGAGGTCAAGTAGTAGAAATGTCTCCAAAATGCAAAGTGCACTTTGTTGACTATGGTCTTATCATTGCAGTGAATGAATCTGATATTCGCCACTTTCCCAATGAAGCCAGTATGGCCAGGTCTGTTCCTGTGCAGGCTGTACCACTTGGACTGTTTGAAATCCCTGCAGACGTGCCACAGGAAGTCAACCAGTGGTTTGCAGATAATACTGCTGGCCAAAGTTTCACCATTTCAGTGGTAGCAAAAGCGGAAAAGGGGAAGCTAATTGTTGAACTGTTTGATGGACATGTGAATGTCAGTGTGAAAGTCAGAGAAATGATATCAAAGATTGCACAACAAGAGGCGACTTGTCCCATTGAGCACACTAACCAGCAGCTCTCTAACAGCTCAGAACATGACAGTGTGCCAAATCAGGACTATTTAACACAAGAGCTCATGAATGTATCAGCATTAACAAAAATGAAAGGTTTTGATAAAGTGCAGAGCGGCAATGGAACATGTTCAAGTGACGAGCTGAGTTCACAATCCACAATGGATGCCTCTGAACCAGAGATTGAACGTGAAAAGACTTTGGAGGAAGGAAGAAAAACAACTTCAGATGTCATTCTTATGGACAAAGAAAAAGAAGGTGGCAAAGTTGACTCAGAAATTACCCAACCTTCCAAAATTTGCACCGATGGAAATGTGAATATCTGCACATACAAGTGGCCAAACATTTCTCAAAACAAGACTGAGGAGGTATACAGCTCCTGCATAGTTGGACCCCATTTCTTCTGGTGTCAGTACGCTAACACAGAGGAGCTCAACAAAGTGTCACAGCTTACTCAGGAAGCAGGACAGACTCAGCAGGACATGATGTTCCCTGAGACTCTTGGCCCTGGCAGTCCATGCCTTGCTCTGTTTTCCAGTGACCAACAGTGGTATCGAGCTCAAGTCATCCGTAGAGTTGACGATGCCTTTACTGTCTTGTTTATTGACTATGGAAACGAGTCTGACGTTGACATCAAGAATGTGAGATCACTGCCCCAGAGTCTGCTGGAAAAGGCTCCTCAGGCTTTTTTGTGCTCATTGAATGGATTTGATGAGTCCAGGGGCTCCTGGAATGACGAAGTTTATGATGACTTCTATAGTCTTCTGGTTGACAAACTTCTCAAACTGACGATGCTTCACATGAAAGACCATCCAGAGGCTGCAGTTCCTCAGTATGCAGTGGAAATTGAGTGCGAGGGAGCAGTTGTAAATGCAGCAATGCAGAAACACTGGAAACCAGTTGCCAAAGAACGTGTTTCCATAGAAAACCCTGAAAGAGAAACTTCCCTCCAAGATATTCAAGCCGAGTCCAACATGACGCATCTTAGAATTTCCAAAGTGAATGTGAATACTTGTATGTACAAGAAGCCAAACGTCCCCAATAACAAAAAAGAGGAGGTATATGCTTCTTGTATTGTGCAACCCAATTTCTTCTGGTGTCAGTACGCTAACACAGAGGAGCTCAACAAAGTGTCACAGCTTACTCAGGAAGCAGGACAGACTCAGCAGGACATGATGTTCCCTGAGACTCTTGGCCCTGGCAGTCCATGCCTTGCTCTGTTTTCCAGTGACCAACAGTGGTATCGAGCTCAAGTCATCCGTAGAGTTGACGATGCCTTCACTGTCTTATTTATTGACTATGGAAACGAGTCTGACGTTGACATCAAGAATGTGAGATCACTGCCCCAGACTCTGCTGGAAAAGGCTCCTCAGGCTTTTTTGTGCTCATTGAATGGATTTGATGAGTCCAGGGGCTCCTGGAATGACGAAGTTTATGATGACTTCTATAGTCTTCTGGTTGACAAACTTCTCAAACTGACGATGCTTCACATGAAAGACCATCCAGAGGCTGCAGTTCCTCAGTATGCAGTGGAAATTGAGTGCGAGGGAGCGCTTGTAAATGCAGCAATGCAGAAACACTGGAAACCAGTTGCCGAAGAACGTGGCTCCATAGAACACCCTGAAACAGAAACTTCCCTCCGAGATATTGAAACTGAGTCCAACATGACGCATCTTAGAATTTCCAAAGTGAATGTGAATACTTGTATGTACAAGAAGCCAAACGTCCCCAATAACAAAAAAGAGGAGGTATATGCTTCTTGTATTGTGCAACCCAATTTCTTCTGGTGTCAGTACGCTAACACAGAGGAGCTCAACAAAGTGTCACAGCTTACTCAGGAAGCAGGACAGACTCAGCAGGACATGATGTTCCCTGAGACTCTTGGCCCTGGCAGTCCATGCCTTGCTCTGTTTTCCAGTGACCAACAGTGGTATCGAGCTCAAGTCATCCGTAGAGTTGATGATGCCTTCACTGTCTTGTTTATTGACTATGGAAATGAGTCTGATATTGACATCAAGAATGTGAGATCACTGCCCCAGAGTCTGCTGGAAAAGGCTCCTCAGGCTTTTTTGTGCTCATTGAATGGATTTGATGAGTCCAGGGGCTCCTGGAATGACGAAGTTTATGATGACTTCTACAGTCTTCTGGTTGACAAACTTCTCAAACTGACGATGCTTCACATGAAAGACCATCCAGAGGCTGCAGTTCCTCAGTATGCAGTGGAAATTGAGTGCGAGGGAGCAGTTGTAAATACACTCATGGGGAACTACTGGAAAGAACTGGACCCAGATCGTACCTCAGAAGATGGCTTGGGATCAGGTTAGTAGGTGTCACTTGTGTTGCTGATTTATGTTTAAATGAACTTCATATTCACTAATTTGATCTTTCATCTTTAGTGAACCAGGGTGATGAGGTGCGTTGGGATTAAGGTCATCAAAAAGTCATTGATTGGATGGTAGGACTTGTTTTCTCATCCAATTTGTTCTCTCCGAGGGAAATTTAATACATGTCATGAGGGTTCTCTTGTGATTAAAATCTAACATCTATTATTGGCATTTAGACATGAAAATGCTTTAAAATTGATTTTTTCAATATATGATCTAATCTCTGTGTTTTTTGTTTGTTTCAGCTCAGATGAAAGCCCATGGGGAAGTCCACTCATGACAGAGCTGCCTTGACTTTTGTGAATTGAAAATACATGTCAGTCTTGTTAGACATTTTATTTTATTACTAACTAAATGAAATAAAGTTGGTCATGTGGTTAATTTGTGTCAATAAACATACAGTTCTTGCATGGATGAACTTTTAAAATTGATTATTTCAACAGGCTGTTTTGCAGGCGGTGCAGCCATGCAATTTTTTATTTTTTAATTTAATGTTGAAAGTGAACTGCTGTTCTGGTGTTTATATCATGAAATGTTTGGGAAGTGTTAGCCACTAGCTGGCCACTAACTAGCTACAAGCTATCCACTTGCTAGCTACAAGTTGGCCACTAGCTAGCCACTAACTAGCTACAAGCTATCCACTAGCTAAATACAAGCTGGCCACTACTTAGCTACAAGCTATCCACTAGCTAGCTACAAGTTGGCCACTAGATATCCACTAACTAGCTACAAGCTATCCACTAGCTAGCTAGCTACAAGTTGGCCACTAGCTATCTACTAACTAGCTACAAGCTCTCCACTAGATAGCTACAAGTTGGCCACTAGCTATCCACTAACTAGCTACAAGCTATCCACTAGCTAGCTACAAGCTGGCCACTAGCTATCCACTAACTAGCTACAAGCTATCCACTAGCTAGCTACAAGCTTGCCACTAACTATCCACTAACTAGCTACAAGCTATCCACTAGCTAGCTACAAGCTGGCCCCTACCTAGCCACTAACTAGCTACAAGCTATCCACTAGCTAAATACAAGCTGGCCACTAACTAGCTACATGCTATCCACTAGCTAGCTACAAGCTGGCCACTAGCTATCCACTAACTAGCTACAAGCTATCCACTAGCTAGCTACAAGCTGGCCACTAGCTATCCATGCTCACAGACCAGCTGTGAATTAAGTGTGCAGCATATTAAGTAAACAAACCAAGCTCCATGTGTTGTATTAACATATGCTAATATTGCAATGTTTGTCTGGTGCATTCAGAGCTAAAGCCTGGCAAACTGAAAAATAAAAAGCATTTAAAAAAGACTCAACAGTTTCATACGATAGACAACATGTACCGTTTCACAAGCAGCCACAGTAACACAGAACACACAGTTCCCAGGTTTCCCCCGCAATACACCAGGTGGCACTATTTACCGTTTACAGGCTCGGTCCGGTCAGCGCGTGACGCCATCTTGGGTTGATCCAACTGTTGCTAGGCAACCGCAGCAACGAAATGACAGAGTTGCACCAGGCGGCAGCCGCCGGGGATTTGGAGCAAGTCGAGGCGGTTCTGAGACGAAATGAATGCGATCCCAACCAGAAAGACGTCGACTGGAGCCAGAAGACACCTCTTCACTGGGCTGCAGCTCTAGGTAAGTTAGAGGATCTATGGAAACAGGTCCCGGGTCCGGGTCTGGTCTCCTGACTCCACAGGAGTCAGATATCATTAGTTTTACACCCGTCGCTGCTGCTTTGTTGACAGGGAGAAGGTGTTCAAAAGGCGCCAGTTGTTTCTCTGTCATATGTATTTGTGCTGCACATTTAAGATACAAGTTCGACCAGAAAATATTCATTATTCAGGTGAGCTGTATATGATGGGGTTGAAAGATGAGCTTCTCAAATGATCAGAATTGCATATTAGGCATGTTTTTGTTTAAGTATTGGAATTCAATACATTTTAAGTAAATAATAATTTTAAAAAACCCTGTCAAATAATATTTGTGTCTTGGATTAATGAATTATCCAACAAATTATTTTTTTCCAGTTCAGTTTATAAAACATCCCAGCTTCAGATGCACTGTTGGCGAAACACAGATATTTAAGTTGTGATGAGGAGCAGACATTCGTGTTGGAGAAACTGCAAACAGGCTCCTGTAAAGTGATTTTTACTTTAGAATGTATTATCAGTTACAGTTATGTATTTAACAGTTACAGATATCACATTCTTTGGATCCCCACCCCCACACACACACACACTGTGATGCTCTGCAGGACACACAGATATGGTCCGGGTCCTCATCGAGCACGGGGCCAGGCCGTGTCTGAGGACGGAGCATGGCTGGACTCCCGCCCACAGCGCTGCAGAGTCCGGCCGGCTGGCTGTGCTGCGGCTGCTGCACTCCTTCCACGCCCCCGTAGACACGCAGGACTGCTGCGGAGACAAGCCAGCGCGGCTAGCCGAAATATACGGACACCAAGACTGCGTGCAGTTCCTTAAAAAGTACCAGATGAGGACCGGTTTTCCAATTCTTACGTCATTCTCTTTCACACTGGTGCTCTACTTTGATTAATCCCACTTTTCTTTCAAAATGCACAGCCCAGTTACCTCATACGTTGACTTTGGGAGACCTGTTTTTGTGTTGCAGAGCAGAAGTTGAGTGCCAGGCCTACCGCAAATTGGCAGCCGAGAAGGGGATTCCGATGGACGACACAGACGAGGAGTGGGCAGAACGAGGCAAGCGAAATGAAGAAAAGGCAGCTTCTGAGAGCAAAACTCGCCTTTACGCAACAAAGAAAGTACAAGAGTGACATCCTTGTAGCCATTTACAGTGTTTCTGTAGACATGACGTATGCAGCACTGCTCTCACCACCTTTGACATTAAGTTGCAGCTCAATTTAATGTAAAGACAGGAACACAGGTCGAACATTTCTTGTCGGAAACACACATGTACTGAAATTTAATCACAGGTGGTAAATAAACAAAAATAAAGAACAAAGTAGCAATATCAGTTGTGTTTGTGTAGTAAGTAAGTAAGTAAAATGTATTTAGGAAGCGCTTTTCGCAGGCAAAAGTCACAAAGTGCTTTACAAGGGCGTAAAACAACATAAAGGGCAACCACAGAAAGCACAATACATCGAGACATAAAACACGATTAAGACCTAGACATCGAGTTGACCTGTATGCACCAGGTCAACTCGATGTCTCGATCTGACTTTTAAAAGAGTCCACAGACCGGAAGGCTGCAGGCAGAGTGTACAGATTCAATAGTGAGATCACCACGGGTCTTAAGGCGGCGGCAGTAAATTGAACATATGTGATCTGAGAGAGCTCAGTCACATATGTAGTGTGTAGCTTGTTTATACGTGTTTAAGGATTCTTCACTTCTTCCAAACTGTTTCTAACTTTGTGCTGCTCTCGGTGGTCGTCGCTGGAGCCTGGGGAGTGGAGGAGAAGGATGTGTGAAATTCATCTACATCTACGTGTTTTTACACGAGCAGAAGTCGTAGCGAACTTACCTTTTTCTTTAGAAGATTCCGCAGCGCTTCACGGGTCTGTCAAAAGTGGAATTAAACATCATTAATGATGCTTCCTTTGTAAAAAAAATAATCTTGTGACAATGTTGTAATATGGATACACTTCCTGAATCCCCATCACAATTCCCAATACGTTTTAAGCCTTTTGCATTATAACAAAGACCACGGAAAAGTCAACATTCAGGAAAATCCGCTTTCTCGTCGAGAATTGTAGTAAAACCTCCTTACCAGATGGTCCCCCAGGCACGTGGTCAACAAAATGAACAAACCCTGCAGATGAAATGACAAGAGGTTACTGAGCTAGAAAGGAACCCGGTGCAGCTGTTTGCTGGAAGATGATATATATATATTTATAAATCACACCTGGAAGGCGTTCAGCAGGGTGAAGGCGTAATTGGCCAAATAGGCCACGATTCCATTTGTGAGGTCGAGAAGCAACACGGCGAACCCCAAAATCCAGGTCACGCCGAAGATCGGCGTCAGAAGGATGACTGACCTCATGACAGTTATGGTGGCCTTTTTTTCCCTTTCAGTCACTTTTTGTGTGATCATGGGGTTATTCAAAAGCTTGAGGATCACCACCGTCATGGAGAACACGTTGAAGAGGGCGATCATACCGATCGGTATGATGAACGTGTGGATGGATCCTTCCAGGAGTTTGGTGTAGAGCAGCCAGCAGGTTTCCCGGGAGTAGTACGTGCCTTCAGCGCCGCCCTTGTAGGTGAGAATCGTGATCGCCACGATCAGCAGGGGACACGCGTAGCCCACGAGCAAAGACAACCTCAGGTACATTTTTTTGCTCATGTTGTGGAAGAGATAGACGGTCTGGTGAAGCAGCATGCTGCTCAGACACAGCATCCAGAAGAACATGGCCAGGTAACAGAAGTGCTTCAGCACCACGAAGACCTTGCACCACGTCTCCGAAATGGCGCTCGGTTGGGACGACGCCAAGAAACAGCAGTCGGCGACGAGCAAACACAGCGAGATGTTGACGTGGGCGGTGTGGCGCAGGTACAACGTGTTCGTCTTGACCACAGCGCTCCAGACGGTCATCGCGATCACCAGATTGATAACGAGCGACAGGATGGACACGGACAGTCCGATGTAGGTGACCTCCGTGAGCCCGCCGATCGTCACCGGATACCGTTGCATCAGAATGGCAAACGAGGACAGATGTGTGCAGATGCAGAGTCCCTCGTTGGAAGCGCCCTTCCATTCGCAGCCTTCGGACGACCAATCCCTGGTGTTGTTGTCCCACGCGACGCACATAATGTTAGTGTTGCGAGGCCTCGGCTTGAACAACTGGAAGGTGATCTTCACCTCAAACGGATCCGTTTGTTGCCCTTCAGTCGTCGTCGACAGGACGATGCTGTTGGGCTCGTACATCATGTTTTTGCGGGGCAAGTAGTTCCCCAGCTCTTTGAACCCGGCTGTTTTCACGACGCTGGATTCCTGACCGTCCACGACCACGGTAACGTTGAACACCGTGTTGCCACATTGTGACCCCCCTGTGAAATTGCATGTGGCCACCTCGACATTTTTATTTTTAGGCGCGTACATTATGTTTATTTTCTGAATCAACTGCTCGACAGACTCCAGGTATCTCTCAGCCAACGAATGGTTGCCTACGTCACTATTTGTTGTCCATGAATCGTTGAGAGACTTGTTCAGCATATTGCTGGATGACTCCAGAAAGGCCTAAAAGAACAAAGTTAGAAAAACGAGTGAGAGGGAACCTGAATCGGAACCCGAACCCAGAAATCGATCCCGGGACCCCCTCGCTGTGAGGCAACAGTGCTACCCACTACACCACCGTGCAGCCTCAGCACATACCATTAAGAGTAATTCCCTCTTTGCCGCCACATCGGAACCCCAATAAAAAAACGTTCAACAAGGATAATCAAAGATCCTAGAATACTTACATTCATTGCCGATTGATTATCTATGGCGTTTATCTTTCGACTCAAAGTTTGGAGGACTTCAACAGATGCATTCATGTTGCCAAAGTATTGATCATCTTTGTGTTATATGTGATATTCTGAAGGACGGAAAATACACCTGCCGCATTTCCATTCAGCGAGCCAAGTCCGATGTCAACAATCTGAAACAACAGCGATGATTTATGGATGATGAGTATTCGTGTCAAAATGGCAACATTAACCAATGCCAAGGATTTCATCTTCGAAATGATGAGGAAAAATATGTAATACATACAAATATATTAGAGATGGATAATAAAAAAGACAGTCCTGTATAATTATCATTTTGTAACCTAGATTTCTTCTTTTTTTCATCAAATGATGGAGTTCTTGTTTATAATCCAGTTATGAAAGTGTTGCTTACATGTGCAGATTTCAGCAAATCTTCCACTTCCAGGTCCACACATGCAGAAAGCTCTGGTTCCCATGTTGCCTCTGAAGAGCTGAGATGATAAATCAATTCAAATGTATCATCATTTTTAAGCCAAAAAAATAAAAAGAAGAAATCCTAAAATGCATTGGACTCTACTCCTCAAATTAAATGTGTTTTCCTTAAAGTAAGTAAAATTAATATAAAATGTTTCACTATTTTCTGACAAGAAGACCAAGCAATTACTGGACTGGTTGAAAAAAAAAATCTGCAGATTATTTGCTGACAAAAATAATAATTTAGTCGCCGCCTAACCGAGAAGTGCATTTCCGATGTCTTCTTCCTTTCTCATTTGTGCATTTCAACGTGGCGGTGAATCCAGCCTTGGTGTCTTTCCAATCACCCTCAGCTGCACAGTACTGATCGTTTTCTGTATTGAAGAAGAAAACATTAGGCTCGATTTATGATTCAAAACACATGTTAACAAAAGCAACTAATAGTTGTGCAAAGTCAAGGATCAGTTTTCTTTTGGTTGACCTGCTGACATCTCAGACATTTGCAAGCTAAAGCTTTACACAGGACACAAATCTCCTGGGTGAAAGTCCTGTGTTAGTTTGTCCGTCCATCTCCTCTGTATAGTGGACTTCTTCGCTCTGACCGTCTAATAATGATGCAAAATGTTTTACATTGTAGTTTGTTGAAGGCTTGTTGCGTCTCATACAGATGCTAAAGGTCGCCTTCGGTATCAGACACCAAGGGGGCGTGGCTTAATGCGGATATTTGAATTGGGAGTGAGGATGGATCGGTCATACATAATAAAACAGTTTGATAGTAAAATAGGGCAAGTGTATTTTACATACTGTACCAAAACTAAGCATTGCTGTAGGCTTTTCAATTCATACCAAAATGTAACATATTGCCAGCAAATATTTTAACTGGCACTAAAACATACCGTATATGACGTTGAAATCAATCGAAGCATGTCTGTAGTTGTTGCACTTGTTCTTGAACGTGCATGTCACTTGTGGTGCAGACTGGGGTTTGTTACAACTAATGATTACGTCAGCTTTACGTGGAGCAACTTCAAAAGGACCTGCAAAGATCACACAATGCATGGCATGTAGTTTTAAAGTCCCAGTCGGCAAGTCTGGTGGATCAAGGGCACTCTGTTTTGAATGTTTCCAACCCTCACGCTCCTCCCCCACGTCCACAGAGCTCCTCCCCCACATCCACAGAGCTCCTCCCCCACGACCATCGAGCTCCTCCCCCTCGACCACCGAGCTCCTTTCCCCTGGACTACGTGCCCTTTAAACTCCCTTAGATCACGCCACCTTTGAAACGCCTTTGGACCTTTTTGGACGAGGAATTGGAAGCTTGTTGCTACTTCCCTCCGCCTCCCCCCTGTGATAGTGGAACGACCGAGGGGGGAGGGGCTCTGTGTGTGCATGAACACAGCCCTGCGTGCTGATTGGACAGGACGATCCGGGCCTGTCAATTTTTGCAGAACAAACAACGGGCTCTACATGCACGTAGAGGCGTTTTTTTCCTAGAACCGGATGATTTCTGTTGTTCTATCGGAGCGTAGTGTCGGCTTCAGTCAATGATCAAATTGTTGCCGACTGGAACTTTAATTTGCATGAGGAAGTATTGAGTGAACGTGCAAAGGAAACACGAGCAAATCTCCTTACCGGCAAAGGCGTGTTGGGCGCTCCACACCACACTGTAGTCTCCAGTTGTGCTCCCGATCTCACAGTGGACGCGGACACTTAGCACATCTAAAGCGGTTGTGCAGCGCGGGAATTCTGGTACCGTGGAGATGTCGATGGCCGGCAGGAGGACTATGTCCATGTGGCCACTGGCTTTGTGTGTTATGTTGTATACGTCTGACATTTGACGATAGAAACACGTGTACTCTCCTGGGAACAAAAAGACAATCAAGATGTGAGATTACAACCTTTTAAATTGACACGACAGATTATTTTATATCTATCAGATATAAAGCATCGTGTTTCTGTCCACCTGATGATCTATGTTCTTACCTATAGCACTTTGATCATAGCACTAAGGTATGTTTGCTGAACAGCTACTACTTTACTCAGACAAGGTCCTTACTCTTGTTTCATTTTATAGCTCTTACTTTATCGGCAATGATATGTTGTGGTTTCTTTCTTTTGACAAATGTACTTATTGTAAATCGCTTTGGACAAAAGCATCCGTGAAATGCCATAAATGTAAATATTGCACGGTGAGGTGGGCTTGTGCAAGTTATGCCACAATTTTTAAGGCCTGATTATGCTTCCGCGTATTGATCACGCAACGGCAACGCAACGGCGACGCAGTTGCTTGGAGACCGTGATGGTTCTGCGTTGGGTTTACGTGTCGAAATGCAATTCAATGCCACACCGGTAAAGGGCGCTATGTTTTTTGTAAAGACTGACCGACCGACCGAGACTCTTGGCGTATATCGTCGTTAGCGTATTTGTTTACTTTCCGGCTTTAAACGTCCACAATTTTTCAGAACTTGGTGTTTTATTTCTTTGTGCAAAAGCGACAAGGTGCAAACAATAAAACGAGGTGAAAACAATAAAAGTAGCCTTTTAAAAGTTTAAATGGCGGTGTTTATGAATGGAAACCGGATAGCGGTCTCCAGCGGATGTAGTTAGCGGACCAATCACAGCCGATGCCGCTGCGTTGGTGTTGCGTTGGCGTTGCGTCGCCTCGACGCGCGTCGAGGATTTTTGGGAGGCACACGTCAGGCCCTTGCGTTGACGCAAGGGGGGTCCGCAAGGACGTAAGGGGTCCGCAAGCTCCCTTGCGTTGTGTCGACGCGGAAGCATAATCCAGCCTTTACAGGTCTCTTGCTGTTGACTGCCATACATTTAGTTTATTTATTTATTTTTGAAATGTGGACCCCATGGTGGTCCACCGGAGGGGCGTGACTTAGCCTCTATACAGTTGCATACCTGCCCAGAGTTCTGATACTTCTCTAATTGTGACGCTGGTCTTCATTGGTTCTGATGTCACCGTTGACTCTGTGCCGGGGAATATCTGATCGACTTTGCCCAGTCTCTTCAGCTGCCACACAGGCTTGGCGTTCAGGTCCTCCTGTGTTGTGCATGTGATGATAGGCTGGATGTCGTTACACACGGGGTTACTTGGCATGCTTATATTGACAACACCTGCAGAAAGTAAGAGTTGAATGAGTGTAGGATCCAAGGATGAGCTACATCCAGAAGGTTATGGTTTTTAGCAGGATTTCGGGAAAAAAGCTACTGTAAATGACCTTTAGTCTCCAAGACAAGTGTTGCTGACAGCCTGGTGCTCAGTTGGGTCGTTTTGTCAAGCAAGTCTTTTTGTCTTATTCCGTCAGCGACGATCATATTAAAATCTGCTATGATGCTTCCAGCCCTGAAAGACAAGGTATAGATTTCAGTCGCACATTGAAAACCCATTAAAAGCAGATATGATTTGTATTTAGCAAACCAAGCAAGTACCTGTATTTGTTAATTGCCAAGGTGTCGAATCCCGTCAAAGTGCTGTACACCGTTGCCATCTGCAAGGCATTTTGCTTAAATGAATAACATTATTCCTGATCTGATAAAGGGAAGTCATTCAGTAAACGTGCTGTTTATTCATACATACATTTCGTAACAAGTTATTATTACACTCCTTAAATTTCTCAGATCCTTTTTTTTCCAGACAGTCGTAATGCTCCCGCATTTTCAGTGTAATGGATCCGTTGAAAAGAACTGTGAAAAGAAGAAGATGCATGATACACACTAATACACACACATGCACATGGGAACACGGTAAATAACCAAATACCTCTTTGGCTTGAAACACACATGTGAGCCGAGCTGTCGTTGAAGGTGCATTTCCCTTTGGCACAACAATCCTCACAAACGTCATCGCTCCATACGAAGGGCGGCTCACATCTACACTCAGTGTCGGCCCGGACTCTCTCACAGACTAATTAAGAAAAAAACATCAAAACATCATAGCTCAATCTGGGGATTACTTAACCCCCTCTATAATTAAATATAGAATATGCAGCATTTAAAATATTGGTAAAATAGTTGTTAAAATAACTTGTTGTTATTTGAAGGTTGTCAACATTCAGGGTGTCGTTCTTCACAAAGGGTTTCAGATGAGCAGTTATGTTTGGGATTGCACCTTCCTCTATTGTCAGGTTGAAATAATACATCTGTGTTGAATTTTCTGAAACACGCAAAACAGATAGACGTCAACCTGATCAACACCTGATCATTCAAGAACTCTGTCGATGCTTATTTTGAAACTCGTGACGATCACTTTACCTTCTCCGGCAGCCTGTAAAAGTCCAAATAAAAGAATTCAATTTAATCCTGCAATTTTGAGTTTTTAGATTTTAAATGTAATCTTATGATACCTGATACCTGACAGATGTTTAGTCCCAGGATGTAAAGAACTACAAGGGTCCACATCCTGTCGCTGCAAATAATCAATAACATAACAAACATAAGTATTGGCCCTTGGTTAACGATGATGATATAATAGGCCGACGGTACTGTGAACATTAACAGTTTAACACGACAACCCGTTAAGTGTCCGACATGATTTCCATTCATTCTGACTGTGAGCGTTTTTACACAAATGTGTAGATAGATAGATAGATAGATAGATAGATAGATAGATAAATGGATAGATAGATAGATAGATAATAAAAAAACAATCAATTAAAAAATAAATAATATATATCAATATACATATAAAAATGTAAAGAAATACCTGAGATTGAAAAGTGAAAAACACAGTGAAATCCTATCAGCATTGTAAGTTTCATTGTAATTGTTTGAAACAAAACACAATGAAGAAAAATGTGTAATATTGAAATAAAACCAACATAGAAAGGTTACCTAACCTGTTTTCACGGCGGTCTGTTCCCAGGAATGACAGCAGCACTCTGACGGAGCTCCAGCAGCTGACAAGGAAGTGGAAAACACAAGGGTGGTATATCATCAGTGGCTGGTCGTGTTTATTGAGGGTGGACATGCAAAGGCTCGTATGTGGATCTAATTTGACTTTCAAAAATGGTGACTAAACATCCATTGTGTGTCACACCATATTAAACAGCTCATTTTTGAGTTAAAATACCAAAACAATTATCGGAGGTATTGCCAAACATGCAGAGTTCCCAGAGGATGAATCTCAATGACTTTTCCTTTTTGTGCCCGTCAATGGTTCAAATGTTCAACATCTTATTTAAACGTGTAGTGGGTAGCACTGTCGCCTCACAGCAAGAGGGTCCTGGGTTTGATTCCCGGGTCGGCCCGGGTTCCTTCTGTGTAGAGTTTGCATGTTCTCCCCGTGTAAGCGTGGGTTCTCTCCGGGTTCTCCGGCTTCCTCCCACTGTCCAAAGACATGCAGGATGGGGATAGGTTCATTGGTGACTCTAGATTGGTCAGGTGTACCCTGCCTTCGCCCAATGATAGCCGAGTTCGGCTCCAGCACCCCACGACCCTGAATACAGGATAAGCGGTAGACAATGGATGGATGGATTTTACAACAGTTTGGTTTTTAATGAGCTGCTTTTTAAAAATGTATCAAAGCAATTTAGTGTAACTTATTGATTGATTACAGATTCCACTGATATTTCTGAATGTTGAAAGTATAAAGTGTGTATGTTTGCAGGTGCAGCGGAGTTGTCATGGAAACGTGTGAGAGGCAAAGTAAACAGTGCAGGAATATGACCTGTGACATGTAAATAAGCAGAGCATACAGCCTGTATTTGGTTGTGGACCAGCTAGAATTATTATACAACCATGTATTTCTGACTGGGATGTAAGCGGAGGACAGAGAAGCTTTGTGAGGCAAGGCGAGTCCTGCCCACGTCAGAAACTCATTTGTTTAAAAAAAAAAACAATACATACTGTATGATCTATTTATTGGGAATGCAGCAGGTAAAAGCCCAAAATTATACTTTCTATTCGATCAGACCAGGGATGTAACCGGGATTTAAAGACAGGGCGGTCTTAGCCCCCAGGAGAAGCTTACAAAATCTTTGTTTTGTATTTTTTTAGTACTGTATTAGAACCGTATGTAATTCCTCTCTCCATTAGATAAATAATGTACTTAAATTACACTTCTATCTATACCCTTTCATCAATATGAGATGATTCTGAAAATAAAAACTAAATATAAATGAAAAATAAAAAAATTAATAAAAAGCTTTATTATTGGGGGGGCTTGGGAACAATTTAGGGTAGCTCCAGCCCCCCTAACAAAGGCCTAACGTCACTGGATCAGACCTCATCGAATGTTAACGAGAGCCTCACGTTTCTGACAAAAACTCACATTTGTTTAAATACTGCAGTACATATAAATAAGAGGAGAAACAATACAAAGGGATATTTACAAAATCTTTAATCCTTTTTTAAAGTTTTTTTTCAGTGTTTGACCTGCTATACAGACATAATCCACTCATACATGCTTAAAAAAGGGAGGCATTATCATGTCACACAGGATCATTCGTACAGCTGCAGTATAGTGCTAAACAATAGTCAAGTATAATCAATCGAGCAATCATTAGCGGTACAAAACATTTTAGTAGCTACTGTTCACAGGACTCTCCTCAGAAAACAGTGTAGTGCAGTTTGCCTTCATCGTTTTCCTTCTTGTACATGTACACATGCAAGGAAGTGACTTAACGCATCGTACTCTTCGGATCTGTGATGTCACACAGTGGTTTCGTGCTCCTGGTGAGGCGTTTGAGTGTCAGGGAGAAAAGTGTCCGTCTCCTCCGGTGATGATCCGTCCTCTGGTGGGCCGGCCAGTCCTCTGCTCTCATTGTGCCTGTGTTGCCCCGAGCGCTATGAGAATTATTTAAAAAGATGATTGAGGGGTGAATACAGATGGTAACTAAACACAACAACTTCTCTGTGGACTCAAAAGAGAAGAAGCAGGAATCATGTGATGAACACAAAAAGCTGTGGAGATGCTAATACGCTAACAGCTCTTTGGGGCTAACTTGCTCTCAATGACGACACTAACATGCAGATGTTCAGCTGTCAATACAACAATGTCAAAAAGCAGTCATTGTGAATATTTAGTCTGATTTCAGGAGTCATGGTTTCTTACTTTACTGACCGTTTGTCCCAGTGGAGTCACGCAGAAGAGCTTATTTTTGAGGCGTTTGGGTAGAAAACAGAGCAGATTTCCTAAAGGATAGATGGTGCCTGGTGTCACATGTTCTTCCTTCATTGGGCCTGAGTAGAAAACAAATACATGAAAACATTTAAAGTAAGACTAAAATGGTTTGTACGCGTCGAGAAAGAAGTCGCCCACCTGTGAGGAAGCTGATGATCAGGCCGATCAAAATGACTGCACAGCAGCTGAAGCCGCTGTACCACATGTAGGACAAGGAGTAGAATCTCTTCAGTCCCGAGGCTCGGCTAAGGGACAAAACGGACAGGGTTCAGCTGTCAGAGATCACGCTATTCATGAGCAACAACAAAAACCACACGTACCTCAGAGTGGCGTTGCTGTGAATGGCAAAAGTTATGTTGTCTGCCAGCAGGGCGGCGCTGCAGTCGGGCGGCAGCATTCCCCTGCCGGAGCTGCGAGTGACGATGCTCCCGATGCCGACCCAGAAGACCAAAGCCAGACCGGCGCCCAGACCTGCCAGCGCTCCCTGATAACAGGAAAACTATGAGTCAACACAGATACAGGCGGGATGATGCTGTGGCCGATACAATGAGCTACAGACTCATGGGGAGAGAATACAGGGTTTCTATATTTGAATTTCAAATCCACGAGTCCTCGAAAACAATACAGTCTGTATAGTATTTAACGACAGATCTGATTGATGGGGTTCAACTTACGGTGGAGTTCGCCCACGGGAAGAACATCCCGAGACAAAACAGTCCGAGAACAGGACCGCCGACCATCCCGAAGATTTTCAACGCCACCTGGAGTTCAGTCATAGCAACGGTCAGTGCAAAGCAATGTGAGAAATGCTGGGTATTATTTGATCACGTGCGCTGGGAGGTTACCAGAAGGACCGAATCGTCCATCAGGTGAGTGAGAAAGGCCATGGCCAGACACAGCAGCCCGTAGGACATCGCTTAGAGGGGAGACAGAGGGCGAGACTTTAGCACCAACGTGACTATACAGCTCCGTATCGCACACTGATGAGCGTCGCAGAGCTCACCTAAGGCTTTGGACAGCAGGGTTGCTCTTGCCTCGGTCATGGCGGGGAAGTGAGGTTTGACGAGGTCTTCCATCGTCACGGTGGCCAAAGAGTTAAAAGCAGAAGAGATGGTGCTGTGCAGGAAAACCAAAACATTAACCGCTACCGCCATCTTCACGGCACATGAAGTTACAATGAAATGATCTTCTGAACTCACTCGATGCAAATTAGAGTCAAAGACAAGAACCAAATATACATTTCATAGTAATGTAACATTAAAAACGTGAGGAGAAGCAGATATGATAAAAGCATTCTCATGAGCTTCAAATAGGGATGCACTGTACTTTTTTTTTTTAAAGGGACGGGAACATTTGACATGATTTACTGCATTCAATAACCATGATGGATTATAAACTCGGTTGCCAGTTTATTAGCCACACCTCTATAGTATAATTAAACAGTCCTGCAATAAATCCCACCTTCATGAAGGTTTTAATGCTTCGTTTTTATTGGAATGGTTTCAGAGACTCCATTCAACTGCATGGCCATTTTGAAGGACGTAGTCTGTGCATTAGATTGTACTTTTGTATAAACAAGTTGAGTTATGGACAAAATCAAATTCTCAAGGTGTGGAAAGTGATTGCTCTTTAAAAATAATGAGTAAAATCAGTTTAGGTTGCGACCGACGTGTTTGGGCTCAGAACTGAATAAGGACAAAGAAATGGAGACGTACCTGAGAGCTGCACTGAACAAACACGCAACAAACAGTCCAGGAAGTCCAGGCAGACCCTGGAGCATATCCATCACAAAGTATATCACCATCTGGGGAAAACACATTATTAAAAAAAACCTGCATAACCAGACATGACATCCAAAAGAAAACATTAGGTGTGACCTCACACTTACACAATGTGAGGTCACACCTAATAATCACAACGTTTTGCACATTTGATCAAACATGCAAATACTCTGGATGGTGTTTTACATAAATCTGCATGAACGCACCCTTGAGATAAATAAAATAACAACCACATCACTGATTGCATTGGTCACACACTGAAACTGACCGCATCCCTTGAAGAGGTGCCCAGCTTGACGGAGTGATCCTCTCCACAGTAACGTGCAAACATGACGAGGCCCATCACGCAGCTGAGAGCCAGAGAGAGCTGCAGCGAGGGAAACACCATGTAGCAGGACCTGCAGACCCGATGGTGGCGATTAAAAGTTTGAGGAGCATCTGAGAGCTAACAGAAGCTTTAAGAGATATTTTTCACACTTGAATACAAAATAAAACAAGCATCAAAGTGAAAGTAAACCCATGAGAATCTCCGGTCTGACGTACCTGACGGCTTCTTTCTCCGAGCGAGCGCTGAGGTACCGTTGGACCTGAGCCTGGTTGACTCCATACAGGGACAGCATGAGGAAGACCCCGCCGACCCCCAGAGTCCAGAAGGTGTGTCTCTCAGTAGGATCTGGGTTTAGACTGCACATGAGATCAAACACAAATCAATGCTTGAGAACAAGCCTTCGCTGTTATCTAAGCTGGAATAAATAACATGCATGTGAAGGAGTTTATCTGCACAAAAAATAATGCAGAATTCATATCAACACAGATGATTTGACAGGTTTGTTGTTTTGTTTTTTACATGCATTTTTAAATACTTTGGTTCAATATGGATTTATGTGTGGGGAAGTTCTCAGCGAATGCATCCAGTGACCGCATCTTTCACATTTCATTATTGGTTTTCTCACTCAAAACTCAACCACCACTTAACGTCTGTGTTCACAGCTCACTCAGAGTTTTCTCAAATGTTTTGTTAATTACAATAACTAAAAGGCAATTCAAATAACTAATAAAAAATATCTAGTGATAAGAAAGCCTTGTTTATGTGCAATGTCAGAAAAGTAAATCACCAATGATGAAAAGAGGGAGCTATAATGTGCTTATTATCTGGACTCAATATTTGAATCATTGAAGGGGTAATAAATAATGATTGTTGTCACAAATTTTAGTTGAGAAGAGAATGCAAATTCATGGACATTTTAATTTTCATACTTTCTGTCCCCTGATTTACTCCGAGATATAAAACCATAGACCAGCTATAGGACTATAATTACATGAAACCAAATAGAAAATCGTCTCCTCTGTGGATTTGGTGGACAGATGTTGAAAGAATGACATTAATCACAAAGCATTTCTGTACAGATGTCCATTCCAGATGCGGGCTGACTGCAAACTACGGGATGGACTCACTCAAGAGCGGAGATTCGGTTTCCTTCCCAGACTTTCCTCCAGACTTCAGACACTCCTCCGGTCCGCTGCACTCCCACCACGATGACAGCCATCTGCCCTGCAAACATCACAACAGTCTGAAAGACGTCTGTCCAGATGACAGCCTTCAAACCACCCTGTCAGGAGCAGGAAAGACACGTGGGAAATTAATCTTATTCTTTATTCAAATGCTGCATATCCGTCTCTGTAAGCCGTTATTTTAAGACATGTGATTTATTATTATTTTGTAAGGTTTGCCATTTTTCTGAGAAGAATTATAGCATTTCATTTTTGATCAAGCAAGAATTAAAATGATAATTGTGTGGATTTTTGGGGAAAAGGTGATAGATTCAAATCCCAGAACATGAAGTTAAGCTGTATGATAAATGACTTTAATAACTCACCAGTGTTGTGTACAATGAGCACACTAGTCCAGTGGCCAGCACTGTTCCCCACAACTCAAATCCAGTCACTGAAAGAAAACACAGCGACACACTGAACCACAGATCTCACGATTAAAAATGACTGAGTCCCAGTAAAATACATGAACTTTTCTGACCTGCATTTAGTGCAAAGGCAGGAGTATACACACAAACGCCCATATAGACGACCTGTAGCAGAGTAAAGGACAAATCAGAGACCAAACATCTGTAGAAAATAAAGATATTCAAGGCAATTAATGAATGCATCTTTCTTCGGGGAGTTGTAGTTTTTGGAAATATGCTTATTTCCCTCCTTGCCGAGTGAGATATGAAGATTGATACTCTTGTGAAGATTGGTGCTCTCATGTCTTTGGACAGAACCGGGTTAGCTGTTTCCAGTCTTTATGCTAAGCTATGCTAACCTAAGCGGCTGCTGGCTTTAGCAGTATTTTTTAAGTCCATCCGTTGAAATACAAGTTGGTACAAATCATGAATTAAAACAGTGTCAAGGATAGTACAAAAAGTCATAGACTTATAAAACACTTAAAACACATGGCACACTCAGAAAACTACATGACACATTACTCAAACTCAACAA
The DNA here is from genome assembly GCA_029853015.1 of Chelidonichthys spinosus. Classification (NCBI taxonomy): domain Eukaryota; kingdom Metazoa; phylum Chordata; class Actinopteri; order Perciformes; family Triglidae; genus Chelidonichthys; species Chelidonichthys spinosus. Next base: position 970,897 of record CM056833.1, read on the forward strand.
ACCCTCCCACCCCTACCTACCCCCCCACCAGCCCACCCATTCTTGGACTTTGGCTAAAAGCCATTTCTTGACATTCCCCTTAAAACTATAGGGGTTTGTGCTCTGTTTGATAAATAAAGGCAGATCGTTCCACTCCAATGCTCCTGTATAAGCAAATCAGCATTGCCCCATTTTGGTTCTACACCTCGGAGGGTGCAGGTTGGCTATGCTAGCCCTAGTCCTAGGATTATGAGATTCCCCAGCGCTGGAAAAATGGCGATTTAGGTACACTGGGGCCCTGTTGTTAATCACCTTGTGTACCATACTGAGTTAGCTGGGTCACTCTAGTCTGAACTGGTACCCAGCTGAGCTCCTGGAAGTGCCTCCTTCCAATGTGTACTCACATTGGGACCCAGCCCCATCACAACCCTCACTAGCTTATACTGGGACACCTGCAACTTCCCTTGTAGTGAGGTTGACAGACCTGCTGCCCATGCTACGCTGGCGTAATCAAAGTGACACTGCACCAGGCAGTTGGCTAGAAGGCGTAGGCTATCACTGTCCAGCAGATCGGCCTTTCTGGCAAGAAACTTTGTGCGGGCGTTGACTTTGCCCAGCACCTGTAACGCCATTCCCTCCCCACCCAAACTGTCATCTAAAACACACCCTAAGTACTTCACTGATGTTTCTGCAGCAATCTTCACCGACCCTACCTCTACTCTTAGCTCCTGAGCCTTCTTTAATCTGGGTTTGGGCCCGAATAGAATGGACTCTGTCTTCCCTAAATGTAGTGACAGTCTATTGGCACACAGCCAGCCGTTTATCTTGGTGAGTTCCTCTCCTAGTCTACTTTGGAGTGTGTTCTCGTCTTTGTGCGAGACGAGCAGGGCTGCATCATCTGCCAATCAATACAAGTTACAGGAACATCCCTCATGTCATTAATATAAAGTAAAAATAGCAGTGGTCCTAAAACACTCCCTTGTGGAACCCCACATACTACTGGTGTAGCGTCTGACATAAAGCCATTAACCGGTCAGGTATGAGGAGACCCACTCTGTAGCGGTGCCATTCATCCCTATAGCCTTAACGTTATTAAGCAGTAGACTATGGTCAACTGTGTCAGAGGCTTTTTGGAGATCTAGTAAAACCATCCCACACAGTTCCCCTTCGTCCATCTCCTTTCTAATGAAGTATGTAAAGTAAACATGAGTCTGTCGAGTAGGACTTCCTGAACCCTGACTGAAATCCATACAGAAGATTTTCCCTATCAACATATTCTGATATCTGTTCATGCACCACTCTCTCTGAGATCTTAGATGTGATGCACAGAATGGATACTGGTTTCCAAAATGGGATCTACTCCCTTTTTTAAACAGGGGAATAATCTTAGCATGTTTAGTGCAACTGGGTCCAATGCCTTGTTCCAGTGAGAGATTGATCAGATGTGCACCACACGGAGCTATCACCTGTGCCCCATCCCTTAAAAACTTGGCAGAAATATTATCAAGGCCTTTTGCCGTGTTAAGCTCTCCCAGCGTTTCTGCTACCCTCTCAGCTGTCACTTTGGATGAAGAAAACTAATTGGCCTGTACACCTTGTCTGGAGTAGAAACCCTGTATATACTCGTCCCCATATTCTCCTGTCTTGGGAGGCAGAGCCTCAACCAACCTGCTGGCTACTGAGCCAAAATAATTACTGAACTCGTTGAACCTGTGCTTTATCAAATTCTATTGTGTCCTTTATTTCAAGGCCAATCGTGGGCTTTCCGTTATTGGCCTTGCCCCTGCAGCCCATGTCTTTTAGAGTCTTCCATAGCTTCTTCAAATCCTTTTTGTTTTCTTTTATTAGATTCATGTAATATTCTTTTTTTGCTACCTTAATAAGTCTTTGTGCTTCATTTCTACATTTCTTGTAAGTATCAGCATCAGCTTGGTCCTGTGTCTTTTTACACCCCTGCAGTGCCTCCTCCCTAGCTTGAATCGCATCTAAAGTCTCTGGGTTGAGCCGTGAACTTGATCTCTGCTTTATCCTAATTTGCCTAAGAGGAGCCATGGAATTCACTTCTTGAATAAATAACTGGTTAAACAGATCCCAGGCTCCATCAACGCAATCCAGCCTGAGCACTGCAGACCAGTCTACTCTGCTAAGCTGCTCTTTAAAACTCTCTGTTTTTTAATACATTTATGGCTTGAAAAGGTTTGCCTCTGAACCTTCCTGGTACAAGATGTGATGAAATGGTCACGGTCTATAGCACACACCCACTAGTAGACAATAAAACTTCAATGTCCTCGTCCCAGTCCGTCCTAACAGTGCAGACCTGAGAACTATCAATGTCAATGTCAATCTGCTCACAGCTGGCTGCAAACTTGAGCTTTTCTCAATTTGGGAATCCCTGACCTCAGATGACCTTACATGAAAATGATCCGTTAGTTCGGAGCAGTGACATGCAGAGATTCTAAATCTGGTCTATAGAGACAGATCGGTATATGCAGCCGCCCCGAATCAAGATATTGGGAGAGAAAAAGTGGGATTGGTGCCCTCCCCGCTGTATTCTGTGACGTGTTGCACCCACCGTCTGAAAGATGAAAGCCAGAGTTCCACAGACACGCACCGCTTTGCTGAAGCGCAGTTCAAGGTACTGCAAAAACAAAACGACACGAGAACTCTCAGTCCCGAAGGACACACACCGTAAACACAGACTCATTCCAATCCAATAGAACTGCTCTCTCATACCTGGTAAGCACTGGAGAGACGCAGTCTGTACAACACAGGAATGAAAACATGAGCCGGGATGAGGAGACCCAGGAAGTAGGCACAGCCGATGAACCAGTACTGAGTGCCGTGAGTGTAGATTTCTGCCGGCACGCCTATGATCGCCACAGCAGACTGGAACGAGGCGATGAGCGACAGCGACACGGGCAGACAGCTCATGCTCCTGTCTGCCATCAAGAACTCCTGTGTGGTGCGCTGGCGCCCCCCTGACAGAGCGTAGTACAGCCCGATGCCCATGGAGGCGGCGAGCAACACCGCGAATATCCCATAGTCCACGGGCGTGAAGTGCTTCTGGTCGGACGGGTCCATGCTGATTGTCTTTAAGTATCTGCTGCAGAAGGTTTGGTTCTCCTACAGACGCACATTCAGACTTCTGGGAGACGCCTTTGTCCACACCCATCAGTCGGGGGGGTCCAGGAGCCTTGAAGAAAGGACACCAAAACACTTGATTACACAAACCTCGGTATGCGAGAGAGTAGGCTTGTCGTAGCCAGCTGGACAACTTTATTTTAGACACATCACTTTGCTTGACGGGCAGAAAAATCAGCCTACATGCCCCACATACTCTCCTTATTTCCTGAATTCCTCCGAGCGGGGTACAGGCTTCTGTTCCTTTCCACACAGACAGAAGGTGAAATCGAGCCAACTGTTTTCAGCAGAAAGAAGATTGTGATACGAGACAAGCTCCCAGTCTGCACACAAGCTAAGGTCAAGCAAACTGAGTGTCAACTTTGTCCCGCTTGTGCCGAGCCAAAAATACTGACGACTGGTTTGGTGTTAAGGGGGAGGTGACTGTCTTTTTGCATACTGCACCATAAAAAATAAAAACAAGCAGCAGCCACCAACCTCAGAGGAAGGTCAAAAGCAACAAATGGGTGTAGATCTGAAACGTTTCCACTTTAATTTACTCTGATTATGCAGTTATCAACACAAATAATTTGAGCAACAAAAGAAAAGGAGCTGAATTATCAATTATCAAAATTTGCAACGACATTGATGATTGCTTTACTTGAATTCTGAGTAATTTTTCAAGCAAAAACACCAAATATTTGCAAAAAAAAAAAAAAAAACACAACTCAAAGGATAAATCAAAAATGTCCTGATGTTCTGTCAAAAGACTAATTGGTTAGCCGAGTTGTAATGCAGGAAATTACTTTTAGTTGACTTAAAGACACTGCTGCTGTAACTTTAACGATAATCAATTAATCAGCTTTCATTGTCAGACTCGTGGTCCATTAAAAGACCAATACAAATACATACAGCAACAAAAACAAAGACACCACAATTAAAAAAGGCAATTATACCAGTGTTTCCACATGGGTGACTGGTATCACACAGTACAAGTCCAGGATTTGACAACAGCATATTGATCAAATTACATGAAGCAGCCAGTCTGCAGATGCATGTGTACATCACATTTCTCAACAGTGCATGAATTGTGTTGACTCCTACCATACAGTTTAGTTCACTTGCACTGCTCTAACTTGTACCCATCATTATAGGCGACTTTTCTGGAGGCTAGACGTGTTAAACTTGGTCCACAAGGGGGCAGTATACAGAGGAGTACAGTATTCCCTAAACAGGCTTAATTTTACATTACCTAAGCACCAGTGGAATTTCCTAACCAGCACATCTATTGATTAACGTATGGTGCTGACTTAAATGCGCATGCGCGGGCTGCGTAGGGAAATAAACCAAATGCAACCAGTTGCTCTCAACTCTCTGCTGCTCAGCTGGACCGAATGTAAACACGAGCATGAATGAAATGCGTGTCCATAATAACATCTCGTGTGAAATGAACCGCAGTGATAAGAGAGGCGGACACGTGAAATAGCAGGAGACGGACCCACCTTCACATTCCAGCGCTGCTGTAACCTCGTCGCGGCTCGCCGTCAGCGGCACCATGCTGCCTTCACGGACACATTCAAGAGCGCCACGTTCGCTGAAAACAACGGCTTTATGGCGAAACACGAGAACTGCGGGGAGCACAACTCGCTCATCCTCCACGCGATTACGTGTCGCGTTGTTCCGACCTCCTTCTGTTGTGTTCTCACACAGTTAAGCTAATTCCCCCTAGCACACCGGCTAAGCCGTCTACCCGTGCTACACGTGAACGTTGCTTGGAATTCTCTTCCGGGTTTGGAGCTGAGGGAGGGGCGAAAAATGATGACGCGACAGCCGCCAAACTCAAAAACCAAACCAACCCGTCAGTTAGAAGTGTATTATTAAACGCGACACAAAGACGGGGGTGATGGAGGGCGCGTCCACGAAAGGTAACGTTAACTAGCTAGCTTACAGACGGCTAGCTAGCTGTCTCATAAGCTAGCTAGCTAGTAGTTTGTTGTGACGATGTTTGTTGTTAGCTCAGTGCTAGCCGAAGAAGAGAAACCCCGCCGCTCCGGCCGGTAATGATCCTAATATCATCTACTTTACTTGCTGCGCGTTCACGTTACTTCCTCCGCAGGCGTGTTGAGCCACCTGAGTCTGCTGGAGGTCCAGGCGAGAAGCCGCCGAGCTCCGCAGCAGCAGCAGCAGCAGCAGCCGAGCCGAGTGAAGGAGCTGAAGGCTAAAGTGATGACGCTGAAGGTCCAGAGAGACCGACTGAAGGCAGAGACGGAGACACACGAGGTGACCTCACGTTGACCTTTCTGTTTTTAGAATATAATACATTGACGTGGAATAAACGACCCAACAGTTTACAAAAAAAATCAACACGACCTTGAAATGCATTATACACAATAATGCGTCAGTAATATTAATCCCAAACACCATATAATACTATACAATGATGCTGATAACTGTGGTTTTGAATGCCAGACTTTATATTTTCACAGTTATTCCACCGCTGAAGATGTGAACACCCCCCCCCCCCCCCCCCCCCACTAACTGTATTTCTGATGCTGCGTTTGTGTTTCCTTGTCTGCGTGGGATTTGTTGGGCGCTGACTACGCCGTCCTGACACAGATTCTCCAGAAACTGAGAGCACGTATGGACAAAAAGTGCACACAAGAAGAGGAAGAGAGAGGAAATGGATGAAGGCTCTGAGAACTCACAACTACTGCAGCTGATGGCCAGACACACACAACTGAAAGACCTCCTGCAGGCTCATCATGTCATTGGTACTCTCCTCGTGTCATCCAGCCAGCTATTATTAATGTTGATGTTCTCTTGTCGATCTTAATCCTCCGTCTTGATGTCACTCAGGTGGGTACAGCGTCATAAAAACGCGTCACGGCAAAGGAGTGTGTGTGTCGGTGGCGACAGCCTACAACGGCGTCTACTTAGAAACCTACAACCTGGAGATGGACCTGAAGCCAACTCTGAGGATCACTCGTCACAACGTTCCCCCGTTCATTCCTTTAAGCGACCTGGCCCAGCAGAGCGGCATGCAGACAGACATTAGGACTCTTCTGGACCCCCTCAGCCAACATCTCAACGCCTTCGCCGGTCGCAAGCAGCAGTTGAAGCTTGTCAAGGTGCCAGATGTTGCTTTTTTTGTGAAATAACTTCCTCACAAATGTCTCAGAGAGCGGTTTATCAGTAGCTGTCTGCTCTCACCTCACCCATATTGCTCTGTAAGCATGCATCAGCTGATACTTAATAAGCACATTTTGTAATATAATGATTGATGATGACAGAAGTTTTGTTCTGGCATGATAACACGCTGTCCTCCTGCTGCTTTATAGGAACTCCATAAGTCCGTGGAAGTGATGGACAGTAACGTTTTGTGCTCATTGCTGGTGCTCATGTTCACGGTGCCGAGAGTGAAGACTGCTGTTCTCTGCACGCTCGACTACACCGACCGCACCCGATGTCTCCCCTCGCGAGTCCACTTTGACTGTGATGGTAGGATTCTTATACTGGTCAAGTTTCCCAACAGAAACAAAAGCAATATAACGTAATCCGTAATCCAAGGTGGCTGATGTTAACTGTACGCACAACGAGAGGTTCACATGAGCCTCCGTAGTCTCGGTAGTTTAACTACCGAGTCATTTTAGCTGTCGTTCTAATGTAGAACTTCAAACTACAGATGACATAATTAGTCAATTCATCAATCAGTCCATTGACAGAAATTTTCAGGAGGAGATTTTCAGGCACAAATATCAAATATCCTCTGGTGCTCAGCCACTCAAATGTGAAGATTTAAAAGTAGGAAGCAGGAAGATGCCTTATGGGACTGTTATACTCTCATCTATTAGAATACAGCTCAAATCAAGCAATCTGATTGGTTATGCTAATTCTGCTTAATGTTGGACCAACCTATGGCTGATTGCATAATTACATTATTTAATTATTCCTCCTGCATGAATATAACGGCAGGGTTTTACTGTTACACTTGGTTGAGGTGCTAATTCTTACTATTTTTGATCAGACAGCAGCTAATGTCTCACTTTTGTTTTTTTGCAGATAAGAATCTTCCTGATTCTCCAGAGTGGAATAAAAACCGCAGCCTTCTCATGGAGACTCCTGTTCACAAAGCTCTGACGACGATGAGGAAGATGGGGGTTATTGTGTAATTTATTAAGAAATATAATGATACATTTTACGTTCTCATTGTTTATAATAAAATGCTGATAGTTACATGTTCTTGTCCCTGCTGTTTCATCTGTGAGGAGAATCCAGACTCTATGGAGGTTTCACATCGGTCCCCACGTTGCTCTGGTCCCTGAGCGTTTCTATGAACGCCGTCACCCTCTTGTGTAGCGTCTCCCTGTGACGCTGCCTCAGCCTCTCCTTTTCTTCTCGGGCTTCCTGCCGTTTCCTGGCCAGCTCCTTCTCTGATACCGAATCAATAGCTGCGATGTTTTTCATCTGCCTGAGGGACAGGCTGCTCTGGGTGTCGCCTCGGCGTCTCGCTGACACCGACTCCGCTCTGCCGCCGCTCTGCTCACGTCCGATTTCTTCCATGGCGATGCTGACCGTCGCTTTAGGCTCGACCACTTTCGTCATCACGACTCGCCTGTGTTCGTTGGTCAGCGAGTCTCTCCTTCGCTGCAGCGTTCTGCGAGTGTACCTGTACTGTTTGTCCAACGTGTTGAGTTTCTGCTGGAGATCCCTGTCTTCCTTTAGGTTCAACACTCTCAGATTCCTCTGCAGCACACGAGTCCTCCAGCAATGGTCCACGGTGTAATCCATGTGTCTTTGAACCAACTCCTCCCTAACTCACTCACTTGATCTGTTTTTAAATGTAAAGCCGTGGGTTCTTACCTGGTTCTCTGTGTGTTTGCTGCTATGGCTGTCTCGTTGCATGTAATATAATAGCCTATTCTATTTGAAGTAAAATAGATGGGATTGTTGGTCATTGTGTACTCTCGCATTCCTGAGAGAGATTACATTTCAAGAGTGCAGTCACAGGTCTTTAGCTGGAGCTGGAATATTTCTAACCCTAATACATGTCTAGGATTTTAGCAATAGGTCAAGACATTTGAACTCGCACACAAAATCTGGACTTTTTTAAAAAAATGTCCTGTTATTTATTAATTATTGAGTTATATGTCCTGTTAATTTTATCTCCCTACATGTTCATTCTCTAAGGAAGCGTCTTATCGAGTTAATTAAGGTCAGAGAAAACAAGACAAAGATGTTGATGTGAAATTATAATGGGCTTATTTTTATCTGTCAGGGAAGTCAAACGTTTCGTTGGACTTTCTGTAGTGATTATACAGTAGAATTAATACCTGTATCACGATGATGTGTTTATATGCAGTACGTGTCTGTATCTGCACATGTGTAAAGGTGTTTGAACGCATTCATGCTTGGTTATATTTGTTTTTATGACCTCGTTTTACCACTATATTATCTTTTCTGTACTTATGTTTTTAATAGTGATGCTACTGTTTTAATTAGTCTTGTGAAGAACTGTCATATTTGTTATGAACATAATGAGTTATTTTTCTTATATAAAATGAGTAATCTGAGATGTTAGTTATTGTGACTTTGTCCACAGAATCATTTGCCTCGTATTTAAGTCCCATTTCCAAGCTTTGTGACTGTGCATTGTCCCTTTAATGCGCCAGAAAGGAAGCCTGCAGAGGCTGGTTTGATCCTCCGGCGCCAGACTGGAACCCAGACTGGAACCCAGTCCGGATGATGGCACAACCAAACTTCCCCAAACTCATCCAGTCACCTCGCATTTGATGAACTGTTGACTTCGCCGGTAAGTTTCCTGTTTTTAACGCTTAAACATCAACTAAAGGTCGCAGATCAGCAGCTGTTAAACGGAACTCCTGCGTGTTCTTCCGGTCGCACCGTCAATACAATACATTAATCTGTAGTCCGTCACTTTAGACTCTTTATACATGAATGAATAATGAGGAGTGTAACGGTCTCTAGCGCGCATGCGCGTTGCGTAACGTTCGTCTCTGCAGTTGAAGTAATCGTGGAAGTTCACTGACCCTCCGTCATATCAGTACTTTCCGCCTGCTTTCTCTCCTCTCTTCCTTTTTTCTGCTTCTCCTTAATAGTTGTGTTATTCGCTCCGAGGTTCTACACAACATGCATGCAGAGCCAAGCGGCCCATAATTAATCTCCAGGTTTATGTCTTCATGGTAACGCTTTAACTGCTATGAAATGATAGTAATAACAATGTTTTTCTGACTATTTACCAATGCAGATATTGGTTGTATGTGCAGGTTTACACAGAAGTGTGTAGCTTCTATAAGAACAGATCTGTTTATATATTTATATATATTAATATGTTTGCTGCTTTTTATAAACTTTTTGTTTTAAATCAAATGACAGTTGCCACTGCTGAGACTGTAAATGCATCACGTGCTGCACACGGGAAGCCACGCCTACCCGACGGTGAGTGTTGGAAGCAGCGCACATGCAGTGGGTTGAATAAAGAGTGTACGTTAAAGGTGTTTCCTCGCTTTGCTTCCAGGCCTGGCGGAAGTGTTGCTCCAGCTTGGCCCAGATGATGCGCGCTGTGTGTGTGGACGTGCCAGGAGGACCCGAGAAGTTGCTGCTGCGAACGTCCCTCGACCTCCGCCCAAAGGTGGAGAAGTCCTGGTTAAAGTTCATGCAGCTGCTCTCAACAGAGCAGACTTACTGCAGGTATATAATGCAATCCTTACAGAGCATGAGTCCATATAGCCTCCATCTGTCAACCTGCTAAATGTGGTTATTTCATGTGACTGTCTGAATCATAGAGCAATAATATGTCTGTGTTTCCACAGAGGCGGGGGTTGTACCCTCCTCCCCCAGGTGAGAGTGACATCATAGGCCTGGAGGTGGCCGGTACTGTGGACGCTCTGGGCCCGGGGGTGAAAGGAGGCTGGAGGCCAAATGACCGGGTCATGGCCTTGCTCTCTGGCGGGGGTTATGCAGAATACGTTTCAGTGCCAGAAGAGCTTCTCATGCCCGTCCCCCCTAATCTCACTCTCTGCCAGGCTGCTGCGATCCCGGAGGCCTGGCTCACTGCTTTCCAGCTGCTGGTTTTCATAGGTACAGCAACTACAACATGTTCTGTTTTTTTAATTCAAAAAGAGTTAAAATAAAGAAATCCTAGTAATACTATTATCATCATCTCAGTGGACCCCCTTACTCACATTTAAGGAGTTTAATGTGTCATGTTTGAAAGAATTTAAGTTGTTACTTGACATTCTTGAAAAGAAAGGAAAACCAAAAAACAGTATTACTTTCTATTGTTTCCATTTAATTTTGGACAACCTTTCCACACCATTGCTTCTATATATAATGAACAAGGGGTGAAATATGAATTCTGTGCTCGTGTCTTCTCTGCCACAGCTCAGGTGAGGGAGGGGGAAGTAGTGCTGGTGCACGCCGGCGCCAGCGGAGTCGGAACAGCTGCTGTTCAGCTGGTTGGCCTGTTTGGTGCCGTGCCCGTCGTCACTGCTGGGAGCCCTGAGAAGCTCAAGATGGTGGAGAGTCTGGGATCAGCAGCTGGGTTTAACTACAGAGAGGAGAGCTTCGCACGGGGAGTTCAGGACTTCACTGGAGGTGGATTGCGTAGCTGTATAGATGCAGATGTGTTGCAGGGGGAAATGTTAAGCTTCTGACATTTATATTTACAGTCAGTGGAATATAGAATTTCTTTATTGGATTTTATGTGCAGCTGCTGCTCATGATAACCACATAGCTCTTATTTTTGTTGATGGAGATGTAAAACACATGGTGAGCAGAGAGATCTTTCAAAAGTAACAATAACAAATCTGAATAGAGCTGGCTGAACTCATGGTGAGTCCCATGAAAAGCCTCAAATGCCTCAAATTTATATTTAAATATTTAAAAAGGGACTTAATTATCTGCTCAGGTAGACATTACTCCACCATATCTTCCCATAGCATTAATCCTCTGGGTCTTATATTGCACCTTATTAAATACTTCACATAACACATGGCTGTATGACTCCTGACAGGTAAAGCAAAGAACCAAAGAACGGGTCAATATTCCTGCACAATTCAGTTCCCTAATTACTGTAATTCCACAGGCAAGGGAGCAAACGTCATCCTTGACTGCATTGGTGGGTGTAACTGGGAGCAGAATGTGAGTTGTTTAGCCGTTGACGGCAGATGGGTGCTGTACGGCACCATGGGAGGCAGGACCGTCGAGGGAGATCTGCTGGGCAAGCTGCTCTCCAAGCGAGGCCACTTGCTCTGCAGTCTCCTCCGCTCTCGCAGCCTCCAGGTGAGCATTCAAGCAGTAATCACGCCCACGCTGTTTCATGCTTGTGAACACCCTGACTTATTTCAACATTGCTGACACACCTCTTGTATTTACATATCAGTAACTCAGGCTGATTCTTGCTTTGCATTTTCCACCGCAGTACAAAGCGGACCTGGTAAAGGCTTTCTCCCAGCGGGTGCTGCCGTGTTTCTCGGGCCAGCCTGCCTCCTTGACGCCCGTCATCGACAGCACATTCAACCTGGAGGACATCGCTGAAGCTCACAGGCACATGGAGGCCAACAAGAATACTGGGAAGATTGTCATTAATGTAATTCCACAGAATGATGACCAGCTGCAGTGATATAAACAGAGATGTTCAACACAGATGTTGAAAAATGATTTTTTTACAGTATAGTTTTTTCTAAAATACGTGTGTGTCACAATTAACCACTACTAAATGTTTATTATCAGTCCTTTTATCATAAATTATAATCTAACCTTCTTTATAAATTTAAGATTCAGACAATTATTTTTTTAATGATTTGAAAATTATTTTTAAAATGAATTTCAACTGCTTTATAATCCACAAAAATGCATGATTTATTTGTTGATTTATAATTTGTCTTGATAATCTGTCAATGTTGTCGAATAAATGTAGTAGTAGAAGTATAAAGGTGGCTTGAGTAAATGTACATAATTACATCCCACTACTGGCTGGTATCAGCAATAAATCATCACATTCATGAATAATATGGAAGTTTAAAGCTGCTGTTCTTATAAATGATTTAATAAATTCATGCATGAAATAATAATTAGAAATAAGAGCCCCAATAATTAAATACCTATGCAGGTTAATTTGAAAAATAAATACTTTTGAATCAAGTTATTTATATATTTCTTTAAATATCTATTCATTTTCAATAACCTCCACATGTATTTGATTATTCAGTAATTCTATCTTTATTTATTATTAGATGTATTTATTATGTTGGCAGTCATTCACAGCATAACATTCAATATAGCGGGACAATATTTAATAATAATAATAACAATAATATGTACATATGAATATACCCCTTTATTTATTTATTTACTTTCTGCGTATTTGAAACGCAGCCGCGGGCGCATACGAGTGACGTCATAGGACTGCTTCCTGTCTCGAGCTTCCTGCTCGCCGCTGAAGTTTTTCGGGTCGGTAACAGAGGAGAAAATGAGAACCAGCTTCACTTCTCGGAACAAACCTTAACACAACCAACGGACACATTTTGGACTCTATGATTCGACCGAACCGACGACATTTATTCAACCAGGACGTAAGAAATGACGCTTAACTTCCTCCTCATGCTAAAGCTAGCTTAGTCAGTTAGCGGTTCGTCGCGACTTTACGCCGCCGGATTTTACATGAAGCAAAGTAACGTTAAATATTTGAGTTACGTCCCGTTACGTAACTTAACTTAAGGTATAGTTAATACAAAGTATGTAGTTGTCCTGTCTGGACTCCCGGCATGCTTTGCGTCTCTTTGTTGTGGTTTATAACTTCCTGACCGTGTTTATGAGCCGTTAAAGGGACTTAATTAACGTAACTTCACTGTGTTCGTACCCTGCAAGTGTTTTCTTTTCTTTCTTAGAAACCGGAAAGTAACAGGACGGGTCCATAAAAGAAAAGGCACTACATTATGATGTCATTAAATGATAATTATTGTATACATGGGTCCAATTCATCGGGATTCTTCTGTTATTAAAATGTAAGCTATGGTGTTAAAAAGACAAATACAACTGATAAAGAGCTGTTAATTCCCAATTCAGTCATTTCCCCACAGTTATTGATCCACGTTAATCCAGAAAGTCCATTTCTGCAGGAAAAGCTGAGTTCTTCCATCGATATCGTGGCCTAGAGATTTCTGGATGGACGGAGACTCAACCATGTGTGTTCTTCAACGCCATTATTAATGTGTTGAACCACTTCCTCACATTAAATCAGCCAGGGACATTTACAAGCAGATAGAAGAGTGGATTTGTGGTTTTATTGTTACTATAAATATTACATAGATATTACGTAGGATGTTATATCTTTATATCATTTTTGTTTTTCATGTCACAGCCACAGAATCCTGTAACATGGAGGACCCAAACAGACTTCAGCGTAAAATGTCAACAGCAGGAGACAGCCTGTACAAAACCCTGGGTCTGGAGAAAGGAGCGTCTCCAGAAGAAATAAAGAAGGCGTACAGGTGTGTTCATACAGATCAGTTACGGCTGAGCCCGTGATATTTTCCTCGTAACCTGCCCAACCTGCAGGTGCCGTGGCTAACGGGTCGACCCCTCCAAAACCACATTCTCACCACCACTCGCTTGTTTCCAGGAAACTGGCGCTGAGGCATCACCCCGACAAGAACCCGGACAACCCAGAAGCTGCTGAGAAATTCAAGGAGATCAACAACGCCAACTCCATCCTCAGTGACGAGAACAAACGGAAGATCTACGACGAGTATGGATCCATGGGACTCTACGTGGCGGAGCAGTTCGGGGACGAGAGTGTCAAATACTACTTCCTCATGTCAAAGTGCTGGTTCAAGGTGAGAGTCGACGTGGTTTCAAACATGTGTAACCTGTTTTATTTAAATTGTAAGTGTGTTTATGTATGGATTTTAATTTGTGCAACGAATGGATAAAATATCGTGCACACACTGACATTCATGGCCTTGTGTTTAGGCCCTTGTGGTGTGCTGCGGTATTTTCACCTGCTGCTGCTGTTTCTGCTGCTGCTGTTTCTGCTGTGGGAAATGCAAATCACCACAAGACGAGGACAACTTCGCCTATATGGATCCCGAGGACCTTGAGGCAGAGATCAGAGAACAGGATGCAGGTGAGGGACTTTGTTCTGTTGGATTCTCTTCAGCTTGGGAGGGAGGTCGGCCAGCTGTTGCATGGAATTGAAAGTGAAACAAAGTTTTCACTTAGTATTTAAAAAATATTTCCTGGAGAGAGTTAGGATTGTCAGAATTAAAAATCGAATATACAGGAATAATCCGAATCAAGACATGATCATACTTTAAGAATATTCTATTTATAATGTTTAATGTGATTTAATGAGACAGAGTCGACGGTTACTTGGCAGTTTGATTATTTTACAGCAACCCTTGTCAAAGTGATACAAGCTTCATCCCATTTGATCTGTTGCTCTTATAGAACCTTATAGTGAAGAATTAAAGCTAATGGAGATTAAAGGAATAGTTTGACAGTTTAAGAAAAACTCTTATTTGAGTTAAATTAGGCGATCGATGCCACTTTCTTCTGTACACTAAACATAAAGTTCCTCTCAGCAGCCGGTTAGAATTTCTTTCTCATTAACGAGACAGAGAATAGTCGTATTTACACAAACGTGCCTTCCGGGCCAGAGCCTGGACTTCAGCCTTAAGCGGAAGTTTTATATGAGTTTTATTAAAGATCCTCCGTAATGTTTAGTGAATGTGTGACGAATCTGGTGACAGAGGGAACCCAATACTGCTGCTGTTAGGTAAACACAACGTGTTGAAGTGTAGAGAAACCAGTTACTCTGTTTCAGGTTAAACAAAAAGGCCTTTTCTAAGTGGGATCTTTTCTTTATTCTTCCATTCATTCAGCAGCAAGTGCAGATTGTGTAAACACCTTCAGTGGCTAGCAGGGGGGGGATTCCCCAGAGGCACTACCATACCTTTTTATTACCTGTCAGGCCATAACGTTAGCTCCTCTGCTAACGTTAGCTCCAGCCTCTTGGCTATTGTGTAGCAACGTGTTCAAAGACATTGAGACACTTATTGACCACAGCAAATGGAAAAGATAATTTCCTGCGACAGCGTTTTTGGTCAGTCTTCCCCCCGGAGTAGACCAGCTGCTGATGGGTTTGCTCTGTGTTGGATGTTGTTTCACAGCAGGAGACCATGTCATAATTATTCAGCCGAGCCCCGACACTGCAGATGATGTCGGCACCTCGTCAGGTAAAGTTCGCCGGTCCTCCGCTGCACCGTGCTGCTTCACTAATCTGGCCAAACATGAAGCAGCACGTCTGCTTCTTCGTGGCAGGTTTGGTGTTTTGTCGGCTTCTAACAGCTCTGTCCGTGTTCACCAAATCACATACTAACGTTTCCTCCCATGAAGGCATTCAGCTGCTGCTGTTTTGGTGTCCCCGTTGCTTATTAATACGTTTGCTTGCTTACATTTACCACTGTTGATAATATTATCGGTATTGAGCACAGTGGGGGAATACAAGGTGGATTAAAATGCTAAAAATCAGGAGTAGTGGTTCTCAATCTGGGAGTTAAGATCATTTCAGAAAACTCATATTTCTGTTATCTTACCTTAATTGTTGAGCATAAAAGTGCTTGTGAGCCTCTGAGTAACTGCAAATTGTCAAAACTGTAATCAAAGAGATTTTTCTTTGATCCGATTAAAGGCTGAGAATCACTCATCTGGAGTCGCAGAAGCTCCTGAAAACAGTCTAAGGCTTCTTGTGCACCGTATTCTTGTTTAGTTTTAACATCGGCTCCACCTTCCTGCTCCTCAATGTTTTCTAGTCTCTAAACTGATGGAAGGTATTTGAGAATATTCCTATGTACTCATATGACATGCTTCTTATTTATATATTTATGAATGTTTTTCCACTATTGTTAATCCTTCACCCACTACCGCTCCTGGGAGATGCATCTTTTAATTCAGTAGAAGTATAACAATGTTTACTATTTAATCCTCCAAGGCATTCATTGGACTACTTGCTATAACATGTACAAGCACTCATCTGACAGCAGAATATAGAGACTGTACTATTTAAATATTGGATTAGTTATCAACATGTAGGCGATATTTAACAATCGTCATTTTGAATTTAGATTTTCTCTCTTTTTGCTGCTTTTGGATGGAAATAATTAAAAGTACAGAAAGTTTAAAAAGTCCCTGTTTTTCACAGGTGCAGGTGAGAGCGTACCGATCGTGATTCAGCCTCACGCCTCCAACGGCACCTCGTGATTGGCGTCCTGATGGAACCGCGTCGCCATCATCGGCGGCGGCGGCGTTGGTCTTTCTTGAAAGATGATGAGTATGAAATTGTATGTGGCAGAAAACATTAATCTCAGAGGCCTTTTTTGTTCATGTGCCAACACGTTTGTCTTTTGATCCAGTCATATTTATTTTAGCTTTTTATTTTTTAATGATGGGGTCGTATCTGGACTGCAGTGACAAATGACGAAGCCATGCAGAACAAAAGCTCTGCAATAATTAGTTGTTCTTGTTTTTCATGTGCACTTTAATATCTCAAGTTCATGTTTAAAATCCTAAAACTGCCACGATGGTCTGAGAACATTTAGCTCAACATGTCTCTTGGGTCACAATGGTTTTTTTTTAATGTTTTTTAATAGGCTTGATATTTTAGGAACCAACCGCTCGGAGACTTACGAGGTGTTCAGTCACACTGCACATAGAGACGTAGAGACTAAATAAAGGGCTTACTGAAATAATATACAGTCTGCTGTAACTTAACTATAAACAGTATATTTAAAGTGTTTGGACGTCAGCTTGTTGTGTTTGTCCGCCTGTAAATAGCTCGGTGAGCGTTGATAAAGTGATGCTAACAGACATTACAGGAACATTTTGGGAGAAACGCTGATTCTTTTACCTTCTGAAAGTAAGATTCATAAACTTAAAGCTCGTAGAGAAAAGCAATGAGCGTGTTTCCCAAACTCCTGGACGAGTTCTTCAAGAGATACTCGAGAGTTACTGCACCTGCACATAAGGTGACCTCTAGACAACCAGGGGCTGAACACCTGTTTAGGTACTGATAAAGCTCCCACAAATTGTCTGATTATTTTCTGCAAAACAAAAACTCCTCCTCCACTTGAAGCTAACGCATCTGATGCCAAATGTTTCTCAGAGGCCTGCTTTTAAAGACGATGATCGGCGGAGTGTGAGATGATTTATTAGCCGTTATGTGCTGTGAAATGATGCCAGAATATATTTTTGTGCTGAGGTTTATGAGTAATTGAGTTTATATTAAGAGAACGGCTTAAATGTTATCCTTCGTCGTCTTATATTTTTGTAATCTCTGCCTGGTGTAGGATGTTGGGTTCGTTCCTTTGTGTACGAATCTAAACCGCATACTTTTAGAATTGTATCTGTTGTTCTCGGGTGATTTTAACAGTCCGATGATATGTTTATATAAGTAAGAAATGTACGTAAAAGTCAGCTTTGTATACTTGACAAAAACCTCACAGAAGTGCCTGAATACATTTTAGAGGATTTGTTTTTATTCTTTAGCTTTGAATTCTTTTAATCAAACAAAATTGATATATTTTTGTTTTGTCTCAACATTCCGATGTATTTTTCCACTCGTCCCAACTTTTCCAGAGTGTTTTGTTTCTGTAAAATGAATGTTTTGTCTGATCAAATAAACTTTGATGCTGGAAATGTCTCCAAGTCGTCCCGTTATTGTAACGGTTTGGCGTTTAGCGACCGGCGCCTCTCGGCTCGGCCTCCTGCCATTGGCTCCCGGTGTGCTCCACCTCTGTGAGATAACACGTGTTGCAGCAGCTGGCAGGTTGTCCTTCACTCCAACGTTGGTTCAACCTGAAGGTATGGAGTTCTCGACGGAGTCAGAGACACGACATCTGATGGAGGCTCATTTGGAGCCTCTTAAATGGTACGTTTCTGTTATGCATCTTGATTTTTAATGTATTGAATCCCTCAAACTATGTGTTCACAGTTCTGTCTCCTCTCAGGATGAATTCTCCACACAACGAATATTCAGACTCGCCATCAGAATCCAGTGACGACGCCGCCGGCTGCTGGGACGACGTGTGGCGGTCCGACCGGCTCTGCCAGGAGACGGACGTCACGTCGGCGGCTGAAAATGAAGAGAGGCGTTTGGCCAGAAGGAAGCTTTTCATGGCCTGCGCCGTCAGCCTGGTCTTCATGACGGGAGAGGGGATCGGTGAGATGGAGAACGCCTCCGATAATCTGCCACTTATGTATCAGATACAGTAATAATGAATTAATTACACTTTATTGAAGACATATTTGGGCAGCTGGACAATTTGAAGTGCTTCTGGTTGATGTTTGGAATGAAGTATATTTTGAGGTACTTTACCTAAGAAATACAGGATACTGCTGCTTTATACATCTGGAGATGTGAGAGCTTTATTTAATAACTTAGAAAGATGTGACCAGTTATGACTGATGTCGGTGACATACTGTCATTAGTCCACCAGAGAGCGCTGGCGAGCTTATTGTAAACTGTGAAATGTCACGTTTAATATGTATCTTGGTTCCCAAAACCTCTGAATGTCCTAAACCTGACACACCTTCTGTTTCCTCTGCAGGAGGATACGCCGCTCGCAGTCTGGCCATCATGACGGACGCCGCGCATCTTCTGACCGACTTTGGCAGCATCGCTGTCAGCATCTTCTCGCTGTGGCTCTCATCCCGGCCTCAAACACACGCCATGACCTTTGGGTGGCATCGGGCCGGTGAGACGGAAACAGCTGCGTTGGTTGAGGCGAATGTTTTTTTACAGTAAACATTAATTAAAAAATGATAAAAAGACATTTTTAGCGTCTTGTTGAAGATTAGCGGCTTGCTTCAGGGCTGCTCCCTTCATAATCTTCATAAAGCCGCTGGTTCAGGAAGTCCTCTATCTTGTAGGATTTAGATTGATTTGGCCAAAACGAAGTTTATTCATACCATGTTACTTATGAATGTATGTATTTGTACATCTTCTGTGACCTTTTATACATAACTAGTTGTGTTGAACAGAGATTCTGGGCATGCTGCTGTCCGTCGTGTCCATCTGGGCTGTCACGGCAGCGTTGGTGGTGTCCGCCGTTCGGAGGATCACTGATGGAGACTACGACATCGACGGCCGGATCATGCTCATCACCTCGGGTTGTGCCGTGGGCGCCAACGTCCTGTGAGTACGAGGAGCTCGCCGCCGTGTCCGGTCGGCAGCGATCAGACGCTCATCCAATGGTTCTGCCTCCTTGTTTTTATTTAGGATGGTCCTGATCCTCCAGCAGTCCGGAGCCTCGCACGGCCACAGTCACTCGTTTACCACCAGCCAAGGGCATCATGGGAAGGGCCATCGTCACGGCAACGCCAGCGTGAAGGCAGCTTTCGTCCACGTGTTGGGAGATCTGGTGCAAAGCGTCGGAGTCCTGCTGGCTGCCACGATCATCTACTTCTGGGTCAGTGTTGGATAAAAGGCTGATGCACTGACGCTAAGCCTCACGTTCACTAATGTTTGCTACGTTAAACACAAAGAGCAACTGAGGCTGGTGGGAATGTCCTTAGATTCACAGCTATTTGATCACGAACCAAATAGCTGAGCGTGAGATCGTTTTCATCAACAGATGATGATGAAAACGATATCAGATCCTGTTGAAAGTGGGTCATATTACTATTCCTAAAGGTCAAGAATGAACTCATTTACTGAATAAAAAAGGTGAAAAACACTGATTCAGTGTTGACGGACAGACTAACACATTGACAGTTAAGATATTAATGAACGGCGGCTTCATCCCTTTCAAGATATCAGACTTAAAATATATGAATATCCTCTAATTTACTTGGGTCTTTACAAGGTAACCAGCGTATAGAACGGAGGCCCTGTCATTTAATCAGGTGTGTGTGTGTGTGTGTGTGTGTGTGTGTGTGTGTGTGTGTGTGTGTGTGTGTGTGTGTGTGTGTGTGTGTGTGTGTGTGTGTGTGTGTGTGTGTGTGTGTGTGTGTGTGTGTGTGTGTGTTCCTCACAGCCGGAATATAAAGTGGCGGATCCCATTTGCACCTTCCTGTTCTCCGTCCTCGTGCTTGCAACAACGCTTCCCGTCACAAAGGAAGTTTTCAGAATCCTGATGGAGGGTAAACTCACTCTGCTGCCCCCTGTGGTGACATCATGGTGTGTCATGGTTAGTTGTGTGTTACCGTCTCCGTCCCCTGCAGGTTCTCCTCAGGACGTGGACGTGGGTTCTGTGAGAGAGCTGCTGCTGTCGGTGAGAGGAGTCGCGTCGGTTCACAGTCTGCACATGTGGAGCCTCAACATGACTCGCTCGGCGCTGACCGTCCACGTGGCCGCAGGCGAGTCACCGCTGCCGGTCTCTGCTGCACACGGCCCCGTGTTGGTGCTCAGCAGCGCGTTCGATTGGTCGAGCAGTTCCACCTTTAGTTTGACACCTTTTATTAGACACAACACACATCCGCTAATATACAGAGAGAGACGGGACATAGTTTGATCAAGACAATAACTCAACATAATATACTACATAATATACTATGAAACTATTCATGACAAACTATTTCATGTCATACTTCACATTTCTAACTTTTCAAGATATTTTTTATGAGAAATTTATAGCATACTATACTGTTATTTTTTTATGGCTTACTATACTGACATTTCCTATGACATATTTAAGACTCTTTCATCACTTACTACACTGTATTTTTTCTAACTTTTAAGACAATTTTATAGCATACTATATATTTTGATAGTTTTGTCTTACTTACCTTTTATAGTTTTATGTCATAGTATATACTTTGATAGTTTTATGTCATACTTTGATAGTTTTATGTCATACTTTGATAGTTTTATGTCATACTATATACTTTGATAGTTTTATGTCATTCTTTGATAGTTTTATGTCATACTATACTTTGGCATTTTTCTAACTTTTTAAGATTTTTATGATAATTTTATAGCATACTATACTATGACATTTTCTATGACATTACAGACTTTTTCATACACATTCTATACTTTTAATGTATTTTTCTGACATACATTTTATGACTTTTATAGCATACTCTACTTTGATATATTTGAACCATTATACATTAGGCTTATTATACTATGACATTTTTTAAATATTTTTGTGAGACATTTGATGACTTTCTTGTGACATTTTTAACTTACTATACTATAACATTTGTACGACTTTTTAAAAATAACATAACACACATTTTTATGATTTTTTTAATAATTTGACATTTTTAGAACTTCTTATCATAGTATGTCATGTTGTCTATATATTGAGGATCATAATAGATAATAAGTGAAGTCTGTGTGAGTGAATATAGGGACAGGCTCGGCAGCAGGGTAATGTTATGACTCATTAAAAGATAATTGTAAACGGAAGTTTGAGGTAAATTGCCTGCATTTGTGTCTCCAGAAGACGAGGCTGAAGCACCGATGATCCTCATGGAGGCAACGAAGCGCCTGCACTCCGAGTTTGCTTTCTCCAGCGTCACGATCCAAGTGGAGCGTTAAAGGGACGACTGCTGACACGTGACGGTGTGTTTACTCAGGCTGAGGCTGTTCTGGGATCAGATCAAATACGGTTACCAGCTTGTCCCCTTTAATCTTCACTCTGGTGTTTACATTCTTCCAGCAGATACGCTTCCAGCTGTATATATTCAAAAAGTCTTAGAGCTGTTACAATCGACAAATTAGATTGATTTATATTATTGACTATAACATATTTAACTGTAGTGTTCAGTTATTAATGTTGTATAAATGCAGCCAGTACAGATGTTTTAATTTACATGAATTAAAATGTTCAGCTTTGTTTTCTACTTAAGTGTTGCTTATTTGTTTGTTTTTTATATATAATAAATATATTTGATCCCTTCAGTGTTAAAATCATAATCTGTATTCTCACAAATGTACAAATCTTTGACTCCGATTTATATTTGCAACATCAGATTATATTTATTTCAGTTGGAATACAGATATATATATAATAACAACAAATTCATTCAACCAATATGTAGAAATCGTCTTCAGACATTACTTTGAAAAGCAATGTTCGATTAGTCTGGAAGAGAGTCCTGGGAGTCCTTTATTTGTATCCTGATGAATTAAACGGTAAAACACAAATCTCCGTCATCTGGGCCAGGTCGTACGTTAGGTAATGTTAAATGGTTCTTACACATCTTCAAGCTAGTGTGTCGATGCAGGCCTGCCGTCTCTCCAGTAGTTGTCGTAGGCTTCCTGGAACATGCTCTTGCAGGGTATTTTAGCTTTAAGCTTGGAGCAGATGAGGAAGGAGCCAGCCATCTTGCGGTGGAGGGAGTACGTCTCCTCGGGAGGCGGCGTCAGTCGCTCCCTCAGCATCACAGGGACGAGGCTGTGGATCCGCTCGGTGGTGCTCTGAGATCCAAAGTCAAAGGGCTCGGAGGAGGAGAAGGCCTCTCCAAGGATCATCACAGCATCCACGTGGGCGTTCTCCATCGCCTTATGACGGGACACAGCAGTTAGTACGATACACTGGTTCTCTTTCTGGCAAAGACTTGGATGAGAAGAGTCTCATATCTGTAAATACTGATAGTCTGCAGCCAGTGAGCATCGTACGAAGACTGTTAACATGGTAACAACATCAACAGCCCTCTAAAGCTCACAATTATGTCATTTGTTTGTCGTTGTTTTAAAATAAATTCACCTCTCCATTTAACATTTCTATTGCATTTATTTGTGGTTTCTACTTCAAGGTGATGGAAAAATAGGAACTATGACAACTTCTTGTCACGGTTGTTCCTGGTCACCAGAAGGGGATGATAAAGATCATTTTATGGTCATCAGTATGTTGAAAAAAGTAATGAAAATAGTCATAGTATGTCGAAAAAAAAGGCATAGAATGTCGGAGAAAAGTAACGAAAAAATTAATAGTATGTCTGAAAAAAGTAATGAAAAAAGTCATAGTATGTCCGAAAAAAGTAATAAAAAAAGTAATACAATGTCGAAAAAAAAGTAATGAAAAAAGTCATAGTATGTCTGAAAAAAGTAATGAAAAAAGTCATAGAATGTTGAAAAAAAGTCATAGAATGTTGGAAAAAAGTAACGAAAAAAGTCATAGAATGTCGGAAAAAAGTAACAAAAAAAGTCATAGAATGTCGAAAAAAGTAATGAAAAAAGTCATAGAAAGTCGAAAAAAAGTCATAGAATGTCCGAAAAAAGTAACGAAAAAAAGTCATACAATGTCGAAAAAAAGTTACGAAAAAATTCAGCATGTTGGAGAAAAGTAACAAAAAAAGTCATAGTATGTCTGAAAAAAAGTAATGAAAAAAGTCATAGTATGTCGAAAAAAAGTCATAGAATGTCGAAAAAAAGTAATGAAAAAAGGCATAGAATGTCGAAAAAAAGTCATAGAATGTCCGAAAAAAGTAACGAAAAAAAATCATACAATGTCGAAAAAAGTCATAGGATGTCTGAAAAAAAGTAATGAAAAAAGTCATAGAATGTCGAAAAAAGTAATGAAAAAAGTCATAGAATGTCGATAAAAAGTAATGAAAAAAGTCATAGAATGTCGGAAAAAAGTAACAAAAAAAGTCATAGAATGTCGAAAAAAAGTAATGAAAAAAGTCATAGTATGTCGAAAAAAAAGTCATAGAATGTCGAAAAAAAAGTAATGAAAAAAGTCATAAAAAGTCGAAAAAAAGTCATAGAATGTCCGAAAAAAGTAACGAAAAAAAGTCATACAATGTCGAAAAAAGTAACGAAAAAATTCAGCATGTTGGAGAAAAGTAACAAAAAAAGTCATAGTATGTCTGAAAAAAAGTAATGAAAAAAGTCATAGTATGTCGGAAAAAAAGTCATAGTATGTCTGAAAAAAAAGTAATGAAAAAAGTCATAGTATGTCGGAAAAAGTCATAGTATGTCTGAAAAAAAGTAATGAAAAAAGTCATAGAAAGTCGAAAAAAAGTCATAGAATGTCCGAAAAAAGTAACGAAAAAAAATCATACAATGTCGAAAAAAAGTCATAGGATGTCTGAGAAAAAGTAATGAAAAAAGTCATAGAATGTCGAAAAAAAGTAACAAAAAAAGTCATAGAATGTTGGAAAAAGTCATAGTATGTCTGCAAAAAAGTAATGAAAAAAGTCATAGAATGTCGAAAAAAGTAATGAAAAAAGTCATAGAATGTCGATAAAAAGTAATGAAAAAAGTCATAGAATGTCGTAAAAAAGTAACAAAAAAAGTCATAGAATGTCGAAAAAAAGTAATGAAAAAAGTCATAGTATGTCGAAAAAAAAGTCATAGAATGTCGAAAAAAAAGTAATGAAAAAAGTCATAGAAAGTCGAAAAAAAGTCATAGAATGTCCGAAAAAAGTAACGAAAAAAAGTCATACAATGTCGAAAAAAGTAACGAAAAAATTCAGCATGTTGGAGAAAAGTAACAAAAAAAGTCATAGTATGTCTGAAAAAAAGTAATGAAAAAAGTCATAGTATGTCGGAAAAAAAGTCATAGTATGTCTGAAAAAAAAGTAATGAAAAAAGTCATAGTATGTCGGAAAAAGTCATAGTATGTCTGAAAAAAAGTAATGAAAAAAGTCATAGAAAGTCGAAAAAAAGTCATAGAATGTCCGAAAAAAGTAACGAAAAAAAATCATACAATGTCGAAAAAAAGTCATAGGATGTCTGAGAAAAAGTAATGAAAAAAGTCATAGAATGTCGAAAAAAAGTAACAAAAAAAGTCATAGAATGTTGGAAAAAAGTAACAAAAAAAGACATAGAATGTCGAAAAAAAGTAATGAAAAAATTCATAGAATGTCAGAAAAAAGTAACGAAAAGTCATAGAATGTCGAAAAAAAGTCATAGTATGTCTGAAAAAAAAGTAATGAAAAAAGTCCTAGAATGTCGAAAAAAAGTAATGAAAAAAGTCATAGAATGTCGAAAAAAAAGTAATGAAAAAGTCATAGAATGTCAAAAAAAAGTCATAGAATGTCCGAAAAAAGTAACGGAAAAAAGTCATACAATGTCGGAAAAAAGTAACGAAAAAGTCATAGTATGTCTGAAAAAAAGTAATGAAAAAAGTCATAGAATGTCGGAAAAAAGTAATGAAAAAAGTAATAGAATGTCGAAAAAAATAATGAAAAAAGTCATAGAATGTCGAAAAAAAGTAATTAAAAAAGTCATGAATGTCGGAAAAAAGTAATGAAAAAAGTCATAGAATGTCAAAAAAAAGTCATAGTATGTAGACAAAGAGGTTTGTGTTTTTCACCTTTGACTCGTATCCTGTCAGGAACCTCATGTCTCTGGATCTCTGCAGGACTCCTTCTCTGTTCTTGTTTGCTGCTGCATTAATAATCTGATGAGACGTAAAAGTGAAAGAATTATTAAAATGTTGGCCTGTGCAAAATAACTTTTTGTCATTTTCTAGTCAATCTAGAACACACAATATCACAATAAAAGGTTTCCCTTTTTAACTTTTTGTTCGTTTTAATGAGGAACAAGTCATATTCTAATGAGATTTTGTGTGACAACTGAAAAGTGTCTAACAAGATACAATAACATTGCTCGACAAGAAGCAATACTTTCTTATGTAGTAATAATGAGAAAACGTCATAATAAGACAATACACAACAGAAATACAGCTTCTCACCTCGATGTAGGAGTCGGTGAAATTCTTATCAAATCCCCGCGTCGCTCCGAAATCCAGCAGTGCAACCTGGAGCCAGGAAACAGGAAAACAGCCCTAAAATCAAACGTACTAGCGGCGTGCATTTTTAAAGAAGACTGAGACAAACTGACCTTGTGAGTTTGTGGATCGAAGAAGAAATTGGACCAGTTTGGATCAGTCTGCATGTATCTGAACTCAAACACCTCCCTCAGGCACAACATCAAGATCTGCTCACAAATCTAGCAGAAGCAAAGGGACGATGCTGCATTACGGCACGTCGCCGTGAGCACCGTCAGCATCTTGGCAGTGCACGGGTGTAAATTGTGGCGTGAGCGGTGCAGAGTTGGCAGGGAGGTCGTACCTCATTCCTCAGCTCCGGAGAGAGGTCGGCGGCCTGGTCCAGGGGGAAACCGGGCACCAGCACTGTGGTGAGGACATGCCGGCTGCTCAGCTCGTCAATCACGTCGGGCACGTAGAAGTATGGGTGATCCTTCAGCAGCTCTCTGCCGCACAAACAACAACAAGTTGTTAAAAAAACTCTAATAAATAATGTCAACAGCTAAGGACGGGGAACACAGGACGGATATAAAACCAGTGCTAAACTGTGCTATAAAAAGAAATATTAGGGGAGTTTGATGAGACAATTTATAGATAAAAATAAAAACAATCTAAATCCAGGCACTCTGGTCATTTTATTTAGAGTAAAACGCCTTCATCAGGGTGTGTTCAGTGTCTGTGTAGAAAGTGTGAACGACTTACTGGAATTTTTTGGCACATTTGGCCTCTCTTATGTAATCACACTCCAGCGCCAGCTCTCGGCTCATGACCTCGATGAGGTGCTCAGGAAACAGACCTGGAGGAGGGAAAATGTCAGAAAGCTGTAAAATCATGACATTCAAGCCTAATCGTGTGGGAGAGTTTATTGACTATAGTGACCAATATTGACCAACATCACACAACGGCAGCCGTCATCATAAATATGATAAAACAAACAAATGGTACCTTCAGGCAGCACGTTGCTTAAACTCAGAGCGGTCATGATATTATTCACGTCGCTGTCGATGCTCTTGGCGACTCCAGGGTACTAAAAGAGCAGATGTCATTGTGTGATTTCTTGTATTGTGTAGTGTTTGTGTTTTCACTCCTCTCACCTGGATCTTCATGGCGACCTCCCTGCCGTCCTTCAGTCTCGCTAAATGCACCTGACCGATAGACGCCGCCGCGAACGGCTTCTCCTCAAAATACTCCAGCTCGTCTCTCCAGCCGGGGCCGAGGTCGCTGCCGACGGCTTTCTGCAGGGAGAGGGGAACGCTTTCATCCATGAGCTCGTGTGTGATCATGTGGTTTATTACGGATCTCCACGGCGTACCATCATCTGTTTAGAGGGCATGAAGTCTGCACTCTGTCGGACACGCTCGAAGATCTTGGCCAACTGAGGGTTGATGAAGGCGTCGTCTGTCAGGAGAGAAAACAATAGATGAACAAAGTGACAACGTTTTACATTCAACAGCATTCAGTTTCTTGTTTTTCCTGAAGTAAAAATCCCTGAAATATTTGTAAAAAACTAAGCAAAAAAAAAAAAAAATCACTGTAAATAGAATCGTCTTGCTTAAAGAAAATAATCATCGTCTTAAAAAAAAAAAAAAAGCTATAGGATGGCATGTCATAAAAATATAGTAAAGTATGCAATAAAATGTCATAGTATTGTATGTCAAAAATATAAATATGCAGTATAGTATGGTACTCCAAAATGTAAAAAAAATAAATACTATACTAGTATAGTATGTCAAAAAATATATCATAGTATGTCATAATTATTGAGTTATGGCCAAACAGTGACCTTTGACCCCCAAATTCTAATCAGATCATTAAAAGAAGACCATCCTGAGATATCTCGTTCACAAACCACATATTATTATCATAATTATTATTATTATTAAAACCTGAATGCATTAAAGAGTAATACAATAATGAGTAAATAAACAAGAGTTCCCATGAGGATATTATTAGTAGACAAACCCACTTTTTAATCAATATCACACTCTTTTTGCCTGAAAGACATCATGACAGACATTTGTGTACTGAACTCTAGTTACTGCATCTATCCCAACGATAAAACACGACATGGACACAAACTCAGAGCGTGACAACACTTCGGAGTGAGCGCGCGACCATCGGAGCCTCGGCCGCCGGCAATAACCCGACTGGAATGGCACTTATTGTGTTCAGCTGGCTGGAGGCTTATTTTGGGCGATGACGCTTCCCTCTCGGCGAGTCGGAATCAGAAACATGATGAAGTGTTGTTGGGAAGCGGCAGCGCCACGTTGCCGTCTGTGTAAATGTACTGTCCATGTCTGAGCAGCGTGTCGGTGTGTGAGGTATCAGTTTACACTGGAGGTCAGTTCAGGTTTTAGAACACCTCACCTTGAATGCTGAGCATCTGGCCAAGTTTTAGAGCAGCACCTCGGACTTTGCAAAGAGTCCGGACGATTCTTTGAGCGTTGGCTTCAGAGAGGAAGGCACTCGAGTCCAGGACGGATTTCTTATCACCTTCAAAAGAACACTAAAACATCATTATCACACACAGAGGACGGAATTCAGCTACAGATACAATGATTTCACTAAAAATGCTTTTTAAAAGTTAAATATATGACATGTTTTACACACTGTTACAGATTGTATGTTATGCAAGTTATTGGTAGACATGAGAGGACATCATTATGTCATACCACTTTCCATAAAACCCTTTTATTTATCCTTAACAGTCGCCTCTCTGCGTGATTGATTCTACTGTTGATAGAATACTTTTTTTCTCTATTTACTCTTAAATTGACTCGTTTTAATATAAATGTTTCTATGGTTATCATTAAAAACAAAACTGATAGCATTCTAAACCGTGACATGTTCATATATTGTGGACCCCAGTTACATAAACTAATTTATAGAAGCTAAATAATTGTTCATTATCTGAAATTTGAAGCTAATTTTAATATTTAACATATCCATTAAGATAAAATGCAGGTGTTGTTACTTTAATAGAGACTCCAGCCTGGACATGAACAGTGTGTTCTGTTCCTCACCTTGCAGCCGTTGTTGGGGATTTAAACTCTTCTTGGCCACTTCGGCGATCGCCCCGATGCCGAGTCCGACCGCTAGACCTGCAAGAAGAGATGAATATGTCACCATAAAGCCAAGAATCTCCGTCTGATCTGCGTCACACTTCAGTGCCGGGGACCCAAAGGAGTGTTTGGCCAAATTCACTGCAATTTTGACTTGTGGCATGTTCGATATGAATAAACAACCATGTGTTGAGCAGCAGGGGCGGGGCTTCGGTCGAGCATGTTGACCGCAGCAGGACGTTACAATCTCTGCGGTTCACTTTTGCTGCTGGATAAACGGTACATGGATGCTGGATACACTAATGTATTTCACTTTGAATTCATAGGAACTGTTTGAAACGTAAAGTACAAAACAAACAAACAAATACCAATGCATCTGTGTCTGCATCTGATAACAGCAGCGAGAACAAAAGGTTGTGATAAGAGCAATCAGTGAGCAGAGATTTCTCAGGGCAACACTCTGAGCTTCTGAGAGCTCAGGGGCCGTTTAAAAGGAAGCAGAAAGAACAACGACATGCTTTATATGAGCTGCATTCTCAGGCAGGAATCTGACATTCAAAATGTCATTTCAGTCCTTTTAAGGATCGTTCAGCAAAAGGCAGAGAAGAGGAAGGAAATATGAGAATAAGAAACAATGCTGGTTTCAAAGTGTTCAGGTAAATTTCATCTTATTTCAACACGTTACACACACGTGTGTGTTCGTAGACGCACTGAAACATAATGTTTGTTTGCTGACAAAAAGCTCAACAGGGCTCCTTTCAAATTTAATTACAAAGAATTCTTCATTCTTGAATATTTAGACGTTTTAAATGCTTACATTCCCTCACGGCTCTGGTATGAGGACTACGGAGATATTAACATGACTTTCCTTTTATAACATCACTAGAATACCAGCAATAACACCTACCTCCGAAATTCACCAGGCGTCCTATGCGTGTGACGGGCACCTTCCTCTCTCTGGCTCTGTCACTCAGCTGAAAACAACAGAAAACCACTCGACTCAAAAGCACAAACGCCCACTGAATATTATTAAACGTATGATGTATAAAAGTGAGCGGATACCACTTGTTTGTGCTGCTTGACGTCTTTCTTCGTGGCGTTTCCGGCTTCAGCGGGGTCCTCTGGTGTGTGTCCAGAGAACAGATGGCGGGACCAGTCTCTGTGGTACTTCAGGCGTTTAGTGCCGAGTCGTCCTTTGCAGGTCGCCCGTCCGGTGAAACAGCCGCTGAAACAAGCTCCCTCCGTGGAGTACCTGAGACGCTGCGCTGCTCTGTGGACGCAGACTTCCTGCTGCCTGTCCAACGTCTCCTGGAAGACAAAGCATGGTTCACATAGGCAGGTGTTAAAGGAACAGTTCCAACAGTTTGGGGGGAAATATGCTTATTCGCTCGTTAAATATGAAACTACAGCAGTGGGTTTGTTAAGCTTTGCAAAGACTGGAAACACGATACATCTCATTTGTTTAATCTGTATTAAACAAAAAGTGTGAACGTGACAGTAACGATGCCGGTAACGTCAAAGTGTTCCTTGATTTTAATTTGAATCATCCAAAGTGTTGCTGATGAATCTGTGGTGTTGATCAACGTATCTCAGTGTCTGAGGGAAATGAAGCAGCTGCCGTGTATAAAGGGAGTCAACACGGCTCCAACAATAACTTCCAGTTTAATCCGGCAGACTGTGGGACGCTATCAGCTCTAGATATGACGTACGAGGGGGGTAATCTGTAAAATGGGAAATAGTCCTACATGCAGATGTTTGTTTTGGTTTTTGTTGCATTGTAGTTTCAACTCAGTGGACACAAGACGTTTTAGTTTTTTATAATTTCACATCTTCTGGCCTTTATTGCGTATTCCAATGACACAAATCAGAGAAGTTTCTAGGGGGAAATCACTAATTGGTTGACGTATGCGAGCTGAGACGAGGGGCTCACAAGAAAACAAAAGAAGGCTTTTGGATGAACGACTGTCAGACTTCTATTGCAGCATCACCAGACTCACAACAGCCCTGCTCACTATTGTTGGTGTTGATGAGCCGCTGGTGGGCGGAAGGTGACTCAGGAGGCATCTGGGTCGCATGGTTTGTGAAACTCTATCCGACTGTGGCAGCACGACGGGCCAAATAACGGCTGACTTCCCCCTCACCCTCGCTGATCTGGCAGCGTGATGGAAGTTGACCAGCCTCTGGTTCCCGGTGCAGACCAGGCCGCCCGCTGGGGCTCTGCTGGCCGCCTGCTTCATCCAGGTGAGACCCCTCCAGACCACCATGTCACCCGCCGTCATGGTGTTGATATGAGGGTCTCTGCAACAGTTGAGGCTGTGAGGGGGAGATGAAGAGCATGAATGTAGAATAAAACACGACTCCACATCCACAGCAGTCATTAAAAAACACCTTATCAAACACTGATAAAAGTGTAATATTAACTTGGAAGGCTGTGTGTGCGAGAGCAGGACGATAAAAACATTCTCTGAGGAGTAAAAGCAAATATAATACATTCAACTATTAATCACACTTATACGGAGCCCCTAAAGGGACATTGAAAAAAAAAAAAAAAAAAAACGTTTCTCGTGCGCACAAGATACTTTCTCGTGCTCGCGAGATACTTTCTCGTGCTCGCCAGATACTTTCTCGTGCGCACAAGATACTTTCTCGTGCTCGCGAGATACTTTCTCGTGCTCGCCAGATACTTTCTCGTGCTCACCAGATACTTTCTCGTGCTCGCGAGATACTTTTCTCGTGCTCACCAGATACTTTTCTCGTGCTCACCAGATACTTTCTCGTGCTCGCGAGAAACCTCAGTTGTGAACTCTCGCGCCCTGTGTGTAAGCCTCCAGGCCCATTAAGATCATTAACCTCAAAGAATGGCAGCAGAAGTGGATTTATTCTCTTTCCTGAAAACGCGAAATATACCTGATAGTGTCATCAACCAACTAAAAGATGAAAAGGTAAAGATAAATGTTAACTTTAGTCACATAAAGTAAGCAATTCATGTATAGCTTAATTTGCTGCTGTTAACGTAATTGTCCAAACGTTTTTGTCGTTTGCCTTGCTTATTACAGATCGACATCAACGTCATAGGTGTTATGACAGATGAGGAGTTAGGAAAGTATATTGTACGATATGGGGACCGACTTGCACTCAGAGCATTTTGTCGTCAAAGAACTGTGACAAACGAAAAGTCCGGAGAAGTGGAGACAGTGAAGTCCGCTCTCATGCAGAGAGTAAGAGACAGGCTCGGGGAAACACGGAAAACTCCTGCCAAAAGAGACACAGAAGGCTCCGGTACTGTTGGCAATAAACATGCAGCCAAAGCCACACGGCGGGTTGAAATGGGGTGGCTCCATTTTGATAACGGCACTTATCACCAGATCAAAACCAAAAATGGAGGAGGAACACGGCACCTGTCTGTCCAGAAATCAGTAACTGTGGGTGAACTGCTGGAGACGGGCAAGGGCTTGTTTTTCACAAATGGATATTCATCCAAAGGACCAGTGGAAGACTTCGAGTTTGATATTCGTGATTACAGTCACAATGCAGTATCCCCTGAAGTCACAGTGAGTCAGCTGTACGAGCAGACTAAGCTACGAATGCTGCGCATCTACACAACCTCCAAGGCTAAAGACGTAATACTTCTCTCTGATGCATCATCGGACTTCGAGCCCACAGATGAGAGGCTAATGAAGGTAATTTATCTTCTGCCACATTTCTGTTATCAATACACTGTAGATACTGAATTTATAGTGATATAAAGGCTGACATGTATTTCAGATTTTAAAATAAAAAATAGAAGAATTGATCCATAAGATCTGTATAAACCCCTAAACAGTGTGTAACAGCTGACCCCTATGAACACAGAACATTAATTATCATCAAATCCTGGCCGATCATGTTAATAAAGCAACCTCAGCACCGTGCGAACACACACACACATCAGCCTCTTAGTGTAGCGATGCACGTAAAGTTAGAGCTGCCCTGTGATGCTGCAGCCGGCTGTTGGCAACAAACGGAATATAAGTATAGCCTGATGTTTCTTGTGAAATCCATATGTAAGTGCTGTTACATGGATTATACGATATGGAAAGTACTGAAGGTTCACGATGCACATGTGATAAATAGTTAATGAATTTAAGGTTAAAATTGACATTTGATGTGATTAAATAGCAGGCGCAATTCATTCTTTCTGGATCTGGCCAAAATAATCTTAGTCTTACAGCCATGTTGTTTTTCTGTCTTTCTCCTCATGAAATTGAACAGCTAGAATGAATCACTTCCTTTATGGTTGGTGTGATTATCATTGTATATCGCACCTGTCTCATATGCAATGAGTAGATATAGACTGTAAAAAGGTATGCATTTGACACATTTTTTTCCCAAAGATTAGTACGTTTAATAAGGTCCACCTTAGCTTTCTTACCTGTGGTCTTATTCAATATGACTGTACATTCACTGCCGGCCTCAGTGATTTTTGAGGATAAATCTATTGTCTTAACTCAATGTCAAATCTATTAAGAACATGAAGCCTGCAAAAAAGGGGGGGTCAAGAGATGCAAATACAGTTTTCTAGACATATTTGCTCCACTTCTCTCTCCACTTATGTGCATGTTCAAACACAATAAGTTTAGAAAGACTTGTTTTGAACAGTTGAACAATCATGGCTGTATAAGCCTATAATTTGCCTATCTTTATAGACTAGGACAATGCAGAGACGATCCTTGAGGAACAAAACCAGGAGAGGTCATCACTGGAGGACTGGAACTGATCATCGAGTGGATCATACAGAGAGCTCCAGTGATTTAGATCCAGCACCCAGTGGCTCAATGCAGGAAAACCATGAAAAAGTAAGCCCCAGTATTGCATTTTTATGGACCCAGTCTGTGATATACAGTATGGAACTTGTGTTGTATGAAGATTAATTTGTGCCAAAATGTTCAAACAATGCTTTGAAACAAAAATTGATCAATCAATCAATACAAAGTTATAACAAAAAAAGTAATGTCAAAGATAAAATTCTCAACTCGTGAAGTCTATGAGGACACTGAGATGGGGTTTAAGAGACCTTGATTTTGTTGCAAATAACAAATCCATCTCAAATTTAAACTGCAGCTAAGATGATGGAAGTGGGCAAAAGGTTTTGAGTTCAATGCCACATTAACTCAATATGCATATACCAAAAAATCTGCTCAGGTGCAAGGTGTTTTAATCACATGAATGTGATAGTACACATGACGGCTTTGATCAGATAAGGTAATAAGTATGTTTTTTTTGTTTTTTTTATTTAATTATAAACAGAGAGGAGAACCAATCAGCCAATCAGGACCAACAACTTCTGAGATGAGTGACTCAGAGGTCCTGTATCCACCATCTTCCGATGATGTTGGCAATCATACTCGGCAGTCAACAAGCAGGCATGGATCTGAAGACGACGGTTTAATGCCTGTGTCAAATCAAGATGCAGACCAGTTGTTAATTGACAAGTCGGATTACCCTCTTGCCCTTGCCATCCAAGCATCTCTTGAGGACTTTGAAGTTGACTTTGGACCTGTTTGTGATGATGATGATGATGATGATGATAATCAAGACTCCACCCTTCCCTGGAATCCACATGACTTCAACAGTATGCAGGTATAGTGTAGAACTAAGTTATTTTCTAACAGTGCTGCAAAAAATATTACTGCCATCATTGATTAATTTCAAGAGTTTTCACTATTTATTACTTTTTCATCCAAACATTCCAAAACCAAAAGATAAATATAAAAGCAGCAAATCTAGAACCACAGCATAATTCATTTTTGCATGCTAATTGATATATTGATTGTCAAAGTTGTTGATTAATTTTCTGTTCACCAGTTGAATAATCTATTAATAATCACACCTAATTCCCTTTTTAAAAAATCTTGCAGCACTCTACACTGAATGACGGACCATCAAGCAGTCTTCCAGCATCACCAGACCCATTTGAAAAAGAACTCCTCCTTGTGAAATTAAGACGAGTAAACATTGTTGATGATGTCCTTAATATCTTCATGGACCCAAAAGTACTGAATGCTAATCTTAAAATGGAGTTTACAAATGAGAAAGCTGTGGACAGTGATGGTGTGTCAAGAGAGGTATACTCCGCGTTCTGGGAACATTTCTTGGAACAGTGTGAGGGGGAAGATGAACGAGTACCCAGACTACGACCAGATTATTCTGAGAAGGCATGGCAAGCTCTTGGAAGAGTGTGGTTGAAAGGATACCTGGACCACAAAATCATACCAATCAGACTGTCACCAGCTTTTGTTCTTGCCTGTTGTCAAGGACTTAGTTCAGTGGATGAAGAACTCTTGATGATGTCATTTGCCAGATTTCTGTCAGGGAATGAGCGTGCATCACTTGAAAAAGCACTACAGGGCAACATTGATGAAACTGTTGAGGAGGACTTACTCGACATCTTCTCAAGAATGGGCTCACACTGCCTGCCCTCTAAAGACAACGTACGGGCTGCCATTTTAACAATGGCACACAAAGCTCTTCTTCAAGAGCCGAAGTTCGTAATTGACTGTTTCCACTCCAGTATTCACAATGCTGTGCCAACACTCATAACCAGAGAAAACATAATGGAGCTTTACGAATCTAAGCGGCCAACTAACAAGAAAGTGGCACAGATGATAAAGCCATCAACTGAAATCCCAAATCCACAAGAGCAGACAGCTCTTAACCACCTGCTACGGTATGTGAGAAGCATCGACCAAAGAAAACTGGAGATCTTCTTACGCTTCTGCACAGGGTCCACTGTGCTGTGCACAGGCACAATTGAAGTAACTTTTAATAGATTGTGTGGTTTAAGTCGCAGGCCTGTAGCACACACATGTGGAGCAGTTCTTGAGTTACCATGCACCTACAGCTCATACCCAGAGTTTCGTCAGGAGTTTGACAATGTCCTGTCTGGCGATTGCTTTACAATGGATATTGTATAGTGAAGGTAAGGGATCTTACACATGTTCCTTTTCTACTGACATCGTTATAGCATTTGTCTGAAATAAACTGTTTCTACAGATTTACATTTATTTATATTTAAAACACTTTATTTGTTCATTCATATATTGCAACTTAGAAAGAATTGTACTACAAGGAATGGAGATGATGATGACATTGCTTTATTACACTTAATATGATAAGTCAGAAAGGTCTGCTCTCATATGTGAACATCCCTTTTTTTCAGGCCTGTATCATTTTCACATTTTCATGTGCATGTTTTTTGCAATTGTTATTCAGAAGGAAGTTCAGCATTCAACAAAATAGTAATACCTGTTCGAGGCACATACATTTCAAATGGCTACCCTGTTATTGTTGCAGCCTCATATGTTAAACATACTGATAGTAACTGTCAGGAGCACAATATTGTTGAATAAAAATTAAATTCCACTTTCATGTCCTGCCTTGGTGTTTTTCTTTGTTGTGATTTTGTTTGTTTCCTGTTCATGACTGATGGCAAAGTAAAACATCTATGACAATACTCCTATATGCTGTGCAACAAATTGAAGTCTATTTCTAGCACAAATTACTGATAAGAGCTAATACTCTGTCATTTGAAAAATGCACAGTTCTGGGCTTCATTGAATCAGTCTGGGATTACCTGAAGAGACAAAAGCAACTGAGACAGCCTAAATCCACACACGATCTGCTGAAAGTTATCTGCCAAGTACCTTGAAATACTGTGTGCAAAATATTGCTGCAAATGTTCTTAATGTCTGTGTGTGTGTCTAGTGTAGTCAGTGAGCACGTAGTGACAGATCAATCCTTTTTCCAGGAGAAATAATCCAAAATTCCAAATATAGCTTCTACAGAGTTCCTGGAAAAACTTTACAACTGAGAATGTTTGGTGAATAAAGCATGGTTGACTGCAGAAGAATTGTCTGATCATGTGTTCAGTTTAGATGGATACAAATGTAGTACCATCTCAAATTAGAGAGCAGATCTTATCTCATTCCTCAAATGTAGGTACAAATCCAATGCTTGATGAGCATCAGCTGGAAGATGCAGCTGTGACTCCACCATCAGAATGTTGCAGATGCTGTAGATGTCTGTGTCACATGGCACTGCTGGTCGAAATGTGCAGTTACTCTGACACAACTGTACATCAGCTCTGTCCACTGGGGAAATGCAGTCATCACTTGTGTAGAGTTCTGGGAACATGTACATGATTTGAGGTCGACCACTGGGTACCCTGTCATTCTTCGATGGTCTGATGACATGTGAATCCCACACATGGATGGTCTCATCTAATTCGTCCTGGAAAAAATTATATATTAGAAAGTAAGAAAACAAGTTAATTGATATGCAATTTGTTATTCTCATGAGGTGTGGGCCT
Organism: Chelidonichthys spinosus; assembly: GCA_029853015.1. Lineage (NCBI taxonomy): Eukaryota > Metazoa > Chordata > Actinopteri > Perciformes > Triglidae > Chelidonichthys > Chelidonichthys spinosus. Next base: position 1,008,153 of record CM056833.1, read on the forward strand.
TAGATAAGATATGACATGATTTGAAATAAATCATGTTAAATGTTGAATTTTCTGATGAAGTTAGGAGAAATGATAGGAAATAAACAAAATTTCGAAGAGCAGAGAGATGGATGAGCAGCCTTCCATGTTACTTCTTTTGTGTTTTGCATGATCGCATCATGTTAAATTGAGAAGACGGCTGAAGGAAATGAAAAGCTATCAGAAAGAATAAGAAGGCCTTTTGGATTAATTGAAGAAAAAGCAATCATTTGAGTATTCTTTGGAAATTTATCTTCGAGTAAAATTGCAGTTCAGAGTAAGCAAAAATAACTCATGATGAAGAAGCCGTGGCGCGTCTGCGCTTATCCAGAGCAGGAAAAACGTCACATTTAACAAGGAGAATGTTGATCCTGCTTTTGCTGTACGATATTTTGTTTATTTACATACATTTCTGGTAAAATCATTGTTTTAAAAAAGCATTAGGCCTATTGTTGTGCTCGTAAACACAAACAATGAAATGATGTGACGGTCTGGCAGACCGGTGAACTCCGTAGCTCCGTGCACAAAAAAAAAACAGTTAGAGCTATTTTCGCTTTTTATTATGAATTATTATTGTAGGACACCGCATGGATGACAGTGATTAAGACAGTAACAAAAACAATTATGGGCCACAATTTAAGATGAAAGTAAGTTTTACATAATAATATAATACATGTGTAGCTTACCTGAATGATAGCCATGAAGCAGAACTGAATTAGATTTCTGTCCAAATATGCACCATCGAACAAGCCACGGTCCTTCAGATCATTAAACAGAGAGATGTAGAATTCCATTGATTCCCTTCTGAGGAAGCCCCACCAACTCTCTATTCGCTGATTTGCTGTGCTTGCCCCTTCGATGTAGCTGTCAATGCTGGAGCCGTCTTGAATGTTGGGACGGAGAAAACGCTGAAAGTCTCTGACTTTAACATTCTCTGTGCCCCGGTCGCCTCTGACAATCCTTGGAGAACCACCATATCTCTGGACTGCCTCCATGTATTTCAATTCAATTCAATTCAATTTTATTTATTTATATGGCACCTTTCATGCAGGTAAATGCAACACAAAGTGCCGTACATAAAATACCAATTTAGAAAATAAAAACAAAACAACAACAACAATAAAAACAACAACAACAGAAAGAAAGACCCGACCCCCCCACCCGGAACACACTCGCACACTCACACTAACATGCACGCAACTCAGGTATGGACACCACGCACACACACACACACACACACACACACACACACTGCATTGGCTAAAACTGTAGAGACATGGCTCGGCACTGAGACATCGGTGAGTGAAAGGCCATCCACACCATGAGGGACTCTGGTTCCCGTCAGTCGACGGTAAAAGAGATAAAATAATGTAAAATACAACAAGATAGCAGTAATAAAATAAATAGCTAAAAACTAGATAAAAAGCTAAATAGGATAGAATAAAATCAGTATAAACTACTAAAATAAGCAAACTTAAAGTAATAGATTAAAACTTGGGGAATAAAATAGCAGACTTAAAATAATAGAAGGTTAATTAAAAGCCAGACTAAAAAGATGAGTCTTGAGCCGTTTTTTAAAAACATCAACATTCTCTGCGGCCCTGAGGTTCTGCGGCAGGCTGTTCCACAGTCGGGGACCATAATAACTAAAAGCCGCCTCCCCATGTGTTTTCAATCTGACTTGTGGAAGGGTTAAAAGGCCGGTGCCAGAGGACCTCAGGGTCCGTGAGGGTTGATATAATAGGAGTAGGTCAGATAAATAAGAGGGCCCAAGACCATTAAGACATTTAAAAACAAGTAAAAGAATCTTAAAATCGATCCTGAAACGGACAGGGAGCCAATGCAGCGACTTTAAAACTGGTGTAATGTGCTCCCGCCCTCTGGTCCTCGTTAGCACGCGTGCGGCTGAGTTTTGCAGCAGTTGGAGAGTATGGATGCTCTTTTTAGGAAGACCAGAGAGCAGGGCATTACAATAGTCTAGACGACTGGAAATAAAAGCATGCATCAGCACCTCTGTACTGGCCTGTGAGAGAAACGGGCGGACTCTGGCTATATTCTTCAGGTGGTAAAAACCTACCTTTGTTACATTTTTAATGTGTGGAATAAAACTGAGCTCAGAGTCTAAAATCACGCCCAGGTTTCTCAGAGATTTCGATGATTTAAAATTATTTAATTTTGGTAAAAGTTTCTCTCTCTGGCCTTCAGGACCTATGACTAAAACCTCTGTTTTGTCCTGGTTGAGTTGTAGAAAGTTTGCTGCCATCCATGACTTGATGTCTAAAATACAGTTAAAAAGGGCATCAATTGGCCCTGTGTCATCAGGAGACACGGCGATGTACAGTTGTGTATCGTCAGCATAGCTGTGGAAGCTGATGCCGTGCCTCCTGATGACATCACCCAGGGGAAGCATGTAGAGATTAAAAAGGGTTGGGCCTAAAATTGACCCCTGGGGAACCCCGCACTTAAGGTTGTGTGTTTTGGAGGAACAGGTATCCAGACTTACGAAGAAGCTTCGGTCAGTGAGGTAAGAGGAGAACCAATTTAAAACTGCACCAGAGAGACCAACCAGGTTCCTCAAACGGTTTATTAAAATGTGATGGTCCACTGTATCAAAGGCGGCGGTTAGATCTAGCAGAACCAAGACTGTGAGTTTATGATTATCTAAATTGAACCTGATGTCATTTAAAATCTTTAAAAGGGCTGTCTCTGTGCTGTGGTTTGTCCTAAAACCAGACTGATACTTCTCCAATGTATTGTTTAAATATAAAAAGTTATTTATCTGTGTAAAAACCAGTTTTTCTAGAATTTTGCTTAAAAATGGTAAGTTGGATACTGGACGGTAATTATTAAAAATGGTGGGGTCTATGCCACTCTTCTTCAGAAGGGGCTTCACCACCGCCGTTTTGAAGGATGTGGGGAAGACACCCGTCTGAAGAGAGCAGTTCACCATATATAAAAGCTGTTCCTCAAAAACATCATAAAACGTTTTAAAAAAGCGTGTGGGAATTGGGTCTAAAAGGCAGGTTGTGGGCTTCACTTGGGAGAAGACTCGACCAAGTGTCCTTGCGTCAACCAGGGCAAAAGAGTCCAGAGTCTCCTCAGGTGGAAGCATTGATCCAGGAATGTCGGAGGTTGAGATTTGGTGAGATAAAAGACTGGATCTAATGTTATCGATTTTACCTCTGAAGTGGTCAGCAAACGCCTCACAAACGGAGTCTGTTGGTGTTATTGGTGACCTGTTCCGGTCACCGTTGGTTAAAAACTCAATTGTGGAGAATAAAAATTTGGGGTTATTTTTATTTTCGGATATTAGATTTTTGAAATGTGAAATTCTTGCCAGTTTGATGGTTTTATTGTATGTTTTGAGGTGTTGACGCAATATATTGTAGTGTACTGTCAGCTTTGATTTTCTCCATCTCCTCTCAGCACTCCTGCACGTTCTTTTCAGTTTTTTGATTTCTTCATTTCTCCATGGTGGCATTGGTCTTGTTTTTATAGTTTTAGTTAAAAGAGGAGCCACTGAGTCAAGTGTTGACCTTAGTTTGTGAATAAAATTGTCAATGATAAAATCACATGGTGCTGGTAAAATTTGTGCAGGAGTGTTCTTTAAAATCTGGATAAAATTTGCTGCCACTTCAGAAGTAAGATGGCGTTTCCTCACTGTTCTCACAGGGTCCTCCAGCTGGTTAAAACTGGTGATATTAAAAAACACACAAAAATGGTCAGACACGGCCAGATCCACGACAGAGGGTGCACCCACAGACAGGCCATAGGTTATGACCAGGTCCAGGGTGCGCCCCCTGTCGTGGGTTGGCTGGCAGACATGCTGTTTAAAATCCAAGCAATGAAGGAGGTTTAAAAATTCTCTAGATGCTAGGTCTGAGGTCTTATCGATATGTAGGTTAAAATCACCAGTTATTAAAATCCTATCATACTTAGCGTGAATGATGGTTAAAAACTCTGAGAAGTCACTGATAAAAGCAGTAGGGTGCTGGGGTGGTCTGTAAACAGTCACACAAAGAATAGGAGGGCTGCTAAAAACAAAGGCGTGGTATTCAAATGATAAATAGTTGTTAAAAGAAGCTTCCTTTGCCGATAATATTGACCTTGTGATCGAGGCAGTTCCCCCTCCTTTCCTGCCCACCCTAGTTGAAAATAAAAAGTTAAAATCTGGAGGACAGGTCTCTGTGAGAACAACACGTGCGTCAGTGCCGAGCCATGTCTCAGTAAGGAGAATACCGTCTAATTTTCTGTCTAAAATTACATCATTTATAATAAAAGATTTGTTAGACAGCGAGCGCACATTTAGTAGGGCCATCTTGATGTCTTCATTGATTGTGCGCTCAGTATGTCTCTTTATGGGGACATTAAAACAATCAGTAGGTCTAAAAACAGTCCTGGGTTGATGTCTGTGAGTGATTAGTGTTTCAATGTGATGGATGTCCTGTGGTTTTGATGGGGGTGGTGATGGGTGGATGTGTGGGCTATGTATGGTGCAGGGAGTGGGGGGTGAGTGTGGGTGGGAGGGACAGCGTGGGGCAGAGTGTCCGTGTGTTAGTCAAGAGGTGGGTGTGGTGCATGAGCGGATGGTCAGGTCAATGTTCACAGATAAAAGCCGGGATCCCTCCTGGTTGGGGTGAAGGCCGTCCCGATTAAAAAGTTGAGGTCGGTTTAAAAAGGCCGCGTAGTTGTCAACGAAAGGGATACTGTTGCCCAGGCAGTATCCCTTTAGCCACAGGTGCAGCTGGCGGATGCGGCTGGTGATGACATCACCGTAGCGGGGCGGGGGAAGCGGACCCAAAACAATTAGCCGCTTCCCCGTGTCCAGCACGCTATCCACCATGGCGACGAAGTTCGCTTTGAGCACCTCCGACTGCTGAAATTTGAGGTCGTTGATGCCAGCCTCCACGACCAGCGTGGAGGCCGAAGGATGTTGGGCACTCACCTGCTGAGCGGCGGATGTGACCTCCGTGACACAGGCACCAGGCCGGCAGAAAGTCCGTGCGTTGCGCACGGACACGTGCCTCACCAGCGAGGTCCCGACCACCAGCACCTCGGGAGTGCGCCGAGCCGGCGCGGACGTCGCCGCGCGCCTGGAGACGCCGCGCTCCTCGGGGGAAACCTGCGGGTGGCGGCGCTGTGCCGCTGCTCGTCCCGAGCGGGATGGAGGTGATGGTGAAGACCGGGCGGGTGGATCCCGGTTCCGCGTCCGTTGAGCCGGGTGGTCGGTTCCTGGAGGCGGGCTGCAGCAGGTGCCAACTGGAGGGAAGTCCTGCAGGCTTAGGATGTTGTACCTGTTGTCGAGCGGGATTTCCGGGGGCGGAGGCGGGGGAGATGGACGAGCCCCGGCGCCCCTGCCCACCACCGACCACGGGTCCCTCGGCTTGACAGGTGTTGAGCTCACCGGTGCTGGGGCCCCCGCTCCATCCTCCCTGATGGAGCACTGCCATTCCGGCAGGCGGAGGCGTGAGGTGGAGGCTGCCGCTCCCTTCGGCTTGGCTCCCAGGTGGTGCCAGCGGGACTCGACGACAGCTGGTGCCGGTGATCCAGCGATGGCGGAGCCGGTCCACGGCAGGGTCGTGTTGTTTGTGGCCGACATGCTCCGGTCGCCAACGCCGGAAGCTTTCAGGTGGGCGATGAGCCTGGACTGGGTCGTGGCGACGGTGGAGAAGTTCATCAGGATTTTGTCCTTCTCCCTGAGATCAGCCTCCAGGCCGTTTACGCTCTCTCTCAGTTTTGAGAGGGTGGGAAAGCAGGATTCGCACACCACCATCATGCTGTGGCCGGCGCTAGCTATATCAGCTAGCTCCGTTAGCTGCTCGCCAGATACACCACGGGACTGTTGCACGGCAGGATCGCCGAACTTGCCACTGAATATTCCGCCAAGATCACTGGAAGGTAGGCTACTAACCTTTGAAGCTGAACCAGCTTCTGTTCTGTTTTGTTACTGTTTTGCCACTGCCGTACCTGCCGTACCTGTCACTGCCGTAGGCCTACCTGTCACTGCCGTACCTGTGCCGTACCTGTCACCTGTGCCGTACCTGTAGTAGCCTCCGATGATTTTTGGATCACTGCTGGTAGTAAATGCATTCATCCAGATAATTTTCCGGGAAAACCCATCAATGCAGCCATTGATACAGATACCAAATGGCTTGAGTTTGTCATAAGAGTCCAAGTGCCAGATATAATTGGGCCCCTTTGCAAAATAGCTTCGGCGATGGAGCCGTCTCCTTCCTCTGAGTTCAACACCCCTCGGGTCAAGTTCTTTTAGAATTAAGCGAACCTCTTCTTTCTTTACGTGAAGTCCACTCTCCTTGCATTTTGTGTACATCCACCTATATCCACAGAGTTGGCCAGATGTTTGTAACTGTTCGTTAATGAAATTAACTATGCGATCCAACGCGGCGTATCCCTTGCGCCGAAACAGATTACAAGACTTTAAAATTCGTTTTAAATGTCTTTCAGACACAACATAGCGGTGACGACTTGCAAGCAAAGCAGAAATGTCCTTATAATGAAGTCCCAAGTTAAAATATAGCCGAACTAACTCCTGTACTGTCATTTTCACACATAAAACACAAACCAAATGCAGTGGATGGTCTCCCAGACATCATGCGGGCATGCGATACTTTCTAAAGTATCTGGTGCTCACGAGGAAGTATCTGGTGCGCACGAGAAAAGTATCTGGTGTGCACGAGAAAAGTATCTGGTGCGCACGAGAAAGTATCTGGTGCGCACGAGAAAGTATCTGGTGCGCACGAGAAAGTATCTGGTGCGCACGAGAAAAGTATCTGGTGCGCACGAGAAAGTATCTGGTGCGCACGAGAAAGTATCTGGTGCGCACGAGAAAGTATCTGGTGCGCACGAGAAACGTTTCAGTTTTTTTTTTTCCCCCATGTCCCTTTAGGGGCTCCGTACACTTATTTTCACAAAGAAACATTTATAAAATTGACAAATAAGGAAAGAGAACTTTTACTCACCAACTTTCAAAATGAGTTTGTAGCATTTTGACTGTGTGTTTCTATTTTCTTTATCTTATTTTACCGTTTTAATTTTTACATGTTTTTCTTTTCCTGTGTTGTCACATCAAACACTCAAACAAATGTAACTGATGTGTTTGTACTGAGAATAAAAAATAAAGTTTTTAAAAAAAAAAACACGAGTAAACTGACTCACCACCTTCAGAGCAGAGTCCTCTCAGCTCCGCGCGCGTGCAGCGAGCATCGTACACAATGCAGCACGCGCCGCCGTCCACCTTGACTTGACTCGACAGTTCCTCGTGAACACCTCGACGGAAGGCAGCAGAGGCGCGCGCGACATGCCTGAAGGCCGTGCGCGTTTCCCCCCGAGGTGAAGTTTAACGGCGGCCGACGAGGCAAAGTTCAACCAACACCAACAAACCTCCCGCTGGTTGGACGGACGGTCGTTCCTCAGCGTGAGTGACGTGGCGCCGCTGCGCACATGCTGCGTTCACGAAACACCAGAAAAACACGGATTTATTCAGTGAATAAAAATCAAGTCATTTGAGTTGAAAATACTTGTATAATATAGATTTGATTAATAAAAAATCTAATTTTATAACAAAAGTTAGATAAAAATAAAAAAAGTAAAATAACAATAATGATATACTTTGATTTATCAATAAACGTAAAGATAAAAATCATACGGAGACCTTTAAATGCAAACTAAAGTGATCATTTTCAGTCCTTACTGTTTTCCTCTTACCGTTATAGTACATTTTATTTTGAAAACAAAAAAATACATTATCCGATATAAAATCTAAAAGTTATTTTGTTAAATTAAAAAAGTCTATATTGTTTGAAATATTGTTTTTCTTTTACAATAAATACTAAATTCAATCTGGGTGGGAAGACATAAATAAATTAATAAATGCTTACACATTTTATTAAGTACATGACTTATTGCTCCCACTTCACAGTGCTTTTTTAGAGTCGATACAGAAAGTGAGATTTTATGAGTAGTACTTGAAGGCAGCACTCACCACCTGTGAAATGCCACTGATCCAGGGCCAGCAGCTGATGTTCAGTGGATGACGAATCACCTTTTAATTATAAAGAAAGTGCAGCAAAATTGGAAGTGACCAATAAAATGACTGACTTGACGATATCACTGTTGACGGGAAATATGAAGCAATAACGCGGTGACATGTCACGATTATTCACTTCAGGATGACAGGAATGTTTAAATGAGTGGCCATAATGCACACCAGTTGCCGTTTCTGTTGCGTGACGAGGTGTTCATTAAATGTTGGATGTTTCAGGTGTCACACGTATACAACTTCTTTATTTCATCTTCCTTTATTTAAGAATACATGGAGATAAATAAAAGGCTTTCAGCATTCAAGTGTGGTTATAAAGTCCACATATACATACACCTCCAAGTTAAATTAGCTTGGCATAAAATTAAGATATTCCAGACTGAAATAAACTTCTATGGCTTCATCATGGTCTGATGGCAGCCTTGAGCTTTGGGAAGAGTCGGAGAGCGTTTTGTGTCGTCACCTCCATCACCTCCTGCAGTGACACTCCTTTAATCTTACTGATGTATTCGGCAGCGATGCAGATGTTTTGGGGCTCATTTCGCACCTACATTCAGGACACAGAAGAAGAAAGAAAAAAAAAAACATAATCTTAATGTATTTTTACACAAATGTTTGTGAAAGAAACACTATATGTTACAAATATCCTCCTAAAAATATAACATGCAATGCAAATCAGGAGAAAAACAAACATGTTACCTGCTTTTCTGGACCAAGAGCAGGGGAATCGGTTTCTAGACAGATGTTCTCCAACGGCAACTGTTTCACGAGTTTCTGCTTCTTGGTGGAAAATAAACAAAAGAAACCACAATCAATCATTAACATTAAATGTGACAGTCAACCAAGTAAATATGCCATCTATAAACTGACTGTTAGTAGTTTAATTATGTCTTTAATTTAATTGTTTGTTGTCCATTTACCTGTTCACTGCGTATGATGGATGGTGGGATAGAAAAGAAATATCCAGCCTTCACTCCCTCCATGGCAACAGACGGTTTCCCATCAAAAGCATGAAGTAGGGCTTTTTCGACACCTAGTGAAATATCAGAGGAATTGCAGTTTACTTCAAAAACACTCAAGTAAACGGAGGAGAAGCTTCATTTTGCCGTTTACCTTGCTCTTTCAGGAGGTGGATGGTGGGTCTTCCTGCAGACCGTGAATGAACATTTCTATAATCCAAACATTAAAAAATATGATGGAAGTCTGTAGGTTATGTCTTTCATGTTAGTGCATATACTGGGGTTCTTTTATAGAAAGAAGTTGTCTTGACTAAAAATGTATTTTGGTGAAAAACTGCAAACTCAAGTTATCAAATGTATATATTGAGTAGAATTACGGCATTATATTTAATGTTGAAATTCTATCATATTTTTGGAGCATTTAATCAGTGTGATGGTGCCCGTTTCTTTGTGTTGGTTTTGCTTTTTCACCGATGCACCTGATATAATGTTGGGATGTTCTGTACATACAGTTAAAGTCATCTACAGTACTGACTCACAGTGGGAGGTCCAGTTCCTTGGCTAACTGTGCCTGACGAATAAGGACCTGCCGTTGGCTCTCTTTGTCAGTCTCACCGCTGACATATCTGGGGGTGAAATCCAAGCCGACCTGAAATAACAGATGGGAGAAGAAGTGAGTGGTGACACCAGAATGGCAGAGAGAGCCAGGACAGCAAACTAAGATTCAATTAAGTCACCAGATAAAGATTTAATTATTACCTCCCCAACAGCCACAAGATGCTCTTTGTATTTCTCTATTATTGGCAAAGCAGCATCCAGATCCTGCAGGAAATACAGAATTCCTTCACTATGTGACAACTGCAGAAATTTACCAAAAATAATAATTCTCACTGAAAGCACGTGGAAAAAAATCGGATTGTGTTTGTGCTGCAAATTGAAGAATAAAAATAAATAATAAATAATAAGGAGCAGCTCTTTAGAGAAACTGTCCCCGTTTTCATTTGAGCAACTGTATTTATGTTTTAGTAATAATGTGGGTGAGCCTTTACACTGGAGCTTACGTGGAGAGAAACCGCCCTCTGATGCTCGGGGGAAACCTCTTGGACAGGGTGAACTCCTAGACAGGGGAAGATAAAGCCTGGAAACCTGGGGAAGAAGTGGAACACGTCAGTATATTAAAAGACACAAGTGATATTAAAAGCACGTCATTAATAGTTCTATTTACCTCTGTGACAACTCAATAATCTTCTCAAATTCCCCAGCATGCTCGGCCACGGCCAGCAGCGCCAACAGACCCGCCTTCAAGGCAACAGTACAGTTAGAACACAGTAAGGCTGGTGGACAACGCGTCATAGTCGATCCGGCTCACCTGCTTTGAAGACTCGACCACCTCCTCCAAGTCCTGACGACGAACACGAGAGGACACGTTAACGCCAGATAAGACACGGCGGATTTAATACACACTTTTATATGTATTTGTATATAATATAAACGTTTTAAAGCGCGTCGTTACCTTGTCGAACTCCCCCGAGGAGACGTGACAGTGGCAGTCAACGTAGCCGGGCATGTGTGCGACGACGAAGCGCCCTCAAAAACCAAAACATTACCCTCTTCCGCAAAGGGAGACGGACCGCGCATGCGCATGTTGAACAGAGGAAAGCGGCAATATGATTGGTTTAGCGTCACCAATAACAGCTCAAAGATCACGAGCGCTTCCAAGACGCTTCACTCCACATGACCTCTTTCTTGTTTCTATCTTGAATTGTCGTTTTCCCCCCCCATCAGCTTTGTCACGTGATGCTCACCGCGACTTCCGGATCATTCTGTCGCACGAAATGGGAAGTTTAACGGTTATTTCCCTCTTATCGATGCTGTCGATCGGCCCCAGCGGTGCAAAATACGAACCGACCTGGGAATCGATCGACTCCAGACCGCTGCCGGAGTGGTACGACCAGGCCAAGTTCGGCATCTTCATACACTGGGGGGTCTTCTCCGTGCCGAGCTTCGGCAGCGAGTGGTTCTGGTGAGTTCGTTTCCTAGCAACATCTTCATGACCCGGTTTCCACTTTACTGGAAGGAGTTCAGGCAAAGTTTGAAGATTCTGGGATTCTTCATCTGAACAAACCAGGAAAACCAGCTTGGGGTGGTAGCTGGAAACCAGCTGAACCAGTTTATGTACAGGCAGTGTATTGATATATAGGCAGTGTATTGATATATAGGCAGTGTATTGATATATAGGCAGTGTATTGATATATAGGCAGTGTATTGATATACAGGCAGTGTATTGATATATAGGCAGTGTATTGATATATAGGCAGTGTATTGATATACAGGCAGTGTATTGATATATAGGCAGTGTATTGATATATAAGCAGTGTATTGATATATAGGCAGTGTATTGATATATAGGCAGTGTATTGATATATAGGCAGTGTATTGATATACAGGCAGTGTATTGATATATAGGCAGTGTATTGATATACAGGCAGTGTATTGATATATAGGCAGTGTATTGATATATAGGCAGTGTATTGATATACAGGCAGTGTATTGATATACAGGCAGTGTATTGATATACAGGCAGTGTATTGATATACAGGCAGTGTATTGATATATAGGCAGTGTATTGATATACAGGCAGTGTATTGATATACAGGCAGTGTATTGATATACAGGCAGTGTATTGATATACAGGCAGTGTATTGATATACAGGCAGTGTATTGATATATAGGCAGTGTATTGATATATAGGCAGTGTATTGATATACAGGCAGTGTATTGATATACAGGCAGTGTATTGATATACAGGCAGTGTATTGATATATAGGCAGTGTATTGATATACAGGCAGTGTATTGATATATAGGCAGTGTATTGATATACAGGCAGTGTATTGATATATAGGCAGTGTATTGATTTATAGGCAGTGTATTGATATATAGGCAGTGTATTGATATATAGGCAGTGTATTGATATATAGGCAGTGTATTGATATACAGGCAGTGTATTGATATATAGGCAGTGTATTGATATACAGGCAGTGTATTGATATATAGGCAGTGTATTGATATACAGGCAGTGTATTGATATATAGGCAGTGTATTGATATATAGGCAGTGTATTGATATATAAGCAGTGTATTGATTTATAGGCAGTGTATTGATTTATAGGCAGTGTATTGATATATAAGCAGTGTATTGATATATAGGCAGTGTATTGATTTATAGGCAGTGTATCAATTTATAGGTAGTGTATTGATATATAGGCAGTGTATTTATATATAGGCAGTGTATTGATATATAGGCAGTGTATCGATTTATAGGCAGTGTATCGATATATAGGCAGTGTATTGATATATAGGCAGTGTATCGATTTATAGGCAGTGTATCGATATATAGGCAGTGTATCGATTTATAGGCAGTGTATTGATATATAGGCAGTGTATTGATATATAGGCAGTGTATTGATTTATAGGCAGTGTATTGATATATAGGCAGTGTATTGATTTATAGGCAGTGTATTGATTTATAGGCAGTGTATTGATATATAGGCAGTGTATTGATTTATAGGCAGTGTATTGATTTATAGGCAGTGTATTGATTTATAGGCAGTGTATTGATATATAAGCAGTGTATTGATTTATAGGCAGTGTATTGATATATAGGCAGTGTATTGATTTATAGGCAGTGTATTGATTTATAGGCAGTGTATTGATTTATAGGCAGTGTATTGATATATAGGCAGTGTATTGATATATAGGCAGTGTATTGATTTATAGGCAGTGTATTGATATATAGGCAGTGTATTGATATATAAGCAGTGTATTGATATATAGGCAGTGTATTGATTTATAGGCAGTGTATTGATATATAGGCAGTGTATTGATTTATAGGCAGTGTATTGATTTATAGGCAGTGTATTGATATATAGGCAGTGTATTGATATATAAGCAGTGTATCGATATATAGGCAGTGTATTGATATATAGGCAGTGTATTGATTTATAGGCAGTGTATTGATTTATAGGCAGTGTATTGATCTATTAGGCATGGGACAATATGAAATCATCCTGGCCCAAATATTTAAATTCACTTTATTATCCCGATAATCATCAAAATATGCTTGGAACTCTTAAATGGCACTAAAACATACTCGTGATAACTTATTGGAAATAAGATGATCATAAATCGTAAGGTCTCTCTGCATAAGGATACATAATTAAATGAATGTATTTTCTGTACGCGATATTTCTGATTATCCTGGAATTCACTATGATCAATTTATTGTAAGCTTCTTTAGGAAGAAGTTCTCAACTTGCTTCTTCCCCTTTATCAACATGTTTACACCAAAACATCTTTCACTTTCCATCAAAGCCCATCAGTCTTTAATAAAACGTGCACTGGCTGTTTGACATGCATGTATTATAACCATCGTAGCTCACCTTGTTTTCTGATCCAGGTGGTATTGGCAGAAGCAAAAACAACAGCCGTACGTTGACTTCATGCGGAGGAATTATCCTCCAGACTTCAAGTATCAAGACTTTGCATCGCAGTTCACCGCCGAGTTCTTTGATGCCAAAGAGTGGACGGACATCTTTGCCTCCTCAGGAGCCAAGTACATCGTCCTGACCACAAAACACCATGAAGGTACAGGAAATGATCGCCGTCCACGTCGCATCCTTTCAGCCTTGCAGTACTTGTGTTGTTAATATCTATATATTTGTTAGGTTTCACACTATGGGGCTCCAAAAACTCCTGGAACTGGAACGCAGTGGATGTTGGACCAAAGAGAGATCTGGTGGATGAAGTGGCGGTGGCTCTCCGTGCTAACAGCGACCTGCGTTTGGGGCTGTACCACTCTCTCTTTGAGTGGTTTAATCCGCTCTTTGAACAGGACGCTGCCAATGCCTTCTCCACAAACTACTTCCCCACCAGTAAAACCCTCCCTGAGCTTTATGAGCTCATTGTGAAGTACAAACCGGACGTGCTGTGGTCGGACGGGGACGGAGACGCACCTGACAAGTACTGGAACAGCACGGGTTTCTTAGCCTGGCTCTATAACGACAGGTGATTATGAAGTCATATGGTAACTGTGTGTTTTATTAGATGTATCATTCATGGTTTCATGGTTCATCACTCACAGTCCTGTACGAGACACAGTGGTGACGAACGATCGCTGGGGCTACGGCTCCATCTGCACCCACGGGGGGTATTACACCTGCGCCGACCGCTACCAGCCGGGTCACCTGCTCAAACACAAGTGGGAAAACTGCATGACCATCGACACCAAGTCCTGGGGTTTCAGACGCAACGCTCGTCTCAGCGATTACCTAACCATCGAGCAGCTTGTAGCGGTGAGGGCTGAATCTCTGTTACCTGTAAACTGTTTCACTACGTAGCCAACGATTAAACATCTTGAGGGTTCAGCTTAAATCTATTAGGATTTGATGGAGTCTATAAGCAGAAATAGAATATTATATTCATAATATGTTTTCATTAGTGTATAATCAGTGATTACTGAGAAAAGAAAAAGAAATGGCTGTGCAGTAAAATATTATCTGTACAATCCAACCTGGGGTTTCAGACGTTGGTGGAGACGGTGTCCTGCGGGGGAAACCTGCTGATGAACATCGGGCCGACACACGACGGAAGGATCGCGCCCATCTTTGAGGAACGTCTGAGGCAGGTGGGTCAGTGGCTGAAGGTCAACGGGGAGTCCATCTACAACACGACGGCATGGCGGACTCAGAAGGACGCCGTCACTCCCAACGTCTGGTGGGTTTCTCCTGTCTTTGTATGCCGATATATGTGTGGTTTATGTTATCGTTTTCTTGGTATTTAGACATTAAAATAATTGACAGGTACACATGCAGACCACAGGAAAAGAGCATCTTTGCCATTTTACTGGAGTGGCCCAATAACGGATCTGTGATTCTCAATGAACCTGTGGTGAAACGAGGACAGACTCAGGTAAGACCAGAGCTTTGGTCAAGTTATTGTAGGGGTCAGCATGTATGACGAGTGCTGTGTAAGTGGTAGAAGAAGCTCCATCTTAACAGATTTAATTAAAGGCTCAATATATCGGTCTGTTTGGTCTCAGCGCGCTTGGATGGCCAACAACAACACTCCTTTTCTGTCAACCCTGTTCATGTGTTGCTTTTGTTCCTTAAAATATAAAAAGGTGGTGCTTGTCGGACACGGGTCTCTGCAGTGGGAGCCTGTGAAGCCCAGCGGGCTGCGGGTTCTCCTGCCCCAGCTGTCCTTCAGCCAGATGCCTTGCCAGTGGGCCTGGGCACTGAGGCTGACAGGTGCCACTTAGGGAAACCAGCTGAGGAGGAAGGACAGAGCTGCAGGCCGAGAGGTCCCAGCGTTTGATTCTATGGTTAAATAACTGAAGGCGACCTGTTTAAAACCTGCTGAACTGAATGTGAGTTGCACTATTACAGCGTAAAAATGGTCTTTTTGAAATACTTCACATTAATACACGATCATTGGTTTTTTATCTGGGTGGATTTTATGGTTAAAGTCTTATGTCCAATCTCCAATGGTGGAATGTAATGAAGTACATTTACTCAAGTGCTGTACTTAAGGACAATTATAGGGACTTTACTGCAGTATTTCTATTTCATACTTAAACTACACTATTTGGAAGCCAAAGTGCTAGTTTTTACTCCACTGTATTTATTTGATAACATTAATTACCTCGCAGATTTGTCTTATTGAAAGCCAACTGATGAATGGTGATGCATTAGAATGGATTATGTTAATGAGCAGTATTCAAAGTAGTTGATATTAGCTCCACCTTAATAGCTGCAACATTTAAAGTGATGTAATGCATCAATAATAAGTCATTTCTAGGTTGACCTATAACCTAAAGTATATGCATTATTCATCATGTGACCTAACGTTGTGAACATTTATTTTCATCACACTCTTGTGATTTTTTCTTGTTGCTAATGTTTTTAAGTCTCCAGAACTGATCAGTGTGGTGGAGAATGTTTTAAATGTGAGGGAATGTTTAAATTAAAATAAATAAAGTCTTGAACCTTCATCTTTTTATTATCTAATATTTGCATGTGGGGGGGAGAGATATTTTCTTTTTTTTTAAATAACTTTTAATGGTGTGCCTCTTGAACGTCCTGTTGGCGCCCCCTGCTGCTCGCATCTGTAATAACACCCCGGCCTTGGGTGACATTTTTAAGAACGCTGACGGCGCAGAAACTGCTCTCTACACCCCGCCGAGCACAGGCGCCCCGGGGAAAGAGCGTCGGGGGGGAATGAACGTATCTGCCGGTTGCACGGTGACCGCGTAACCTCCGCTCCCCGCCGCAGCCGCGTTTTACAGCCGCGGTCACGCGCTTCCTCCGCCGCCGAGCCGCAACAGAAAGGCGTGTGTTTGTCACCCAAGATGGTGAGTCCGGCGCAGCGCAGCGCGCTCTGTTTTGTCTGCGCTCCGCCGCTGCACGCCTTTGAGGTGGGACGTCCCTGTTCTGCAAATGTTCCATGACGTGCAGATGGGGGGTTTGCAAGGGGTTCTCACGTCCGTGCATTTCCCCCCTCTTCAAGCAAGGCTATCCCCGAGCCCGGGACCCGCACATGACAGCTGATCCCCGAAACAACAACAACGGCGAGATGCGAGGATGCAAAGCATGCGGGACGGACGCGCCACGGCGGGCCTGCAGCGTTTTACTGGAGCTGGAGGTTCAGAACAGATCAGCGACATGTCACACGTGCAGCTCATCAATACGAGTCTCAATAAAACTAACAAATATTTGTCTAACGTTGGCCTGCAGCTAATATATTAAATATTTTTATTAAAGATTCATCTTTTGAGAATTTTCTTAACCATTAAATGTAAAAAGAAATATGAAATAAATAAGCCAAAGCAAGATCTTTGGTTTAATATCACAGAAGTGTAATTGGTTATAATTAGCATTTTATTTGTCTGCCCAATGGGTCAGAAAACCCGAGATACTTAATATAGAAGGATTAAAAGGGAGAAAATGTAAGTGTATTTGTAGCATTTCTACTTAAAAAATTAGATTAATTAAATACCAAAATAGTTGCTGATAGTAATAATCACTAAGCTCTAGTATATTGTAATACAGCATAATAAGCATAATATTGTAGGCATTAGACAGAGTGCACAGTAACGTGTAATTTAGCATTTGTCACAAATGTGACATATAAATGCATATGACCTAAATGAAGGCATTTTACATTAAAGTCTCAGAGAATATTTGCCTTTTCTTTATGCTAATTTACACAGCGAGAATAAAGTGTGCGATGGCATTTTGACGCAGCCCGTTTTGCTGGTTTTCTTCAGCCTCGGTGCTGTAATCTGCTGGTAATTATACATGTAGACAGGAACCGGGGAAACTGGCTACAGACGTTTGGCACGGTTGCCATGGAAACACACAATCATGTGGAGAGTAATTTCAGGTACTGCTGCAGTGATGGTATAAAGTACTCCTGGTTTCAGAGAGAGCTGGAGGATGGAGCCCTGCAGGATTGAGGTTTTCTATCAGAGTTGCTGGTGTTTGTATCAGCGGTCAGCAGTCCAACCTGCAGTGTTCAGTCTCCCCTGGAAGTGATATCTCAGTCAGCCACATGACAGCCACTACAGCCAGCGGGGAGGAAAACCTCATTCCTTCCATTCATAAACACCCCCCCCCTCCCCCTCTATGTTGTCCCCTCGGTCTCACCCCTCCTCCCATCCGTTTCACCACTAATATCATGAGAGCCTAGTAGTCAGGTGCCCGTGTGGTATTCAATCACATGCAAATTTGTGGCAGATTTGAGCCGGTCAGCAGAGCGGCGGTGCAGCTTTAGATGGTGGAAATGCCAGGCGGTGTGGAACATCCTGGGGGACAGACCATTATATTTATAGAGATGGGCGACTTGACCTTCACTGCACATTGAGTATCAGCCATTTTAGTGCCGCTCCTCTAGATACTGAATACAGCATAATGGATCTCAGCTGCAGTGCAGTTAGTTAGCGTCAACTTCATCTTGGGCTTGTTAGGGGCTAATAATAGCTGCCTGCAATCCCATACTGTGGACAGAGTCCGTCAATACCCAGTCTCTGCATTCTCTGCTTTTCATCACACGCCGAGGTGCCGGTTTCTAAAGGACGTTCCCTGTGAAATGACTATTTTCTGTGCTTCGCAGGCTTGCCATTGGGGTTTGCATTTTGAACTCAGAGGTGAAGTTCAACTGTGTTAGCATATGTTTAAAAGCCTTTTGTTTTCCGCTGTGTAAGCTTTATGTAAAGAGAAAGACCTGTCAAACATGCCGTAGCCATCACTCAAAGCCAAGGACTCCTATTCATAGAGGCACCCGCTTGTTCTCACCCAATGGCACAGCGGGAAGCTGAGGAGGATGGTCAAAGCGGGTGAAGTATTTATAGTCGTGTCAATTATATTGTGTTGAAAGGCCAAAGTTCCACACAAGTGATGGTGAAATCGTTCAAATGGAGGGGAAGACTCGTTTTCAGAGCAGCTTCTGAACACATTATGATAGAACAGATGTGTCAAACCATCACATACACTTAAAAAGAAAATGACCTGCAAATTACTACAGCAGAAGTCCTTAACTTGACATGACTTGATCAGGAAGCATCTGAGGGTTTGTACTGTAACACAGGAAATGACATGTAGATGTAAGAAAATATAATCGTAAAGATAATAAACACTGAAATGTGATAGGCTGCCATGTAAATAAATTAGAAGTAAAAAACTAAAAAAATCACACAAACATCTCATTCCGATCTTGGTGTAATTTGTGTGAATTTCAAATATACGTTACTTGAGAGTCTTAGGGGACAACTCTGGCTTTGGGCTGATAATAGTATGTTTACAGCATTTCAGTTTGAGTCGTGCATCGAGGAAGTATTTACTGAGGAGAAGTTAATGTAGAGGCTGTAATGGCAGCGTGTCACACTGAACTCGTGCATCTGATTCACAGGATGAGGTTTCGCAGCTGCACATAATCTGCAGTATTGTCCCAGTTTTCTGCCGTGTTAATGACACCCTCATCACGACTCTCTCCATTCACAAAGCAAATCCTGTCGTGATGGGAGAGAACTGGCTCGGGCTGTCTCGGAGAACAGGTCTAATTTTTGCAGCATCCTCACAGCCAGCCACACGCCGCCTTTTCATCGAGTTCCTCTGCAAACAGACTGAATAGGATCACGCTGTAGGAAATGTACATTCAGAGCGTCTGCAGCATGTCATTAGCGTCTTTCAAAGTGTCACTTTTGCATTTCTCCCCTGCTCTGCTTACATTCACACGCGCTGTCCAAAGGATTTATATAGATCATAACGAGTGCACCAGAATAAATTTGCATCTTAATCCAGATCACACCATATCAATCTAAAACATTTGATTGAATCTGGGGATGAATGGATGGACATCCGGCTATCTAAGAAAGGTGATGTTCAGCTCTTTGCATCATGATATCTGACTCCCCACTCTGTGTAGTGTGAGGCAGCTGCCGCTGTGCTTTGAAACACAGTGAGAGAGAGGAAAAGCGCCCTTAAACGTGGGCTGTTGTGTAATCCCTCCAAGGGCCCCTTTGCTATTTTTGTGCCTGGGTCCGCACGTCACGGTTGGGTATTTTCTCTGGTGACTAGCTCGCATCAATAGATCTTCTAATGTACACCCAGTCAGCGAGCAGCTTCATGACTGATGGGACTTTACCTCGCTAATTTATTTCATTATTGTTACCGCGGCATGAGGAAAATGGAGAAACGGACTATGCAACATGAGGAATGTCACATGTGACTGTCGATATGGGACAGGGGACTATTCAAATGTCAGGTTTGTATGAGGATTATATTTGATATCTGAATGTCAGCTGCTGCATGAGCCGAGGATTTCCCCCCCCATCGGATCGTGTGCTTTATGTCATTCTGCTCACATTGAGAGCTGTTGATCCATTCTGCATGCTATGTGCTATGTTGATGTTAGTCCACACAGAGGGTTTTACCATCCAGCGTCCCCGAAGCCGGTCGTCTCCTTATGATATTTATGGATTTGTTGTCAGCGTGAGGCTTCATGCCTGTTCCCTTTAATGGCCAACTAAGCCTCTAATGATGTAATGCAGCGGCATAACGGTGCACTCCATAGCCAGTATTTGTTTGCTTCATTGTGCTCTCTCTCGTGTGTGTGTGTGTGTGTGTGTGTGTGTGTGTGTGTGGAAAGCAGTAAGGGATGTGCCCCATGAATGTCTGCTGTTCAAGTAAATCACTCCATGAAGTCATTTCTCCTTCCATGCGGACATACTGTACCACAGTCAGCCCACAATTGTCCTCAAACACACCTACTGCCACCCACCTGCCTCCTGTTGTTGCACGTCATTGCTGCTGTGTCATATATTTTCGTATAGGTTAGTGCTTGTTGCCGGGAGCGAGAGAAATTTGCAGTGAACGGTCTGCTGGTACAGTCTTTACACCCCCACAAAAAAAGTCTGAATCTGTGAGACTCGTCAGTGAGACTCTGAATATGTCGGCTCCGTTCCCTCTCCATCGAGCTTAGTTTAAAAGGTATGCATTGTTTCTGAGGGGCTTATCTCGCTGTCACTCTGCACCCATATTCCCCCTTCCCTCCACTCGGAGATCACAGAGGATGGAAAACTAAGCAATGAGGTCAGACCGACCTTGAAGGGGAGCTCCCTACCAGGCCTCTGAATTGTGTTACCCCCAGGGCACCCCACTTAGTTTACCTCTGTAAACCCCCCTGTTGAAACATAGATCGTTCCGATCCGAGGCAGCCCTCGCCATCCTTCATTATCTTCCTCTATCCCGCTCTGGGAGAAGCCCTCAAATCTGTTCCCGAAAGCAGAGCTACTGAACCATAAACAACCAAAAGAGGCAATGGGCATTTGCACAAAAAAAAGAGGAGGAAAAAAAGAGGGGGGAGATTATTACAGATTACAGCTGCTTTCAAGCATCTCTTGGCATCTCTCGAGTCACCTTGGATTCGTATCCTCTGGTTAATGCCTGCCTGAGGAGTGTGTGGTGCACTAACAAAGAAAGAGAGGGAGTGAGAGAAAGAGTGAGAGAGTCGGAGGATGTCCTAATTAAGGGGAACTCAGAGGGTTTGAACCAGATAATCTTACATAACCTCGTTAGGGAGGACACAGCATTTGATACTGAGAAGATGGAAATGACGTGCCCTCAGAGACCCATCCCCGTGGTATGAAACGAAAGCATAGAGACAAAAGCAATTCATTTTAACAGCGGGGACGATGAGGTTTCTCGCCGGGGGTCCGGTGTGTTTATGTACAGGATAGCATGTGGTCCCGTGCAGCTCAGTGTGGAGATGATGACACTAGTGACACAGACACACGATCCCACGGGGAGGCAGGGAACCTGGAGGTGTTATGGTGTGATCCCGGTATTGGATTTAGGAGCCGAGGAGAACATTTTTGGGGTATTTGATGTCGAGATCACGTCAAAAGGGGCGCAGGTGGACTCGGCACACTTCATTGACCGTGATCTCCAGTAGCTGTCCGTCACTTGCTGTGTGTGCTGGCATGCAGCGACACACTTACCATACTTCTTTTTTCTTTCCTGACATTCCTCCATTTTCTGCAGATTAAGTTTTTTAATTTGAGTTTATCATTTTCCCCTTGTTTTGTGTTTGAAACGGCCTCCAGTGTTGACAAAGTGAAATTAAAAGTGAAACGTTAAATCTGAGAATCTAGGATGAAGAAAGTAGCTTTCACATCTACACTTTAATATAATACTAAAAGGGATATTTCACATTAAGAAAAAGAAGCAGATTTTGAGATTGTTGGAAGGAGATGCTGCTGCGGTGAAGGATTCGATTCCTATTCAGCACACACACACACACACACACACACACACACAGTAGAAGCATGTGTCTCAAATACCTACAAACAAGTTCACAGAGGCGTCTGCCAGGGTTGACATGAGGTACCGTTGGCTTTTTTAGAGGCTGTTAAAGAGAAAAAATAATGTTTTTCCATTCCTGCTGTGAAGGAGCTTGTTATGAATTTTATACTCCAATTTTATGAGAACAGGTTTTGGGAAACAGCTTAGCTCTCACTCTCATGGAGGGGATTTGAACTTTAACCGAGTTATCTAAGTTGATAAAACATCATTATTTGTCTAATTGTACATTTTCTGTCTGATTTCTTTCAGGTGACCCTTCCACACAATCATGTATGTTAATATCACTACAGTGACGTAACAGATAGTGCCCTTGAAAATCGATCCCAAAGAAAGTGACATTGGCTTCATGGAGTCACTTGGAACTACTGCAGGGGTGAAGAGCTCCACTGAGGGTCAGGACAGAAATGTTGCACAGAAGAAATGCACCTCGGAGGCAGCACAGACTGGGAGGAGTCCATCGGACGAACTGGAAGGCAAGGGGTGGCACCAACAACTGCAAGAAGGTCAGAGCAAAGACACGTGTGGTTTCAAAGAAATGTCTGACTCAGGGAAATCACTGCAATTTGAAAATCAGCACTCCCAAACGCAGTCCACAAGCCATCAAGACTATGAGGTGTCTTCGTATCCGCCACAGTCCACAAAACCGGTTCCCGCTGGCAGACAGAAGGCTGCGGGTCACTTAGTTGCCGCGCAGTCTCCTGGACCTGAAGTCCAGCAACAGTGTTCCCATTCAGGGATGGATCAGCTGTCAGAGGCTGTGTGCAAGGTGGAGCAGAAACCACAAAAGCCTGGAAAGTATGTTTGTGATTACTGTGGAAGGGCATGTGCCAAACCCAGCGTACTGAAGAAACACATTCGCTCACACACCGGGGAACGGCCCTATCCGTGTGTCCCCTGCGGGTTCTCCTTCAAAACCAAGAGTAATTTATACAAACACAGAAAGTCCCACGCTCACTCGGTCAAAGCCGGAACGGTGCCACTCTCAGAACTTGGTTCTTACGCCAACGCAGACCAGGGGTCTTTTGAAGGGGAAGGCGAGTTATTCTCTGATGCTGAGCAAAGCACGGACACGGATGAGGACACTCTTAACGACCCGCTGCTGCTGCTGGACTCTCCAGTGGAGGGATCGGATAACACTGCTGTAAAAGTACTAAATCTCATTGCTCAGAAAAAGGGAGCCACGTCGATGTCGGCTCAGGATGGTTCATCCCAGCCCCAAGAAATCAATGCACCTCCCGCTGTTGCCGAGGCTAGCCGTGCAATCCAATCTTGCACGATCAAACAGAGGCTCGCACTTCGGCTGTCTGAAAAAAGAAGCAGCGACTCGGAGCACAATCTGTCCCTCCCGAGTCAGTCGAGCAAGGGCAGCACGGACTCCGGCTACTTCTCGCGCTCCGAGAGTACCGAGCACCAGACCGGCCCTCCAAACACTAACGCAAAGTCCTACCAAGAAATTATGTTTGGAAAGTGTTACAGGCCGAGCCCTAAACAGACGGCCGCTTTTGTGGCGGACTCGAATGAATATACAGGGCGACGCTCAGAGAAAGGCGTTTCCCGTGTTTTCACGCAGGAAAAAGACACCGTCGAGTCAATCAAAATAAACACAAAGTCATTCATGAGGGAAGAGGTGAAAGAACCCCTGTTAGACGCCGGCTCTGATTTGGGGACTCTGATAAGAAGCAACTCAATGCCAACATCTTCTGCAGTGTGTCTGCCTTTGCCTCAGGCCCTCAGAGGCAGCCACTCTTTTGATGAAAGAGCGAGCACCGGGGGCATGAGGAGACTCAGGCGGCAAGCTGCATTCGAACACTCCGCACATGAGGGCCACGCAGATGCAGACAGCCAGGGGAAGATGAACGAGAGTGGCATTTCACCCTCGGGATTGGAAATGGAAAATAACCCCTCTGCGGCATCTAATATGAGCCATCAGAGACACGCGATGGAACTGGCGACGCGGAAGCGGCGGAAAGAGAAGAGGGAAGAGGAAGATTTGCCAGGTCAATACGAGGGCCGTCACGATCAGTGTGAAGAAATGTTGGACTCGAGTAAGGACTATGATTCAAAACAAGCTGCTTTGGGCATTATGGCATTAGGAAAAGGACACACTTTGAGTATGCTAACGCAGATGGACAGGAGTGACATGGACATATCGGTGAGCCCTGAAATATCCGTCCGAAAAAATTTGGGGAATGTGATTTCTGTTATCCAGCACACAAACTCGATTAACAGGCCTCACTCGGAACAGTCGGAAACGTACAAATATCATGGGCAGAGACAGGATAGCATTTCTTCATTTCAAGCCATGGAGGCGAGTGAATCATACGAGTTGGAAAGGAGTGATAGTCGGCAATCATTTCAAATGGGGCCCAAACTTGTGCGTCAGCCCAACATACAAGTCCCAGAAATCCGGGTCACAGTGGAGCCCGACAGTCCGGAAAAAGCTTCGGAGGTGCAAGTGAAGGAGCCGGAGAAGCACGTGGAGGAATTTCAGTGGCCGCAAAGGAGTGAAACTTTAGCACAATTCCCTCCAGAAAAGCTCCCTCCAAAGAAGAAAAGGCTACGCTTAGCTGATATCGAGCACTCCTCTGGCGAATCCAGTTTCGAGTCTGCCTGCACCAGTCTTTCCCGCAGCCCGAGCCAAGACAGCAACTTATCTTATAGCTCCACCTTCTCCTTTGACAGGGAGGAGAGTCTGAAGTCGGTCTCTCCGGCCAGGCAGGATGAATTTGGCAAACCACTCGAGCTCTTAGCGGTGCCAGGGAGTGGGCACTCCCTCTCTGTGCTCAACCAACGTCAACAACATGAAATGAGACGCTCCTCCTCGGAGCAGGCGCCGTGTAACTTGCGCAAGGAGTTTCCAGAGGTACGCAGCATATCATTTGACTATGGCAGCCTTTCTCCAACATCCAAAGTTAGACACGTGGACATCAGTGCCGGCCACTCGGCTGTGAGGGACAGAAGGAGGGGAAACTTGGTGCGGCAGGAGTCATTGAATATGGATACCGAGGTAACATTAGTCCCATCACAAGTGTTTCCGCAGTACCTCAGCAGCACCTCCCCTCCGTTCACGGCAGTTGCTGTTCTGCCGCAGACTTTGCCAATATTCTCCACCGGGAATACATTTCCCCAGCTGTCACATCCGAGCCTTTTAGTTCCCGTAAGACTACAGACTCATGTGCCCTCCTACGGCAGTATCACGTACACTTCAGTATCGCAGATTGTTGACAATCAGTATGACAGCGTTAGCTCCACTACTTCCACCTCTCAGAATCAGATTTCACGTTTGTCTGGAAATCTCGATTCCCATAATGCATTATCTTATACCAGACCATCTTCCATGCACACCCTCAACGTTGAAGCCCTTGATTTGTCATCGGCTAAGCTCAAGACGGGCATCCCTCTCTCCCTGACCTCCAGAACCATCTCGACCACTAACGCCTCCAGTGGTGGCACTAACAAACGGATGCTATCCCCCGCCAGCAGCCTGGACCTTTTCATGGAGGTCAAGCAGCAAAAACGTGTGAAAGAGGAACGAATGTTTGGCCAGATAGTGGAGGAGATGAGTGCCGTTGAGTTGGGGAAATGTTATTTGAGCGAAGAGCAGGGGCACAGGTCAGAGATGCAGGGTGCATCCACACCTCATGCTCAGGATGACTCACGTATGAGTAAATTTATCACACTTCAACAGAAAGTGACAGAGGGCGGTGAGCACGGCGTTGACTCAGCGATGGAAAGTAGCTCCCTGGAAACCAGCTCCCCTCCCTACTCCATGATATCAGCCAGCGAAGTGAAAGAAGTTGGCGTGGAGAAGCGAGCGCAGATGGATATGGTGGCACAGCTGGTCACCAGTCGAGACATCCTGATCTCAGACACGGAGCATTCGAGACTGTTATCTCAGTTTCCAAGTCTTCGCACGACGACGGGAGTGAGCTGGTGTTATCTTAACTACACCAAGCCGAGCTGCTCGCACGGCAACGCCCCTTTCTCCTCCGTCTACGCCACCTGGTGTGTGAGTTCCCACAACCCGAACCCCCTCGAGCTGAGTACCAGCACGGCGCTGGCACTGCTGCGGTCCAAACAGAGGGGCGACAAAGTTATATACACCGTGGCGGCCATGTGTCAGCCTGGCACGGGGAAACTGGTGTCGTCCCTCATCCTGTGGAGGCAGACCATGGAACAGGTGAGAAAATAATCCCACATCGGTATTGTTTACAAAGCACATGAATATCAAAAAGATTTAAAAAAAATAAACTTCAAGAGCAAAGCCCTAAAGATGGCATGTTTAGTTGGTCTAGTATCAGTATTACTTTAAGTAAATACTTCAAATGAAGCTGCACTGGTCAGTCATGTCAGCAAGAAATAAGTGGTTAAAATGGAGAAAGTTTAAAAGGACCTTTATACCCACAATTTGGCTGCACACTTGAAATATTTTGGCAGGAGTTTTAGTCACTATTGGCAAGTTCCTGGAAATCATTCGCCTGCTGCTAGTTATGATATTATAAGCTTTGATTCATCACTTGCTCTGCATTTACTGTTTGCAAAAAAAATATATCTTGGCAGTGAAAATACCAGAAACCAAAATTATATTCAAATAAATATCTACTGCCTTGGCAAAGAGATGTTTTTTTCTCAGTTGCACTGGATTAAGGCTGATAAGATTGACGTATAATGATATTTAAAAACAATCCAGGCAGAGCTTGCAGAAAATAAAAACTTGAAAATCAACCGTCTATCTGTACCGGTTTTCCCCCGTAGCACCAGTAGAACAAGCATAATTCATGTTTGCTAAACATGCTGTGTAACGCCATGGGTGACATACAATATTGGAAGCATCGCGTTACGTTGTCGATACGGTGTCCACTTAGAATGGATGTTAACAAAATGTCTGTTCATCCGATTCAGCTGCAGAGGAAACCGGAGCCCAAAGAGGTGGACATCACCTATGGGAAGAAGGTGAAAGACATCAGCTGCAGAGTGAAAACTGCCAAGGAGGAGTGGAAAGAGAGGGAGGCTTCCACAACGCAAACGCTGCCAACACGCATTAAGATCTTCGAGGGAGGGTCAGTCAAGATATTAGTTATCATAACACTTGTCAGTTCTGCTGACAGCAGATACAGCAGCTATATTAGGAAACTAGTGCACACACTATCTGTCCGTCTATTTTACCTATTCGGGACCGTTTTATGGATTTGCTCATTATCTCACTACTTCTATGTTTCAGGTACAAGTCCAATGAAGACTATGTGTATGTCAGAGGTCGAGGCCGGGGGAAATACATCTGTGAGGAGTGTGGTATTCGCTGCAAGAAGCCGAGCATGCTGAAAAAACACATCCGGACCCACACGGACGTGAGACCGTACATCTGCAGGGTCTGCAACTTTGCTTTTAAAACTAAAGGTGAGCATTGGTTTGGCTTGTAGACTAGATTCAAACAAAACGTCCAAAGTGTGGGGACTTAAAATAAATCTGGGTAAAAATCTGCTGCTGTAAGAATACATGCAGCTATTTTTTTAGTGAGGAATGGAAACTTACTTTTTACTTGTTTTATCTTTTACAGGAAACCTGACTAAACATATGAAGTCAAAGGCACACATGAAGAAATGTCTTGAGCTGGGAGTGTCAGTGACGATGGACGATGCGGAGATACAGGAGCAAGGTAAGATGCCAACGTATATTAGGTTGTACTATAGTAAAAAAGAAAAAAGAATCCAACTAAATTGACGTGTTTATGTTTGAAAGTAGATGAAAGCCAACAAGAGTCCAAGACGGAGGTGGTGGTCACCACCAAACATCAGTTCTCAGACGCGGAGGACTCCGACGGCATGGACGAAGATGAAATCGACGAAGACGATGACGAGGATGATGACTACGAGGGCGACTCCACTCCGAAGTTGCGTTCAAGAAGCACGAGTCCTCAGCCGTGTGGAGTTACGACTCTGTCAGTCACAGCCACCGCCGCCATCCACGGCTATTCCCTCACCTCTCTGCCCGGCGCCGACGTCCACCAACAGTCCTCTGGCAGGCGGACCGGCTCGGACCATCGACCCGTCCTCGTAACGGAGCAGAGAGAGAAATCCGTGGATGAAGACTCTCTGACTATGCTGTCTCCAGACCAGGCCAGCTTCCTATTCGACCCCTACTCTTCCTGTCTGCTCTCTCCTGGTTGGGAGTCCCCCATTAGGGAGCCCTCCCCTTCACGTTTGCGTTACCCGTCTCCAAGGCGAGAACTTTCCCCGCGGGGTCGCTCCTCGCCCAGATGGGACACCTCCCCGTTGAGGCCTGGCTCGCCCGGCTTCACACCCATTCAGCACCTCTCGCCGGTCTCAATTGAGCGACCCATGTCCCCCGGAACAGAGCTGGCTGGAAAGCGAGACTCCTCGGTCAGAGGCCGGCAGAGAGTGGTGCTGAGGGCCGTTTCACCACGAAGAGGCTCACACCAACACAAGGGCAGCGGGGACAGACACCAGGCAAAGCTGGAGATGGCTCAAAAAGGAGCCTTTGAAATGGAGACGGTATGTATCATGACGTGTTCTGCTAGATTTGGATTTTTTTTATTTGGTGGAAAGTTGGCTGTGGGCAAAGGAGCTGGGGATAATGTTTGGTCCAGATGCTATATTCTAAACAGTTAGAACATATATATATATATATATATTTATATATATATATTCTCAGCAAATGCATCACTCTGCAGCTGAAAATAGTAAAATACAATATTTAACTCTGAGGAATGTCTACTAAAAACAATAGTGTCCACCTGTTTAAGAAAACAATATGCGTTTTTCTTTAATGAGAGTATATTTTCATTGCCCATTCTTTAAGAGTTGCGTCTTCAGTAGAGAGGAATGATATTGCAGCTGAGTGCCAGAAAGGGTAGAGAAGTTGTGAAGTAATACATGGACTGAGGTTTTCATCTTTTCATTGGATTTGTTGAACATTAATACAGAATTCCACCTTCCTTACTGTTTAATGGGCGTATGTGTTCTCCAAGTGCTGTCTGAAGTTCACTTAACGCCGTATTCCTCATATTTCTGCTTTTATTCCAACCGTCATATATTTTCACATGAGAAATTATCCTGGCAATGTGAGCCGCTCCTCACGCTGCCAACATGTTGTTTTCAGGATCAAAGGAGCAGCTTGGCTTCCAGTCTGCCCGGTGCTGCCAGTTCTCATCAGCAGAACATCCTCAGCCACCTCCCTCTTCACTCCCAGCAGCAGGCCCACAGTTTGCTCCCCGTCGTTCCCGTCGGAGGGCTCCAGATGTTACACTCCCCGCCCTCCTCCAGCACTGATGTCACCCCTTCATCGGCGCCAAGCCCCCAGAGCAGCGAGGGCCA
Organism: Chelidonichthys spinosus; assembly: GCA_029853015.1. Lineage (NCBI taxonomy): Eukaryota > Metazoa > Chordata > Actinopteri > Perciformes > Triglidae > Chelidonichthys > Chelidonichthys spinosus. Next base: position 1,037,440 of record CM056833.1, read on the forward strand.
ACGTTGCAGCAGCAGGGAGGGATCTGTCCACGGGCCCGAGTCTGGAGGAGAGGACATCAGAAGCCAGAACCAGCTGTCCTCCCATCAGGCCGTCGAGGAGGAAAGCCTCGACCCCGGGGTCGGAGACATCAGACAGGAGGAGAATGTCCAGACCTGCTTGAAAGCCATCGCCTTGTTGAAGATTACCACAGAGGACCCTCAGTGAAACCCCTTTTTCTGTCTCCTTGATTTGACCCAGGAAGAGACCCCCCCCATCCCTGCTACACCTGCAACCGTGTCGTCCTCAGCCCTTTAGGCACATAACCTCATCTTTATCCAATTAGAGGCAATATAATAAGACTTCCTCGGGGCTTGCACATACTCCAGACAGCTCCTTTTAAATCCGAGTGGAGATCAAACCTTCACAGTGAAGAAGAAGAAACCCAGCCTGTCGGATGTGCCCCTCTCTTCGGAGACTCTTGAAATGATTGGACGAGCAGCAGGACGTCTTGCAAGATGGAGAATCATTATTGGGTGCAGGTGCAATATGGAAAGATATTATGCTAATATGCCTTTGTTTGACATAGTAGTTTGCGTACAATTGCACATAAATTATATTTATGGATTCTGTTCAAATGTCCTTAACATATACTCCTTCTTAGATGCATACAAACAGTGTATTTTACTGTATGTGTACTTTGAAAATAGACTGTTGTTTAATGTAATCATATCAAGGTGTGATGCAGTAGTGCAGTAAATAAAGACTATTTATAAGGGGAAAAGTATGTGTATTATGAAACAGTCTGACCAAATTTTTAGTAGACGCTTCTTGTGCAGTTTGGTGCTTCTAATCAAGCGGCAAGGGTCTGTGCCTTTATTTTGCTTTTCATCGTTTCGTTACGAGAAGGTTGTCGCGGAATAAGGAAAAACGTCGCGGTGGTCTTTTTTCAGAAGTGTTGGCGCCGGCGGAGAAGCTTTTTCTTTCTTGTTCCGTCAGTTCTGCTGACAGACGGATTGCAGCTTGATTTATGTGAAACAATCTTAAAAAAAAAATAATGTTTCTTATGTTGCATTTTTCTAAATGTTGTGGTTTTTATCTTGGTAAAAATGCATGGGATTTGCTATTGCACAACCATAGAGGAAGTTAATATGTAATTATGAATACTGTAAGATGTATTTATATATTAGAACGTGAGCACTTATTGATACTGGTAAATATTTGACTACTATTTATACGGTATATCTGTACTTATGCAGCAGTGATGCAGTTATGCAGTGAGCCACGCTGGCATTGCTTTTGATCTCATGTATTTGCTTTGATTAAACGTTCTTTTCTCTCTCTTTCTTCTTATACCGATGACCATAAGCATTTTATGAGTTTTGACGATGCACTTTCATCCTTTCATCTTTGATGTTTAACTGACGTGGTCAGTGAAAATAAGGGAGTAAAACATGTTATGTTCTCTTGTGGGTTTTGAAACATTCCAGTTGTTGTTTTTCTTTGTGTTTTTTTTTTTTTCCACGTTTCTCATTTTGTGAAACATGTTGCACACAAATACAAGGGGCTATGATGATCAGTCAATATGATGTTTTCTGGCATTTCAAGTTTAACTGGATAAATCAATTTCACTTTACTGTAACTAATACTAAAGTAATGATGTTAACAGCGTGAGTTGGTTGACTATTACTGTGCTTCAGCTCAAAATGTAAGTAATCATTCACCAAATGCATTACTTCTCTCTCTGTACATATATGTGTATTTTTATGATTTAAACTATTTTTGCAGTGTTGAATTCTGAAAAACTTTTTATGTGGATTGTTTATATCTCTTCAAGAGGTAAATAGTCTGAGGTTGACGTAACGGAGGTTTAATGAGGGCGAAAAATAGCACAGTGTTGATTGCTAACACCGTGTGTCTCACCTTTAAAAGAAAAAAAAGAAAGTGTATTCACATCTTCAAGTGGTGACGTTACCAGTTTGATGGATTTGAAAATCAGAAAACACTTTGTTCACTCATGTTTACATAAAAGAATTTGAAAAGGTGCACTGCTTTAAATTTTGTGTTTCCCTTTCTGAAGATGTACGTAGCTTTGATTTCATGTAAGTTGTCGTAACGGTGCAGAACGCTCATAAAATGTGAAGGGAAAGCGAAGCCTTCGATTTGCTTTGGCATACAGTATGTATTCAGATTGTGTTTGTGTTTTGTTTTATCGTGTATTCATATTTAATGAACTGCTTTGTGCCTCCGATGTCTACGATATTTCCCTGTAAAACACACAGAGGACAAATCATTTTACCTCTCAGCTAAGATCTTTTTGAGGGGAAAAAAACACCTCAGTAGCCAACCCGTTGTTTAGCTATTTGCATTGAAACTGGTTAGTCAGGATGGAGTGCCTCTTTTATGCTATGGGGACTTTATTGTTTGGTGCTCTACTTTTTCAGATTAAAATTCAAAATTGTTTTAAAAGAATATAATTCTAACCCAAGGATGTGTGTTGCAGCTTATTTCATATTGTTTTTGTGTCATTATTCCTCCTGCATAACTCACGACTGTTTAAATTAGAGCACACAAGGAATGAGATGAAATCAGTATGGACAAGAAAAAAAAAAAGAAAGAAAAAAACTCCTACCAGTGACACCTTCTGGTGAACAATGATTACTGCAGTCACCACATGGAACAAGAGAAATAAATGAATGGTTCCAAAAATAGTTCTCACCTTGTGGATAATATTAAACCACTTTCAGGCTGCGTCAAATTCAGCAAAAAAGGGCTGCGTATCAAGAGCATAGGCGGCGTGTGCTGCAGTGTGAGCATGTATTAAGTGAGGAACCGAGTGTGATCTCTGCAGTGCATCACGCCGGATCTTCTCTGGGTTTGGGAGGAGGTCTAATTCTGGCCAATCACAGAGACGGTCCATTCTTTGGTCTCCTCTCTCCTGCTCAGTAACTGTGCCTGTCAGGCCCATTTGTTAGAATAATTATATGGCTGTTAACAGCATCGCAGCTTAAAATAAAGTTAGTAGGACTGCGATGGCTTAAAGCAGCAGAGGCATCGCATAAAATGGCTGCTGAAGAGCTCGATAGTAAAACCTTGAAGGATGATTCTTTTTGATTGTGTTCATACGTGCAGCGACTGTACTTCACATTCCTGCCTGGATCCCAGTCAGACTGTGGGTTGCTTCAGTAAGACACTGAGACATGCGGTACCTCTGTCCTCCCTCTCTCTGCTCAGAGTGAGCTCTGCTCCTCTGGTTTATTTTGAGGTGATCTTATCACAGCTGTTGTATCTGTGGTGGCAGCCTGTCCAAAGCCCCTCGACACTCTTCCTTTTCCCTCTCTGGCCCTTGGTCCTGGTAAGACCCTGTTTGCTCGCTACCCTGCTTCTTCAGGGACATTTACACCTAAATTGCATAAAAAATAACACTAGAATCTGTTGTTTGAAGTGGTTTCTAAACCTCCTCTTATTCTTAAAAAGGTACTAATAACTGTTTGAATTTGATGGCTTTCTGAAAGTTGAAAATAAGGACTCCTGCCTGTTTCATGTTAACAGAATAGAAACTAGTCTTTATGTCTGTTTAAGTTGATTGTCCAGCAGCACTATTGTTTCTTCGGACAGTGAATAAATCAATAATAGCTTTTCCTACAGTCACATATCGAGCTGGAATTTCATTTGGATGTCGGCCTCCTTTAAAACTACTGAATATAGAGGAGGTCACTTATGTAATACAGATATTTTTCATAGTTGGAAATGAAGCGTTTGTACGCACAGCCACTGACATTGACATCAATTAGAGTGGATAGGAAATAAATAAATAACTTGCCCATATTAAGAAGTTCCTAAAATAGCCCGTGGGGTCTGGAACAGGTGCCATGTGCTGCTTGTGAAAGCAATGTGAAGGCTGCACTAATTTTATGCACGTAAACAGGTTCCGGCTGTGAGCCTGTAAGACGGCAACATCGCTGTGGTACAATAATAAGCCTTGATATCACTTTAATTGACTGGGGTAGGAATCACTTTTTAATGAAAAAAGGAAACCTTTTTCTTAAATGTGCCCGTTGTTACAGTGAAGCACAAAATGCTGCTAAAACCAAGATATTACTTTATGTTTGTAGCAGATTCAATCGCTTAAAAAAGGCATTTAATATCATTATTATAAGATTATACATAATAATATTATCAGTGAGCTCCTTCAGCACAGAATATACAGCTATTTGGATGTGCCTTGCTAAAAGGCACCATGCCGTGGTACCACTGCTGTGGTAGATGGTGATAAATCAATTATTATTGTGGATTTCATTATAATGAAAAACATGCAATTCCACAGTCCAACGCCATGTAAATGTTTACTGTCATACATCATCAAGACAAGCCGTTATTAATCACATGGAAGAAGCTGGAAACTGCAAATGTTTTGTATTTCTGCTTGAAAAATGATGAAAAGCAAAATAGCTGTGGGTTAATTTTCTGTATTTAGACTTATTGATTGACTGATCGCTGCAGCTCTGATCTGCAAAAGGCTAATATCATCTAATATATCAGCCGGTTTGTATTTTTAGGTCTTCTTCAAGGTTACAGTAGGGAAGGCACAGGTGTAAATAATAAAATGAATTATTGTGTAATTCAATGCTTATTGTGTAAGCCGCAGCATTTACTGGCACATTTCTATAGAACATTATGTTATTAGTAACACCAGTTTGTTCTATGAGATTATTCAAATCTAGCCTTCAAAAAGCAAGGATGAAGTAACAAAGACTCATGGCCGACCATTGATTTGATAGAAAGTGGTTGGTCAGGCTTGGTGGCGTTCATATAGAGAACCAACTGTTTTCCCTCTCAGAATAGCTCAGAATAATGGAGGCTTGTCCTGCACCCACGGGTCCCGAGGCGTCGCCAGCCAAGGGTCGGCACATTGACCTGACAGAGGACCTGGCCCAGCAGCTGGAGGACATCATTAGCACCTACCAGGCTGACGAGATTCCCGCTGAGCCAGAGGACACGGAGGAGGTCACAGCCGTCAAAAAGGCGGACACCCGCAGGGACCAGAAACTGGAGAAGAAGATGCTCAAAAACCTAGGTGAGTTTTCTTTTTTTCCTCAAAATGATTCATTGATTTTAGCTGAGGTGGGTTTCTTTCAGCTCAGTCAGCAAAAAATCCAAATTGCACTGAAACGGATAGGTGTGCAAGTAGAGCTGTAATGTGTGTTAAGTGCATCCATCTGCAACAGACGAGCAGGTAAAATCATAGTTCATAATCCTATATTCCCAAATAATGTCTCTCTATTCTCTTAAAACGGGGAAATCAAAATGATTTAAACTCAGACTTGTGGCATAAAAGTGAGGTTTGCTTCTTGATGACTCGACAGGGAAAGAAGCCATGCTGCTGATGCAAAGTTTGAACAAACTCAACACCCCAGAACAGAAACTGGAAGCCATCATCAAGAAGCACGCTGAGCTGGTGAGTGGATGAGTATTGTAAACTGGGAAGAGAAAACACACAAGTGGTATTTTTCCTGTGGGCATGTGGTGGATGTTTCCTGTGTATCTCTACAGCTGGAGGAGCACCGGAGTGACCAGAAGCAGCTCAAAGTTCTGGAGAAGAAGCTGCTGCAGGTGATGAAGGAGAAGGACCAGCTGCAGAGCGAGCACAGCCGGGCCGTGCTGGCTCGCAGCAAACTGGAGGGGCTCTGCCGAGAGCTGCAGCGGCACAACAAGACCTTAAAGGTACTTCAACTCCCGTCGCTCCTGCTCCTCGTGCAGCAGCGGCGGTATTACTGAAGAATGACGACACAACAACAAACACCTCGTCTGAGCCACTGAAGTGGCCACTTGTTGTGTTGTGAGCATATGTTGTGCTCTGCAGGAGGGGGCATCAGCTGGGAGCAGAGATCAACCATTTATGTCAAAGCTCAGGATTTGACCCTTTAAGCTGCTGCAGCTCATGTTGTAAAGCCAACTGTTGTTCAACCTAGACGATTTCATTTCTATTTCTAGTGGAGATCCTACAGATTTACAAAAGATACTCAATACAGTTCAGCAAGCTGATTTAAATGGCAGAATTCACAAGACATCTGCGATGTATTTATATTGCATGTAAGGGAGCAGGTATTTCACTACAAGCTGCAGACATGATGCAACTGTGTTATAAAACATACTGAAAATTCAGCTGCCATACAGTGTAGAAAATCTAATACAGTCATGGGCTATAAAGGGAGAATAACAGCATTGTGTGAGTCTGTTCATCGATGTATGATCATTCCTGTGTTTTTCAAATAGACGACATTTACGATTTCCCAATAATGGAAATTCATCACGATGAACTAATTGAGAGGTTTTTTTTTATCTCGATCTGCAATAAAATCCTATATCGTTCCATCCTTACCATGTAATTATTTTTATAAAGCTCTATTTATTTAAAGAAATATCAGAAAACATACTATAATCACGATATAAAACCATGTCATTTTTCACTATTCTCTGACTATAGTCCAAACAATGATTTTGGTTCATTCATTCATCGGTAATGAAAACAGTATTTTGTGTTGCAGCTCTAATAACTTTTAAGTCATAGCTGGTAAACAAACAGTGGGTGTAACCACAGCTATTTCACTGAAAGAACTTTACAGATTTCCCTGCTGCATGGACACCTGGGGAATGTATTAAAGCACTAACTCTGTATCACATGAGAGGTGGTTTTGAGCTGTAAAACATCCATCCCTGCAATTCAGGAAGAGACCCTGCAGAGGTGCAGAGAGGACGACCTCAAGAGGAAAGAGATCACCACCCACTTCCAGGGGACGCTGAGCGATATTCAGGCCCAAATCGAGGAACACAGCAGCCGCAACACCAAGCTGTGCCAGGAGAACAGCGGTCTGGCAGAGAAGCTGAAGGGGCTCATTTCACAATACGACCAGCGAGAGGCGGTATGGATCCTGACACCACACACACACACACACACACACACACACACACTGAAGGAGGCACACACAGTTTGATCTCCACGAAAAACCTGCATGAACCGTAGCTATGTGAAACCTCACACATGTGGGCCTCCGTGTCAGTTTCAAACACATGAATTATGTGCACATTTCACAGGTCTTACATGTATTAGTTACAGTATTTTATTTTCTCGTGGGCGCCTTTAGCGGAAAAATGAAACAGCTTTCTCTAATAAATTCACCAAACTGTCTTCCAGAACCTGGAAAAGGTCTTCAAACACAGAGACCTGAAAGAAAAGCTGCTGGAAACCAAACTCGCACAGGCCAACATGATGATGAAAGAGACGGATGAGAAGCACAAGCTGGAAAAAGAGCTTGTACGGGGGTTTTTTTATGTATCAGATTGAAGTGCTCCAAGCATTTTTAAAAACATATTTGCAATTCCAATCCCCTAATGGTCATTTTCATCGACCATTTTAATATTTCCACAGCTACTAAAACAGGCAGTAGAATATAAAACCAAAGTGAAGGTCATGAAGGAGCAAGAAATCGATATGAGGACTCAGGTACAGTAACAAGGCATTACGAGTCCCAAATTGACTTGTTTTTCTACCTCTTTAGAGGCACTCACAATGATTTTCTCATCACTTCTCCTCAGCTCGATATGTACTCCAAGAAGTTTGATGAATTCCAGGGCACGGTATCAAAGAGTAACACTGTCTACAGCGACTTCAAACAGGACATGGACAAAGTAAGAGCGGTTTTACACAATATTTGAAGTCGGCTTCATGATATTGGTTATATTGTTTAGTTTATCTCAGAATAAAAACATGATAAAACAGGAATAAGAAGAAGAAAAAAATCCCTTGAGATTTACACTAACACTAAATCTGACAAACTGTATAACCCTAAACTCTATCGTGGCAGCTATTTTTAGAAGTGGCTTTGATTGTGTCCTGTGTAACGTGATGTGTGTGTGTGTGTGTGTGTGTGTGTAGATGGCCAAGAAAATGAAGAAGCTGGATAAAGAGTGCCAGTCATGGAAAACTCGCTTTGATGCCTGCAACAAGAGTCTCCTTGACATGGTGGCAGATGTAAGAAAAAAAATGTTCATCAGTCATTTATAGCTCAATAAAGGGATTGTGGTTGTTGGTATCTTTTTTACTAGAAAAGATTGCATGCATTTTTGTTTAATCCTTTACAGAAAGCCATCAAAGAAAAGGAGTTTGAGCTTGTCAGCACCAAGAACCAGAAGCTTGAGAATCTGTGCAGGGCTTTGCAGGAGGAGAGGAAGAGCCTTTATGTGAAGGTGCAGGGAGCTGGAAGTCAACCAGACATCAAAGCTACTGGACCGACGGAGAAGGAGGGCCCTGGGGGGCTGGAGACCCCTACAGTCCCTAAAGACGTCGTCCCAGACAAGAATACTGCAGTCCCCGCCCCACCAACACCAGGAACTCCACAGACCAAAGAACTGGCTCAACTGAAGGCTGAGCAGAGCCGCCTGAAGGAGATCGCCAGCTCTTTCACAATCTCTCACGTTACACCCACGGAAACAGTCGTTAGCCAATCACAAGGACTCTCTGAAGGCGCCCAGCAGCCAGAGAAGAACCACATAGAGGACAGCCACGGTGAAGACCTCCAGGAAGTTGAGGATGACGGATGCCAGGAACAGAGAGATTTGGAAATGGAGTCGGTTGATTAATGCCGCAACTAGTGTGGAAAAGAAATATGGCTGGTGTGAGATTCATGGCAATAAAAACAAAACTGACAATGCTGGCTTTGTGTTCAGTGTCTCGTCCCAAAATTTCAAGATTTAAGAGAAGGTTAATTTTACAGGCCAAAAGCAGAACTGTTTTTTCAAATGCCCAGACCAAAACGTAAAAGGAACTCTTGACTAATCAATACAAAAGATTAACTGTCAAAAAGGTGCAAGACTGTATAGAGAACGCATAATGTCATGAGTTAACTCCGACTCCCAAGGTGCATTTCAGCAAAAGCCATCCAATCAGAGCTAAACGCTAAAATAATTCAGACACGGCGGTGTGTTTTGCAGTACCAACTGCAACAACAAAGCAAATCTGTGCATCAGACTGGCTCCTTCACAGAACCAGCAGCTGAGGCTCATGGGTAATGTAGTATTTAGAGCCATCCACAAGCTGATGGACAAAACACGATTCCCAAAAAACTCCTGTTTCAATGTTAAATAATAGTAATATTGAGTGTGTTTACGTGGACCTGAATAGCCGGTTTATGATTGGGTTGGGACCTGACAAGCTCCTTTCAGAGCCACGGAAGATATTATACAACCATTGTCACAAGCGGAGGTACTTATAACTAGTAAACAACAGTGATCTTCACGTCTAAAAACAGAGGCGTGCCCCTTTAAAACGAGTTCCAACTGAAAAACCTTCTCCCCCCATTTCCCCGGGGTTGACTTTGAGAGAAGGTTCACTCTCTCTCCAATTCACTGATAAGAAGTCGCATATCTTATGAAACGATTGCAAAACAAACAAAAGAAAATGGCCGAAAGAGTCGACGCCACTGCAGTGAAGGCTCTCACAGCTTTCGTTGAAAAAGGAAAATCTCTGTTGGACCTCGCTGAGAAGGAGAGTAGGGAAGGTAGGCAGCATTTTGTGCAACCGGACAAGTGCAGGTAAAAATAGACATGCAGACGGCGTGTTCGGCAGTTGGCACGTGATTTACGGTCACGGACACGAGTGGGTGCAAGCAGGAGGTCTGTCAATCATTAAGCATCAAAGAGGAACGTACAGACTGTCACACATTAACTGAATTCACTTTATCCCACACAGGCTCTTTGCAGGAATTCATCAGGGAGAACATTTGCATAGAACAAAATCAGTCACTGTTGGGTCTGATTGAAGCTGGTGCAGCTTTGTACAGAAGGTCAGGAGCCGTACACACAGTGTATGAACAGCCTATAAAATACCATTTCTGTTCAAATTAAAAGTAAACAGGTTTCATAGTAGCACAGATTCAGCTTTGCATTCTTAGACGTGCAGAGATGAGTGGTTTACTTCTATTTTCTTTTCCTAATTATTTCACAGCTTGTCAGTTAAGAGGAAACAGGATGCAGAGGACCTCTGGAAACAAAACGATCAGTAAGAGTCAAAGATGAAGCAATTACAACTCAAAGGTTTTCTGCAAGTCTTAAAATCATTTATCAAGCAGATATAGTACATCTTCCCCAGTTCCAGCTTCTTAACTGTGGTAATTTGTTTGTTTTCTCTGTCATATGCGATAATAATAATAATAATTTTCCTTTGGTCAGACAGACAAGTTTAAAAGACATGACTTTAGGAATTTGTAATGATTTTTCACCATTTTAAAGAAAATGAAGAAAGTTGTGGTCAGATTTATCAATAATAATAATAATCATTGATGCAGCAAGTAAGAGAAAAAATAGATTTTCTTCTTAATGAAGTCACTTGAGCTCTGAGCGTTTGCAGCCAAAACGTCCAAACAAAACTTCTAAGCACAGGTGAGAAATTAATTTTCAAACATACGTGTGATCGATTAGTCAGCCCTGGTAAAAAAAAAATACGAAGTTTAACCTTGTATTTGAATGTCTTTCAAATATATTTTAATCTACTTAGAGAGGATCTAGACTCACAGACCCTAACTTCCTGTCTTCCTCAGCTGTGCTGCTTTACAGCACGCTGTGCAGGACTTTCAGCAACTACAAGTACGTAACTGACTAAACAAATATTTCAGAAATATTCTGATCATTTCATTTTTACTGACTGTGGATGATGTAACACAGGTGCAGTGGGATGCCTTTCTGCAGCGTTTGGATGATGAGTTACAACTGAGTGCTAAAACACTGGACAGGGACAATCAGTCAAAATGTATTTCACCAGACACGTCACTCATCAGTGCCAGAACAGGAGAGTGAGTTTGATTTATTGATCGACATGAGTTAAAACATGATATCTGCCAAAACGTGTGGCCTATTTTTCTAATTCCCTATATTTCTGTATGTTTTGCAGGACAGTGGTATTAAAGAAATATCTTGGGAAAGGTAAAAAGATCCTGCTGGTGTTAATCCGTCAGTTCTCCTGTCTACTCTGCCGTCTCCACCTTAAAAAACTGGAGAGGAATCAGGTAAACGTGAGGCGCTGTTCAGATGTTATAGAAGCTCGTTATAGCCGCGCCGTAGGTCCATGATTACGTGAATTCTAAGAAACTCATAATCATTGAGCAAAAACGTTCCTGCCACGAAGCTTATCAGTAAGGAAGGAAAGTAATCCACAACCACAGTCGGGAGACACCTGAAATTTAAACTGTCTGAGGGAGAGAAAAAATGCTGCAAAATATCTCACTTTCATATTATAATTCTCCTTAAAAACCTTATATGACCTTTAAGTCTATGAATCCTCACTTTTCAGAGGTCCCTGGATGCACACTCTATTGAAGTGGTTGTGGTTTCATTTGGCTGTCAGGAGGGAGCTTCACACTGGCTGCAGGAGACTGGCTGTCAGTATGACATGCTGCTGGACCCCGGGAGAAAGGTCGGAGGTCAACTCTAAAACAGAATACACATTTCATACTTTTCTTCCCGAGGTAACAGTTAAGTGTGTCGGGCGTTGCAGACGTACGCTGCGTTCGGTCTGGGAGCGTCCGTGAAGAAAGTACTGAACTTCAGCGACATGCTGCTCTATGCCGAATACGTGGCGGACGGCGTGGAGTTTCCCAGACGACTTCCATCCATTCAAGACGACATGTTTCAGGTGAACAATGCTCGCAGCTTCAACGTCGAAATTCAAGGCGACAGCAGCAGGAATCGATGTGCCCTCATGCAAGGCATCTAAAGCCCCTGTTCTATTTCTCAGCTGGGAGGCGACTTTCTTTTGGACCAACATGGACGAGTGCTGCTCTCTCACTGCTGTCAGAGCCCCATAGACAGACCCTCGGTGGACGACATTTTATCTGCACGGTGAAGATGAAACTCCTCCTCCATCACACGGGGTTAATTAAAGGAGGACAGAAAAAGGTGATGTCAGCTGATGGACGTCCTTCCTTGAAAGGTTTCAATTTGTTCTAACAAATTTGATATGATGAATGAATCCAATTATATGTTACTGTACATTTAACCAAGCTTACTTTGTAATAAAAATGTGATTATAAAATGAACCGTTGGTCAGTTTGATATAAAATATAACTATCAAGTATATCATATAGAAGGCAAAATAACAGGACCAATAATTGAAGGCAATCCAATGGATAATCCTTGACACGTTTTCATTCTGGATAGATATTTGCCACCTATGGGTTACTATAGGTGGCCATGGTGGGAGTCTCCAGTATAATGCAGGTATAATGAAAATGACCTAATGATGGAAGTTGGGATCATCAATGGTATTACAATTTATATGGAAGAGATCCTGAATGTCTGTACAAAATGTCATGACATCACTAAAAACCTTCTGATGCTGCCAGAGATAAGGCCAGGGGTTTCGATAAGTCATCATCCTCTGGGGATCATGAATGTCTACACAACATTTCATGGCAATCAATCAAACACTAGTGGCGATATATTTCAGCCTGGACATAAATGGGGGAAATAAACCTCGGAAAGACACTCTCGTTTGTGACTCCTCCCTTCTGAAATTGTCTCCACACACACACACACACATGCGCACACACACACTACACAAATCACAGGCACAGACACGATAAGCTTGCTCAGTAGACCAGTAAAACCATGAAGTAAGACAGAAGGACTTTGATCCTGTGTCCCACCACTCATGTCTTTAAAGACCCGTCTCTTCTCGGCTGCTCCGACAGACCCAACATCTCACCTCTGACACCAGACGACCAGCGGAGATGACAAATATAGACAAACTCATTGAGCACATTGGGGACTTTGGGCCTTTCCAGAAGAAGATCGTTACACTTTGTTCATTTCCACTGATACCATTTGCATTTGTACTCGTTGGGGTCGTCTTCCTTGGACACACTCCGGATCACTGGTGTCAGAGTCCTGAATCTGAGCTCCTCCACGAGGAATGTGGATGGACAGATTTGAAGGTGCGGCACTTCACTGTTCCCCAGTCTGAAGAGTCAGGACGCTTCAGCCGCTGTAGGAGGTTTGCAGTGGACTGGAACCAAAGCCAGAACCGATGCAATGAATGGGACTGGCTGCTGATGACGGATAATTCAACCCAGTTGGTGCCTTGTGATGGCAGATGGGTGTTTGATCAAACCCACAGCTCTATTGTTTCTGAGGTAGGCATGCTTTCTTTTTACCTACAAAATTTTAATTTTAATTAAATTTCTCTTTACATTTTTTTCCTATTAGTTCTCATTGGTCTGTGAGAAATCCTGGCTCGCTGATCTGAATCAAGTTTTCCTGGCATGTGGATTTTTTATTGGTGCTTTTGTTACTGGATACCTGGCTGACAGGTTTGTTATGTACCGTTTCATTCCAACTGCTCCCCGTCACAATTTCCAATGAGCAACATTTGAGTTTGTGTTGTAATACATGTAATAATAATTCTTGGCCCTTTCACAGGTTTGGTAGAAAGCCATGTTTCATTGCATCGATGGTTGGCCTGGGTATTTCAGGTATAGGGGTAATGCTGTCGCCATGGTACCCGCTGCTGCTGGCCTTCCGATTTCTACAAGGCTTTTGCGGAAAGGGAGCATGGACGGCCTCCTATGTACTTGGTATGTTCAAACAGTTAACAGTTTAATAGGTATACGTATAGGACAATATATCATAATATCATTCGATTTTTTTTAACGTCCTAATATCAGTATCGGCCCCAAGCATCAGTAGCAGCTGGGCTCTATAACAAGTTACTTTTACTGTACATTGAGCGACCAAGGCCCATTCTGAGCCAGGAAAAGCCCTCTTATTCTATTTTTGAAGCCTGAGCGTCTGTCAGTCATCTACGTATTGACAAATAAACTATGGAAGACTTTAGTCCGTCCACTAAAACGTATTGTGTTTGCTACAGTGATAGAGTTCTTTGGATCAAACAACAGGAAATTTGTGTCCACGGTGAGTCGGACTTTCTACTCCACCGGCATGGTCATCCTGCCAGGTCTGGCTTACTCCCTGTCCTCCTGGAGGACTCTGCAGCTGGTCCTGAGTCTGCCCTGCATCCTGTTTATCTTCTACCACTGGTACATATACATTTTGTGCCAATTTTACTTAAATGCTTAAGGTAGCTCTGATAGTTGACAATGAGAAAGCAAAAGACGTGCCTTTGTTGGTACAGGATTGTTCCTGAATCTCCACGTTGGCTGTTCTCACAAAAAAGAACTACAGAGGCCATGAGAGTCGCAGCGGACGTCGCAAAATACAACAGGAGAGCTTTACCACATAATGCTGAAGAGGTATGACAGTATTTCTTCACGGTTTACTCAGCGTACGTCTTTGTTCAACTTTGCCAATGCAAATGAAAATCTGATCAACTGTTCAATACAATATATTTCAGATCATTCTTTTGGAGGAAAAGAAAGATGTAAATCCTGTACGATTGATGGATTTGTTTAGGACACCAACTATAAGAAAAAACACACTCATTTTAACCTATGCCTGGTAAGTTGGTTTGATAAGTTACTTCCTGCTACATGATCCTATAACACCACATTAAATCTGTCCTGGAGGATGAGATTTTACTTATTTACTTACTTATTTTACTTTACAATATTCCTCTCATCTAGGTTTACGAGTACTGTTGTGTTTCAAGGGCTGGTTTTGCGGCTGGGGATCACAGGCAACAACCTCTTCTTCGATTTCTTCATCTCTGCTGTGGCGGAGCTTCCCACCGGCCTCATCTTCTACCTGCTGGTCGACAGAGTAGGTCGTCGCCCCCTCATGGCCATCACCAACTTCACCGGCGGCATGGCCTGCCTTGCAATCCCCTTCATCTCCCCAGGTAGGTACAGCTGACAGTGTTTGTGGCATCAGGTGAAAAAATGTTAAAGGATAGATGGAAAAATAGGTCAAATAGTTCTTGGTTGGTAAAGTGACGATGGTTCTGTTTGGATCCCATTTCAAACCTGCATTTTGTCTTCTTCTTCGTCTTCTCTACAGATATTCCCTGGTTGAAAAAGTCGATTGCCATCATCGGGAGGCTTGCTGTTGCCATTGGATTTGAGACGTTGAACTTTGCAAACACAGAGATGTATCCGACATCACTGAGGTACGGATCCAAGGACTGTTGGTAGATATTTGTTTAATTTATTTATGTGCTAAGAAAAATTATAAATAATGTGCAGATCAGACTACCAAGTACAGAATGGGGCAAATTCACACAACATGTTATAATGAGGCCAAAACGTGCAACTTCCATGGTCTCACCGGACAGCTCGTTGTGACCGGAAACCCTTCGACTTGTCCATTGACAATTTCAACAACTTTAAATGACGCAAGAGAAGAGAAGAAAAGGGCAGCATTACTTTGCACAAGGGTAGCATCAAAGGAAAGAAAGAAGAAGTATGGAGCTCCAGATGTGTGGAAAGATGCAAACAGTATCTGCGAGTTCAATAACTTACGATGCTGTGGCTTGATTTGCTTCTCACAGAAACTTGGGCGTGTCCGTGTGCTCATCAGCCAGTGACTTCGGAGCAATAGTGGCCCCATTTCTGCTCTACAGACTGGCCAGTATCAGGCAGGAGCTGCCTCTTTACCTCTACGGTAAATTTCAGTCTTCCTAGACCTGCCACTATGTTCCTCAAATACTCTCAGCTCTCTAAAACAATACACAGAGGAAATTAAAACGCACCCATTTGAGATATCTTCTTCCGTCTCACAGTAAAAAGGTGCCATCCATTTGTTTCAGGTGTGATGTCGGTGCTGTACAGTGGGTTGGTGACACTGTTGCCAGAGATGAACGGGGTCGCCCTGCCAGAGACCATCGAGGATGTGGAGAATCTAAGAGGGTGAAAAGAATAAAATCAAAATTACGTTATTAGTGGGGGGGGAGCATTACGTTTCTAGATCTATTATGTTTTAGTATAATAGAAAAGGAAAAGATAAATAGATGAACAAGTTGTCAAGAGGGGGGAAATGGCATGAAAGGTGCTGGAAAAGGTGACAACCCATGAAACGATATGCGTTTAAAACTAGATTTACAATTCGGCAAGGGCTTTAGAGAGGTTCATGCTTTAACCCTTCATCTGTCTGCTTGTATATTTGTGTTTTCTGACAGGGGGAAGAAAAAAGACAAAACAAAGGATGCAGAAGGCTGCAGAACATGACTGAAGCATCACTGGATTATTTTCTATACATTTTATGATACATTTAATGCAGATTCAGAATCGGACGCTGTGATAAAATGTAACTGATTTTCTTTTATACAATGTCTCAACTTTTTCTTTTATAAAGAATGTGGAAGGTGATGTAGCCTTGACAGAGTTCTTTCTACGCTATAAATGCAAATAAGAAGAGTTATGATGGGCTGCAGCCTTGTTCCTCAAACGGATACGCCACAAACTATCATACGTTTCTCCTACTCAAAGGCATCTCTCTGCATTTCCCAACATCCAGACAACAATACCCTTGATTGTTCGGTTTTTTGAAATGGTATACTGTATATCTAATTGAGGGTTGGTTTTGTTTTGGCTTTTGTTTCATTGGAGGTTTACCCAGAAAGCCACCAAGCAGCCAACAAAAGCTGCCCTACATACACCGACTGAAAGGGAAGACGTGTAACCATGAATCGTGTTGATATGCATGAGAAGTGGGATTCCCTCAAGCGTAAATATCTGTGTCGCTGAGGGAAAGGAGGATGGAACTCTCTCATGGTGACTGTGACACTGTCTGGATCACATGATGACTTCTGCAGCATGGTTTAAAAACACAAGATCATGGCGATGGAAAACACGGGTAAACCCTCGGGAGAAATCTAAACATCGACCTCATGGAAATGATAGGATTACAATTCAAAAGAAAATAACACATTCAAGGTGGTAGCGGAATCTTTGGGATCATTTGGGACGGTTTATGATTAGGAAACTGTTTTCCTCACATAACGAAGATCCCTGACCCGTTAAATGAGAGCAGAGGGGTGAGGGGGCTTGGAGAGAGGATGTGGGCACGAAGCAGGCAATTATGATTCACTGCACAGTACAATGAGTTCAGGACTAATGGGGAATAGACTGAAGAAGGGGTGGATCCTAATAGACACAATACAGAGGACAGATAAAAAGTTTTCTGTCACAGGACAGGTGCCTCTCTTTCTTTTCTGGAGAACCTCCACAGCAGTCAGACAGATTTTACTTTGACAGTGGTGAAAATGCCGGAGGAGGAAGAACGAGAGAAATTAGCCGAAGTCATCAGACAGTGGAATACCAACAGACTGGACCTGTTTGAAATAAGTCAACCTGATGAGGTGAGTGGCCAGCAGACAGGGTTCGTATACATTTGTATTAGCTTGACTCTCAATGCCACAGTTTTAGATAAATGTATATTCATAAACACACAGACAAGTACTGTACTTTAGTATGACGTAGATTTGAGGTAATGTCTTTTTCCATTTTGTGTTATTTTATACTTCCTCCTAATCTAATATATTATTTCATGTATCAACAACAAAGTGTGTATTAGAGTCGTTCACTTTTAGCTCATATCTTTAACTGTCACATGAAATGACAGTTAGTGCCAGCACCACGGTAGCTGTGTGGCAAGAAAGACGCAACAACTAACCGCCATTTCTCCATAAATACTTTGATGATCAAATTGATGCTTGCTCTGGTAAACAGAAGCGTAAGCTGCTTGGAACAGTGTTGGGCGCAAATTACATCTTTCCCGACCATTTTGATCTGATTCACAGTCCATAACCTTGTGATTTTTATTACCAAGTTTATTTTTATTATGACAAAAGCACCTTCCTGCTTTAAGGCCAGATTCAAAGCTCAATTAGCAATTGATTATTGTTTTTAATATAAGAGGGGGAAATGTAGTAAGAGAAGGCCAACACGCTATTAATGTGCCAGGTTTAACTGACTATAAATCACATTAACTGGTATCATGCAGGCTGACCCTGCTTGTGCATTAGGATGGTCTTCCAGGGACATCTTGAAAGCTTTTTAAATTCCTAAATTCAAAGCTGCATTTTATAAAAAGGGAATGAGTGGCCTTTTCATTCTAAAAGCCTATTAAGCAATATGGTCTCACCACTCTTTTTGAAAGGTAGAAAACATTAGACACACTTAAAAAACTCAAAAATTGTTTTCTGGCAGAACTTGGCGTTTCATGGTGTGATGCGCTTCTACTTTGAGGATGGCGTTGGAGGAAATGTGGCCACTAAGTGCCTGCGTGTTTGCAGCAACTCTTCAACTCACGAAGTCATCGAGACTCTTTCGGAGAAGTTCAGGCCCGACATGAAAATGCTGACGACTAGTTATTCCCTGTATGAGATCCATGCCAAGAAAGGTAAAGACTTGAGTCATAATGTATGATAAACAATAAATCATTTATTGTCATTATTAATATTTTTCCACCAACAAGGCGATTGTTTCAGCATCTCAAATGTGATCATGTCCTCCTTCACGGTGTCTTTTAATAGTTAATTGAATATTTGGGGGGCTATATTTGAACTACACCAAACTATGAGGTGATGAATCAAAAATATGTCTTATTTGCATCTCTAATCCGGTGTTTTGTATGTTGAATAAGAACGGAAGTTGGATCAGGATGAGAGACCTTTGGTCGTGAAATTAAACTGGAACACAGACAACCGAGAAGGACGTTTTGTGCTGAAGAAAGACATTTTAAAGGTAAAACTCAATCCAATAACCCAGTCTGTAGTTTCACCCTTGCTGCAATCTCACATTATTTTTTATGTGTGTTGAACAATAAAGGAAAACTGTCAGGAGAAGGAAAAAGGAGGTGTGATCCAAAGCTTCAAGAGGACGCTGTCAAGAAAAGAAAAGAAGAAAGAGAAGAACAAAACTAAAGCAACCGACAATGTTTCAGAGGATGAGAATGGGTAAAATATTCAATCTTCAATCGCAGTTTTATGCTTTGGTGTGATGGTCAGAATAACATCTACCCTTTTACACAAACGTCCAGGTCAACGGACAAGCTACTGAACAACAACAGCATTTTTGTGGCTAACCTTGAGACAACAAAGAGCTGCACAGAAAACAAAAAGCAACAGCAGCAGACTGCCAGTGGTAAGCAAACTGTAGAAAAATAGAGCTGATAATGAACAGTGCAGTCTCATAATACTTCATTCTGGATACACATATTTAACTTCCAATCAATAATACTATATAAACAGGATGACTGATGACTTCTATTTGCTAAAATACAGGAGGAAAGCACACAGATCAACCTGGATTACCGATTGGAATTAAATTCTGTGATAGCTGTGAGTATTAGAAGAAAAAAAAGGTTTTCATCCACAGTGTTATTTTGGTACTTGTCATAATGTCCTCCTGCCCCCTGCTGGTGTCTTTTACATTTCAGCCGAGGAGGCCTTCCTATCCGCAGTCATAAATTACACCAACAGCTCCACAGTTCATTTCAAGCTCTCGCCCGCATACATCCTCTACGCTGTGGGACGTTTTGCTCTGCAACGCCAATCCAAGCAAGGATCTGCACCCTCAGAGCAGACAAAACGTGCAACTTTGATCGCAAACAAAATGGTGGCCATGACTGGGAAGGTCATCCAGGCAAGTACAAGAAACCTCTTACTTTCCTTGCAATTGCGTGTGAGATCAAATACACAACACCATGCTGAAATGCACTTAAATGGACTGCTGCCACCTAAAAGCTACGTCTACCAAGCGTTCTGTGAGTTGACACCGTTACTACCTCTGCCTTGTAGAGGCAGCAGGCCATCGCCGGTGCTCTCGCCTTCTGGATGGCCAACTCCTCTGAGCTGCTGAACTTCCTCAAGCATGACAAAGACCTCAGCTCGCTCACACAGCAGAGTCAGCTGGATCTGTCCCACCTGGTGCACAAGGCCTACAGGTAGAGACCTGACCGATTCAGAGAAAAAAGATGGAATTCAAAGTGCAGCTGAAATCATATGTGAGCCTGCTCAGCTATCAAGCCTTTGCCCTCTTAGAGACATTACAAAATCAATAGCCACCAAAACAAACCACTTTAAAAATAAGGTATTCTCAAGAGCAATAGCAACCCTGAACTCTCAAATCCCAACCATCAGTACACACAAGAACTTCTTAACACTGTGTGTTGTACTGGGTCTGTAAATATTGTCTGTAGACTATTAGCTACCTGATAAATCATTTATCGCAGACATATCAACTTGTGTAAATGACGGAAGATATGCAACAGAACTGAAAATAAAATGAATACAAATATTATCTACCAAAGGCATTCCCACGTAAATGCACAGTGTGACGATTTTCATTTTATTTGTGTTTTATTCCCACAAGTTGCCTGCTACAGTGTCTACAGAATGAGTTCAGGAAGCACTTGCCAACTTTTCTGATTGATCCTGAGCAACATGGTGCACTGCCAGCTGGTATCGGTAAATGTTCACTTATAAATACTAATTTAACACTCTTGGAAGAGCTGATGTTGCCTCCCTGGTTAGAAAACGATCACCTTTTGTCTTGCCTGTTGCAGAGATGGTGCTGAACACCTTGATGAACACCATGTCTCTTTTACGCCGCTGTCGGGTCAACCCAGCCCTGACCATCCAGCTCTTCTCCCAGCTCTTCCATTTCATCAGCGTCTGGCTCTTCAACCAGCTGATGAGCCCTGAGGCCAACACTCCAGGCCTGCGTTCCCACTACTGGGGAGCTGCTCTCCGCCAGAGGCTCGCGGCCATCGAAGACTGGGCGGAGAGGCAGGGCCTGGAGCTGGCTGCTGACTGCCACCTCGGACACATCATCCAGGTCGGCCCCATGCTAAACTACATATCTAAATACACACTATGAAGCTGGAACTAGTGTCTTCTATCACCAATAGTTTCCACCTTAAAAAACGCAGTAAAATGGGCCAAAACAAAGCTTTGTTTGTAACATTATACATTTGTGATCTTGTTTATGGTTTGCAGTTTTTATCCTAGCTTGTATGCACATACTTCAGTTGGAAACAAGCTGTTAAAATAGCACTGCCTGGCTGTTTCTAGGCAACCACGCTCCTGACCATGAACAAGTACTCGATGCAAAACGTGAAGGCCATCCAGAATACCTGTTTCAAGTTGAACTCTCTGCAGCTGCAGACGCTGCTCTCCGGCTACCTCTACGCAACCAACGAACCCCACATCCCCCCTGTGAGTACCTTTTATCTGGTCTTCCACTCCCCTCGTGCCTGTTTTTTTTAGTTTTGTAAGTAGGCCTACAGCAATGATGCTGATTTTTGGGGGACCGATTCTTGCACAAGATTGTTAAGAGAGATAGAGCATAGATATGAGCCTAATGTTTGCAGTGTGCAACCTCAACCAACAAACAGCAGTCTGCAGTACAGATTTAATAATGTGAATCATCAAAGGCCATGTTGAGTTTTTCCAGACAATTTGACAGGGAAATCATTTTGAGAACGTGCTGTGTGTGAGACAACAACCATACAACACTGCCCTCTAGTAGAGGCTGGGTTTGCCATCCCAAACCCAATTCAGCGTCAGACATTTAAATGCTCAAACATCATATTTCACCACCACGAATAGCATATAAGCACCATTGTGTATATGGTAAATTAGCACCAGGTTGTGGCTTTTATCAGTTTCTTATATCAACTTAAAGCTTACATGCAATGCATTTGTATTTTTCTTGAGTCGTAAAAAACAACAATAAAAAACAGGCAGATAGCTATTTTGGGTATTTGGGAAAATATAGTTGCAACTTGGTGAAATATTAAAATATAAATCAACTATTTTCAAATGTCAGTTGAAAGAGTCTCTGAGTTGCTTGGTAATGACGTCACTTACAAGGTAAATATATTTATAACACGAATAGGATTAAAAAAAACAGCCAAACAAACATTTTCCAATGCCATACAAATAAATTCAATAAACATACGTTAATAATAACGTTAGTACTAAAGCAGCAAGCAGCCAGCAAGGGCCAACAGCAATGACGTCAACGACTACGAGAAAGCGGGATAGCGTTAGCTAGCTTAGCTTAGCCAAACAACTGAACATAACCGAAAACGTTAACTAGCTAATATTACCAGCATCTCCAGAGTCCAGCTGGGGTCGGGACCTGTCACTGGGTCGGGTCCAGTCACGGGGTCATCCACGTCAGGACCGGAAATTCCAGACTGCGTTGAAGCATTCGCGGCAGTTGGTGTAGCGTTAGCATAGCTGGCTAACCAACGGCTAATGGAAAGACTTAAAGTAACGGACATTAGCAGCAGCGGTGGGCGTGGCTTTATCAACGTAGATACATATAGGATCATGTTATGATGCATTCAGGTGCCAGTCGAAAGATTCTACGTCCCATTTGCGAAGTGGGAATTACATGAACGTCACGTTCATTGCTCTGTTGTCGGAAGTGTGGTCCAGTGACGTCAGCTGTCGTAACAACGTTGCACCCGGTGTGTTATGATAGAACGATAAATAGCATCGGTTAAATACATGACAGATTAAAAATATACACACAAGCAACAGCTAATAATCTGTGTCTGTCCCCTTCTCCGAGCTTCGTAATTACGATTTCAAGGGGCGTTCAAGTCCAATTTCCGAGTCGGCATCTCATTATTCCGATGCCACATGAAGGCAGCATTACACAACTATCTACTTCTAGCTAACTAGCTAAAACAGTGAGCTGAACCCCTACATATATAAATATAGCAAAAGGATATTAAAGTTAAACAACTTCAACAGGTATTGCTTCTATTAGAATCCACTCCTAACGTGACTAATGCCACAGCTACTTCCAGCAATGACAGGAAGTACTGGAGCTTTTAGATGACATAATGTTGGGTAGTTTTAGACAAGAGTGATGCATCATATTCCATAAAGTGATTCTAGATGTCGTATGTTGTCTCCAAAGCTAATAGCTGAGGTCAATCTGATGAATGAACAGGACCGTATTCTCCATTGTATGAAAGTAGTACAGCAACAGTTTCTACCTCTCCAGGGAGGTCAGTGTCATGTGTTTGAAGGGTCTTCAGTATTTTGCTCAGGGCCACAGCAGGCCGATTGGATGTCCCTTTCCCCGAAGCCTTGTCACAGAATGACAAATGCCAATCCATACACTGGGACGACCTTTTCCCTGAAATATTTCCGCTGTCTGAACCGCTCGTCACCCTCCCTGCAGGAGTTGATCGATGCTGTCGTGGCGGCTGCGGAGGCCTCGGCAGATAACCTGATTCGGAGCGAAGGACGGGACATCCAGCTGGAGGAGAGCCTCGACTTACACCTGCCCTTCCTGCTGCCGGAGGGAGGATACTCTTGTGACACCGTGAGAGGAATCCCTCCAGGGTTTAGGGAATTTTTGGAGCCAATTTGCCGGAAAGGTTTGTAGTTCTGATACTATATTTGCAAAATGGGAAAATAGTGTTGAATACCAGGAATGTCTTGACAGAAGGCATTCTCTCTTCTAGGTATCTGCTCTTTAATATCCGAGCCAAACTCCAAAGGGGACTGGACTGTGTACTTCACTGAACCAACGTCCTCAGCAGAGAGCACATACTTTGTAAGAAAAAGTGTTGAAACATAATGACATTTCAACATTTAATAAAGCACTTATGGAGCAATCATGTCTTGTTTTTATGTTTTCTTCAACAGGCGGCAAACAGAGTGCCAGAGATGGTGACTGTCACGCTGAACAAGCCTCTGAACAGCGGGATGGGGGTCAGCATCGTGGCTGCCAAGGTTGCTGCCTCAATTCTGCCGGGAAAAAAAGATACAAAAGCTATAAAAACACCCAAACTCTCTGCTAAATGTCTCGACTATTGAATGCTCTCCCTCTTTTTTGGCCACAGGGAGCAGGGCGAGGAAATCTCGGGATCTATATCAAATCTATTGTCAAGGGAGGACCGGCTGAAATGGTGAGATAAAGCCAAAAATGTATCACAATAAAGCTGATCATTTAAGAAATAGTTAATATGAAATAACATGTTTTTGTGTGTGAATTGAATACTTGGCGAACTTAAAGTAATGATTATTTTCTCAATCAAGAACTTTTAGTGCAAAAGAATCTGATTTTCTGATCATTTCGATTCAGCATACGTTCGTTATTAGCCATTTAGATTATGTTATTGTGTATCATGATATCTCAATATAGCATTTCATCATATGATTCTCCTAAAAAACAATAAATTGTGATGTTAAATTATCGCCTGACCCTAATCTAACTTACCTTGAGATGTGCAGTGTCCAGAATAATGTGAATGCGATCATGCAAGGGAAGATTGAACTAATGGAGAGACTACTTTGTGCAGAATGGCAGGTTAACTGCTGGGGACCAGCTGCTGAGTGTGGACGGTCAAAGTCTGCTCGGCCTCAGCCAAGAAAGGTATCTGCACAGCGTTACACAACCGGCTGGAACGATTAGTGAGACAACTATTTGATGGGTTGCCATGACATTCTTGCACATACATTCATTGACCCCCAGAGGATGAATCCCATCAACTTTCATAACAAAGTACATGAAATATATAATCTCATTCCTCTGTTGATTCAGGGCGGCAGCCATCATGATGCACACCGGCCCCGTTGTGACCTTACAGGTTGCAAAGTTCGGAGCGAGCTACCACGGCCTGGGAGCTCTGCTGAGCGAACCACCAGGTAAAATACACAACACAAGTTTAACTGTCGTACT
Organism: Chelidonichthys spinosus; assembly: GCA_029853015.1. Classification (NCBI taxonomy): domain Eukaryota; kingdom Metazoa; phylum Chordata; class Actinopteri; order Perciformes; family Triglidae; genus Chelidonichthys; species Chelidonichthys spinosus. The sequence continues at coordinate 1,062,073 of CM056833.1, forward strand.
CCACCGCTTCATGGCTTAACGAAGACTGTTTCTCGCTTCACAAGGCGATAAAAGCCGGACCGAGCCGAGCAGCGAGGCGCTGGTGCTGTACAGCGTCGTGGACCCCGGCCCCTCAGAGCGGCTCCATGCAGGCGGCAAAAGGTCCAAAGAACAGATGATGCAGAGAAACAGACAACTGTATCGCTCCAACCCCGACATGACCGGTGGGTGCAGCTCTATTTTAAATCACGTAACACAAATGGTGTTTAATGCTTCGTCATCATTTCTGCAGATTTGATTCCCGGGAATAGAGATGAACCGGTTGAACCCGTTGTGAGCGGGAACATGGCTGCGGTCTCCAGTGTCAACCTCTGTGCCAATGTGAGATTTTTTCACAACGTACTGCTTGTTAACACTTGTACAACATTCCCTCACCATTAAAAACGGTGTCAGCTAACAAGGATGCATCGATTTGAACTGGATTTAACCGTTTTATGTCCGTATTCAGACACTTCACAGGGAATACTTGACACTTCCAAACCCTAAATCCCAGGACAAGAACATACCTGGATCCAGTGGAACTCAGCAGACACTCAAAGTGTCTTTGAGGCCTTTAGATGGACAGAGGTCCAGTAAGAGGACCTTCATGGTAAGACTTTGTTAGATAGTCTGGCAGCAACATGTTTTATCATATAATCATCTTTAGTAAGCAATAAGGACAGTCAAAATATGGTTCACAGTGGTGGAAAGTAAAGTCTCAAGTGGTGTACAATTTAGAGGTACATGTATTTTACTCGTATATTTTTCATATTATACTACTTTATACATTGATCTGAACGATATATGTACATGTAGATTATTCCTTTCTAGCAGTTCCACCAAGAGAGATGGTTTTATTTCAGTAACTATTCAAATGATCTAATATTTCACAAAAACAAAGATTAGAGAAAATTCCAGGTTTATCTTGTGATCCAGGTTGGGATCCACTGGATTAATCTACCTGTACAGATTGTAATACTTTTACTTTTTATACATTACTTGAAGTACAGGTTGCTAGTCGATGTCAGCCCTTATTCCACCACTGTTTGTCCATAAAATGGTAAAATCCAAGAAAGTAAATGATCCAGAAAATCTCTCTGTTTTTCCTTCTAGCGCCAAGCTCTGTCACAGGAGAGCTTGTGTATGGACAGTGGAGGCCCCCTGCTGGACAAAAGGCAGAACTTGTGGGAGCAGAAGGAGCACTATTCGTCTTTCCCTATGCGCTCCAGTGTTTCTACTCATGACATCCTCTCGGGTAGTTGTTCTCCTGTGAAACAGCAGCAGGGCAGCCGCACGAGTGGCGCCGGCATCTGGAGAACTCCTTTCTCACAACATCCGACGCCGACGCCCTCCAACCAGCCGATACGCATAGACATCCCCGTTACCAGAGCAACCGACACGCACACAAATCCTCCTCTCACCACCTTCCAGAGTTCATCTCTGCTGGCCGCAAGGATGAGCCAAACCCTTAAAGCGAGCGGGCATAAAATCCCAGCTGATCACATTTACGCGTGTCCCATTACTGCAACCAAGAAGCAACCACAGCAGAGGTCACACCAGAGGTCACACCAGGGTCAAGCTGCAAAACCCCAAATGAGCATCGCTCCAACAAAACACGTCTCCTTCCAAGAACCTCCCACTCATCAGAAACAAAGCACGGGTGCTGCGAGTCCAAAGGGCCTCCAGGAGCGGTGTGACCCCTGGAGGAGGGAGGCCCAGGAGACGCTGGAGAAGCAGCAGAGGCTCCGCGTGGTGGAGCTCCTGGAGCAGGAGGTGCAGGAGCTGCAGGGTAAAGGGAGGCGCACGGCGGAGGAGAACGACCGGCTCCGGAGGCTCAGCCTGGAGTGGCAGTTTCAGAAGAGGCTGCAGGAGGTTCAGCAGCGAGGAGAGGATGAGGAGGATGAGGAGGATTTGGACATGATGGTGATGATCCAGCAGCTGGAGAAAAGAACACAGGTGAGGAACCGTGCAGGATCAGTTAAAGGAAAGACCCACCTCAAAATACTTAAAAGAACCTAACGACATTATGTTACCAAAGGGCATTCTAGGAAATGTAGGAAACCCCCGTTAGATTAAAAACATGGTACATGATCACGATACATAACATTAAAAGTACATATTTCTCCCAAATACTGTAAATAAACTTGATAACTTATCAACAATAGTGTTCAACAAAAGTGTTCAATATCGATTTATTTTCCAAACCTTTAGAACCAGAGAAGCTCTGCTGGGAACATCAACCCTGAATGGAGAGAGTCGGAGAAGCAGGCAGAGACAAAGTCAAAGAAGGGTAATTGTCAGCTTCATTTATTCAGGAGAGTCTGTACTTTAAGCACATCTTATTTCATCGTACACTGCTACACGTCCATGTTTTTGGCAGAGAAAAGACGGAGCGGACCGAGTCAAGACTTCAACAACGTGGCATCTAAACAGTGAGTTTATCTATTTAAACATTGACATTTGATCAAATCGAGACAGCAGCTATTTATTGAGAGCTTCTACTCATTCTGGTTAACGACAGACATGCACAGTTCTGTACTATTCCAACGAGCCTCTTAATGTAGTCTTTTTGAAAAACAGTGACATTACGGCAATTTAATTCTTCCAAAAAGAAATCCCTGAGTAGAATACACTATGAATATGCTTTGAACAACACCCAGGCTACTGTTTGTGTCCCTTATGATTGATTCCCCATCAACAGAATACGCTTTTCATTCGCAGAGACCCGGAGGAGAAAACCAGGCGGGCATCGGCTCCTGAAAAGCTCACATTCAAGGAGCGTCAGCGTCTCTTTTCTCTGACGTCCAGTGCTTAAATGAAGGTTACGGCCTTCAGAAACCTCAAGAGGAGGAGTTGCTATGAACAAAAGTAATCATGTACCATTGGCAATATACATGTATACCATGTACTATGTAAGAAGACAGCATGTTAAACACACATGATTTTTACTATAGAAATGTTTTGATCCGGGGGCATACTGCTGGTCAATATTGGTTCAGCATTATTTTCCACCAATTTTGTATTTTCCTTTTTCGTAGATAAAATATAATAAAATGTTAATTCAGCAATATCATTTAAGGCCATTCTTTTACTTATTTTAAGCTTGTTACGTGTAAACAAAACACGTTTGCTTCCTAGAGAAGCAGAGCTGTTTCATTACTCCTGCTGTTAACGCTATTTTGTGCGCTGATAAAACTGCACCACAGCTTTCTCTTGTTCGTGAGTTTCGATCGAACCTCGCCGCATATCGCGGATCTCGCTGATGGCGTCGATCCCGGATATCTTCTTGGTCTTCACCAGGTAGCAGGCCAGCATGGTCCCTGTTCTTCCGTGACCGTGCATGCAGTGAACCGCCACACCCTGAAGAGGAACAGGTTTTATTTTGTAAAAAACAGCAGCACACCCATCATTCATTCCTCATTATCTCTGGGATTATCGCAGGAATGATTTGCTATTCATTTCTCCAAGTAGAGCTCGGTTTGACAAAGTAAGCAAAACCAGCCATCGAGCACAGTCAAGTGTCTGTCGGAGATCTTACCTCTCCCTTGGAGTTGGCTTCTTCCACAATGGAGAGGAATCTATCGATCTGACTCGGCGAAGGAGGAGTGAAGTCCACTATGTTGATGTGGTGAAGCTGTAACTCTGGGCACGTGTCGTGGTAAGGTGGTTTTCTCTCACACAGGCAAACCAGGTGTTTGATACCGCTGTCCAGCAGGTACTGGTACTCCGATGTCATCCTGGGCAGCGCCAGTCCGGCCAGTTTGTTTGGAACGACCCAGGAGAAATTGTGCGGAGGGGTGGACGCCATGCTGGTCAAACTGAGGAGGGAAAGACAGGAGGGTAATCTTTGCATTTCACTATATTACTTCATGCTTTACCCTAAAAACACACACTGATGTGTCGATTCATGGATTAGTTGTTTGGTCATGATGGTGAAAAATGTGAAGTCCTAAAATATATCATATTGTCCACAACTAAAGGATATTCAGTTTAATTTCCTAGAGGAGTAAATAAACCATAACTTTCACATTTATGAAGAAAAAAAAACAACAACAAAAGAAAATGTCTTTGTTTGCATCAAAAACAGTTAATCCAGTCAGAGCGATTGCTAATAATCTCAACCTAAATTCACTTTCTGCAGCACAATGGCTAAATAAGTACAGATAAATAGAGTCTACACTCAGAAGTATATCAAACTGAAACAATATAAACTTGTGCATGGGCACCTAAAGACACAATTAAGGTAAATGGCAGTATAAATATATATATTATGTATATATAAACAAGTTGATTATTGAGGCAGATCGGTTGCAGAGACCTTGAGAAACAACTGAGCAGTAGGTTGACTGTGAAAGCTTCAGGAATATACTGGCTCGACCAGGGACCAACAAAAATAACACACATGTTTCAACACATAGAGGCTGGGTCAGTTAGCCGGGTCAGTTAGCCAGACTAGAGCATACCCATAATTCCTGATCGGAACACTTCCACTGATGTGTATTTCAGACATCCACAGTTGCATCGTTTGATATTTAGAATGAACATCTGGATACATACATAGGAATACAAAAATCACATTCTTTGTATATCTCACGTTAAAGTCCAAGGTTTCACTGAAACGTGCATTTTAAACACCCCGTTTTCTTGGCATTAAATGGATTTAATTTAAGGTAATTCCGACAAGAAGTACGATTTATTTGTATGAATATGGACTAAGCGAATTAAGTTTGCCATGACACGTGTGTGTGTGTGTGTGTGTGTGTGGTGCTGTGTGTGTGTGTGTGTGTGTGTCAATGCGTGTGCTGACTGGGAGGAAAGCTATCCTGACTTTGGCTGTTAGCTATTAGCTTTGAGCGACAGCTACTCGGAACGTTACTTACAGATTTATTTTCGATGGACGTTCAGCGGTTCGTCACCGACGCTACCTCAGCTAGCTATACGTTAAGTTAATACCGTTACATTAATTGTTACGTCCCTGTTCTCTTCAGCATGCTAGCTAACTACTGCTAACGGTGCAAGTATCTGAAAGCCGTTATACGAGCAGCAATGCTAGGTGGGGCGGTCAGCTGACCTTTCATCCGGGTGGAAACAAGCCCTCACGTTTCATCGCGTATTAACCCATAAAATACATTTTTAGATAAACGACTTTTTAAAGAAAACGACTGCTTCGTGACGAGGAATAATTAATTTAGCGGCTCTTTGGTTGTTCAACTGAGAAATAACATCCAGTATGTGGTGGTTGCTATAAAAACTTCCGGTTGATTACGATGTTTTCAGCTGTCAGGATGGCCGAGCGGTCTAAGGCGCTGCGTTCAGGTCGCAGTCTCCTCTGGAGGCGTGGGTTCGAATCCCACTTCTGACATAGATTTTTTTTTTTTGTCTGTAAATTGTGAGTTGTATTATTTCATTGTGTTATAATGCATATCATGATTATTTTCTGTGTAATATGTTTATGGTGTGTAGAATCAACACTAACTTGTAAATCAACTAACGCTTTAACCTTCATGAGTAGGTGTAGCTGTGTATTTATTAGGGCCCGAGCGCCGACAACGTCGGGCATCGCGAAGCCCTATTGAAACTGTATTGTTTTTTATTATTATTAGGGCCCGAGCGCCGACAACGTCGGGCAGCGAAGCCCTATTGAAACTGTATTGTTTTTTATTATTATTAGGGCCCGAGCGCCGACAACGTCGGGCATCGCGAAGCCCTATTGAAACTGTATTGTTTTTTATTATTATTAGGGCCCGAGCGCCGACAACGTCGGGCAGCGAAGCCCTATTGAAACTGCATTGATTATTTTTCTTCTTCCGCAACTTCTGTTGCCATTTTGGAGGCCTTATCATATTCAGAAGTTGAAAAAAATTTCTGAGCCTATGGGGACTGGCGAAAATTGCAACATTTTAGAGGTCTTGTAAAAAAAATTGCTCTCTAGCGCCACCTAGCGACGTTTGGTCCACACAACGCACACCGTAACTCCAATTGACACAAAATTTGGTACACATGTGCAGACAAGTGTCCTCTACAAAAATGCCATAGAGACTACTAAAGTCCGCCTACCGAAATTTTCCGCCATTTTGAATTTTGTGAAAAACCCGTTTTTGCTAATTTCTCCTAAACCGTTGATCCGATTCTCACCAAATTTGCTGTGCCTCATCATTAGACCAAGTTGGGAAAGTGCCTTGAAAAACATTGAAAAAAGTTGTTGCGTTCAGAAGTTATTAGCCAATGAACATAAGAGGGGCGGGGCTCTAGAAATCAATAGACATAACTTCACAATATTTAACCAAATCGTCACGAAACTTGCAGGATATGTTTACATAACTCCCTGGAACATATGCTAAAAATTTTATAAAAATTGACCACTCGGGGGCGCTACAGTAAATCAGCCATTTTGGGCCATTTTAGGCCATTTTAGCTAATTGTAGGGTTTGTATTTTAACGAACTCCTCCTACACCGTTGATCCGATTCCTACCAAACTCACTGACACTGTTCTAGAGGCCTCAACGATGCAAAATCATCGAAAGGTCTTCCAAAAGTCAAAGGGCGTGGCCAGGACGGCGTCCTGAACATGGACGAATTTCATGCTTTGACCACAAAAATCTAAACTGTTATAACTTCAATGTACATTGTCTGATATGATCAAAACTTCACATATTTGTCAAGAGTACAACCCTAAACACATCTGCACTGCAATATTGACTCATATTTAGAGCGCCACCTACTGGCAAAAGAAAGTGTTACGTTTTATACTTTAGCACACAGCAGATACACCTCAAACTTGGTCACCATGTACTCAAGTCTTCAGTGATGAAAATGTATCAAAAGTTCTTACATAAGTCAAAGGGCGTGGCCAGGGCATTGCGTTTTGCCAGTGTAAACGAAGTCATTGTAACTTCAGCATACACTGTCCAATCTGCTCGAAACTTGCAGGATGTGTTGACATCTGTCCCTGGAACATATCCTGAAAGTTTTATTAAGATTGACCACTCGGGGGTGCTACAGTTAATCAGCCATTTTAGGTCATTTTTTCCATTTTACCAATTGTAGGGATTGTATTTTAATGAACTCCTCTTACAGCGTTCATCCATTCACTGCCAAAGTCACTGAAACTGTTTTACAGGCCTCACCGATGCAAAATCATCGAAAGGGCTTACAAAAGTCAAGGGGCGTGGCCAGGGCTTGCGTTTTGGCCAGTGTACAGGAAGTTGTTGTAACTTCAGGATACAATGTCCAATCTGCTCAAAACTTGACATGTGAGCACGTATGCACTGTAATATTGACCTCAGGTTAGAGCGCCACCTGATGGTACCTGGAAATATCATGTTTTTACACTTTTACGGCTCCTTTTCGGATATTGAACACCTTTAACTTTGACGTCCCTGCATGAAACTTTGTATGTACATAGAACATGTAGAGATGTACAAAAAGGCCTCTTGGACCCATGCCCTAAACCCAACAGGAAGTCAGCCATTTTGCATTTAATGTGCAATTTTAAGTGATTTTTCGCCTCTTTCATGCAGTATATTTTAACGAACTCCTCCTAGACTGCTGATCCGATTCCTACCAAACTTTATGAGCCTGTTCTAGAGGCCTCACTGATTAAAAATCATTAAAAGGTCTTACATAAGTCAAAGGGCGTGACAAGCACGACCCCACGAACATGGATGGATTTCATGCTTCACAACACTCTAAACTGTTATAACTTCAATGTACATTGTTCGATCATGTTCAAACTTCTCACATTTGATGAGAGTCCCACCCTGAACACGTCTGCACTGCTATTTTGACTCGCAATCAGAGCGCCACCTAGTGGCAACATAAAATGTCATGTTTTTACAACCAGTATAAGGTCCCAGTGTCGTGGAACTTTGCACCCCAGTCTAGCAGGACAACTTCAATCGTCTGACACAGTGATCGACGCGACGATTCAGGCAAGGTACGACCCGCGCCGTGGCGGTGGCCGGGGACGACAGGCGCCAGCCGTGGCGGTGGCCGGTGGACGACCCGCGCCGTGGCGGTAGCCGGGGACGACAGGCACCAGCCGTGGCGGTGGCGGTGGCCAGGGACGACCCGCGCCGTGGCGATGGCCGGGTACGACGGGGGACGACTGGCCACGTGGCGGTGGCCGGGGACGACCCGCCCCGTGGCGGTGGCAAGGCCAGGCGGTCCGACACGTCAGGCGGTCGTAGCACTAACCGAGTTACGTGCCATGCGAGGGCCCGTAATCACTGCTCGTTATTATTTTATTTTCCAGAGGCCTTTTTGGGGGCCTTATCATATTCAGAAGTAGAAAAAAATTAGCATGCTAATAGAAAACGGCGAAAATTTTGATATTTTAAAGGTTTCATAGTTGGCCACAAAAAAGTGGCTCGCTAGCGCCCCCTAACGCAAAGAAGGATGGCCAGCTCATACCGTAACTCCAATTGACTTGAAATTTTGCACAGACATGCAGATCCGTGTGCTCTACAAAAAATTACATTATGGCACCAAAGTCCGCCTACCGAAATTTTCCGCCATTTTGAATTTTGTGAAAAACACGTTTTTGCTCATTTCTCCTAAACCGTTGATCCGATTCTCACCAAAATTGCTGTGCATCATCAGTAGACCAAGTTGGACAAGTACAATCAAAAGCTTTGTGAAACATTGTTGCGTTCAGAAGTTATTAGCCAATGAACATCAGAGGGGCGGGGCTTTAGAAATCAATACACATAACTCCACACTATTTAACCCAATCATCATGAAACTTGCAGGATATGTTGACATCTGTCCCTGGAACATATCCTGAAAGTTTTATTCAAATTGACCACTCGGGGGCGCTACAGTAAATCAGCCATTTTTCAATCGAAAGGTTTGTATTTGAACGAACTCCTCCTACACCATTGATCCGATTCCTACCAAACTTTGTGAGCCTGTTCTAGAGGCCTCGACGATTAAAAATCATCAAAAGGTCTTCCAAAAGTCCTACAGGAGCGCAATTACGGCGCCCTGAACATGGACGAATTTCATGCTTCGCCACAATACTCTAAACTGTTATAACTTCGGTGTCCATCGTCCGATCTGGTTCAAACTTCTCAAGTTTGATGAAAGTCCCACCCTGAACACGTCTGCACTGCAATATTGACTCACAATCAGAGCGCCACCTATTGGCAACATAAAATGTCATGTTTTTACACCAGTATAAGGCCCCAGTGTCGTGGAACTTTGCACCCAAGTCGAGTATGAAAACTTCATTCATCTGACACAGTGATGGACGGGACGATTCAGGCAAGGGACGACCAGTGGCGTGCCGATGGCTGGGGACAACCCGCGCCGTGGCGGTGGCCGGGGACGACCCGTGCCGTGGCGGTGGCCGGGGACGACCCGTGCCGTGGCGGTGGCCGGGGACGACAGACGCCAGCAGTGGCGGTGGCCGGGGACGACCCGCGCCGTGGCGGTGGCCGGGTACGACGGGGGACGACTGGCCACGTGGCGGTGGCCGGGGACGACCCGCTCCGTGGCGGTGGCCAGGCCAGGCGGTCCGACACGTCAGGCGGCCGTAGCACTAACCGAGTTACGTGCCATGCGAGGGCCCGTTATCACTGCTCGCAGTTTTAATTAGGGCCCGAGCGCCGACAACGTCGGGCAGCGAAGCCCTATTGAAACTGCATTGATTATTTTTCTTCTTCCGCAACTTCTGTTGCCATTTTGGAGGCCTTATCATATTCAGAAGTTGAAAAAAAATTCTGAGCCTATGGGGACTGGCGAAAATTGCAACATTTTAGAGGTCTTGTAAAAAAAATTGCTCTCTAGCGCCACCTAGCGACGTTTCGTCCACACAACGCACACCGTAACTCCAATTGACACAAAATTTGGTACACATGTGCAGACAAGTGTCCTCTACAAAAATGCCATAGAGACTACTAAAGTCCGCCTACCGAAATTTTCCGCCATTTTGAATTTTGTGAAAAACATGTTTTTGCTAATTCCTACTGAACCATAGCTCTGAATCACACCAAAATTTCTGAGCATCATCATCTGACCAAGCTGGTCAAGTGCTAATAAAAGCTTTGAACAATATTGTTGCGTTCAGAAGTTATAAGCCAATGAACATCAGAGGGGCGGGGCTTTAGAAATCAATACACATAACTCCACAATATTTAACCCAATCATTACGAAACTTGCAGGATATGTTGACACATCTCACTGGAACATATCTTGAAAGTTTTATTAAAATAGACCACTCGGGGGCGCTATAGTAAATCAGCCATTTTAGACCATTTTTGGCCATTTTAGCTTATTGTAGGCTTTGTATTTTAACAAACTCCTCCTACAGCGTTGATCCGATTCCTGCCAAACTCGCTGAGACTGATCTAGAGGCCTCAACGATGCAAAATCATCGAAAGGTCTTCCAAAAGTCAAAGGGCGTGGCCGGGACGGCGTCCTGAACATGGACGAATTTCATGCTTCGACCACAAAAACCTAAACTGTTATAACTTCAATGTACATTGTCCGATCATGTTCAAACTTCTCAAATTTGATGAGAGTCCCACCCTGAACACGTCTTCACTGCAATATTGACTCACAATCAGAGCGCCACCTAGTGGTGACATAAAATGTCATGTTTTTACACCCGTATAAGGTCCCAGTGTCGTGGAACTTTGCACCCCAGTCGAGCGTGAAGAATTCAATCATCTGACACAGTGATGGATGCGACCATTCAGGCAAGCCAAGACCAGCGCAGTGGCGGTGGCCGGGGACGACCCGCGCCGTGGCGGTGGCCGGGAACGACAGGCGCAAGCAGTGGCGGTGGCCGGGGACGACCCGCGCCGTGGCGGTGGCCGGGTACGACGGGGGACGACTGGTTATTATTTTATTTTCCAGAGGCCTTTTTGGGGGCCTTATCATATTCAGAAGTAGAAAAAAATTAGCATGCTAATAGAAAACGGCGAAAATTTTGATATTTTAAAGGTTTCATAGTTGGCCACAAAAAAGTGGCTCGCTAGCGCCCCCTAACGCAAAGAAGGATGGCCAGCTCATACCGTAACTCCAATTGACTTGAAATTTTGCACAGACATGCAGATCCGTGTGCTCTACAAAAAATTACATTATGGCACCAAAGTCCGCCTACCGAAATTTTCCGCCATTTTGAATTTTGTGAAAAACACGTTTTTGCTCATTTCTCCTAAACCGTTGATCCGATTCTCACCAAAATTGCTGCGCATCATCAGTAGACCAAGTTGGACACGTACAATCAAAAGCTTTGTGAAACATTGTTGCGTTCAGAAGTTATTAGCCAATGAACATCAGAGGGGCGGGGCTTTAGAAATCAATACACATAACTCCACACTATTTAACCCAATCATCATGAAACTTGCAGGATATGTTGACATCTGTCCCTGGAACATATCCTGAAAGTTTTATTAAAATTGACCACTCGGGGGCGCTACAGTAAATCAGCCATTTTTCAATCGAAAGGTTTGTATTTGAACGAACTCCTCCTACACCATTGATCCGATTCCTACCAAACTTTGTGAGCCTGTTCTAGAGGCGTCGACGATTAAAAATCATCAAAAGGTCTTCCAAAAGTCCTACAGGAGCGCAATTACGGCGCCCTGAACATGGACGAATTTCATGCTTCGCCACAATACTCTAAACTGTTATAACTTCGGTGTCCATCGTCCGATCTGGTTCAAACTTCTCAAGTTTGATGAAAGTCCCACCCTGAACACGTCTGCACTGCAATATTGACTCACAATCAGAGCGCCACCTATTGGCAACATAAAATGTCATGTTTTTACACCAGTATAAGGCCCCAGTGTCGTGGAACTTTGCACCCAAGTCGAGTATGAAAACTTCATTCATCTGACACAGTGATGGACGGGACGATTCAGGTAAGGGACGACCAGTGGCGTGCCGATGGCTGGGGACAACCCGCGCCGTGGCGGTGGCCGGGGACGACCCGTGCCGTGGCGGTGGCCGGGGACGACAGACGCCAGCAGTGGCGGTGGCCGGGGACGACCCGCGCCGTGGCGGTGGCCGGGTACGACGGGGGACGACTGGCCACGTGGCGGTGGCCGGGGACGACCCGCCCCGTGGCGGTGGCAAGGCCAGGCGGTCCGACACGTCAGGCGGCCGTAGCACTAACCGAGTTACGTGCCATGCGAGGGCCCGTTATCACTGCTCGCAGTTTTAATTCTTCTTTTTATTATTTCGCAAGTTCGACGGCCTTTTTGGGGGCCTCATCATATTCAGAAGTTGAAAAAAATTTCCGTGCACATGGGGACTGGCGAAAAATTTGATATTTTAAAGGTTTCAATGTTGGCCACAAAAAAAGTGGCTCTCTAGCGCCACCTAACGTGTTTTAGGCCAGCCCCAGCACATTATACCTCTAATTGACACAAAATTCGCCACACATGTGCAGGCAAGTGTGCTCTACAAAAAAGCCTCTTGGAGCACCAAAGTCCGCCTAAAAAAATTTTCCGCCATTTTGAATTTAGTCAAAAATACGTTTTTGCTCATTTCTCCTAAACCGTAGATCCGATTCTCACCAAATTTGCTGTGCCTCATCATTAGACCAAGCTGGGCAAGTGGCATGAAAAGCGTTGAAAAACGTCATTGCGTTCAGAAGTTATTAGCTAATGAACATCAGAGGGGCGGGGCTTTAGAAATCAATACACATAACTCCACAATATTTAACCCAATCATCATGAAACTTGCAGGATATGTTAACATATGTCCCTGGAACATATCCTGAAAGTTTTATTAAAATTGACCACTGAGGGGCGCTACAGTAAATCAGCCATTTTTCAGTTGTAAGCTTTGTATTTTAACAAACTCCTCCTACACCGTTGATCCCATTCCTACCAAACTTTGTGAGCCTGTTCTAGAGGCCTCGACGATTAAAAATCATCGAAAGGTCTTGTATAAGTCCTACAGGAGCGCAATTACGGCGCCCTGAACATGGACGAATTTCATGCTTCGCCAAAATACTCTAAACTGTTATAACTTCAGTGTCCATTGTCCGATCTGGTTCAAACTTCTCACATTTGATGAGAGTCCCACCCTGAACATGTCTGCACTGCAATATTGACTCACAATCAGAGCGCCACCTATTGGCAACATGAAATGTCATGTTTTTACACTCATATAAGGACATAAATCCACAATATTTAACTCAATCATCACGAAACTTGCAGGATATGTTGACATATCTGCCTGGAACATATCCTGAAAGTTTTATTAAAATTGACCACTCGGGGGCGCTACAGTAAATCAGCCATTTTTCAATTGTAAGCTTTGTATTTTAACGAACTCCTCCTACACCGTTGATCCGATTCCTACCAAACTTTATGAGCCTGTTCTAGAGGCCTTAATGATTAAAAATCATTAAAAGGTCTTACATAAGTCAAAGGGCGTGACCAGCACGACCCCACGAACACGGACGAATTTCATGCTTCACAACACTCTAAACTGTTATAACTTCAGTGTCCATTGTCCGATCTGGTTCAAACTTCTCTCATTTGATAAGAGTCCCAGCCTGAACACGTCTGCACTCCAATATTGACTCACAATCACAGCGCCACCTATTGGCAACATAAAATGTCATGTTTTTACACCAGTATAAGGCCCCAGTGTCGTGGAACTTTGCACCCAAGTCGAGTATGAAAACTTCATTCATCTGACACAGTGATGGACGGGACGATTCAGGCAAGGGACGACCAGTGGCGTGGCGATGGCCGGGGACAACCCGCGCCGTGGCGGTGGCCGGGGACGACCCGCGCCGTGGCGGTGGCCGGGGATGACAGGCGCCAGCCGTGGCGGTGGCCGGGGACGACCCGCCCCGTGGCGGTGGCCAGGCCAGGCGGTCCGACACGTCAGGCGGCCGTAGCACTAACCGAGTTACGTGCCATGCGAGGGCCCGTTATCACTGCTCGCAGTTTTAATTTAATATTTGTTTTTTACTAATGCATTACACTTACAATGACCGACATTTCAGATAAACGTGCATCATCAATGCAGTTTCACCCAAAGTAACTGCAACCGACCGGACTCCACTGTCACTGACATGCGCACACACACACACAACACACACACACACACACACACACACACACACACACTGAATCGTAGCATCAGAGCTCCATTGATGATGGCTTTGTAGAGTCGGCAGGCACGCGCATAACTCAGAATTTTTCACTGTTGGATTTTTTAATAAAACACCTTTGGATATTTCTTGTACAGTAAAATATTACATAATTAAAAGAAACCAGTCTGTTTCCAATGTTTAATTATAAACCTATGAGGACCTATTTATACGAAGATATTTATTTTAGCTAATAAATTACTTAAAATGTTACACACTGTCCCTTTAAGTACAGTAACAGAAGTATTTGTACTTACCATCTGTGGTCCCGCCTTAAGTCTGATGTAAGCAGATCTGTGCTCGCCGGGCTGCTAACTGAGTAAGAGAGGTTCAGCTGTATGCTTGTTCAGTCCTCCTGCAGGAAGTGTGCAAGGGAGTCATACCGAAGAGTTTTCATACAATGAACCTTCACACAGGAATGTATAATAAATGGTGTTTTGAAAGTAGGCGGAGCTCCATGTTAGGGGGTGGAACTACGAGTCGGGAGTTGTCCATGTAGCCTGAACTCAGGCAGAATTTTAATTTGTGGCACACTAGATGAACATTAATAGCTGTGCAATTTATCTTCCAGGTATGATATATCCACTCTTTGTTTTTGGTGTGGTTAAAAAAATGTCCTTAATGCCGTAATTCCCTCCTACACTCTTCTCATCGGTCTGCATTCCTCCCTGTGTCTTACCACCGGAGGAACAACGACATACCACACTACGTTCAAAGCATGATGAATTCAAGAGAAGTCTAGATGTCAATAAATGAGATGAGATGATGAGGGGAACGAAGGGATGCAAAGGCTATCCGAGCATCCCTACTTAGGGCGGGACAGATTCCTCATAGATTCCCCCGGTAAGCAGAATGTTCCTTGCAGGGTAGAGCTGAGCTTCCATGAAATAAACCATATCAACCATCTGATGATCGTCCAGGTGGATGTATATACACAGATATTTGAGGAAAAGTAAAAAGTTGTCGGATAAAATACATACTCCTGATGCCTCAACATTGGACTTATGTACAGAAAAGAAATCATGATGTCATTATTTACAGAGGGAGTGGTAACAATGGAGATATTTACTTACTGTCACAAGATAGTACATCAAACCGTTGGTGTGCTCTAAAAGTAGGTGAAGCCAGACAGAAGGGAGTGGGACTATGCATGTACATGATTTCAGGTCCGAAGCACAAGCAATCAGGGGAGTGCGGTGACAACTCACACAAAAGTCTGCATCAACTGGTTGACAAGTTATGTAAGTGGCTGGAGCAAAAGTGGAGGTGTTGGTGAAGAAGAGTAATCAGAATGGCGTCACCTAGCCTGGCAACGTGCCAAATTGCTGACCTTATTTGCCGTCCGCTGAACATTTGGATGACGGCTCAACGGAGTCTGAAGAGATCAGACCACCTCAAAGGAAGTGAGACCATTTGTCCATATCGTGCAACGGTTAATAACACAAACACAAACTTTCAGAACTCACAGCACAGCACAGTTTACTTGCTAGTCATTTTATACAAACAGTAGAAAGAGGGTTTTTGTATGTGAAGGAGACAAACTGCATCACATTTGCCAGATAGATGTAGATACACGGAGACTTCATTATCAGACAGGTAATTGTAGAGAAGATCACAGAGTCGGAACGTTTCACACATCCCGTTAAAAAAAGCTCTCATTAACCTGTTGGGTTCAAAACAAAACCAAATAAAAAAAAAGGCTAACAGAGCTGTTCCACGTACAGTTATAGAAAGATATCTAGGTTCACTTTTAAACAAACATAAAACGACTGAGACCCTTTTACAGCCAACCTCATCCAAACTATGCGTGCACGTCTTGGCAACGGAAGTGGCGTTGTTGCCCGTTCCATTCACACAAGTTGACAAACTTTAAACGTTTGATTAATAGCATCAAAATGTGTGGTTGTTGCGAGTGCTGTTGTCAGAATCGTTATTCGTTAGTTCTAGAATTCCCAGCGTTTCATAGCAACAGGTCTTTCAGTGGAAGGAGTGCCGTGTTTCTGTGGTTGCTCCTAATAACAAACAGAACCTGTTGGTTTAGATGAGGAACTCAGATTTGGCTGAATTTAACATTCAGAGCATTAATGTATTAGAGCTTTGTAAAGATACAGTGGAGCAATGTCGAGCTGTGCAGAGACTGAAGTCTCCCTCTGTGTGTGTTGTTATCAGAGCTTCTCCTTGCTTTGTTTACATGGCTAGGCCTTTTAGTGCATGAGAGCGTTCCCTACTGAATTTGCGATCTTTGGTGGTTAACGCCCTTGTTTACCTCGATGAACTACTGCACTGTCGTACTTCCGTTGCCAAATTGCATTCGCACACTAATGTACATCATCGCCGTTCCACCTCCTGTAAAAGGGTCCAGTAGTGAGCTGTCCTACGTCACCAGACCCACCGGACAAACCACTGAACAGAACATTTGGAAGTCCCCAAAAAAGAACCACATAATATTTTTATTCTCATTTTATCGATTTTTTTTGTTTTGTACACATCACAACCTGAAGACTTGCTAGGTTGACTGGTTGTCCGTCACGTCTCTGGGTTATCATCACACTCATCATCATCATCATCATCTTTGCGTCATCTAAAAGATCCCTTCAACATGCTGCAACACCCCTCAAAAAAATCACAATCACGACCCCTTTAATAGTTACATGTAAACTCTGTGGGTTTTTAATTTTCGCACTCTTAAGGTGCCGTTCAAGAAAGGGGGAGGGGGGGGCAGCAATAATGGCCGTGCCCTCCTACTAGAAGATTTCTACATATTTTGAACGTCCGCGTTCAAAGTCCCACACTGAGCAGAGTGCCGGAGGGCCATGCCGAGTTTACAGGATGGCACAGAAGAACTTCTTCTCCCTGAACGGGTTCTCTGACGCCGGCACTGGCGACAGCAGGGGGTCCTCTTTGGCATGGGCTTCGCAGTACGACATTAAGTCTGCTGCTGCTTTTGACACCTGGTGTTGAACAGACACACATGCACAACACATCAGCACACAAAGATTAAGAAGTGATGAGCGGCATTTTGGGAATAAAGGTGTGTTCATTTTCTTTAGTTCAGCGTTGAGATTCTCTTCCCGTCGGCGGTCTGAGGTCCACCAGAGGTCTACGATAGACCCTCATGTTAATACAGAGACCCAACCAGTCTGTGTGAATAAACCACAGACGGTCTATGGTACAAACTAGTGTTGTCACCATACCAACATTTTTGTATCGGTACTGGTACCAACATGTATTTCAATACTTATCAATGCTTTTCGCAAAAAACATTATTTTATTTTAATAGAAAATCTTAGATTACATATTAATAACAAAAAAATCTTTTTTTTAAACATATTACTCAGTAAATAAAAACAAATACCACAAAGACCAGCTTTTCTAATGCACACAAATTTAAAATAAATAATAATAATAATAATAAAGAAACATTTTCTTATTGCACTCAAAACACTTTTAGAACAGTCAGTGTGAATATAATAATATAAATATAATAATGTAATATAACCGGCTCTATTTTTTTCTTCCAGAGCTACTTTTGTTCAGAGTGAAGGGGGGTGGCGCTTGCTTTTAGCACTGAGTAAATTAATTACCTGTTGTTCCTGAGCTCAGTGTGCAGGTCTGGGTTCGGAGGTGTTTCCGCCGTTAGCCCTGCGTGTATTTAAACACTGTTTACACAGTGGTGCATCAGCGTTAACTGCCTCGCCTTGCTCATTTGTTTGCACTTCGCGCCCCGGTTTGTCTACAAGTTGCGGTGTGGTGACGGTTGCAGCAGCCATTCTCCTCTCCGTGCTCCTCTCTCTCTCCCTCTGCCTCTCTAGTACCGGCATACCGAACAACCCTAGTACAAACCAAAGGTCGTTATTTTAAGTGTTGACCGAGCAGCTACAGTGTTAGCATAGCTGACCTCCGATCCATCCGAACTCCATTCAGAAAACAAGCATTTTAAAAGTAGACGGACCTAACAAACCACGACTTTGGACTTTTTATAAGCTGTGGTCATTCTGTCGTTACTTCTGCATCCGTTTTATCCGTTCCATCGAAGGCTCCTGCTACATATCTAACGGACAACCATGAGAGTGATATCGATCATCTCACTGCCTCTGCAGGAAAATTGCATATTGAATCTTTTCCAATGAATAAAACCACTCCTTTAAGTATGGCTAGATGTTTCCCCTGTTTTAAACCTAAAGGCTGCTCGTGTGCGGACAACGGGACCAGATGCGTCTGCTCACCTTTATCCTGTCGATGTTGGCCTCCATCTTCAGCTGCTCCACCAGCTTCCTGGCTTGTGCGATGCTGGCCGTGTTATTGCTCGCCATGGGCGCTGTCAGTCAGGTCTCGTGTGCTCTGCCTACGAAGAGGAGGAAGAGGGTCAAGCATCCTGAACACTGTAGCTCACCCACAGGGTGCCACTGATGAAAACCGGCACTGTAATATAGCAGGCATGCGTAGAGGAGCACTAGTAACACACACACACATTATTTATGGTGTCAGTTGCTAGGCAGCCTGTGACAGTGAGGCGGCAGGGGGATGTGCGAGGGGGTAGTGCTTTGTCCAGCACGATATTTAAAATACTATAACGACTGGTTTCAAAAGAAGGAAAACATAAATTGTGCACTGATGACGGAGGTTTTTCTTAAAGCCTACTCATATTTTCCAACAGCTTGTCACACAGCGACACATAATGTCCTCCCAGTGCATCATGGGAAGGATGATGAATCAATAAATTGAATCCAAGGTAGGACCAATGCTTTATTGGCATACATCATTATCTGTTATACCATGGTGCTACGTTTACTCAAGCACTGCACTTACGTACAATTTTATGGTCTATTACAATGATTAATGCATCCATAATTACAATCCAATAATATACCATAAACATATCATTTCAGAATCAGAATTCATCCTTTTACTTTGTATATTTTGATGCTAATACTGGTAAATACTTGTCTTCATCCTCATCAAACTGTTCAGTAGTTTTTCCATGCATACGTTTCCTTGGATTTGTCACCTCGTTAACGGCACACCGTTTCATCTCTGTGTCCTCAGACGCTCCGTGTCTTTTAGAACGCCTGGGATTAAATGGCTCAAGCTGCGTGCGCTCTAAAACAGCGTCCTCCTTCACGTGTGATCAATCTCCCCCTGCGTCATCCGTCTGTACGCGCTGTGGTATGACTCAGCGTGGGGCTAGGGCTGATCCCAGCGAGGTGCCGGAGCTCAGCACCAATATTGATGGGTGACCTGCTGCCGTCACACCGACCTGAACCCCGACGCCCTGATCGGAAACGTGCACGGGGGTCGCCGCTCGCAGTTGTTTCACGTGTTTAATAGTTTGCCAACGTGTCTTTAAACGAGTGTGTGCCAATGTGTCTTTAAAAGCAGTCAATTCTGACACAAATGTGATAATATATTACTTTTCTTATGACTTCAATGTGCACATAGTTCTTATTACCACTAACTCATTGGTTATCATTCATTCTGTATATTAAGTTATTATCATAAAACTCTAGTTGCAGCACCTGGTCAGATACTAAACTGAAAACTCACTGTCAACAGTCACAAACTTTAATCTAATCTTGAATAATAATCACAAAAAAAGCTGTCAATCAACTAATAGATCGGTTTTAGGACAGTTGCATTTGATAAAGCAGCCGAGGTTGACTTCAGTAAGTTTTAGTCCAAGGTGAGAAGAGTTAACAGACTCCTTGTCACTGGAAATTGTTTTAAAATACAAGTTGAAATCTACACCATCTACTTCATTTAACACGTTTTCAGGACTGAGACGTTTCCTGGAAAATCTCGAGCCGCTGTCAGAGCAAACGACAATCTGAGGAGGAGGATTTATGACGATCTGCAGCCGACTGCACAGCATTAACAGTGAAACATAAACCTTGGGTTTAATAGTCACGGCAGCTGAGGGATCCTGGATGTTCTCACTCTGGAGGACTGCTTCACCTTTTAGGGTGTTATCAAAGTGGGTCAAAAAACATTTTAAATATATGTTTTGATCATCTCATATTGACATATGTTGTATCATATGTCAGATTGTATACAAATATCGTGGGCTCTTGCACACAAACCTCACTTTTGTCCCTCGCCAAAATACAAATAGGCCAGAGACGAACTACAAAGTTGTGATTGACAAGAAGAAATTAGTCTTCGGCGTCTGTTCGTATCGAGGCCATAATATTGTTTCGACACTCGGGGGAGACGTCAAAGCGGGCCAGCATATATATCTCCAGACTATTGATAGGAAAAGATGTCCCTCTTTTTACGGTTTCTGGGATATCTGAGGAAAAGTAGGGCCCTGTTCATTACAGAAAATAATTAGACAATGAGAAACAATAGCCTAGTTTGTGTGGAAATGCCAGGGAAAGATGATTTCTCAAAATAAATGTCATAGAAGCAGACGTGCCTTGAGGGGGTGAAGGAAAAGAAACACCCGATTTGAATCGTGTTACCGCTCATGACTTTGGAGAGTTGGCCGAGTAAATGCTAAAGTCAACATGCTAACATGCACACAATGACGATGGTGCCTGATCTGTTAGCAGGTATAATGTTTACCATGTTCACCATCTTAATTTAGCATGTTAGCGTGCCAAACAACCTACAATGTCATCCCCAAAACCAATCTAAAAATCAGGGATTTTCAGATCTCTGTTGCTTCCAAATGACATTCATCTTGTGTTGAGGTTGACTGCTATTTTCACTTGGCTGTGCAAAAAAAAATATGTAAAAAAAAAAAAGAGAAGGAAAGGAAAAAGCTGAACACAAACGATGTTATAAGCTTTTTAGCAGCGCTGTCACTGTGTGCACAAAGTCACTTTCCTCCTCGTTGTCAGTGGGCCGTGTGGAAAATGCCACCCTGACATTTTCAAATCTAGAGGGGGAGGGGTGAGGAGATGGTGGCATGCTGAGGATGTCCATGCATGTCGACTCCAGGAGGAACAGCTGCTGCCTTAAAGGCAACTAAAAGGGTTTAATGAACGGGAAAGAGAGTGGATTGTTTCCTGTAAAAGTGTCTTCTGCTTTAAGACATATCTCCACCGCTACGCTCTTCTGTGTATGAAGATGCACTTCCTTCCTTTCTATCTGTCAGATAGAAAACACCATCCTGAGGCGTTGCACATGGTGTTCACGTGCTGATAACGGGCGCCGATAATACACTCAGGCCTTAAAAACTTTACTCCAAAGCTGTAAAAAGCACTCAGCTGTGATGCTACGAAGCCGGCTGATGTTAACATGCTCCGGTGCATCGCGTCTTGCTGCACTTCATTCACCTTGTCTGATACTCCTCCGCACGCTGCTCTGCTGTCTGCCTGCAGTTCAGTCAGCACTTTGTGTCCGCCCAACTCTCTGCAAACAGACAAAAAAAGAAAGAAGAAAGCAGATGAAGAGAGTTTGAAGAGAATAATGAGCATCGGAGGTTGGCGTTTCCATTCCTGCATTCTCTGTGTGTCAGAATGCCACAGTTCACCAAATTCCACTTAAGAGAAAACACCACAACAAACTACCAAAGGCGATACGCTTAATATGAAGCTAGAGGGAGGGTCAGACACCACAAGATCCTTCACCAGGAGGAATCCCTCATGGGTCCTGGCTAGGAATTACAAGATAGTCTCATTCCAAAATGGACTGAAAGAAAAAAACCTCTCCAAGTGGTTTTGGGTTCATTTGCAGCGATGAAACAAACAAGATCTTTAGCTTTGGAGATGCCAGCTCATTACCTTTGGACAGAGCCAGGCTAGCTGTTTGCCCCTGTTTCCAGGCTTTATGCTAAGCTAAGCTAACCAACCTTCTCATCTTACTCTCAAGCAAATGACAGCATTTCCAAAGATGTCAAACTATTCCGATAAGTTTTGCCTGCGTTGGTGCACCACTCCTCCTCTTCCTCACTCCTCTCTTTCTCTGGTCCAACAGATTCACTCTTAATGCATCTCTGACTCGGCAGCTCGGTTTTCTGCCGCTTCTGATAAATGGGCCAATTACACTGCATGAGCAGATCTGCAGAGGATGGGAATTCCACCCATCGTAAATCATGGCAGCAGGCAACGCTAAAGCAACGTTACAGCGAGGCATCCATTAACAAAAACCTCGGCAAGCGGGCGAAACCCCTGAGCCAGAGTATTTTAGCGATGTTGAAACTGCTTACAGCTTTAAAAACAAACCAAAGAAGAGCAGGAGATCTTACTGAACTGTACTGTCACCCCTCCTGATTCACTGGAGCCATTCATCTACGCCGTTACGCCGGGTTACGCAAGCTGTATAATCACTATTTATCAGTGCAGTGAGTCACAAAAAGGAGCAGCGTGTGGGATTTAGTGCCATCTAGTGGTGAGGTTGCAGATTGCATCCGCTCACCCCTCCCTTTCCAAGTGTGTCAGAATCAGTGTTGGTTTGTCCGTTCTGGGCTACTGTAGGACCACGGCAGTGCAACGATGTGAATGAAAACATCGTCGTGAATATTATATTATATTTCTGACAATAAGTATTTGACTGTTAGTGTTTCACAAAACAAAGCATGGGTTTTTATAAATCAAATGGGCAAATGTTCAAATCAGATGTGTATAACAAGTAAAGGAGACCAGATTTTTGTTGCAACATTTGCTACCTGACAGTTTTCAATAAATTATGCTTGGTACTAAAAATGTGCTGAAGCTTCATACCCACAAAAGTTGACTTTTGCCAGAGAAACCAGGGAAGAAATCCTTCATAAATCATGCTGTCAGGACTCAATACATAATGTTTCTTATGCCAAGTGGAAAAAACCCCTGAAAGCATCAGCATCTCTCTCATATTCCTGCAGGACTTCTTTACAGTTTTACAGACACCGGAGGCGTTTCAGGGATCTTATAGACAGTTATACATAAAACGACTTATTGCCCGTATTGACGTTACCTTTCAGTGTCACATGACCTGTAACTTGTGACATGATGAGTCATGATACATTTACATTGGGAGTTTCCCAGGACAATCATCTGCTGTTTGTGTGCTGCTGGTTATGAAAGTAAAGGTGTTTTCTTTTTTTAATATCTGTGTTTGTGTTTCCACAGTTTGTGTGTGCTTTTCCTTTGTTTTTCCTATTTACTATAAATCACTTTTCATTAAAGCAAACAGTTCAGCGAACCAGATGTCTTTTGTCTCCCGTTCCCGGCAACCGCTGGTTTCCAATCACTTCCATACAATACAAAAATCTATTATTAACATGTTGAGTTTCAAGTTCCTGCTAATTGATTTTTATACTGTGAAAAAAAAAAGTCATGGAAAACAACGGCTGCCTGTAAAAACATCAGAAAATGTAAAATATATGTGATTTGTGTTTAATGGACACTGCAGCTGAATTTTGCAAAGCATTAAAAAGGTTCTTTAACTTGATGGAGGAAGCATAATTTGGAGGTTAAGATTTGTCGCAATGGGGCTTTAATTCAATGCACGATGATATAAATGATCTTTTTGCTCACTACCAAAGTGTCCAAGCGTCAAATTCATGACTCCACTCTTACATCATTCACTGTCTACTTTCCCCCTCCACTCTTAGATCAGTTTACTGTACGCTGCAAGAAGGGCAAGAAAGCCGACTGCAAAATCATTTTAAGAAAACGTTGCTGAATCTGATTTCCCTGTGAACTGTTTGTGTCATCATATTTGTGTTGCAGAGCAGCAGCGAGAGACAGAGTGCTCAAACTTATCTTAATGCTTTGGCAATATTGTTCTCTACTTTTATGCCAGGAAAGCATCTTGGACTGAAGTGTGCTGTAGGAGGAGAAACGATGGAAAAAGGTGCTGGTGATCCATTTCTCTCCTGTGTTCTAGCCTTCTGCTTCCCATCGCTCCCTGTGTGGCAGACAGGTGTTCAGTGATGGGACTGAAACTCCCCCAGCGTGCGCCGTCCTGCTGCTAACACCGCCCGATCAATCTGACCCCCTCCGCCATCCTTCCCCCCGCCATTTGGATCCGTTTTGAACCCCTTCCTCCGGGGCTTTCGGAGAGGGTCTGTGCTCGTGACGAGGCTGGCGCTCAACTCTGGGTATCGCTGACTTTAAAGGTGATTGAGCTCCGCAGGAAACATCCTGGCGAGGAAAATATAATTCCTGGCCTGTCGAGAGTGATGATCTCTCAGGCACTCCCACATACGCTGACTCTTAGCTCGGTCCTCTCCCCCTTTCTCTTTCTGCAGAGCACACCTTACTTTTTTACACCATCCAAAGAGATAAATCAAGGTGGCCAGGCAGGGAGTGTTCTGTCCTCTGTGATGCTCAGAGTGTGAAATCAAGAGTGTGGTAATTAAAAATCTGTCCCCAGCTCAGCCAGCTGGACCCCGGAGAGCCAGTGATTAACCTGCAAGGGTCTGCAGGGACCTGAGGAGACAGGATGGGACCCCTGCTCTGAGATAACCCAGGCTAAGTTTTCAGAGCAGATAAATGTCTGTTTGCAAAAAGATTTGTGGATCTGACCTCTTGCACAAGGCTGATGGAAGCGGGGACTTTGTCACACCAAAAAACGAACATTGAGACTCAAATTTTCTAACTGTAAATGCTGACACAACACTTTTCTCGGACGAGTCATGTCTTTTCTGCGTATGTTTTACTTCCAAACCAAAAGTCTAAACCCCACTGCCGATTTGCCGAATGATGCAAGGCACGTTTTTTAAATGTTCAAATCATGATTATTACTTACAAAGAAAAGACTACAGTGATGCATGAGCATGCAAAAGCACTCGAGCGTATGCAGGAAGTCGGGTCATCACAGTGTGACTGAGTGACCGTCCTGCATGTGTCATAGGACAACGAGGTACAGGCTGCGATGTCACCGTGAAACAGGACGCAGTGAAGGGCACATTCAGCTAAGCAGAGTGGTGAATAGATGAGGAGGGTTTACGCAGAACGAGAATAAATAAATAGGGATGAAGTTTATCGGGAAGGTAGGAGATGCGACGGTAATATCTTCTTTCAGGGTGACCTCCACGCCGACCGCAGCAGAGGAGGGCGCAACACAAAACTGACCTCCGGAGTTATTAATGAACACAATCAAGGTGGATATTGACTATTGAATGTAATACAGCACAGATCTCTGCCCTTGAATAGGAGAAGGGACACCCGTCCTCTTACGTCTGCACACCAAGATGAAGAGATGGGACACGGAGAGCAGAGCTGTCTGGGGAGATGACGGCGAGTGTGACAGCTGAGCCTCCTTCTCCATCACTATTTCTGTTAGAGACCTGGAGCTGACCTCCAGGCTCTGATCACAGCAGTCTCTAACACCATTATTATACAGGAACAGTATAATAGTAGAGGCTCACTCTATACTGAAACATGATTAGATTACATATTTGCACAATTAAGCATTATTTCCATTGATTTAACACAATAATGATGCTACTATGACTACTCCTACCCACTACCACAAGAACTGGATTTGTGAAAAATGTTTGTTTTATGCCGTACAATATATTTTTAATTGACAAGCTTTGGCCATTGCAAATCCTAGCAACGGCCAAAGCGTGTGTCGACTATTGGCTACTGACTGGCCAGGACGAACCAAACCCACCCCATCTCTTAGAAATAGGCTAAAATGAACACAATGTCGGGCTGAATGAATGAAGTGAATGGTAATTCAAGCTGTATTTTTTCCCCCAACAGAGCCGCCCACTTCACGAGAGAAGAAGACAGAAAAAAACCCACACAAATACAGACGTCTCGCTTGTGAATTGGCTTTTCAAATGTTGGCACACAATAGGACCATGTTGCTTTTATCACATTAACAAACATTCCTGAAGAAGATTGGACATAGAACGTTCTCTGTGCATTAGCCTCCATAAAGTCGGACATTAACCCTTCCTCTTCCTCTCGCCTTCCTCGTGCCGCTGCCTCTCGGTCAGACCGCCACCACCCGTGAATATTCGATTAACCCGGACATCTGTGCCACCCCAGCATGCACTGCCCTTCCTGCCATTTTAGAGATTGTGTCGTGTGTGCATACATATATCCTCTGTGTGTGTGTGTGTGTGTGTGTGTTGGGGGTTAATCTAGGTCCCAGAAGGGGGGAGGGATGAAGGCAGTGGCCCAGGAAATGATGCATCTCCCCAGGAGTCAAGGAGGCAGCAGGGAGGAGGCTTATTGCTCCAGGGAGCACAAATGTGATCTATTATGTTTATTAAATCAAACGATCAAGGCTCGGCATGTTTCTTCTTTGTTGGATTAAAGCTGTGACCAAATGCTTTTCTTCTCCTCAAATGTTTAAAGACTTTGCATTTAAAACCTTGGGTGTGTTATGTAACAGCAGTGTGGTTAGTGGGGTAGAAACAATGCCCGACACTGCCATCACAGGAACTACCATATACGTTAGAAGCAAAATGGGTTTTGTGTCTGTGACCAGCGTGGAAAATTAACACCAGTCACCTGCCAAATAATGCTGGTGAATTCTGGCTGTGGGTGAGAGGGTTGTTTTAAATTCCCCTGGACCAAATGTGCTAGAAATTGAGCAGTCATGCAGAGCTTCCTTTCCACTCTGGAGATGATATTCGAAAGAGGCGGCCAAATTTAAAAGGTTATCTTCCTGCCGTGTGCGTCATAAAAGTGTAGTTTGACCAAGCTTTCTTTCTTATTTCAACGGTGAGGTATCAGCAGGATTTTTGCATTTGCCTTCAGTGAGGAGGCATAAACATACTTTTCCACTGGAATCAATCCGCAAGCCAAGAATAACACGGCCAGACTCCTGGGCTGTTAACAATATTACAAACATCCGGGCTTGTTTAGATTCTGCTGAGAGTTTGAGTGCGCTGGCCGTTTCTCCAACTGCAGGTTTGGCCCAAAGTCTTGAAAGTGATTTAGTCTCAGCTCTCGGAAACTTCCATTTGTTGCCGACACTTCCAGGGGTGAAGACTTGAGAGTTGGACTCGAGTCAGGCATAGATCACAAAAATGCTGACTTGAGTTGTGACTTCGTCTTGACTGCTGGAAGACTTAATGATTTAATAGTCACAGAGGATGCTAAAGAAGAGACCCCAGCTCTGTGAGAATAATTAAAGTCTCATGTTTTGCCCTCAAGGACTACAGACTTGGTTTAAGACACTTAAGACATCTTGAGACTTGAGTCCAACCATAGTCACAATCCAGACTTGATGTGGACCTGACAGCTGTGAGATTTAACCACCTTGATGCTAGATTCCTTGTCTTGAAAACAAGATTAATCAAGTCTCATGTTTTGCCATCTGGGCCTCAAAAGAATTAAAAACAGTCCTGCAGAGCTGGACTTGAATCAGACTTAAATCGCATAAAAAAGGACTTGGAACTTCACTTGGTATATGACAGCTGTGAGACTCCCTGATACTTCAAGGACTGGACGCTTTTAAAAAACTTGGCTGGACAAGGACTTCAGGTTTGACTGAACACCTAAGACAGAAATTTGGTCTAAAAACTTGGACTTGGTTGGACAAGATTTGACATGACTTGGGCTTTCCCCAAAATACATCTCTGGTTGCTTCCATCTAGACCGACCACAGCACGGTCCAATAAGCTTAAAACCTAAAATCAACACTGTGAGAAGCAAACAAGTGCAGCGAGTACAAAGGTTGAAGCCTTCAGTGCGTCAAACATCCTTCCTCCCTCGTGTCACCTTCCCTCTGAAGCCTCGTACAGCTCTGAGAAAAACGTTGTTATAGGGTAAACAGAAGGTTCACACAGAGATTACAAGAGGAGGAATTATGCTTTTAGGACGCTCAGCACAGGGCTGGATGGATTTCTATTGGGGGAGAAGGCAGGGATGGGAGTGGAGAGGTCAAAGTGGTCAATAAGGCGTGGATGGTTCCATCGTTACTCTCTCTGTGCTTTCTATCTGTTACACTCAGCGTTTTCCATCGTGCTCCAGAGGTTTACCATTGGACACTGTGAGCTGCTCTCCTAGCCTCAACATCGACGTGTGTGAAACACTCCGTGGCCTTGGGGCAGCTCGCCCTCGAGAAACAGTTACAGATACGGAGATGCCCGGACGTCGAGCTCTTGCGTACTTCTGACTCGCTGCGTGCGTTTGCAACAGGCCAGGGTGTGCAACACACGTGATTGGCTGATTTAACGTGAGCTGTACATGACGATGCCTCCGTGTGACGAGCTGAGAGTGGAGGAAAAAAACAGCATGGCTGTGTTCGTTTTCTCAGTTTTCCTGTGAATGCATGCTGCTGTCAGCGACTGTATCTGTCTATGAGCAACATAAAAACAGCAAACCCCCCGTCCTCCTCCTCCTCCTCTTCCTCCTCAATCTCTCCCGGCCATCTGCCGGACACAACCACGACATAGAGCTTGTGTGTGGTCAACTGCGTTCTCCTCGCGGTATGGAGGGCGAGAGTTGAGAATGGACCGAAAGCCTCTCGAGGCTTGTGGGATTTCTCCCTGGTTTTCTTTTGCATCCCCTTTCTCCACATCTCCCTCCTTTTCATCCTTCCCTCTGTTTTTTTCCCCTCTCCCCTCATCGCCTCTGCTTGTGCAAATACTCCCGAAACAGATGCCCTTAATTCCCCTGTCTCCACATTGTAACATCGGTCCGATCCTGAGGGAAGGAGAAGGAGGGAGTCCATGCTCAGCTCACCTGACGGCAAGGAGGTTTTTATGGGATTTCAGAGGGAGGAGGGGATTCCATGATGTAAACCAGCCAGCGGCATCAATCTTACCCCTTGAGCGCTGACAAAACAGCGTGGATATGAAAGAAGAAAAAACCCTCCTCCTCTGGAACACACCCCGTTTTAGATGCGATTGACCCAGATGTCGCCAAAACAGAAAAAAAACCCCAACCAAATAATATCCGCCCCACAGAAAAATAAATAAGAATCCTACCTTTTTGCCGTTGTATATGTCTGGTCTCTTTCCGTGACGTCAAACACATCCAGTCCTGTGGAGTAGTATCCACGCGTCCTCCCCTCTTTCTGTCACAAACAAACACACGCAGTCAGTCAGTCAGTGAGGCAGGAGTACATCCACACACACTCCTCTCTCTGTATGCCTCTCTCTCTCTCTCTCTCTCTCTCTCTCTCTCTCTGCTCCAGCTGAGATCCTCCCTGCCTCCCCCCTCACTGAGTCTCCACCCTTCAGCCAAAACGCTCAGGCTGCAAGAAACTACCCTCCTCTTCCTCCTCCCTCCTTCTGTTTTCTGCTATCAGGACACACTCCCTTCGTCTCCCAAAGGTCCACAGGAAAAGCCTTGACTGTCTCTCTAAACACCTACAGTAAACAAATGAATACCAAGACAGCTGGCAGTTTGGACTAGCTGGATCTCCGTCTTGATAAATATTCACACTGGTTCCTGCATACGCTTCAGCTGCCCCCCCCCCCCCCTCTTAACTCACATTTAAATGGAGTTTTTCTGCCTGCCAAATAAAAGGTTACGGTTTGTTTCCAGGCATTGCATGAGAGAGAAAAAACAAAATTCATTCAACCCTCAACAACATCCTGCAGTACACACGACATGTGCCCTGCCAGAGTTGAGGCTTTTAATCTTTAAACCACTTGTTTATTACAGTGAAGCCATCTAAGATTAAAAGAAAAAGAGAGAAAAAAAGAAACTGTCCCAGCAACTGTGCACCAATACACATAAACATTGTGTTTGCATACTGGATTTTCTGCATGTACAGGATGCACTCGACGAAGGTGAGATCCGCTAGATCAAGTGTGGAAGTGTGAGATGAGACCACATTATTTATATATAATATATATATAAGTAATGTTATTAATTAAGGAGGTTATGTTTTTGGTCCCATATCCTTGTGTGTGTGTTAACATGTCTTGTTTTCGTGAAATATCAAAAAAATAAATATATAAAATGAACATGGTAAACATTCTTACAGCAGATGCAACCAAACACCCATTATAACATATTATATAAATTACGAACTTCCTAGTTAGTCTCGTATATTTCTGCGTGCGTGCAAATATTCATGTTTGCAAGCGCATACTGTACATCTGCTTTAATGCACGCGTGTGCCTGGCCTGAAGGTAAACTCAGCTACTGTTACTCATCTTCACCCTTCTGTCTGCACCGAGCGTCACGTTTACTGTGAATCACATTTTCCTCCGCTTCATTCAGGCAGATGTTATTCTCTGCGAAACTTACAGTAACAGTGCACATCTGAGGAGAGCCGGAGAAAGGAGGAGGAGGAAGAGGAGGAAGAGGAGGAAGAGGATGGAGAATAAGTGAGTCATGGTTCCCGTGGAGGCAAACACAGGAAGGCTCTGTCACCAGGATACCACAGTGTTCTGTGATAGCCCTTCCTGGGTGCCGTAAGCCAGTGGTTTCCAACCTTCAGCCGACGTTCCCAACAAGCCTCACGGATGAACTGAAGCACACCACCATCAGTCATGTTTTAAATATGTTCTTAAGAATACGATTAAATCATCAATGTTCAGGTTGCAGAAGCAGAGACAGTGACAGCGTGACCCTCCCACCAGATCCAGAGATTTGCTTATTTGTAATCTGATTACTAGGTTTTATTATCGGCTCTGAGGATCATCTCTGAACCTTGTGGTGTCGGCCCAGCTGTTTTAGTTAATAGGCTGGTTTATTAAGTGCTGTTAATCCACCTCGAAGATGAACGGGGGGCAGATGTGATGGCTTGCAGATGTGATGTCACTAAAATGGCCTTTGCAGTGTGATGAACAGTAAAAGGGTGGAGCTGCTATACATGTCACCTTTCCAGGAACTAGGAGAAACTGCCGATGTAATGGTTAATGGACATACACGACAAGTCAACGTTCACCCATTCACACACTGATGGCAGAGGCATGCAAGGTGCCATCTGCCCATCAGGATCTTCATTTGGGGTTCAGTATCTTGTCCAAAGACACTTGCGGACTGGAAAAGCCATGATGAGATTTTCTTAAGTTACATCGGAGTGCATCCTTCATCTTAAATGAAAATATGATCATATTTAACAAGGTTCTCGCACAACAATGGTGATTTTGGCTGAGGCAGTGGAGGATGAAGGATGCTCGAATGATTCTGTCAGAGCAGCGTTTATATGAGTGTGTGTGTGTGTGTGTGTGTGCACGAGGGGTGGGGTTATTTAGACTGGCGGAGCGAGGCGGGGGGGGGCTTGGATTTCATTTCTGATTTGCGACCATCTGGCTCCTCCAGGCAGCTGTTGGCTCGAGCCGACCAGAGCCGCCCCAATGCCCCATGGGATTTACAGAGAGGTCAGCCCTGCTGCTGGAGACACACTGTCACCTAATACTCTCAAACAATCAGCTCAAATGATCGCCCACACACACACACACACACACACACACACACACACACACACACGTGCGCGCTCATAGATAGGGAGATAAGATGCATGGAGGTGTGCAGAAGGAAGACGATAAGTGTGAAAATAAAAACAGCTGCTGATGAAAACATCATCAATAAGATCAGCAGAATTGTTTTAAATGTAAGAAATGATGCACGAACATGGTCTAATTCAACAAGACAAAAGAAAGAGAGAGGAGAGAGGAGAAAGGGGGAGGTGACGGAGAGAGAGAATGGATTTCCCCCCTCTGTGTTGCCATAGCGACAGCAATGGATGGCGGATGACTGATTTCCGGTACAGCTGTGGAGCTCGGAGGGGAGAGAGGCAGACACGTTATCCATGTCGGAGGAAGGAGGTGGAGCTCTCTGAGGAAAGCACCCGTGTTTTCTATTAAACTCTACATCATGATTCCTGTTTTCTGCCTGGATGACTTTTTGCATTATTTGTTCTTATCATTCTGGATTTTCTTTGAACAAGCTGCAGAGGCAGTGGTGGATAGTAAGTACATCTACTCAAGTACTGTACTTCGGGACAAGTTTGAGGTACTCTTGAGTATTGTATGCTATGTTATAGGTCTACTTCTACTCCACTTGAACAAAAATGACTCTTACATTCCCCATAATCATCAAAATACAATTAAAACGTATAACTTTATCTTACATTTTGAGAAACTAGTTTTTATTTCATCTCTCTAGGAAGACTTCCTACATTTAAACTATGGTATTTCTAAGTGAAGTACAGTAAAAACAAAATATCTCAACACAAGGTCGACTTACTTGGTGTTTGGGAGGCTTTCGGCCACATCCAGCGGTGTTTCTCACAGTTCCTGGGTGTTGTAGTCCAAAGGCAGTGCTGGTTGTCAGGCTGGCCAGCAAACTGTGCAGATAAAAATGTTCTTTCAGGTTGATTTTACAGTCATAGACCAAACTTACTGTCAAGCTATTGGTAATTCAGAAGATGCCTTTGGATAATCTTCAAAAAAATCTGAGATGATAAGCAAAATCAATAGTACATCCATCTGATTCACGTAGTTCAAGAAAATACATTTTATTTTGATCAATAAAGTTTATACACAGCTGTCATTCTGCATTATTTACAATATTGAAATAGGATTCCACGTGAAAGTTTGTAATTATAGATTGAATTATTATGTATAGGTCATTTTAAGGTAAATTTACTACAATCTACGAGATGGCAGTTGGCGCTACTCTGCTAGCATTAAGCTAGTTAGCTTTAGCAGTGGCTAATGTTAGCTAGCGTTAGCCATTTCTCCCCCTTTATATGTAAAAGTACTTTGCTACAGCCTCATTAGGTTAAATTTAATAACAAGCGGTTTATCAAAACAATTAAACTCGCTACTTTTAAATGACAATAACAGCAAGGGGGAAAAAATAACCTAATTTGGTTTAGCTTAAGCAATTGCTAGCTGTTACTTTTTTTTTTTGGTAAATAGACGTCAAAAAGTAAATTTTAACTCACTTTGTATACATTGTTTACTTCAGTGGAGCTCAGCCTTCTTGTTTAACCGCAGTTTACTGAGTAAAAACACGATATGGGACCGTTAATTCGCTAAAATCTAGAATGACCGTATTACTCTAATCAATAGCATTAAAAATGCGCGCATTGATATCAAATCCCGTCTGCGTCCGAAGCTAGAAGCAGGTTCTGGGTACGCTTGTTGTTATTGTCCGGCTGCTTCCAAATGGCCCGGGTGGAGCTAGATCAGAGTCTCATTTCGGTGTACGCCGATCTGAAAAACAAACACACTCTCTCGGCACAAGCAACACACATCCCTTGGCTTGCATCCCACTGGTCAAAAGTTCATGGCTGGCTCTGATTGGTCTATGTAACCAGGAAGTGGTGAGATAAACACGTTTGGTTTACGATCCGCCATTCAACGTGAAGGAAAAGATACTGGTCAGAGAGCAGCTTCCCAACATGTCCCAGTATTAATATGAGCGAGGTGTAACTTTCAGCCAATCCTTGACCTTTATCATTTGGTTCCGCCCTCTGAGCTGTCGATCACAACGGAGACAGCCGTTGGGCTGAATGTTATTACGCCTGGAAAAATAGTTCTAAGACCTGAATTTTTAACTTGAATTTGAGCTAGAAGGAGGATTTTAACAACGAGGTGAGTTTAATTAACCTTGACAAAAAAAGAAAAAAGTATATAGTAACACTGGTATGATCCTTTAAAGTACATTTAAGAGATGAGGTACAATCTTTGAATAACTCCCACAGTTAAAATGTGTACTTTATTGTCCAAGAGCAAGATTAATTAATTACCCACATTCACTAAATTAAAACTTATTTTGGTGACTAATTGTTCTGCTTTTTGACATCAAGTGATTTGTGTCGGTCAATACCGCCACCTTCAGGCCAAACGCATACTAACAAGAACGTACCGGACCACCAGAGGGCAGCACACACTAATGAAACCTTAGCACCTCCACTTAGGACCGACACAGACATGTTCTGATCTATTTAGTATAATTTAATAGTAGTTTTAGTAAATATTTTGCATGCAACATACATAATATAATTACTTTTGGATAGAATACTTCCCTGGATTAATAAATAAACTGAATGGAACATGAAATATTCTGTTATAATTCCAAAAAGTAATTAAACTTTAAAATCACCACAAAACATCAGACCTTGGGCAAATAAATGTACCTTTTTTATTGGATATTGAGGGCATTAGTACCAAGAAGGCACGGACCAGACTTCATCATAACAAATCATTTTTCTTTAACTACAGGGTGACAAAAAAAAAAAAATCATTTTTTCCTGAAGGGAGATCCTTTCACAGAAAGGATTATGGACACAGACATACAGACTCTTACTTAGTGTAAGTACGACCATATATGGAAGTCAGAAAAGGAAGTTGGAACACGTTATGAAGACTTTAAGGACATGGGTTATGACTGTATGGCAATGTACCTTAACACATACTGTTGTAATATAAGAAACTTATCCATCAAAATATTCATTAATGAGTAGGAATAATTATACGTTTAAAACAGTGAGAGAAAAAGGCGTAAGAAATATAGAAGTTGTTTTTTAATTACATAGCAGTATCAAATGTGTTTGTGACGTTACATAAAAAAGTGTTGTTTTTTTTAAAACCTTGTTCAGACGCTGTATTGCCAGTGTGTGAATAGACATGGGGTTAGTTAAAGCTCATCTGGGATGAAAATAAGTCTTTTATGAGTTTGTCTGTACATTTAATCACATAATTAGTTTCTGATGGACGTCTTTTATAAAAAAACAAAACTCTGTGAGCCTCGGCTCAGCTCAAAAACACGTTGAAATCTTAAAATCATAACGTCTGCAGATGATATGTCACCCAGTGAACACCAAACATTTTGTTACCTTTGGATAAAGCCGCGTTTAGTGTTTCTCTCTGTTTCCAGTCTTTACGCTAAGCTAAACTAAGCTCCTCGTCTTCTGGTGTAGCTTCACATCATCTAACCCTCAGTAAGGAGTCAACGATATCCCAAAATGATGAGCTATTCTTTCATTATCGCGTCTCAGCAGAATCCAGTCTTTGTGAATAACTTAAGAGATCATATTGAACCACTTGGAAAATGTGTACGTAGAACTTGATGGAGCTTATGATGCAGTCTTTTCCTCCTGATTCAAACAGGGTTAGAAGTTGTGTTTTCACCACAAAAAAACATCATGTATCTGTCAAAGCTGTAACTGTGGCACTTTGAGTCCGAGCTGCTTGATTTATGAATAAAACCACCTCGTTGGTTTTAATCTGCGACGACTTCCTGTCCTGAATTAACATCTTGTAACGCATCCTGTCAACTGAACAGGCT
Organism: Chelidonichthys spinosus; assembly: GCA_029853015.1. Classification (NCBI taxonomy): domain Eukaryota; kingdom Metazoa; phylum Chordata; class Actinopteri; order Perciformes; family Triglidae; genus Chelidonichthys; species Chelidonichthys spinosus. The sequence goes on from CM056833.1 coordinate 1,097,306, forward strand.
ACTGTGAGATTAAAAATGCTAAAAACCAGAGCCGTAGACATCACCCGTCCTTAATACTGACACATACATTTGCTTGTAATACTGAATGAGAGCAGATTAACTGTCCGACATACATAAGTGTAGAGAGTTCATACAAAAATACAACATGTAAAGAGATTTCAGGTAAAAACGAGAGGATGAAAAATAAAAAAAAACATGTAACAAATTCCAGTTTGAAGTGATGGATGAAACGAAATGGAAAAGACAACCGAGCAGAAAGGAAGACGTACATGTACGCATCAAAAGTGTTTGCTTTGTTCTTGCCGACGCCAAGCGGCCTCCATTTTGAGTCTGGATTACAGGGAAGCTTTCGTGGCTGCAAACTCAACGCAAGTCAGGACATGTGGGAACTTACTCGACCTCATTCCTCCCGGGGAACTCGGCGGAGTTCACAGGACATGAAGAAGTCTGTTTTTTTAACAGTTAAGATGCTTAAGAACTCGCTTGAAGTGTTTGCATGACATTTAAAAACAATGTCAGGCTTTGAATTCTGATGGCTTGGATCTTTGAAGATGACTAAGGTGAGGGCGTGATTGTCAAGGCGAGGGTTTGACACCTGCATAGTGTGATGAAGGCACATCGGATGAAGAGTCCAGTCTGGGCGGGGGGCTGCTTCCTCTCAAAAGGATTATGGGTTCATCTTTCCCTCCCACAGTGACTTTGAAATGTTTATATCATTGGTTGCACGCTGAGAAAAAAAGTTGGCCATCGTTGATTTCCATTTCTTGTCTTTGGTTGGTAGCTCAGAGTGATTTTTGTCCTTCCTGTCCTCCAGAGGAAATCCTTGATATGCTGAAAACAGAAAAGTGTTTAAAAAAAGAAAGAAAGAAGATGACACGATCCCTTTTGTTTCCTTTCCCACCGGGGAGCAGCTCAGGTGATGTTTAAAGATGCCCTTTGAACCAAGTGTCCGTTCCCTTTTCAGCCAGAGTCGTCCATGTTAGTGAGTCTGCTGTGTGTTATTAGTCTGAAGTGGTGAGTTTCTTCTCCTAACAACCACTTCTCCAACACTCCTCGCGTTCCCTGAGGGCTGAAACACCTCTACGTCGGAGCCAAAAGGTCACCCTGAGGTTTCCCCCTCCGGTCACACCACAAACTCAGGGACCTCGTCGCTGGTCAGATCCAGGGAGAAGTACTTGTTGGTTCTCTTGATGGGAAACGGGTGCTGTTCGGCCAGCAGGCCGGCGCGTTGATCGGCGAGGCCCTGGTAGCCGCCGCCGTCGCTCAGCTCCTGGGTGCAGCCGAACGTGTAGCTGTGGGCGGTGTCCTGGCAGAGCTCCGCCCACTGTAGGCAGTCCTTCTGGTAGAGCCGGACGTCGTCTAGAGACTGGCTGTGGCGGTCGGTGGAAGACTGAGGCTTCCTGCACGCAGACGTCTGCAGGTGGAAAAATGAATATTATTATAAAGCTGCAGGCGGAAAATGTGAATGAATGAAAAGGAAAAGTCAGCGAAAACGTTCTCTTCATTCGCTGTAATCAACTTTCCCTCCTCTATTGTACCTTCTGCTTTAAGCATGATTTATAGATCTGCATAAGAAGTTATAAAGCTGCTGTAGCTCTAAAATTTAACAACACAATCATGACTACGGCAGCTACAATCTAATAATAATAATCTCCTATTCCATCATGAAACAAATTTAATAAAGCGTGTAATGGAACAATAAATGAACCATAAATTAAAACCTGCATGGTGGATAACTGCAGGAGGATTCTGTTTCAACTTGTTACGGCTTAAAGGCCAAAGAGGAGAAATCTTCAGAAAGGAGATCTTCCAGATTGTAAAGAAGTAAAAATGAGACACCAAAGTATGGTTTACCTTTCCTATTACCATGTTATTTTCATATTTTCAAGTGTTAATTAAAAAGATGTACATTCCTGAGAGAAGCAGCTCCCTGTATGATCCTTAAATGTAACTACCAGTTATCAATAGGCCTAAGGAAGATAAGATCCATCCATCTACGTTGTGGGTACTATTGCTCCAATCCAAGCACACGTGCTGCTGGGAAACCCTGAGTGAAATCGGTTACCTGTGGCAGAGACTCGATGCTCTGTCCTCTCATCTTCACGACCGTCTCTGAGGAGCTGGAAGTGGACGAGCTGACGTCTTTTACTATCAGTCCTGCAGAGAACAGATGACAGCATTCAGCTTCAGGACGCTCTGCTTGGTGGCAGCCATTAAAATAATCCCACAGATGAAGAATTAAGTCATCATCATTCATAATCCCTTCTCAGAATAAATCACTATTCCACTTCTGCACATGCTCCAGCTCTTCCTGTACCTGAGTATCCATTGGTCTGATCGGGCGACATGGTCAACATGTCCTCAGTGATGTGGATGCACAGCTCCTGGTCCAGAGCCATCTCATGGAGCTCCTCGTAGTCTTTGGGGTCGTCCACCAGCATCTCGATCTCTGAGGGGAAAACAAAATCCAATCATAACCACCACTTCCATCTGGTAATCTGTAATCTTCTTGTATTGTTGGACTGCATGTCCCAGGAATCCCTTGCTAATAAGGTGGTTCTTATTGTGTGTATTTGTATTTAGAAACACATCAAATGCAATCTGTTGTAGAAAAACTTAAAGACTGAAAACAATTCATTAAAATCATCATATCTACTCCTAATAAATCCTGCTGTCCCGGTAGTCCCTCTCACCCTCATCGTCTAGAATGCGCTCCTTGCCGCTGCTCTCGATGCCGGAGGTGTGCGAGCTCCCGTGGCTGGTCGTGGACGAGCTGCAGGTCCGTAGCGGTCTGTGCGGGGCCTGACCCGGCGCCCTGAAGCTGTCCGTCTCGATGCCGGAGGTGTGCGAGCTGCCGTGGCTGGTCGTGGAGTGGCGGGACAGGCGTTTGTGATGCGACATGCTCCCTGCGCTGCTGCCGCTGGCCCGGGAACGTTTGTCCAGCTGGTCCATGTCCAGGTCGAGAGCATCGCTGATGTACGACTCCCTGTACTGCTTCTTCTCTGAAATCACAGGGATATAGACATATATATAACATACTGTCGTAAAGAATAACCCTGGATGCAAGTTCAACATTTTCTGGTGGGTAAGATGAGAGGATAGATATTACTCTCATATGGAATATGAAGCAACAGCCAGATGTTAGCTTAGCTTAGCACAAAGACTGGAAACCAGGGGAAACAGCTAGCCTCGCTCTGTCAAAAGGTAAAAATCTACCTTCTTCTTTTGTCTAATCAGTACAAAGAATGAGAATTTCTCAGACTGGCTGAGACTCCAGGAAGTACCTGATCCTTTGTTGTACTTCTGCTGCTGAATTAAAGGAATCATTTAAAACTTCACTTCTGACCCTAGACGTGTGTGGCGGAGTCATCTGGCATTTGCATAGCAGGACTCAACAAAGAGGATTCAGACCCCACATGAGGTCCCCCGTGTGACCCCCCACGCCTCGCCGTACAGGGAGACACAGAGAGAGCAGGCAGACCACAGCAGGATGAAAGGTGCCTTGACTTCCATTCAAAATCCCTCAGGTTTGTGAGGAGGTGTGGATGTGTTGCTTTAGCATGTAACCACCATGAAACAATCAGCTTTGTTCTCGCCAACAACCTCCCCTCTCTCTCTTTGTCCATTCTCTCTCGCTCGCTGAGCCGGAGAGGAGGACGCATTTTGAACGCTGTGTTTACAAACGGCAATGACAAGATGAGACATGAAAGAGGAACATGATATACCTTCGTTTTCCTCCAAGCGGCGGACTTGTTTGAGAACAGGCTGCAGGTTCATGTAGAGCCGGTGGGAGTTGCTGAGCAGCTGCAGGAGGTGGCGAGAACGTAAGGGGCAACCCGTGTAGTAGATGAGCTTCCGGGCCGAGGGCAGACCGTCGGGAAGGATTTCAAACTTCTTCCCCTGAGAGAGCGAGAGGAGCAAAATGGTGATTACAGGACTCATAGCAGTTAATAATGGAAGATTATGAAAAAGTGGTATTTCAAATTAGTACTAGAAAGGTCCTCAGGAGAGGAGTAGAGTCTGTTCTGTAACACAATGCAACGGTCCACGTATCTGTTCTTCATTTCCTCGACAGAAACGGAGCATTTTTTAGCAGTTTTGATGATTTTCCAGCGAGAGGACATGTTGGCTAAACACACGGAAAAACTAAAATGGCAGTATTGTACTTTTCTCCCGCGCTTTTTTGGCAAAGGCTCGAGGCAAAACAGCTGTCTTCGGTGTCAGCAGGGTTGTTTTCAATAGAGACCTTTAAACATTTCTGCGAGGGTTTGTACTTCCAAAGGTTGGTTTAAAGCGCTGGAAAATGCAAAGAGCTGCACATTTCTGACCACAAGACTGAGCTTTTGTTTTATTCAGCCAGACGTTTTTACAGAAACCAGCTCAAGCCATGTGTTTAAAGTCTCTGCAGGGAAGCGTGTTAGAGGTGTTCAGCTTTGGGAAATGAGTTCATGAAAACCAACTGCTCACTGACAGTTGCTTTACGATCAAATATACAACATTCTCAACATGAGAAGGTATTCTCGAGGATGAAAAGTGAAGCTGAATATTTGTCTTTCACCTCAAACTGCCCCTCTGCAGCTCCTTGTGGCCACTCTTATGTACTACATGTTTTAGCCAGGCCTCACATGTACATGTTGCTATTATTTGTAGGATAAGTTACACTACTCAGAGGGAAACTGGTTTCGGGAGTGGTACTTTACATGTTTCATTTATATATAGGTTTTATGGATTGGTTTTAAATTCTTTTTCCCGTTTTTAACACAAAAACATGTATTTATCGAGGATGTTTCCGGGATATAAGAACAATGACGCAACTCTTGTTTTTCTTTCTTATTTCAGGATCAAAAGCAGTTTTAGCACGACAATTCCCCTCGCTTTCAAAGAGTGAGTCAGTTCACCGACTTAACTGTGACCATGTCATTTGGCAATTACTGTAATCATCAGTTTGTTCAGTCATTACCATCACAAGGAAACCGAAAGCTCTGTTATAGTTTATCAAACAATATGGACCTTCCTTATAACCAAACAAACACGGTCGTATCAACCAAAGTCCATCATTAAAGGAAATGAAAGCTGAGTTTTATGGATATACAGCAGCATTGTCGAGTCACACAACCGCCTTGAATAGGTTCATAACAGAATCCAAACGTGTTGAATGAATGGCTTCTACCTCTGCTCCGGAACAAAAACACTCGCAGCAGACTGGTGTCGAGTGGCCGGTTATTAAAAAGGTACCACTTAGAAAAGTTTCTTCTTCCATGCAGTCCACGTGGTGAGTCCATCGAAACGCTGCCCCCGCCCCAACAGGCCACACACATGGAAAACTCCCCGCATCACCCACAGGGACGTTTTTATGCAACAATCCATCAAAAAGAGCAGCGTCAACCAGAGGCCACTGGCAAGGTCGAGGCTCAGACGTCATGGGACACAAGGCTGATTATTTCATTTCAGCTTCTACGGGGGAGTGGATCAACCTCTCACCGGCTCAGCGGATGTGCATCTCTCTCGTTGCATCAGAAACACTAGAAAAGGTCTCCCATCCTTCCTTTAAACCTTGATATAAAAAAGGCGAGCTCAAGTCATCCTGGCCAAATATCCTGAATAGAAAAATCCCCCCGAAGCCCGGTGCAAACATCTGGTGTTTATTGACCCACACGTCTCTCCGCCCTTGCTCCGCGCTCCGGCTGGTTCGGGCCGTAGCTGCAGCCGTGGTGGCAGCGGTGTTGGATGACGTGACTCGTGGGTGGGGTGGAGGAGAAAGCCTGTTATTCAGCAGAAGGGTGGGACAGGGCCACGAGAGGCCCTTACCGTCCACAGTCAAACCACAGCGGTTCACTCTCACGACGCTGCAGACGGCAGACACGAGGAAACCACCGAAAAAACAGGAATGAGGAAAACAGGATGTCTTCACGTTGGAACGACGGTCGTTTGCACCAAAATTAGGCCCGGAGCTCACCACGAAGCCCTCTGGGACGACAAAGCACGTCTCCCAGGGGCCTCACACTCTTATAAAACCCCTTCCATTGTTTAAAAATAGAGAAGCAGCCAAAATTAGAGTTGGTTTTTCTGTTTCACAGCCGTGGCAAGCAATAATGACCTCTCTGGATTGTGATTAACAGCCGGCTGGCCGTAAACGTGAAGCTGTCAGACTGAAACAGATATATAGTAAGCTTCTCTGCCTTCCTGCGATAACAGAAACCCTATAGAAGCAAATTAACTGACTGCTGTGCTCAGCTTAACGACAGGCCGACTCACAGCACAGATGAAAAGATTTCACAGGATTTCCATTAAAGGTTACAGGGACACCAGTGATATTTGATCAAATGAATAAATCCTGTTTATCTTATGAGAGAAAGTACTGCTGTGTGTGTGTGTGTGTGTGTGTGTGTGCACATACAAGGCAAGTCTTCCTAAATCCCTGATTAGTTCCAGAGGACTTGCAGGGCTGAGATAAAACAGCAGTGTGGAGAAAAGAAGCCTTGCACAAAAGTTTCCACAACCCTGAGTTTTAGCTGGGCTTTTGCAGTAAGCCTAGGGAAGTTTGGGTTTGTCATCACTGGAATGAGGAATAGAACAAACAACCTGTACCTACTGTACCATAGTGCACCTGACTCACCACGAAGACAAGTTTTCCCACGTTGGTCCAGGGGAAGTCGTACAACAGTTGCCTCACAGAGCCGACGTTCTACAACACAGAAGCACATGAAGTCTATATAAAAAAGCTGGTTTTATATTTTTAACTATCAATTTGTTCTGGGATTTTTTTCGCAAATCACGACCCAAGAGTGCAGCAATATGGCTTATTGTTTTGTTAAGTACTTTTTCACTCATCGGCTGTGATATTTTACAAAATAATTTAAAAATAGCCCAGAGACAGCGCTGGCGTCTTCAAAAGGCAGATTTGAGATCTATGACTATATTCAGGTTCCACCATACAATAGACAAAGACAGAGACTTTATTCTATAAAATGCTCAGGAGAGATTGAAGTAATCTGACCAACTGCCAGATTCCTCCACATCTAAGAAAAGGGGGATTACCTGAAATATTTGGATTCCACGTAAAGTCAGTCCCAAAGTAAGGGATGCATCTACTTCCTTCTTGTCCTGTTAGACAGAGATGAGAGCAAATATCCATCAGGCAACGAGTAAATTCAAAATCTGATGCAGTCGAATCAGTCAATGCACCAAACAGGACCGGTCATCGCTCACGTCCACCGCTCACCTTGTAGAGTCTGTAGTAGTGGACTGTGACGTCATCGAGCTGAGCGCACTCCTTGATGTATTTGAGGTGCGCCTCTGAAGCCGTGAGAGCGAACTGGTCTTTGTGCATGTTCGGGATGTGCCTCAGGATGTACTCGCGGCCGCGCTTGGTTATCACCTGAGCGTGGAGAGAGAGAGTCAGAAAGTCAGACATCACAGCAGAGTGGCAACAGGTTGCCCACGAGGGTGAAGAAGCTTCCCGCCGCAGGGCGGACCGATGTCGACCTGGAGAGAGAGCCAGAGGCAGCGGCCGGAAACACGCTCACATGCGGCTTTTTAAAGAGAGTTTCGAAGCACATGAGATTTACTGTAGCAGCGCTCATCAGCAAACTATTTCCTGTCACCGCTGGATTTCGAGTGGCGATAAGGAGGCTAATTACAGGAAGTGAAGGGCAATCAGACGGGTGTGGCAGTCAGAGAGGGGGAGGGGGGGTGCCAATGTGTCCAGAACAGCCATGCCAGTCAGAGCATTTCTCAAGATTTAAAAATAAATAAATCACTAATAATAACAGCGTGTGCCACTTCCAGGGACAAAAATAAACGGAGTGTCCCAGTTCTCGTTATCCCACATGCTCAGATGTGGAGCTGTTGCTTGGTGTTTGGTCAGCGTGATGAATGGAAGGTGGCTCCAGACCCACATGCTGTTTACACTGCAGGCCAGCACCCCGAAGGCAGCTAAAACACACCCTCACTGTATATGTCAGCTTCTCCGTCAGCAGTCTCCTTTTAATTTAAGTCACTGATGCTTTACAAGAACATTCACCGTGACTCACGGGAGCATCAGACGGACTAACCGTAGGATGACTGAGCAGCTTAATACAGTAATGTGTTTACTTAATTATACTGAAACCTTTTAAGCTTCTTGTGTTTGCCACAACAAAGTCATTACACATAACTGGGGACCTTTATTGCACGACATGCCCCTCTCTACATCCCACGTTTTCCTGAAAAAATGGCCAAATTTAGCCTGTTCCAGTTTCTCCGGAGTGAGAATGTGTTGCGACTCTGTTATATCTTATTACACACTGATTATCTTTACGTTTTTGAGACTTTTAAAGGCATCGTCAAAAAATAATTTCCTACACATGAAAATAAAAAACCAAAAGCAAAGGGAGAGTCAGAGAGAAAATATGTCCGGTATCGTGATATTAATCCAAGATGTGATCAGCTGCAGACGGACAGACGAGAGCCAGATGTGGTTTGGTGTAAATAGGGACGTGCAGGATGATGGTGCGCCATCATTAATCATCTCTTCTGATAAGTTTGACATGCGAGTGCCCGTCGGACGTACTCACCCATGGGGGGAAGTAGGCCTCGGGTTCAAAGTACTTCCCAAAGTGCTTGTTACGTTTGAAGTTGCCGAGGTCGGCCTGCAGGGCGAAGGCTGCCAGGAGGAAGTAGGCCTCCTCCCGTTGGATACACTGTGAGAGCAGCACCTGTTTCCTCAGGTGCCAGTAGTAGTAGTACCTGGCTGCACGGTCACTGCAGGGCAGACAACGAAATGGGTTAAAGGTTAACTGATGCTGGAGCAGTGTGTGTACGGGTGTGTGCAGTGGGTTACTTGCCTGATCAATCTCCCGTTCTCAACGTAATACTGGGCTCTGAAGTGAATGATCATTGGAGGCCCAAACTGATCAATGCCCTGGAAAAAAAAACATCACAAAGAACGTGACAATTATATAAACAGCCAGGAAACCCTGCATGCCTGACTCTCAAGCTGGTGTTTAGTAACTGATCAGGCATCAGTTAAAAAAGCATCTTAATGTGATTTCTTTCTTCTCTCGTTAAATATAGAAATATCAACAAAAAGTAGAATCAGCAAATAAATAGAAAGCTCTACGAGACGAGAGACGGCAAAATCAATAACATTTGAATTAAGTTATTTGTGTTTTCTGATCCAGTCCAATAATGTTTATACACAATATAACATCTCTATAATTTCAGTTACGGGTCTTTAAAGTAATGGTAAAACATTTAACACTTGAGCCGGATGAGGAGATCGATACGACTCTCGTGTCTTTCAGGAGCTGGAGCTCCAATACTCCACTTCTAAAGCTGACTAGTGAGGAAATCAACAAAGGAAACACGCTTTCCTAACACACTAAAATGCCAAAAAACTATTTTTATGTATGTTCTATTTCTTGGTGACCAACATGTGGGCGCCGTGACTTCCTGGATTTGTTGTTGTTAGAGAGGTTTCCAGGTTCTGGAGGTTTTTAGACTCAAGTGCTGGAGAGATCTACAAACTGTCGTCCACATGCTGTGAAAAATATATGGTCAAAATAAAGAAAGGGTCCTTTAGGAGAGAGTTTATATTTCCACTTCCAGTCAGCAGGAAGTGTATTTAGATGAATCCTGTGACTTCCAGGTAGGGGATCTATTAAATCCGGTATTGTGACTTGGGCTGGTTTTTCCTCTCTTCACACTTTTACATATTTGACTGAAATCTTACCTTGCTGGCTTCTCTCTTCCATTCTTTGGGGCAGTACTTAGAAAGCTTCTGATCCAGCTCCATATAGATGTGTTCATTATCTGTCGGAGGAGGAGGAGAGGCACAGATTTAGCACGGAAACTCATACTCCTGTGTGTGTGTGTGTGTGTGTGTGTGTGTGTGCCTTCATGTGTATGCAGCACAGAGAAATCCTGTTCAAAGACTCGAGCCTCGGAGCCACATCAGACCGCCTCTGCACTTCCCTTTGTACGCAGAGCCTCTGGTGTTCCTTCTCATTTCTTCACCTCACCCTGTCATGCATTAATGTGCTCCTGAAGTGACTCCTTTCATGAGCTGCAGGCCTGGTGATGTGACAACTCAGAGTTTCTTTACAATGAAAAAGCGATGGAGAGGGAGGGGCAAGGAGCAGAGCCGCTCTGGCAGAGCATCAATGCATTTGTAATGAAGACTCGCAGAAAGAGAAGGGATATCTTCCCATGAAGATATATATTTTTTTAATTTGGGGACAATTTGAGATCATCACCACAGAGACTTCTGCCGCCATCCCAATACAATTGAGGTCAACGATATTTGGTTTGTGGTGCTGTTTCCAGAAAAAAGAATGCCTAATCCGCAGACTTCACTGTGAAAAAATGCCCCGTTCAAGGAGGGAATGTGGTACGATTATCCCACCTCGCCCTTCTGTATGAAGACAGGGAATGGTGGGGGTGGGGAAGACAGCGCCGTCCACCGTTAGGCCGGTAGAGGAGGTGGTGACCGGGACAGGTGGGCACTTACAGACTAGATGCCGATGCTGATGAGTTTGGTTCGGTGCATAAAGCAACGCCAGCAGATCGTCTTTTACTGCGTAAAATGGGCTACGGAGAACTATTTATGTTTGTACATCTCCAGGACAGAAGTAGACCAGCGCTCCGTGGAGATGTGATCTTTTAACACAACATTATGTCAAATTATGTAGACAGGAAACATTCTGAATGCTGCATCATTTAAAACAAAACGGCTTACTTTGAATCAGGCTTCAATTAGTTCATTATCTGTAAAAAGCTGTAAAGATGTGGAGAGAACCATTATTTTCTTTAACTGATAATCTATTATCTTCCCAGAGTTCAAGATGCAGTTAAAGTGCTTGTTTTGAGGCTAACATTTGAGAGGCTGCAACCAGTGAAACGTTATTAGTAACATTCATTTCTTAAACAGTTAATTGGCTTTCAAAGTTGTGTTGATCCACACGGCTTCCACTGGCAGTTTAGCCACTTTGACAAGTCTTTCTCACACTCATCAATGTTGGATGTATTGTTTTTTCATGTCAGCGAGCAAACAAGCCGGTCTGCTGTGGAGGCTCTGGTCGGAGGGACCCTGGTGACACACGGGGGACTGGGTGGCCTCTGTTTGCCTTGGGGATTTCACGCTGTTCAGACAAGCACTTCAGGAATGTCCCACAATCAGACCCATTGGCTCCTGCTCAACTGACCCGCTGAGCCCTCATTGGCTCATCTGGAGGCCAGCTGTCTGAAAACACTGCCTTTGCAAATGACTCTCCCTTTGCAGTTGCATACAACTGTCACCTGCTGTCTGCTGCCTCGCCGTAGTGCAGACGCGGTGACTCATTCCGTACGCACGACCCTCGCCGCGCCGTCACCATAAAACAACGTGAGCCTCGGCCGAACAATGGGAGCCAGTCAGGACGAGGAGGCCCCCGGTTCCTGGGAGACCGCCATGACATGTAAGTGAGAGATGCTGCGTTCAGGGTAGATTCCTGTTTCCTAGCCAAGTTATTGGTCTGAGGAATGTAACCGCCTGACTACACTGTTTTTATGAGGCTCTCTTACTCTTTGTGACTACTTTCACTCCACAATTTGAATGATATAACCCTGCAATTTAAGCATTTATAAATAGAAATAAGGCTTTGTCCACAACAGTTAAACAAAAGCTGTTCCGCTCAGTCGATGGGTAAACAAATAAAAAACTGCTAAAGGGAGCTGAAATGAAGTCTTACTCTGAATAACGCTGAGTCCAAATAAGTGACAGTCCTTCAGCCTCAGGAGGTCACACACCTGGACCAACAGTTCCTGGCACAAGGTCTTCACCTGTGGAGAGAAGAGGAGGAGGAGGGTTGCTTTGTAAGATCATCACTTCGCCATTATATTACCAACCCAAACATACATTCTCACACATAACTACCCCAATGATAATGTCTGGTATCTCGTGTTATAATCCACCAAATGCATTTCAATTCAAGTGGGAAGCTTGTTTTCAGCCACCAACGGTGAAACATTGTTCACAGAACAGTTGTTATAGAACGGAAATAAATCAAACAGTCGCTTTTACACCACAAAAACAAAAACTGTGCTTCTTAAGTAGAGGCTTACAGCTGCCAAGATAGACGGACTACAATTTGTTATGAAATTTAAAAAACCTCCGACTGTATGAAATAGGTTGACAAGCTTATTCGTGTTCTTGCCTGGAATCGGATGTATTATAAATACAACAGCTTACTAGTTAGTGTAGCTTAACATCAAGACTGGAAACAGGGAAATCTGCTAGTCTGGCCTATTTGATGAATCTATATGAATTGTAAGGATGACCTGGGGGTCATGTGATGCTACCTTCAGACAGAACCAGATGAGGTGTTCCCTCCAGTTTTTATGCTAAATATTTCGAGCTGTAGCTTCATATTAAAAAAAAAAAAGAAGCAAATAAGTGCATTTCCAAAAATGTTGAACTATTCCTTTAATTGTGAAAAGAAACTATAGCAAAGACTTTCTGTTTTCACATCTTAATGTAAAGTTTACCTACAAAATAAAATGGATTTTTATAATAGTTGCACCCTCAGCGGTAAGGAGTGCTGTAATAGGTTGAGAGCATCATACTCACATTGACTATGACATTGAGTGTGTCGTCATTGGGCAAAAAAACACAGACACAGCGGCGGTCCTGCATGGTTTTGTTGTTGTGGAAGTACAGTTTGTTCATCTTCGTGTGGCTGGGATAGGACAGGCCCCTCCGCCTGCTGTCGGGCTCTGGGCCCTCCGACGACCACCACCACCACCACCACCACCAGTCAGCGTGTCCCTGCTTCAGCTGCAGCCCAGTACAGACCCGACAGCACCTCTGGGCTCAGCAGGCCAAGCAGCGCTCACAGGGCAGAGCATGGGGACCCGAGCTGCAGTCGGCCACTGTGGAGACACATGAGAGAAGCATTAAATTAGCATTTCAGAATGTTTTAGTCCACCAAAACAGTGCGACATGATTCTGCTTGTGTCCACAGATATGTGACATCACCTCCTCAGGGGAACGTGAGTGACTGCAGAGGAACATGTGAACATCTGTTTGGAGAGGAATTGATAAAAATGTAATGATGGCGTGAAGGAAACACAGATTCTGAGTGAGTTTGATTTGAACAGCTGTTAAGAAAGAAATCAGGGGTTTAGACGTCGGCTGGGTGTGACTTTGTTGGCTCAGTAAACCAAACAGCTCCTCAGTTTCCTCCTGGCGTCAGGTTTGTCAACCCGTTCAGATCTGTTGACATGCTCCTGGCTATTTGATTTGACTTCTTCACCATCTGCTGGCGAGTGTCAGACCGTAGCTTTGTGTTTGGGAAATGGAAGCAAACACGTTATTATTCTGCGGTGGTGTTGTTCTGAAAGAAATCCTTGGTTTTTTCACTAAATATAACAGAAGGCAAGCAAGAAAAGCAAAGCGTTTCCTGGAATGTGAAAGAACATCTGCACGCTGAATTTATGTGTTGGGATTTTTGAATTTATCCCAATTCAAATATTCACACTTCTGCTTCTAATTTATGACAGCAATGTTTTCCCTTATTCTCTACCAACAATATAGCTTTTTCTCACACACACACACACACACACACACACACACACACACACACCTCCAACATTAACAGTTGTCGTTTGAGCAGCAAATAGCTCCCAGCATGAACTGAGCCCGAGGACGTGTGAGCCCTTCAGAGGGTGTGAGAAATCTCAGACCAGACAAAAGAATGTAAAGGAACAATCAATCTAGATTATCACTTCTTCCTGTCGGGAGTCACTCGACTTGAAGCCGTGCTGTCATTACAAACAGATAGGACGGGCCACGTTACAGAGTGAAAAACTATTAGCATATAAAAAAAAATGCAATGAGAGAATTCAAGTTTTAACTGCGACACAGAAAAGCAAAACGCCGTAGCTACACACAAATAGTCAAATTCAAGTATCACTAAAATCAGTATATTTTCACTTGAATAAATGGGGAAACAACACCAGAATTACCGACTGCTCAAGCAGCAGCTTGGGCTGCAGGCTCGGACTTCTGCTGCAACGTCAGAAAGTGCTTTTCAGACTAAGTGCCCATTCAATACGCCTGCTGTCGACACACAGCGCTGCTTTGTTGCAGCAGAGACAGGGGGCATTGTGGGCAACGCGGCCATAAATACACATACTGTTGACATACAGCATCAGCTCTCATTAACGCTGGTCATTGGATGTGCAGTGTGGCGGCCAACCACCCACTCAGCAAAGTCTGCTGATGAGCCATGACCGGAGAGGCTCCCTGCGCCGCTGCTGACCTCGGCTAAACACCCCCCCGCATGGAGGCAAAAACATAGACATGTACATCTGATTGCACACATAATGACTACGTTCCCGCTCTCTTGCCACGACCATATGCCAGGTGCTACTATGGAACAGCTGTGTTTGATGGTAGCGAGGTTAATTAGAAGTGAGATCCACTAATACTAATTGAATCACTGCCTCCATCACTCGCTTTCCCCCCAGAGACGGAGAGTGACGCCTGAGAGCTAACACAGATATAATATTTGTACCATAGATTCTCAATGTTTCTATTCAAAGCATTCATTCTAAGCTTTGAATCTCAGCTGCTGATTTTCATGTTTTTACGGCTTTAGATTCATATTTACTGCACAGACATATTGTATTACTATACAGACATGAGGCTGGTATCAATCTCCTCATTGAGGCTAATGTTTGACAGGGAAGTGAACGGGTTTATATACATTAGACTTTAGGATTTTATTAATGTTGTCTTCTTTATCCTTTGTATTGAAACGCAGCGTCACACTTCTGTTGTTTTGTGTTAATGTCCTGGAAATCTGTGAACAAGGTGGAAACATTCACACATCCAGTTCAATCTCCCCGTAGAAACACTAATGGCCCCTGACGTGGGCTCGGCTGAATTGGTATCATATTGCGTTTCCAGCCAGAAACATGATTCCCGACTTCCACGGACACACATCCCACTCACGACTCGTTTATTACATCGCTGAAGGCTAACGGTGTAAGCGGACCCCTATGCTGGTCTCTCCTGAAGAGACAGGGAGAACTCAGACGTAACGAAGTCATCACTGATGGCTTCAAAGCTCTATTATGTCATGTCTGGGCTAAACACCAGACAGCGCCACAGAGGGCACGTCCACTGTGAAATTAAAGGCTGGATTCTCTTACACGCTGTGTGAGATAATGAAATTACTGCTGCCCCCTCCACTTTCGCTGTCGTGCAAAGTGTAACGCAACACTAAAGTCCATCTACAGCAGCCGACGGAGCTTCCTCCTGCCTTTCAAAGCGGTGTCAACGTGGCAAACCTCAGAGTCACCATATCCCACACTGGGACGCAGAGAAAGGGCCTTTGTCACACCTACAGCTCTCTCTTCCTCCGGTCACCACGCTGATTCACAGGTTCAGGTACAGCATGTGTGAAAGCTAAGAGAGCGCAGGGTGATGCATACACAGCAATGAGAGAGCAGGAGAGAGGCAGCGCTCGAAGCTTATGCATGAAAAGGAAAAAAAACTGCTGCAGTCAGGAGAATTCCTCACTAACATCTGCTTCTCATTCCAACAATGCAGCCTTTGATTCCCGATGCACACAACGAGCAGCACCGCCGCCGCCGTCTCCATGCACCCGCATACAGCATCCTCCGACAGCATCCCAACCTGCAGCAGCACACATGCACCGTAATCCAGGATTCACTTCCACTGTGTTTGCTTTGAGAACTACGCGGAGCAGTCAGGTGATCGCTTAGTCGATAAACAGAAGAATAATCTGAGAAGAAGACATCTGAAGGTTGGAGGATTGACATTTTATGGGATCAAATGACTGACTGAGAAAATATCCAGCAGATTTTTTTCTGAAGCCTTATGTCTTTTGCTGTCCCTCTGTTGGAGTTTGGTATCTTTTTATGAGCAAAATAATCCCCATATTTATTTGTCCTCTCCTTTAGGTTTAGGATTAGAGATGCAACAGACATCACCTTGGATTTGAGAAGCTGGGGTGGATACTTTTCCACTATTTTATATACAAAATGATTCATCTAGAAAAGAATCGTTAAATTGGATCATCTGTTGTGTTGTGCTTGGAGCTGAAACAATAAATAAATGAATTAATTAATTCCCCAAACCTCTAAACAACACCTGTAAGTATTTAAAACTTCCATCTGACAGAAGTCAAGAAAAGCCACAAAATAAAACAAAGTTATGTCTATACCATACTCACAGAATGAGCTAAAAGCAGACGTTTACAATGGGCTGGGTGAACGCCGCAGAAAAGACAAAGCAAGTCCTCATTTAGAAAAGCAATCATATGGGAGGAAGCCTGTTTCTTGGGCTGCAGATTCACAAACTGCCCTGCTAAAATATTTAAAGGGCTCCCTTTCAAAGGTCACGACTTTTATAAAAATAGTGCTAACGGCTGGAACTGAATGGGAACTTTTTTGACCCCCCCTCGGTTCACTGCCAAGAAATCTGTTTATTCAGCTGATGAAAAATGCTGCTGAGCTGACGAGTGCCTCTAAATCACAAGATGGCATTAGCCTTCACGTCGGGACGTCCCTTCTCTGGGAAACGGAGGAGCTGTTAAAAAAATAAACAGGAAAAAGCACTGGTGGGGCGACGTGCTTGACCACCCGGACCAATAAATCGCAGATCATCCAGTCGGGTCGGGGTTAGCTGTTGGAAACATGCTCGTACGCGTAGTCTACTTGGCAAATAACGCGGTTCTGACTGCGATTATGTCTTCTTACATCTGACTTTCTCTGCTGTCAACAGACGGTGTAAACAAACCTGCTGATATTAATAGAGCCTGGAGGCATGTAGAGCTGCTCCCTCATAAATACCTGGATGTTATGTGTGTGTGTGTGTGTTTAGCCTTTAAGCCTAATCTGAGAAGCAGAGGGAAAACACACTGCAGCATTTCTGATTCCCATGATTCCTTGCACATAAGGTCGTCTAACAGATATCCATCCATTCCCACTGAGCTGAACAGGGAGGATAAACGATATGTTCAAACACTTTAAAGACTGATCTCACCTTGATGAAGTGTAGGATCTGAATTATGGTAATTATCCACATACCACAAACCCCAGTAAATATAATATTCGTTCACACTCAGTATAATCTTAATGTTTGCTCATACAAATCCAACATTTGAGAAGCAAAGGCCTTGTTGTCCTCCTCCATCAAATGATGCTCATTAACCTCTAAAGGTCAGGCCTGTACACAGCACGGCACAGTAATGCCGTTATGTAATTCACAAAGAAAAGTCCCGGAATTGGATGGTGGGTGGCCTCGGGCTAAACCACAACGCACATAGCAAATGCGGCTGCAAGATTAACCATATACTGAATCCTCTGGAGAGGCTATGTCACTGGAAATGATTTTTTTTTTTTACATCTTTTAGCTTTTGACTTTCCATCATCTTTTGTCCAGGAATGACTACGGATTAAGAAGCTGGAGAGCCTCCCTGCACGATGAATCACTCTCTTCTCGGTGGAGATATAATTATGAGAGTGACAGCAAAAGTCTCGATGGCAACCTTGAAAATGCCAACGCACCAGCTTCTCCGCCAACAGCCCTAGTGGAGCGGTTTGTTTAGGACTTGTGGCAAGAGCTATCAGTGTGCAGAGATGTGATGTGACATCGCTGCTCATTCTCGCCAAAGGCTTTATGGACAGATACACGTTAAAATCAGGATCAGGGCTGGGGATCTCACACCTTGTTTTTGGATTCTTGGTGGCACGATTCGATTCATAATGTGATTCATAAGGTATACCATGTAGTCCAGCCCAATGATGCAAAACCATTTATTCGTATTATTATATATATAGTTTGATGAATTGCAATATGAAAAATAAAAGGCAGGTAAGCTAACTCACTGCCTGCAGACAGAAAAAAAGGAAAGTTACGGTCTTTGGCAATATTGATCAGCAGTACTGGCAGAATGTTATCCACAAAGCTATCCAGCTATAGGTCTTCTGAAATTAAAGACCTGCTATGTCACAGTTGGCTGGCAGTGGCGTCCTGAGTTCAGCACTCTATGGATGATGCAATACAAACTACATCATAGTAAACTTCACTAAATCAAAATGTCATTGTTCTAGAACTCCTGCTAGCTCTGCTCCACCACGATGTTAACATAACAAAAAGCTATGTTTGAGATCAATAATCGCATTAATTAATAAGTGTAAATCGACTTTATCCTCACCTTATTAAATATAATCCCATACTTTTATGTGTAAGGAACGATCAGGTCAAACATTTGACAAATATGTTAAAAAAAAAAGCTCAAGCTGCAAAGTTCAAAACCCGATGAACTCGGCGAAGAACAACTTAAACTTGGTTACCTATGGAATCATTATTTCAACATTCATAACATCTGGCTTCCATGTGGAGTGAGGACACACACACACACACACACACACACACACACACATCTCAAACTGCCAACACTGCCAGACATGTTAGAACAGAGTCAGCAGTTGCTCCCTTCCCTCCCTGCATTCAGCCTTACTTGGGCCGAGCATGCGTAACCCAACAAACTAGGAATGGCAGTGCAACACACCGCGGAGACGTCAACCCGTCCATTACGCATGCTGGAAATAGAGCAGGCATCCTTAAAGGAGAGGGTTAAACAAAGAGGGTTAAACAGTGAGCAATTATAGCAAACCTCCAACCAAACCCTGTTGTTTTGTTTCTTCCCTTTTGACAGAATGAATTGTTGCAGGTGATCTGATCGTTATTCATTGTGCAGCTTTTCTTCTAGCACACACACACACACACACACACACACACACACACATACACACACGCCTGAGGAGAGTCACAACACTGTAAAATGTGCAGAAAGTTAGGGCAGCATTTCACGATATGGGGAAAAACTCGC
Source organism: Chelidonichthys spinosus (assembly GCA_029853015.1). Taxonomy (NCBI): domain Eukaryota; kingdom Metazoa; phylum Chordata; class Actinopteri; order Perciformes; family Triglidae; genus Chelidonichthys; species Chelidonichthys spinosus. The sequence continues at coordinate 1,116,190 of CM056833.1, forward strand.
CCAGGCACTTATTATGTAATGCAACGGTAGTGCCACCATTTCCTTTAACTCCCGCCTGAAAATGACCTCGATGGAAACCAAGTAAAGATCATGTAAGGTAATGATAAGGACTGATTGTTCGCTCTACACCAAAACCTAAACAAGATTTACAATTGGAAATGCAACCGTGACACTAAAGTTATAAATATGCTGCAGGGAACTATTCCTAAACTCTGGTGTCCTGGTATTACTGACCCAGGACTGGACCCGGGTCTCGGTAACACGTCTACCTGCAACCAACCAAAACCAACACAATATCCTGCAGGAACACTGAGAGCTGAAGTAAGGAGCATGTGAGATAATATCCTCGGGGGATGCTGGCAGGTTAAAATCTCTCCACTTCCTTGAAAAGGACTCAAGCTTCACTAAGAGGGCCAAAAAACACAATCCAAGGAAAAGACACGAATGCAGGAAGAACCGAGCCATTTTCTTTCTCCTGTTCCCGTCGGTGCACTTGAGACACGGATGTGACGAGTCATGCAACGTCCCTGCAGAGCCATCCCTGTTGGTGGTTTTCTGCAGGTCTCAAATGGACATACAAACACGAGGATGATCTTTAAAAAGCACCCCTCTCTGGAAATGTTTATCCTGCGATACACGTTTGCATCCAAAGGTGATATGAGCGGGGAGCCCAGGGCACTATAACTTACACAAAGAAGTACTTCCGACTGCGTACACACCCACATACTGTAGACACGGTGGAGATAGCACATGCAATTGGACCGCAAGTGATAGAGTTTCTCCTTCTTTATGGCAATAACAGTAATCTCATCCACCCACAAGCCTCACTTAGATTGTCCCGATACTCAAAACGTGGTTCCTCTTACATTTTATCTTCTGGCAAAAAGGCAGATTGGGAGATAAATTCAGGAGGCAGCATTTTTATAAACAAGCTCCTGAAATCCCCTCGTGGCGTGATTGAGGCTTGCCTGGGAGAATTTGCATAGTGAGGAGACGATTATGTAAAAAGCATATAACAGGTTATCTCCAGTTACCTATGTATAGCAGCACTGATGCTTTCTTATTCTGCTCTAACAGTTTTTTTGTATTCACAGCGTAGTTATAGCATTAGGGAAAGCCGGCCCCTAGGCTAAAGATTCAGTTGAGCTTTGTATGCTGAGTTTTAGAGAGGAAATCGCTGCTAAATTCAGAAGGAAAGCAACAGTTCCAGCACTCACTGAGAAGTAGATTTAAATGGTAATGTCAAATGTCAGATCAGAAGTAAATGTACGATAAAATGAAGGTTAAAATCCCAAGAACAGTGGGGGGGTGCCTTGTGCAATTATGGGCCATCCCATTACGCATTCCAACGCAGATTCATCTGAATGAGTCACCGACACACATACCAACCATCTTTGTTCACACGTTTCCTTTTTTTGTTTCCTGCTCAGGGAGCGCTCTTCCTGTCCAGACAACACCTGAACCATCTCTCTCCCGTTCGCTTCGTTTCAACACCACGACAAGACAGCGCCACGATCACAAAAACAACACCAACATTTTCATGTCACGATTATCCTCGCCCAAAAATAACGGTGATTTACAATCTTCCTCAAAAACCTCCCTGTATCACCCCATCGCTAGCTGGCAGGTCAAACACTGTATGCTGGGGAATGGGCCACACAAGGTGGCTGATTAGTGGACCATGTGTACTGGATGAGTTTCAAGTAGCAACCCGTACACTGGATCCCCCGGACTTCCTGTGTCGGACAACAAACATCATTGTGCAACAAATACAAAACTATACGCGACATTCAAAATCTATTTACATGGACGACCTCTTTGCAAAGGACATTAAAACAAGCAACCACGGTGGCACAAAACGGAGATGACAACAGCATCCTCTCTGCTGAAGTGCCCTTGAGCAAAGACACAACTTCCCCTACGACAGCTCCGGGCAGAGCTCAACGCGTGACCTATGACATCTCTGGAAAGAGAGCAATTGCACAAGTAAGATTATTGTCATAATGAACACAGCTTACAATGAGCCATTACCTTGTGTTTCCCACTGATTGCTCTCTTGTCTAATATTTAAAGGGGGGGGGGGTGTTGACATTCCTGAGTGCTGAGAAAACAACTTTGTTCAAAGGGAGAGAAAAGGGGGGATTTTGCATGGTTCACTCACACATCATGTTGGGCTGCTCAGGACGTGCACGTCTACTTGGGGGGGTAGAAGGTGACGTGGGGGGGCATGGCTGGCATGGCAATTACACAACAATAACAAGGGTTTGCTGTCTGTGTTGGGTTTCCCAAAGAATGTCTTAATATACATTTACTATGATGCTAATACGACGTATTTCCCATGAGGGCGCCAGGTTGGGCAAAGTTAGTACGTAAGGATGACGTGATGAAGCTAGTAGGCTACAGGATAACACCAAGAAGTGGGCAAACATTTAAAGTTTGAAAAACAAATTAATCAAATATCCTACTTTATCCTACTATACGTCATGTTAAAGACAACATTCCTCACAACACAGACAGAAAAAACCCTCGTACTCATATTTCATGGCAACATTCCCGATCAAATATTCAGCATCACCGTTGATGAAGCAACTTCAGAAGAAGAAAATACGCATACACACCGATACACACATCTAATTAAAAGGTTTTAAACGGATTCCAGTTGCTGTAATGGCGACATGTTTTAAAGAACCGTTAACATTCCCCAGCGAAAGGATTTAAAAAAAAAAACGGGATAAAAAAAAAGCTCAAACTCACCTTTTTTTAAGTGACAAAACAAGTTACTCCTTTATTTAAAAAATGAAATGGTGTTAATCCGAACGGGTTAGTTTTTAGTGTCGTTCTTACAAGAAGACTGAAGGAAAAGAAATCCACATTTTCTGGGGGAAATACTTGGATAAGTTTCGGGGAAGAGTCGCCGTTCTTGCCGCCTTCTGCCGGAGCCACATTCTGTCCCCGCCGGAGCTCTAACAAGTAGATAGGAATACATGTGCGGCGGATGGACGCGGGGAGGGGAGCGGGACGGAGATACAGGTCTGTTCCAATCAATGACGCTCACGTAGTAATCACAGGCAACACATAGGATTATATAACATCAAAATATACCCAGTTATATACTTTACGTTGTTAGTGTGAGTGTTTATGCCCTCTGATCTCAAGAATTGCCTCGTGGCTCCCCCCATATGGAATACACACTTGGTATCGCCCACAGCCGCCTCTCATTCCATTCCTCCGACAGTTGGACTGGAACTCTGCCGCATTAATTCTGTAGTCGGCGGGGAGAAATAGTAACGGCGTCGCCCGTATGCGGAGGTATTAAAAGTTTTGAGATGTAGGGCAGTTTATTTTAACAACCGCATCACCAACACTCTGCAGCTGGGCTGCTTTTATATGACCTTCTTTTTTTTTTTTACCAAGATAATTACATAAAAAAATGTAGTAAACCCTACATTTTTCACAAGGATGAAGGAAGGAAACCAAGAGCCCATTATAAAACACCGTTTTATATGACGTACAATTATCATAATGCAACGGCCTACCATAAGATGACTTTAAAGTTAATGAGAAGTCAGATTTTAACTGCATTTATATATATATATATATATATATATATATATATATATATATATATATATATATATATATATATATATATATAGAGGTCTAAATTTGCAGCAGGGTAAGTGAGTTTTGTTGCATCAAATTCAAACTTTAAATCAAAAGTCAGTTAAATGAAGTCATGTTAAATAGAATCCACTGAGTATCAAGAATTTCCACGTAATCTTTATTATAAATGACATTTCAGAATCAGATTTATTGCCAAGTGCATGTATAACAACAAAAATGAAGAAAAAACAAGTACAAAAGTCAAGAATCATAAATGTCAAATAGGGGAAACGAATGGTTGGAATGAGCAAAAGTTTTGTAGCATATTTTGAGTCATTGATTTCCCAGAATAAACAAGCAGCTGCAGACCGTCATATTTTTGTACTCTCTAACTTCTAGTTAAAACGAGAGCCAGGAAGTAGTTAGTAGGGAAACTAGGAATGTGGGAAGCCAAGAGGATGCTATTATATTAAAGCGCCGTTAACCGTAAGTAGGAGAAAAAAGTCAAGCTCTGAGTGGACACCAGCTGTGCCACGATAATAAATGCACACATGCTCCATTTCCATGTTTATGAAGATAGATTCCTTGTGTAGTGGACCCTTATGCCCCTGTCCTCCCCCTTCACCATGTCAGCCATCAGTTTCAAAGTGGGGAGCACCCCTCTTAGTTGACATGATGACCTGTAATTAGTTTCGGGGGCCCGGTCTCGACTCAAAACGGCCTGTCAGAGAGAGAAATGGAGTGGCAAACATGAAACGGGGGCATGGAAGTGTGCCTGGTCAAGTCGGGCTAAATCCCCTCTGGACAAGATTGCACGAAGCTTTGAAGTGACATCAGAAAGGAACCCGTGAAGAACAAAGCTACCAAGAGACCATTATCTTCAAAAAAAAAAAAACCTGCAGACCACAAATCCTCAACCCCTGGATCAGACGCCGGACTGATCAGGTTACTGCGAAAAGAGTCAAAATGTGCATCTTTAGTGGACGATTGGGAACGGCTATCACAAATCAGTTTCATTCATAATTTGTGTTCCCCCAGCACTTTTCCATGCTTCTCTAACCACACTCCCTTGCGTACTGTTCATATAAAGACTCTTTGTCTGCTGTAACGCACAAAAAAACTCTTTTCCAAACAGAATCCAAAACCACTGTAGCGAATGCCACCTCAAATATGACACATTTGACATGTTGCATGGCTTATATTCCCCATCTTCCTCCCTCTCAAACCGCAGAGTGCTTCCACTCTTTGTTTGCACCCCCCCGGCCCCCAGGACCCCCACCCCGGTGTTGATTAGCTGTCTCCGGCTGGTTGGTGGAGGTGGTGCAGCAGCGGGGAGCAGGTTACAGGCTTTTGGTTGTGGTAGTATCTGACTAATTGAAATAACTCCCTCTGTGTTTCCGTCTTCCCGGGGGGAGATGAGAACCCCCCCTCACAGACGTCAGACATGCAGCTCGCAATGATTAAAACACAGAGAAAACATTTATCATAACCATTTACTAAAGCTGCAAACAAACAGAGAGGAAATGTACGTTTTTGTGCGAACGCGTCAGGGTTCAGGATACATAATCCAGGTGACGAAGACTCAAAAACAGGCCTTAAACATTACACAAAGCCCAAACCAGCCCACACTCTTCTGGTTTGAGGTTTTCACAAGATTTTGGAAACTGCAACCTTTGCAATCTTATTTCGTTTTCGTACTTAATTGTATTGTGGTGACAATTATTGCATTTGGAAGGTGTTGTGGTGATTTTACTGGAAACCTTAATTCCTCCGCACACAGCAACATTTATGCATAACTGAACTCGATAGCCCTGTTATTTATTTATTTATTTATTCATGTTTGCTTCAGAAGAATGCTTGTAAATTGCTGCAGTTTATTTTTGGAGCTCGGAGGTGAAATCCAAGAAGCCGTGAAGCCAGTCAAAGTGCAGCGTTTTGGTGCTTGAGAATACACGGCAGTGTTGCTGAGCGCTGGAGGGTGAAGAGAGGCAGGAGACTTCCTGGCTGTGAGTGCCAGTGGTCATGTTTAAGATGTTTTAAGTTTGAATTTCCATTCCAATCCATTCTGATGCAATAAGGCAGATGGCCGGCCAGTTGGATCCTTGATTCAATCTTCTCTCCCCTCGGGGAAACAGGGGAGGGGTCTCTGCTCAGAGAGGTTACAGTGAAAACAAGGTGCACTATAGAATCCTGTTGCCACAACCGAACAACAGTGGAAAAGTTTTTTCGGACGGACTTCCTCATCTTGCAATATTGTAAAGTGAGTGCGGTCGTAATTCTAAAGCCCCTGGCGTGCTGTAAAGTTAGCCGAGGAACAGTGGAGGATCCCTGCGGGCAGGCAGCGAGATGAGGGCATTGATCTGAGTTATTGTGCCAAGGCCCCTTTTCAGATGCTGCCTGAGAATGCATTAATTCCTCTCCGTGGCACCAGAAGTGGCATCGTAAGCAGAAATAATGGAGCAGAGATGAGACAGCCTGTTCTGTTGTGCAATTATCGTACACGCAGTGCAGCTTTTGACAGCAAAATGTCCCAAAACTCTCCGAGTATTTTCCCCGTTTCCCCTCTAGATATGAACATTCTTTGTTAAACGCAATTCACCAACAGCACTTTTTCTCCTCCTCCTCCTCCTCCTTGTTTCACAGAAACAATCGCTGCTGTATTTGCTGAGACAAAAGCGAGAACGTTCAAGTCACACTCACATCTGCACAGTCACCAGAGAGGAGAGAGAGAGAGAGAGAGAGAGAGGGAATATAAACAAAGGAAGAAAGTGAGAGAGTAAAGGACGGGGGTGGAGGAGAGCGGTCACCAGATGGTACAGTGCAGAGAATACACAATGGGAACACGACACTGGATTCGTTCACTGTGTTGATGTAAGCCCATGCTGCAGTAGCATACGTAGCTCACATGTAGCATTGCATCAGGACAAGCATCCCTTTAATACTGTGTGTGAGGTTGTATTTATAGAAACGTAGATCCAGTATATTGGCAGGCCTTCAGTGTTGGGGGGCAAAGGGTTTAGAGGAATATTTGTGTTAATCCATCCATTCTTATCCTGCTAAGTCGCGGGAGGGTCGGTGCTGATCCAGCTCACATTTTGGGGCGAAGGCGGGCTTCACCCTGGACCGGAGGGGTCACCGGTCCATCACAGGGCTGACACCGCTGACACGGACCGCTACCAGTAACCCATGTCTGTGGGAGGAAGCCGGACTACTCACGCTAACCTCCATCCAATACATTCACACGAATGTTCTCTCTTAAAAGGAGACAAATGTTTTGCATTATTGTGGTTTATTACAATCTTGGTCTTGCTTTTTGCCATATTTTCTATGGGCCATGATAATACTGCACTCGCCAAAGGTAATAAAGCTGCTGTTGACCTGTTGTCCAGTACGGTAACTTTATTTAAAACCTCGGAGCGCGTGCGACGTGAAACTGTCACGTTGCCATATCGGCAGTTCCTTTGGTGAGCATCATGTCATAAACGACCAAAGCATAAATAATCCTTTAATTATCTTTAGATAAACACACCTGCCTCTTCGTAAAGATCCTGTGAGATTCATCAGCACATTAGTGAATAAGTGAATATCAGTGATGGTGAGGAATACAGCAACTAGCTGGTGTTACATTATGATATAAAACGCTGAAAAACATGTTTTGATGGATGAAACAACAACTTATATTTTGTTGGCATCCAACGCGCTCATACAAAAGAGACCCCTGCTTGCGTCGTTTTGCAGCCCTGAGGAAACCAGGATAAACATTTAAACCTGTGTGTGTTTTGGGTGCAGAGGCATGTTGCTGTGTTTTGAAACGCGAGCTACGTGGCTAATGTAGCAACACGGGGTCGCGCTAGGAGACCCGAGTCAACGCGAGCCAGATCCAAGCACCAGCTGTCATACCTGGCCCTCGGCCCCGAGCGTTCACACGGCCTCCTGGCAGGCTGTCAGCTGGGGGGGGGGCACTGCTTCCCTCACAGTCATCTCCATTATAAAGAAGAGCACCCGTTTATTCAGGGAGAAGCTATTCTGGAGGCGTCAGGTTAAACAACTTCTGGTGTGAAAGACATAAGAAATTACAACAGAAGAATCAAAGAACATATAAAACATAGAATAGAATAACAATAAAAGATACATTTGGTAGAAATAACTAAAATAAGTGACATGGTGCATGAGTAACAGAAAAAGTCATGAAAAGTTGCATGTGATATTTTGTCAAAGTGATATTGCAGATGGTTGTGATATTGTTGTTGTCAGTGTGGGTGTTTCTGCTGTCGTTACAGCAACAGAAGGGCGTCTCGCGCTTCATTTCCCAGCGATGTGTGGATCATTAAAGTAGCAAACACTTTGAATACATTTCCATCCTCATAAAACATTTAAAGACATTTTATTGAAGTATTTTAACATGCAGTGTTTACAGCCTTCTTCTCAATCAGCACTTTTCCCCTTCGCAGGCTTTCTCAGGCACATTCGCATGTTACCACCAACCGTTCAGATCAGTGGGAACGGCAGCAGACACTCCAGTCTCTAGTTAGAAGACGAGGAAGCATTTTTCAACATTTCCAGGCCAAGGACCCCAAAGCCCTAGAGACCTGGCGGAGGGACCCCCTATTACATGTCATATAATGTTCCTTATTAAACCTGCCAATGATAATGTGTAGTGCAGCCTATAGTGCCATGTATAACAGTACTTTGTAATGATGGGTGGATACAATGCTGGTTGACAGAATCATATCTTAATTCTATTCAACACATAATATTAAACCAACAGGGAGATTTAGATTTGCTTAATATAGGTTGTGTTCATGTTAAGGTGGATTTTTGGATGTATTTAAATGTTTTGGTTGAAAAAAAGTTTGGGGTCAAATAATTTCGGGGACTCCCTGCAGTAACTCTGCGGACCCTGTGGGGGTCCCAGACCCCCTGTTGAAGATCTCTGAAGATCTCAAGATATTCACGTAAACAACATTTTTGCACCATTTGGCTTTATTATGTACATCAGGTCATCTTTTCCAGAATCAGCCCTTTGCACTGAGCATCCCTGTCATAAACGGGTATACGTGCTAAATTATTAAATCTAGGTATTGAATGCAATCCTGCGTAATTGCAGGATGCACGATTTATCTGCGCTTGGCCCCGTGTGTGGCCCCCGAGCACAAAGACGTCCGGACAGGGAGAGCATCGACTACGGAGATAGATGGCTAATGGAGCTTTTTTATAACAATCGTAAACAACTATCGATTTCCTCTTCCTCTGCCGGAGTCGGTTCAACTTCACAACCAGAGATCAAGACTCGGAGTGGCTTGATGCCGGACGGTCGCAGCTGTTCTCTGTGCCTTTGAGCAAGGTTAGTGAGAAGGAACGGATGGATGGATGGTCGGCCGTCCTCGGCCTGAGGTCAACGGAGGCTTTTGTCCAGATTTTCGCCTGTGCTCGGCTTTACAAAGAACTCTCTCCCTCGTCACTGCGAGTCCCTGCAGAATGTAGTTATTGTAAACGTGTAGGAGTAAAAATAGCACACGGCCGAGCTATAAGATCTCAACACCTGGGGGCCGGTGCACAGGCCGCGACCTGCGCTATTAATAACCACCACTTTATTAATATTACGTGTTGTCTGGCAGCCAAGGTTAAAGTGTGTCAGTGAAAAACTCCCGAGCAAGCGGATGCCTTGTGACTGATGTCAAAAACAAGCAGGACACCTTGAAACCCCCCCACCCAAACGTCCATCAGCCACCCAGAGATACGGGCGATTAGCTGCTCTCTGAAAGACTCAGAGTTTAGTTTTACTTCCTAAACCGAGCGGCACATCCGGAGTCCATTAACCTGAATTAAGATGTTTACCTTTGGGTGAAATCGGCAGCTCTCAGTCAGCAGGGGTCATTGCCCCCCCCCCAACACAGGTCACCTGGCTGCTGCTGAGTCATAAATCACCTTGTCCAACATCTCGCATCGAGGTTTTTGTTTACCGGGCATCGTCACGGCGGGGATTAAGAATAACTGTTGTTGCCGTGTATCCGGGATAAGTGTTGATTGTAATCACTGATCCTTCCTGGGCGTAGAGGTCAGAGAGCTGGAGGCTGTGGAAAGGCAACAACCCCCCCCCCCCCCCAACTTCATCTCCTCCCCACCCCCACTGCATGGAATGTGCATGTATGTTTACTCCCCGTTGTTAACTGTGTATCTGCAGCACAAGTGTTGCACTAGCTGATGGACGATCCTGCAGAATAAATGTCATAAATATAGACAGAAAGGTGAGCGGTGGGCATTTGTTTGGTGTTATCAGATGGAGGGAAGTCTAAAGCAACTGTACAGGTGAACGGAGAATCTGAATGCATGAGCGGACATTAGTTAGTTAGTCTGAAGCCCATCCATGCAAACGTTGCGTGAAGTAGCTTGAATGAATCCGTGCTGGTCACTTCCTTGTGGGTGAAGTGAAACAAACTGTAAACAACAACACTGAGATGGTTTCACCTCCTAAAATCCATGCGGTGAACTCGTTAGCAAACAGTTTACACATCGCTCTCAGAAATGAGGGAAGGGCTGAGGTTCTGCCCACAACCATTTGCTTCGTGCATGGGTGTTTTAACCCCCCGAAGAAAAAACTGTGATTGTGACCCGTGATTGTTAAGGGTCAAGCTGCACCACATCAGCCCCCTTTAAAGGCATCATAAAGCAGAGGGGCTGCAGGACTATGGTCCTCGTGGCTCCGGGAGAACCTGTTTAACTAGAACCACGGTCAGGGAGGAGGAGCCTGGGATAAAGAGTCCACTTTTATAAAAACTTAGGAGGAGGGAAGGTTCTGGGTGGATCATTACAAGGATTCTTCCAGGTGGAACCTTTCATCATGTTTCTACCGTTTGTGTTGGGTTCTAGATAAAACCCTTTGAAGTTGTTAAAAAGAGTTCTTATGTGGGGAAAAGCCAAAGAACCCTATAAAGTTCTTACATTCAGTAACATTATTATCTGTTATCAGTAGTTTCTGTATTTGAGATCTATTTTTATTTTTCATGAACACAGTTGCCTGCTGTTTATGGAAACGACGCCGGGATGATGATGATGATGATGATGATGATGATGATGATGAAGATGATGATGATGAGAGCAGTGAGGCTGAATCACAACCACATTAAAGTTGCTAGATGATGCTAAAAACATCCTGAAGAGCCGAGGGGAAGTGTGAAATATGTGTAATCTGAAGCTAGATTCACTCATTTTTCAGATTATGCAAACAGCCTAAAAATCGAGGATAATCCTGAAGCGATCGCTGGTAAATTCAAGTGGTTTTCTAGTCATTCAAAGATTTCCTTGTTTTCATGGTCAAAATGCCCAGAGTGGACGGCGTCGTACAGATCAGAGATGAAGAGAACAGACTGTGTGTTTTTCTGATGTTCTCCCATCAGATGGGATCTGACGAGTCCAGCTCTGGTTTGTGGATCCGTCTCTCTCGGTCTCCTCGTGCCTGTTTTCCTGCAGCGGTCGTCCATCCAGCGACGCTGACGTGATATGAACAATATCAAAAGAGAAGCCGAGCTCCCGTCATCTCTGTGTCGTAACTCAGAGACGCTGTGGGGAGCGAGGGGCCACGGCTGGATACCACGGCACGAGAAGCCAAATGTCTCTTCTGGCACAACGTCCTTGAGCTGCTGGGATTTTATTATCTGTGCTTTGCAGTATTATCTGAGTCCTTGACTGTATCCTGTAAACACAGTCTACCATAAAGGACAAAACAGGATCAAATAGAGGACAGAGAGGAAAAACATGGAGAGAAAGAGGACATTTCAGTAAACACTTCAAGTCATTTCTATTCCTTTGATATTCTTGATTTGCTTGTTTTCATTTCTTTTTATAATTATTTTGTATATGTGTTGATGTTTTATGTAAACACGTTAATGACCTTGTTATTTAAAGGTGCTATACAAATAAAATTGCCGTGCCTATATTGACCACTGTGTTGAGAGGAAAAGGGAAAAGGCATATATTTACCTTCACTGGAGAGGTGTTTGGGTTTCGGACAACCTCGTCCAAAGTCCAGAAACTTCCACAACTTTCCCCCCAAAACTCTCTGTGACAGTCGAAACCGAAGCAGTGCAAACAGCAGTCTGACCTCACAGGTGCCGTTTGACCTTGGATTCCTGCAAGCGTGTCGTTTCTGTTGCTAGAACGAAGGCAGATTACGACGCCCGGAGGATTATAAATGCCGTGGACGCACGTCGCCAAGGCTGGGAAATGATCCTCGGCCGTTTCCCCCGTCAGTAACACTACAAACACCGGCGTAGACGGCCGCCCTCCCACACCACTCAGGGTGTTGTGTCTCCGCAGGCAGCAGATAGCAGCGCTGCCAGCTGGATTACATTTTTGCGTGTGAAGCGTCGAGGATTAGACAATGAATCAGCTAGAAATCACCGATAAGAGACGACTCTTAAATCCTAAATACGACCACGCTGAATTTATATAACGGCTCTGCTTCTCATGTTGATGTGACACCTGAGTGGAAGGATCTCTGACTCAGTGCTATTCTCAGAGATACTGGATTCATAACTCTATCTCGTTATTAAACTCTGTGTCACCTGATGACTAATGTAGATGCAGACGTCTGATTTCGGTGATTTCACCGGATGAAATGATAACTTTATCAGTCAGCATCCGGATGATCCATGCAGAAGGTGTGAAAGTTGAGCAAAACTTCCATCCGATCTCCATTCAGGAAACAAGCATTTTAAAAGTGATTTGCTTCCTGAATCAACCCGACATAAAGTTGGAATATTTTGTTTTCAGACACAATCCTCTGTTTATTCAATCAGTCATGGCGTGCAATGATTACCTGTGTGTCCCCATCAACCAGGTGAAATAATGAATTCATGCATAACATCTGGATTATACCCATAATGCTATACAAAGTACCATATCTTAATGTAAAGATGCTTTGCGGTCGGTTCATTGGTTTATTTTGTGTTATTTTTACTGTTAACGATCAGTGAATTATCAGTGGAAGTGTGTTTGTGAATACAGGGCCGTCTCCGGAGCATCATGTGTCCACACAAAGACGTGATGTTTGCATCCTAAGCATCCCTTTAAACGCATCGCTGTCATGAGAGGAGCTATAAATAGCGGCCTGGATGAACGGTTTCAAGGCCCTCAGGGTTGTGCAGGAGGCACGTTGGTCCTGCTGCACACCCACTGTTAAAGGTTTAAAGGTTTGGTTGTCTTTAAAACAGTGATTATGTGAGGAACAACAAAACAAAGAGATTCACCGCTGACGGGAACGAGAACAAATCATCTGTTGAGTTAATTAACAACTAATTGCATTTTCAGATTGATTTTTCCTTCCTGCCAGGGAGGCATTTATCTTCTGTTCATGTAGCTTTAAATTAAACTTTATTAAGTGAATTAAGGTCAACTTCATTCTGATTGCGTTATAGATGTTATTGATGTACGGTGATGCGGTTGTGTGTTCAATGACAAGCCCATATGTCACAAAATCAAATAATAAAGCAAAATAATTATGAATAAATTCTCCATAGAAGGAAGATAAGATGGGAACCGATGGCTGCCTGGAATTAGTGAAAGATTCATGATAATCTTTGATTCTTTAATGTATTACTTATTTAAACCAGTGTTATTTGAGCGGATGAATAATGACCGTCCTCTGAGGACACATGACCGGGGATGGACAACCCCCCGCTGGTTTCAGACAGCAGGTCATCCACGCTTCCTGCCCCTCCGGTTTGTTACAGTCGGTAATTGTACGGAGACGTGACATTGACGGAGTGCAGGGTCGTTCATATCTGACATCATGGAGGGGGGAGGGGGTCAGCGTTTACACTGCCCTCCCCCCCCCTGCTGCCCGTCAATTACATCACCAGCCTGATTACATCATCTCCCGCTGGGACTGGTGAGACATGCCAGCGTCTCCTCCTGATTGGTCCTCTGCGTCCTCCACCACAAGATGCTGTGAGATAAACTGGAGTGATGGAGAGGAGGCAGCGAGGAGCCCTTTGTTAGCGTCTCCATTATTATTATTATTATTATTCAGCGGGAGAGTTCAGCCAAAGTTAACAGCTTCACTTAAAGACATTTGATCTCAAGATGGGAGAAACGTCAGCTTTGATCGTGTGTTTCTCCCCTTCAGGTAGGGTTCGCGTGTTTGGAAAAAGTGCTCGGATATCGTGTTGCACATTCTGATGTTTAGCAATGATGGCGCTCGGTGAAACATCAGGAATAATTCATTGTTAGGGGAACATGTCCGTACCAGATTTCATGGCAAACCAACCAATAGTTGAGACTTTTCAGTCAAAATGTCAAACGTGAACTTCATTGTTGGCACTATAGGATCCATTCAGGGGACTCAGTAGGGGGATCATCCTCTGGGGATCATGAATCTAGGGATCCACATCCGGACCCCCAGACCCCCCCGCACGTCTAATTTTGGACACAACAGATATTTTTTATTCCTCTGTTTTATCGATTTGACATTTTTGAAGAAATAAAAATCATTCGACGTCCTGTTCTGGTCGACTCGTTTCATACGTTCAGCGTGGGCAGATTATTGTGTCAGTAAATGTCATCAAACACTGAAATTACAACAATCGAGGAAATTGCTTTTTAAATTATTCATGGCCGGCTTTTCAGAAGCCTTTTTTTTTTTCTTTTTTTAGGAGAAACAAAATGGAGGAGACGGCAAGGAGAAACAGGAAGTAAAGTGAGTCGTGCTCACTAATTTCACCTGTCATTACCCCCACGAATAAAAACGCCTGTTTAATCTGCTTTGCCATCAGCGGATGCCTCTATTAGAACAGAGAAACACACTGGAACTAATGGTTGGGAAAGATTGTCTTTTCATTCATTTAGAGACTCTCTCTCTCACACACACACACACACACACACACACACACACACACTAGAGCTTGCGGTGATGTGCCTGTTCTCTCTTGTGGTTTTATCGTCGGGTTTGATCTTTATTTGCAGCCTTTATTCTTTGAAAAAAACAACTTTTTGATGTGTGTTTAAAGCGTAAATAAATCCGGTCTTCTTCTTTTCCACGGGAATGCGTGATGACCTTACCCTCATTTTAAACACACAAAAGGCCGTTTGAAAGGAAACTCCATCGTCACATCTAAAGACCTTTTCCGCATCGATCCACCCGATCTCTCGAGATGTTTCGTGCTTCACAGGAATGAGCAACAGGCTTTACCGGAGGACGAGAGAGAGGAGACTCGAGCTCCATTAAGAAACTCATGAGTGGAAGTTTCCTGGCTGCTCGTCAGACGTAACGAGCAAGAGTTGTGATTCTCCAAAGTGAATGAAGTGAGCGTGGTGACTCACACTTCGCCTCCCTCGGTGGAGCCGGCAGGAGGCTCGCAGCGCAGCAGCTGCTTGTCTCAACAACATCCATAACACACAGCCGCAAACTGCTGACGCTTTTTCAAATCTATCAGGAGGACGTCTTGATCCTGCGGAGTAGCTCCAACTACCCAATAAATCCTCGGGGAAGGAAGCTGTCTTGTAGTCTTTTCATAGGATAAGTTACAAAAAGCATCATATAATAGGTTGAAATCAAGCAGGAATCCATAGAGGATATTTAGAAACCTCTTACTATTCAGTCAAAATCACCCCTGGGTTTTAATATCATGCAAATAATGGTCAAAAGCTACATTTTCCCCCCTTAAAGGGCCAGCGTGTTGCATTTAGTAAGATCTATTGACATAAATATATCATATTAATAAGTGTGAAGTTTCAGTTGGTTGCAATCCGCAACCCCAAGGTATGTTCACACCACGAGGGAGGCAAACACAAACTCACACCTTCACGGCAGCGATGTCACCAAATCCTACACACTGGCCCTTTAAATGTCCCAGTAAGAGACGTTAAAACCTGCATAAGCTGTTTTTTGGTTACAAAGGGCCGGCAAAAACAAGCCGTAAACGCAAAACAAGCCGTAAACGCAAAATTGACATATTATAATATTACCTGGTAAAGTTGGTACGCTGCAGATCGTTGCCTATTTACACATCCAGTAGACACGTTAGCAACATTAGCATTGAATTTAAGTCTTGATTCTGGCCATCTGATGACAATAAGTCCATAATTCACTCCTTCTTTTAGCTTCGTTTTGGTCTCCACCGACTCTGGAGGGAAATATCTGGCACTTAACCTGCTCTAAGCTAGCTTATTGCTAACCTTTTAGTTCTTTTGGCTGAAGGTAACTGCTGTGCCTGAAAATGACTACACAACGACGTCCTGTGTTTCAATCAGACATATTTGGTCACTTTATAGACAATAACAAGTTGACTAGAAGTCCTGCAGATACAAAAACACAATTATTCAAGAAAACCCTTGATTAGCAAATGAAGCCGTTAGGCTGCCTCCTACTTTCAGGCATTTAGACCCTCTAAGAGTCACACAGATTACGGCCTTCCTCGTTAAAACAAGTCTAAACTCTTGGCCAACCCCGGCACACGACGAGTAACCATGAAGTAAAACACAGAAGGACATTCCCTGTTCCTAAATAGATTAAAACACACCTGAGGGGACGTTCCCTCGTAGCGTCCTGGCGCTGAGTCAGCGCCGCCGCAGGCCTGTCAGGTGTTTACCGCCGAGCCGGAGGTTCCTGGCTTTTGATTGGCTTTCTGTTGTTGCCCCAGCGACGCAGCTCAACATCAACATGACAGGACACGAGAAGACAACATTTCTTAAGCTGAATCAGTGACTCCTGTGTTTATTCTTCTGCAGTTTATGATGGAGGAACGGTGATAAGGATGTTTGTTCAGTGGTGCTTCGTACGCCGGCGTCTACGCTGCTGCACCGCTCTACAGAGCCCACTGTAAATGTGTGGCGGCGCGTAATTACAGTCCTGCTAGCTGTTAAGTTCAATTCAAAGGCTTATTATTATTTTACAGCTTTGTCCTCCGTTGTAAACCTACTTTACTGTATCTGGCGGGACGGTTGTTGTCGGGGTATACAAAGACCAACAAAGGGACTTTTCGGGAGCTATTAATCCCCCGCAGGTCGGCCTGTTTCTCTGCCATCCGGTAATGGGCTAATTAAGGAGAACAGTAACCGAGGGAGCGCCACCCACCTCGTGAGCCCCGCTCTGGGAACCATATACCTGTTGGATGTCTGCTTCAAAGACATTTCTGTTTCTTTTTCTTCACGTTAACGACGTTAAGGAACCGCTCGGGCAGGTTTCCAACATAACCTTCATTATGAGCCGGTAGGAAAGGATGACCTCTGACTACTGTATATAGAATAGTGTTTATGAACTTTTTAATGATTTATATATCCAAGTGGAGCTACTGTCTATTAGCAGTAAATTTGAAATATTATTAATAAATAACACAACATATTGATGAGATATTTAAGAGCTGATCCGTGTGTTTTTCTTATATTATTGTTTGAGTTAAAAATTAATTGCAAATTCAAATTTTTTTCCCTCTCAAAGAAAAGAAAGTAATTTCCTCATCAGCCAATAGTAAAGGATCTGTCTGTATAAATGGGTTGGTTAATGACGTTTAACTGGGATTAGCACTATTAACCTTTCACCCTTAGGTTGTTGGTTCTACTTAATTATTTATTTTTTCTCGCCCCAAAAGAAAATGACCTCAGTGTATTATTTTTTAATGTTCTTATTTTCATGTTGAATTCAAAGAAGTGTAGCAGTGAATTCAAACACCCGAGATATCAGAGGAAACATTATTGACTTGTGATTGGTCACTCCGTCACCCTTATTTTTGGAAACACACAAAAGCCGTTTCTCCTCTTTAAAGACATTAGGCAATGATTAACTGGAGTCTGGTTTCCTCTCTGGGAGCCACTTCACCTCCGGCTGTTGTTGTGTGATCTCGTGCTGTGCGTTCACCCCCCCCCCCCCCCCCCATCAATAAATTACCTCACTGATCAAACTGAGCCCTCAAACAGGCAGCCAGTCAGCTTCAAAGCACCTGTAGACCCAGCTCCTCCCTCCCCCGTCTGTCCCCACTGAAACCAGCGTTACCATGTATTAACGAGAACCTTCCAGGTCCACCTACGCAGCACCTCGCTGCTCAACACCACTTCCATTTATGTTCTACTTAACCTTTCACCAAAGTGGATAAGCGTTATTATACAGATAAAAGTCCTGCATTCAAAGTGTGAGTTAAACACAGAAGTGAAAGTGACATTTACCTTTTAGACCGGGATTTAGGATTTAAAGGAAAGAATGAATCCATTTAAACTAAAAAGTGAATGAATTCTGTTTCTGAAATGACTGGAATCTGTTGCATCATATGCTTGCCTGGAGAAGAAACTTCTATACTTTGGCTCTTTGCAAGCAATTCATTGGAATGAATTAATTGGAAGTTTACCAATTAAACACTCACGCTTATCCCTAAAATGAGCAGGCTGCCAGATAACATTGTCCCGTACCTCCTAGAGGATTAATGAGACCTGGGATTCATTAATTGCATTAGTTAATTAAAAGAAGGCAATTAAACACTTTAGCTACTGTTGCCAGGTGGCTGCGTTCAATCACTGCAGAGCGCATTGTTTGCTTTGCTCCAGGCAACACAGTTTTTGTTTCTGCAGCCAGTCTGGCACCAAATCTGGAGGCCACAGGCTTCTGTAAACAACCCTCGCCTGTCGATATGTTTACAGCTTTCCTCCTTAAAAAAACCATACTTCATTGTATCCACGCTGCTCCTGATAATAAGCCCCCGCAGGGTCACGACGCCTGATCTGAAAGCCAGCTGAGGTCATCCGCTTCCTGCTAATTGTCAGGGAGATCAGTGTGGCAGCGGTGATAAACTGGGCCAGGAAACTGGTGGACTGGGAGCTGCAAAGTGGAGCCGGGGGCGAAAGGGGGAACCGGGGACACGGTGGGTTGGAAGAGATGGTGGTAATGGAGATGGTGGTGATAGCGTCGGGAATTATGCTGCTTTCTCTATCGCTTACAAGTCTTCTCTTAAAAAGAATGCAGCTCCATCGCTGCTTTATTTTCGTCGTTCCTCCACTTTCTATTTCAGGCTTTTAACGCTGCAATTTTCTCCTTCCAAAACAAAAGCCTGCATGCCTCTTAAATGGCAGCGCTCCTGATTGGCCACATGAGGAAAAGTCCCCACCACCTGCCTTTCATGCTGAAGCCACAAGACAATAAGAGGAAACTACATGATCTTATCTGGCGGTCAAGGATAGGGAAGATTAAATCCATTCCGACCCGGGGGGGCTCAGGGACAATCCTGCATTCACGGTGCTCTTTCTCGTCTTTCGGGGTCCTTGCTGACTCTACAGACGCAGGAACGCATTACAAACAGCCCCTGGAACGACGCGTGGAATAAACACCGCACATAACCAGAACCAGATGTTGAACCCGGAGAGCTGATCCCGCTCTGGATTGGGCTGATCCCCCCAAAGCGTCACTGAGGCAAACCAGCTCCAGCTTTAGTCCTTTAGCAAAACAGGGTCTCTTCCTGTGCCTCACAGGAGCAACTATTCCTGTTCCGAGGCCCTTTGTGATGCAATGTATGCGTTTCATTTCTGGGATATCGGTGGCGTGAGGCGGCTGAAGTGGCGTCTGTGAAGCGAGGCGGTGACTACGAGGTGTGTTGCTGAAGCTAGCGTTGGCCTGTGAGCGACCCGAGCTGCGGTCCAGAATATTTTTCTTTTACTTGACCGGCATATGACTCAGATTACAAGAGTGCAAGCACACATAAAACAAAACTGAGCATCTACAGCGAGCTAAATGCTAACATTAGCATGCTTACATAACAAGCGGATCTGTAGGCATGACGTTTACAATATTCACCATCTTAGTTAGCGTGTTAGCATGCTAATGTCACGCCAAACACAAAGTGCATGCTAAAAAATAACTATACTAAAAAAATATTCCAATTGCATGTGAATTTTCCATCTAATTTTATTACATGAGTTCATAAAGGGTCACATTTAACTGCTTTCATGTTGAGACAGTGTGAGTAAATTAAATCAACTTTAATTAATTAGATTAAATGAATGCAAGCTTCGTATTAAGTTTTACATGTGAAGTTAAGGGGAACTTTTTTGTGTTTATTCAACATTCAAAGTAACATTAACTTGATTTGTTTACACTAATCATATTTAACTTATGTACATGTGTTTATAGGCTTCAAGAAGCTTGTTGAGTCATTGGTCTAATCAGGCTAATGAGAGTCCTATTCTGCAGGTATTTGGTCATAAACATAAAGTTTTAGAGCTGCTAGTGGTGTGAGAGGAAATATTAAGGGCTCACCAAAGTTATTACAATCCATCCTCAGGGAGAAATGAAATGCCTGGACCAAACTGCATGGCAATCTATCAAATAGTTATGAGATATTTCAATCTGGACCAAAGTCAAAAGGCTTATCCTCATATAAACATAAACTCTGCACAAAATGTATAATTCAGAAATAAATGATCTCAAGTCGGCTAATGAAGAAATATTCTGGAAAGCACAACAAGCATGGCTTTACAAATTGAATATGTTTCCTGCATGATAAATAATCCAAAACTAATACTGATGAATGTGTTTAGAAAGAAGTACAATTCATTTTTCAACATTTACAAATTGAGTTGCAAATTATTAACTGTATTTGTTTTACATATCTGCATGTGGCAACTGAAGCATTATTTATGTTTTTTTGTGGTAATTCTTAGTCAACTCACAGTATTGTTTGAGGTCAAGTGGAGAATCGTAGGTTTGTTTAAATATGAATTATTGAAAATGTACATTTTTCATTGTCTTTGGTAGCAGAATCCACTTTCTGGATTTATAAACGTTTCGTGGAAGTATGAACGTATTTTCTGGGAGTTTGAAATTGAGATGCACTTAAGGAGACAACAAGGCCGTGGATATTTTGTGAGAACCTGAGGTATTAATGACAGTCCATAAATCTGGAGATGAAAACCGCGATGGCTGTCTTGGCAGGAGGAACATGCTTTTGTTGTAACTCAAAACTGGTTATGGTTTGGAGAGGCAACAACCCTGTGGGATCAGTCTCCATGGCCCGCGTATATTTTCACTGAAAACAACAGATTTTCACATTCCGCAGCATCATTTATTCATCTGACAAGCATTATGGTTTCAGGCTTGCGTTATTAGATGATGCAAATTTCATTCCCCTCGGGTGGAATCTGGCTCGTTCTGCGTGGGTTTTTTCTCCTTCTTTCTGTTCCCTGGATGAAGTTTTGAAATGAACTAGTTGGTCCGGACCTCGACTGGATCCGCCCTCGTTCTCCGGGAGGGAAACTGCTTCCATTCCTCTTCCAAAAGTGAGATTTAGAGCCGCAGCTCCGGCCTTGCTGTTACACAGCCGGCGGTGCTCGCATGCTGACGTTAACTCCATACGCAGCACTTTCCGCCGGTCAAACCTCAGCCTCCGAACCCACAGACTATCTATTAGACTCAAAATGAAGCTGTGCGTTTGTGCTTGTGGAACAGCATTCCATTGAAGTTACAGTAAAGAAAAGAAATAGTACAGGAGATGATGAATAATCAGGCCAAACTGACTCATACATGTGGCTGTGCAGCAAATCACATAATGCACATAAGCTTTCTGGTTTATGTTAAATATGTTTGTTTTTTCCTGATTAGTTAAAGTTGGAATATTTAGTTTTCAGACACAATATTTTATATATATATATATATATCAGAGATGATCAGAGTTTGAAGGAAAGTGTGAAATGAGTCAGAAGTAAAAATGCAAGATAAGGGAAAAAAGTGTTGCCATGGTTACTGGTGGGAAATCAGCTTTTGACCTATAGAGACGCTGGAGGACATCTATAGAGTCCAGGAATGTGAACCTCGGTTTCCTCCCTGTCCTCGTCATGTTCTCTCCTCACGAACCCACCAATAACAACCCCCCCCCCCCTCACATGTTTGTTCCCCCGCCCAAGTCACGAGCTAAATGGCCAAACTTCATACCAAATAATTAGCCGTGTACAAATCCCACCGTGATGAAGTTCAGCCCCAAAAACTGGTCGGCAGAGTTGGAAATGTTCAAATAACCCCCCATTATGGTTCCGACCGCGGAACAACACAAATAACAAGAGTCATTTGGCGCCCCAAACGTCTCGTGCATCTGTCGTCCATGCTGAGGCTTTGATAGGTTCTGGGTCGCCCGCAGAGAAAGCCAGACCCCCCCCCCCCCCCTCTAAAATAGCTGGCTGTTAAAGTAGATGATGTGTTTAAATGTGCACTCTGTTGAGGAGATGCAGAAGTGGGAATTTCCCAACATGTCACTGAATGTGGGAACGCAGGGAAAGGGAGGCACCAAACAAATCAGTCCAAGTGGTCGGGGAAGGAAGAGTAGATGTTTACACTGTTGCTTTTCAGAATAGCATTTTATTCACTTCTGCTTTTCTAGATTTTCTTTTTGTTTTTTCACTTGTTTTTCCTTTAACGACTGAAGCATTGTGATTGGATGAGAATGGATGCCTTAACAGCACAGTTAGGGATGTATGATGGTCAATGAATAGGGATTTGTTTTGTGTTTCTTTGGATTCTGACCCCAAACATGGTCGTTGTGTTGTTTTGAACACTTCCAAGTGAATTTCGGACTGACACGCGATTCAACGGTCAGTCACACGCAGACCTTTCGAGTTACGACCGATATCTGTCATGCAAACCACTGGACCGTGCATCCAGCGAGTTAAGCGCTCTGTTTAACCTGTATATTGGCTGGACGTGTCCGGACCTGCAGGTGGCTTTCACTGAACGATGCAGCTGCCTCCTCAAACACAGGCGCTCTGACAAGCCTGCAGAGTAATGTGAGGCTTTGTCTCTCGGCTCTTTTGTAAGATACTCAGTCTGGGATTTGTCCAAGTAAAGCTTCTTTAAATACTTTTGGTGTTTACGAGTTTTAACAAGCATAAAAGAAGAAAAAGACAACGGTATGCTGAAGAGCCAGTCCAGATAAAAACAGGTCAAAGCAAAAACGAGGAATTTCCTAATAGATTTGTGTGTGGTGACCAGTAAAAAGCAGAAGAGCATAGGTGGGTTGGCGTGGTGCGAGGCGGGCGGCAGGATGTCAGCGGAGCTGTGAACAGGTTACGGCTTGTCCTGCATTTAGACGGCTGGATCCGAGCTGACACGCAGGAATGCGTCTCCATATAGAGCGTGAAACACGACGGGAGAAAGAAGAATTTCAAAGTCTCGGTTTGCGAAGAGCTCGAGTTTAAAGTCTGCAGTGATTTCATGACTGCCGTAGTTACGTTCTCAGGTGGGAAGAGAACAATAAACAGATCATCCGAGGTGTTTCTCAGGGCTCAGGCTGGCATTCGTTGATGGATGTCTTCACATTGTGTTCTTTGAGTTTGATTTATTCATTGGGAGGTTTTCTGTTTGTCATTAAAATGCAGTTAAAATGTAAAATATATCACGTTTGTCAAGATATTAATGTATTTATTGCCACATTAAGCATTGACGCTTATATAAAAAGGCTGTTAAATGTTTATATATGTGAAAATACAACTGATAATAAGTTAGATGTAGTATCACATGCTTTTACATCCTTTTTTAAAGTTTAAGTCTGCGACATCATTTCTCCTTTTGTTTTATTTGGTTTTCTGAAACAAACTGCTGCAGTTGAAAGCTCTGGGAAAAGCTATAAGGGGCCCTTTAGTTAGGATTATGCTTTAATGTCCACATTATTGTGTTAATTTAATGTTGCTTAGTTTAGAAAACCTGCAGGTACGTTTAGCTTTAAACTCCACCAACATCATGAATATAAACCTTTTACAGCCTCAATATCCCACATACTTCCAGGAGCTTCATCCACACGTCAATACATTTCATGATGACGATGGAGAAATATCAAATCAATAAAGTTAATACAGTATTGATACAACAGAAAAAAAACCCTGAGTTGCTCTTTCCTCCAGACATGAAGGGAATTCTTGGAGGAGACGAACAGCAATCATCGTGGCGTGAACCCTCCCGACCTCGGCTGCCTGAGACTCGACCTCTCACCCCCCGACTCACCCCTTGACTCACCCTCCCCGGCTGCTGTGGAGTTGATTGTGGTGTTAGAGGGCTGGACACTCAGGAGAAATGAATCCTCCACATGCTGCAGGAGGAATGTCATGGTCCATGCGGTCCAGAGTTGCCCCCCCTGGGGGTTCAGGAATCCAGGCACCTGTGAAATCCAGCGGGGGGGGGAGGGGGGGGGGATGCTCCTTAAGTGCATCTGCAGACGACTCGGCTGGGGGAACGGCAAGATGCTTGATTTGTCTTTCATGCGAGTGAAAGACAAATCAGTGAGGTTTCTCCATGTGTGTTTTGATGTTTCCATCTGTTTCTAGTTTTCTCTTTCTGTTCAAAACGGACGTGAATTACTTTCAGTTTTCACCACAGACGAACACGCCTCACTACAGCCCTGCTAGCATCAGCATGCTAACGTGCTAACAATGACAATAACACGATGATGTTCAGCAGGTCTAACCATGCCTTAACTTTAGCTGATTAGATCAGTGATAATAAGTGCTGAGGCTGATGGGAAGGTCATTAACTTTAGTAAGTTTAGCAGATATAAGTTGACTTTAGCATTGAAAAGGTAAAGGAGCATTACCCGACAGTCAGAGTATTAATAACGCAGCAAACAACTATCAGCTCTGTACTTCTCTGTGAGAAGAAGTGATGTCTACCTGAGCACTTTCCCTCCGTGTGCGTTGTTACTAAAGCGTCTCCTTGCTTTGTTTGAATAGTCGGGCTGTACTTTTACTGCATGTTCATTCGACATACCGAAACACCGCGTGGTTTGTCCTCTTAGTGCTGTTAGCGCCGTTAGCTACCAGCTGTCGCCATGTTGAGAGCCATTGAGAGGCAATGGAAACACTCCCGATCTTTAAGCACCTTTAGGGGTTCACCAAAGTGATTTTTAAAGCTGCTATGAAATACATTTCCCATACAGTTTAACATCCGTCTGGAGCAGTTTTACAAGAGAAGAAAGTGTAAAACACACGAAAGGTGTAAGACGCGACGCGCCGGATGCTTTAAAACACCTTGTAAACCACATCATAAGGCATCATCAGAACATATATATCGCCCTACGACTACAGTAGCTCCTCCTTGAACCGACACCTTATCGTGGTGGAGGGGTTTGAGCACCTGAATGATCCTAGGAGCTATGTTGTCCGGGGCTTAATGCCCCTGGTAGGGTCTCCCAAGGCAAACAGGTCCTAGGTGACAGGTCAGACTAAGAGCGGTTCCAAAGCCCTTAATGAAGAAGCTAAAATCGAGGACGTTCACGTCGCCCGGATTGGCGTCACCGGGGCCCCACCCTGGAGCCAGGCCCGGGGTTGGGGCTCGCAGGCGAGCGCCTGGTGGCCGGGTCTGTGCCCACGGGACCCGGCCGGGCACAGCCCGAAAGAGCGACGTGGGCCCGCCCTCCTGTAGGCCCACCACCCGCAGGAGGGTTCAGAAGGGGCCGGTGTGTTGGGATTTGGGTGGCTGTCCTGGGCGGGTGCCCCGGCGACCCAATCCCCGGACGGTGACTCTAGCCATGGGGACATGGAATGTCACCTCACTGGGGGGTAAAGAGCCTGAGCTAGTGCGGGAGGTAGAGCGCTACCGGCTACAGGTAGTCGGGCTCACCTCCACGCACAGTCTGGGCTCTGGAACCCAACTCCTTGAGAGAGGCTGGACTCTCTTCTACTCTGGAGTTGCCCGCGGTGAAAGGCGCCGAGCTGGTGTGGGCTTGCTCATAGCCCCCCAGCTCGGCCGCCATGTGTTGGAGTTTTCCCCGGTGAACGAGAGGGTCGTTTCCCTGCGCCTTCGGGTCGGGGATAGGTCTCTCACTGTTGTTTCGGCCTATGGGCCGAACGGCAGTGCAGAGTACCCGGCCTTCTTGGAGTCCTTGGGAGGGGTACTTGAGAGTGCTCCAACCGGGGACTCCATTGTTTTACTGGGGGACTTCAACGCTCACGTGGGCAACGACAGTGTTACCTGGAGGGGCGTGATTGGGAGGAACGGCCTCCCCGATCAGAACCCGAGTGGGGTTCTGTTATTGGACTTCTGTGCTGGTCACGGTTTGTCCATAACGAACACCATGTTCAAACATAAGGGTGTCCATCAGTGCACATGGCACCAGGACACCCTAGGCCGGAGGTCAATGATCGACTTCGTGGTTGTGTCATCTGACCTCAGGCCGTATGTTTTGGACACTCGGGTGAAGAGAGGGGCTGAGCTGTCAACTGATCACCACCTGGTGGTGAGTTGGATCCGCTGGCAGGGGAAGAAGCTGGACAGACTTGGCAGACCTAAACGCGTTGTGAGGGTCTGCTGGGAACGTCTGGTGGAACCCTCTGTCAGGGAGGTCTTCAACTCCCACCTCCGGGAGAGCTTTGACCAGATCCCGAGGGAGGTTGGGGACATTGAGTCCGAATGGACCTTGTTCTCTGCCTCCATTGTTGACGCGGCTGTTCGAAGCTGTGGCCGTAAGGTCTCCGGTGCCTGTCGTGGTGGCAATCCCCGAACCCGGTGGTGGACACCGGAGGTAAGGGATGCTGTCAAGCTGAAGAAGGAGTCCTACCGAACCTGGTTGGCTCGGGGGACTCCCGAGGCAGCTGACGGGTACCGGCAGGCCAAGCGTGCTGCAGCACGGGCGGTCGCTGAAGCAAAAGTTCGGGTCTGGGAAGAGTTCGGGGAGGCCATGGAGGAGGACTATCGGTCGGCCTCGAGGAAATTCTGGCAAACCATCCGGCGCCTTAGGAAGGGGAAGCAGCCCTCCACCAACACTGTTTACGGTGGAGGTGGGGAGCTGCTGACTTCGACTGAGGATATCGTCGGGCGGTGGAAGGAATACTTCGAGGATCTCCTCAACCCCACTGACACGTCTCCCATTGGGGAAGCAGAGGCTGGAGACTCAGAGGTTCACCCACCCATTACACGGGCTGAAGTCACCGAGGTAGTTAAGAAGCTCCCCGGTGGCAAGGCACCGGGGGTGGATGAGATCCACCCTGAGTACCTCAAGTCTCTGGATGCTGTGGGGCTGTCCTGGTTGACACGTCTCTGCAACATCGCGTGGCAGTCGGGGACAGTGCCTCTGGACTGGCAGACCGGGGTGGTGGTCCCTCTATTCAAAAAGGGGGACCGGAGGGTGTGTTCCAACTATCGGGGGATCACACTTCTCAGCCTCCCCGGGAAAGTCTATTCCAGGGTGCTGGAGAGGAGAATTAGGCCGTTAGTCGAACCTCGGATTCAGGAGGAACAATGCGGTTTTCGTCCTGGCCGTGGAACACTGGACCAGCTCTATACCCTCCGCAGGGTGCTCGAGGGTTCATGGGAGTTTGCCCAACCAGTCCACATGTGTTTTGTGGACTTGGAGAAGGCATTCGACCGTGTCCCTCGTGGCATTCTGTGGGAGGTACTTCGGGAGTACGGGGTCGGGGGCCCTCTGCTAAGGGCTGTTCGGTCCCTGTATGACCGGAGCAGGAGCTTGGTTCGCATTGCCGGCAGTAAGTCAGACCTGTTCCAGGTGCATGTTGGACTCCGGCAGGGCTGCCCTTTGTCACCGGTCCTGTTCATTATTTTTATGGACAGGATTTCTAGGCGCAGCCGTGGGCCGGAGGGGATCTGGTTCGGGAGCCACTGGATTTCATCCCTGCTTTTTGCGGACGATGTGGTCTTGTTGGCTCCTTCGAGCCAGGACCTCCAGCATGTCCTGGGGCGGTTTGCAGCCGAGTGTGAAGCAGCCGGGATGAGGATTAGCACCTCCAAATCCGAGGCCATGGTTCTTGACCGGAAAAAGGTGGCTTGCTCCCTCCAGGTCGGGGGGGAGTTCCTGCCTCATGTGGAGGAGTTTAAGTATCTTGGGGTCTTGTTCACGAGTGAGGGAAGGATGGAACGCGAGATTGACAGGCGGATCGGTGCAGCGGCTGCAGTAATGCGGTCGCTGTATCGGTCCGTCGTGGTAAAGAGAGAGCTAAGCCGAAAGGCGAAGCTCTCGGTTTACCGGTCAATCTACGTTCCTACCCTCACCTATGGTCATGAACTTTGGGTCATGACCGAAAGAATAAGATCCCGGATACAAGCGGCCGAAATGAGCTTCCTCCGCAGGGTGGCGGGGCGCTCCCTTAGAGATAGGGTGAGGAGCTCCGTCACACGGGGGGAGCTCGGAGTAGAGCCGCTGCTCCTCCACATCGAGAGGAGCCAGTTGAGGTGGCTCGGGCATCTGCATCGGATGCCCCCTGGACGCCTCCCTCGGGAGGTGTTCCAGGCATGCCCCACCGGGAGGAGACCCCGAGGAAGACCCAGGACACGCTGGAGTGACTATGTCACCCGGCTGGCCTGGGAACGCCTTGGGGTCCTCCCGGAGGAGCTAGGGGAAGTGTCCGGGGAGAGGGAAGTCTGGGCGTCCCTGCTCAGGCAGCTGCCCCCGCGACCCGGTATCGGATAAGCGGAAGAAAATGGATGGATGGATGGACTACAGTAGCTCCGCTTCATGATGAGAACAGTGGCTGGAATTTTAAAGAGGAGAGTCTGTGAAGTTCACGGGACGACAAAACTGGACCTTTTGATGTGCTGCACAGTCGAATCAGTGTCAGCGGAGCCTGCAGGCGACGTGTTGGAGTCACATTTCATAATCTCTGTGTGCAAAACCTTTGAAGCAGTCGGGCTGCACTTCATGAATGACAACAGGAGGAAGAAACAGCCTCTGCATGAAACAGTCGAACGCACTCTCACACACACTCATACACACACACACACACACACACTCACACACACACACACACACACACTAAACAGGCGGCTTTCATTTGAAAAAGCTTTAAAAAATGCTAAACTGGTGAACATTTAGCAGCTAATAGCAGATATGTCACTCAGGAAATGGTGGAGACCAAAACAGAGCAAAAAGGAGATTTTCTAGGTATTATGGTTGTGAAAAAAAAAAAATAATGCACCTTTAACCTTCTATACATGAGTGTCCAGTGTGTTTTGCATGCATATTTGCACTAACTCGCAGCAGTGCAGAAGATCACAGAGGAAACTGTAATCTAAGGAAACCAGAAAAAGGTGGTGAGAAACACAACAATGGCAGCTGTGGTGAGAGATGAAAGCAGCCGACTTAACTTAACGTCTGTTAACACAGACAAGAAGACAACGAGCACGAGCAAGTCTTTTTCTACAAGAAGAGAGTCGCGTTGGCACATTTTCACCCAGGAAGCTTCTGCATATCATAAAAAGAAGAAAATGTGACTTTGCAAACTTTTCTTTAATCTTTTCCGTCTGCAGTCACAGCGTGTACTTCCATCTCTCTGCTGTGAGAACAGCCTGCACAGTGTTATATAATCCATAAAGTACGGCTGAATCTACTTCCTGCAGCTGCACATGTATTTAAAGTAACCGACTGCATTCACTCAAGTACTGAGGCACTTTTTACTCCACGACATTTATTTAGGTTAATATTTGACACAAATCACACGTGATATGAAATCTAAGACATCATTTAAGGTTTAATCAGATGTCTTTAGCTCATAAGAGACATTTACTTTTACATATATTATACTTATTTACTTTCTAAACGTCTTGGTTTCATTTTAATGATTGTTCTAATAATCCAGCATTTCACTGAAAATCAAAGATTAGAGAAAAGTCCAAACAGAAAAGAGACTTGTGTAAAACTTTTTTTTCTTTTTCTTCCGTCTCCCTTAGATCAGCCGACGACCCCTCAGGTTCATCTTTGAATTTTTAAAACGCAGGTCTTCTGATAGAATATCGGATTTTCTTTGCTGTAAGATCAGCTGTGTGACACCGGCCAGCAGAGACTTCTGGGGGACGAACACGACTCGAGAGTGACGCGTCCTCGTGTTTTCAGGGTTCAATCCATACTTGACGGGTGGAAAGTAATGAACGTGTCAAAAGTTCATTTTAATATTCATCGGCTGACCGCGGACAACATGAAACATGAGCCTCTAATAAAAAAGATCATTACTGAGGTGAGTCCGCAGCTCTGAATTAGAATGAGGAAGGTCATAAAATCTGTCCTCCATCGTGGTCAGGGGCCGATGATTCCTGCTTCCTCCATGCAAAGGCTCAGCTCTCTGGCCGGTGGACATTTTACCATAATGTTATCGCACTCAAAATATTTCATATTTCACAGAATGTCTAACTAGGTCATAATATCTTAATCAAACCATCTCTCTGTACTCACTATAAGATGAGGGTAACGGTTCTTTTTTGACCCCAGAAACAAAAATAATGCTGACTCATGATCGGATCACTCGCCAGCTTTTCCGTGAGATGCATTAAATTAACTTAATTTTTCCTTTGGTTTATGTTTATGTAACATCAGAAAAGGAAAAGATGTATGATTTACATAAACATTATGTGTTTATTCAAAGTTCAAAGTAAAGTTTACTTGATTTGTTTATACTAAACATATTCAAGTTTTTGATAAGCATAAACATTTCATTTTATTTTACTGAAAAATATTGTTTCATGTTTATGGGGGAAAAGAATCCTTTTTTTTTAATGTAAAGTCTATGACGCCCATTAAATGATTCAGCTCTTTTTAAAACGATACTACGACCTCCTGACCCAAGTATGACTCAGCGATACTAGTAGTTCACCTGATTCTTGACAGCTGACAGCAATTTGTGTTGCTGTCAAGTGACCCGACGTCTGGTGTCTCCAGTTCACACGCAGCCAACGTCTCTCCATGCATGAGCGCCGCACCGGATAATTGCATTAGCTGACCTCAGATCTGCTGACTGTGTGCTAAATCATCACTGCAAAGACAGAAGAGGACACAAGCAGGGAGTCGACGAGTTATGGATTATAAACTTCCTATGGAGTCACTTGAACCCTTCTATTATTCCCGAGCCCTTCCCCTTAAAAATACATGTCAACAAACCCCAGTCCTGCAATTAACCGGCTCCGAGACACGGCATCTGCTGCTGACGAACTTCACTAATCGTTCCTCTCGTGTAAAACCGTGTAATTATCTCGTGGCGATGGAGGGATCTTCTCTCTGCGAGGATGTCACGACTGTGCAGAAATAGTTTCCTCCTCCTCCTCCTCCTCTTCCTCCTCCTCCCCCCAAACAGCTCTCCGGAGAAACACCGAGCCGAGTCCTGATCCTGTGCTTCAAAAAACCCTTTTCCTCACACTTTGTCTCAAACGTAAACAGGAAGTAGGAGCTGTGTGGAAGTATGTTGTGAAGGCTTCTGGGAAGTGTGGAGGCCGCCTTGAGGTGGTCGGGATCAGAGGAGTTGGCTGTTCTACACGGCGGATAAGTGGGTAATAGAGATGTTGTTGTAAAAACAGAAACAACGGTCTCTGCACCGACCTGATTGATATTTGGTGCAGCAGCAGGTTACACGGGAGGATTTCTGTCTGGACGGTTGCCAGTTTGGATGCGATGAAGGATGCTGGCAGGGAAGTGTCTTCACCTGAAATTAGTCTACATGATACTTTCACATTTAAGGAGATGAGTCATTTCTTTTACACATCATATCTAGATCTCTGTACGGCTGTGATCTATATGATATGATAAGCTTATCATATATTATATTGTGACCCCATCTGGGTTCATCTGTTGGAGATGTCTAAAACAAATGCAAAGATAAGAGAAAAGTCTCCGTAAATGAAAATACATTTTTGTGCCAGAAGCTCATTAATCATCCCCAGAAGCCCTTTTCCGTACATTTAGGTGAGTAAAGATTGTGATTATTTTTTTTACTGGTAATGAGGTGTTTGATTGGGAGTGCAGTGAAGGTCAGATCTGAGGTCATGGCAGACAACACAACCTCGGATGTCCGCCAGGATTAACGTGCAGCATAAAGTTATTACTCGTAACATTTTAGGCTCAAACAAACGGCAAACTGACATCCCGGCCCTTCCCTTTTCCATTTGTCCATTTCCTCACACCCTTCCAGACTTCAGGCCAGATTCTTCTCCCCCTGCTGACCCGTGATGACGTGTAAACCGGTGGGTGTGTCTCATGTGTTCGTTTAGGGACTTTCAGGGGAACCAAGAGGACCAGATGTGTGTTTGGTGTCAGGTGACGCCCTCCAAAACAAACCGGCAGCTCCATGGAGACGGCTGCACGTTCCGAGAGTGAGCTTCTACTTGCTCCGGACCAGAGGAGTACATCAACACCTCTGCACCTCCAGTATATCCACATAAATGCATTTTACATCTTTTGCATAAAGTTTATGAATGTGTCTCTAATGATAAGGAATGTGTTTAATGGGTTTTATTATAATTGAACCAGAGGAATATGGGTCTGGGAGAAGGCTTTTCATGCAGTTTCCTCCTTGCATGAGTCAAAAAATGCCATTTATTTTCCTCTAAATGGACCTCAGTGTGTTTCTCTGCCTTGCCGGGACCCTGAACTGTCCGACACACTGCAAACCCAGCCAGTTATATCCTCCAGTGTGTTTATACTTCAGGGAGCGTGTGCTGCTATTTTAGTATCCTGCGTTCGGGCGAAGAAGACGAGAAGGGAGGGCTTTCCTCTCGGGCATGACCACGACGGTTTCCTGAAAATATACCTGCTGTAGACGGGAGAGGAGACACAACAGCCAAACCTTTGTGTTCCTCCTTTATTTCTGTCTGAGGCGGCGTGTAATTATCTGCCCCGCGAGGAAGTGACACGCAGCCCGTCGATGTAAACACGGGGGAGCAGAGGGCGGCGTTGGTGGAGGGAAGAGTATCATTTTGGTGGAGTGTAATCATAGTGGAGAAACAATTAGTCACTAAAGAGTGAGACAGTGTGATGGATGGAACACTGGACACGTGAAGAAAGAGGCGTCATAGCGGCGACATGGTGCCCGAGCTCCAGACGACAAACTTAGTCATGGCGGCTAAAAGAAAAAAAAAAAAGGTGAATTCAAAGGTTTACCATTTTTTCCGGATTTGTTTTCGGATGTGACTTCATTTTGCCAACTTTGATGCATTTCTAATGGGATTGCATATCTTATGTGTTTGATAGATTGATGTTTGATTCATTTGTCACAACAAAACACAATATATGACAAACACAGTAAGTGTATTTGTTATTTTGCTGTTTTAAATGATTCCTCCTGCATGTGCTTTACTATTAATATCATGAAATCTGCACAGATGTGAATAATTTTGCAAGATTTTTGCGTTTACACAATGTCATGTTTGTTCAACAACATACATATACGTGGCATTAGACGTCTTGCTTGTAAAATGCTTGATCTTTTTGGTCCGGGTCAAACGATGACCTCAATATCATTTGCAAATTCTGAAAATAATCTTAAAAAATGGAGAAAGTTTAATTTATTTAAAGAAACAACAACAGGTGACAGATATTTCTTTGCTCGACATGTTTCTCCATTGAGATTATTTTAAGTTTCGAATAACTTCTAAATCTACGAAGGATTTGATGGATTTCTGAACTTCAGACAGTTTGAGATCCAAAACTTGAGACCAACTGGACTTGTGAGTTTGTTTTAAATAAGAAGCAAAGATTTAGAGAGATGGAAGGCAGACAGAACAAAACCCATTGTCCCCGCCTCCTGGTTATCTTCCACGGCATGTCAGACTGATGAATAATTCATCGTTACAAGCCCAAACAGAGAAATCTCCACGTCTTCATCTCCTTTAGAGGTTTAATGATCTGACCGCACAGAGGACACCGAGGGGACACGCCGGCTCGGAGAACAAGTGCTGCCTTGTTGAGCGCTCAAATCGCACCTCGCCGGCGTCCAGTAGTTCACTGATCATATAACACTGCCTTGTTTTTCTCATGGATTTTTGCGGTTTGAGCAGAAAAACCCTCCTGGCTACCGGCCCGGGGGTTTAAAATCCTCCACAAAATGCCTCTTCTCCTCTTCGTCCTGCATACTGAAGAGGCGCCGGATTCTCGCTTAATAAAAACTTTCAAGCAGAAAAAGGCACTTTGCCAATCAAGTTAACATAACTCATCATTTGTTGAAGTGAGCTCCCGTTACTGTTGTTATGAGACGCCACCAAATAGGAAGCTGCCAAAGTAGAAGTTGAATTGATTTACGCTGAGAATGAAATGAACTGGGAGATAACGGAGACGGAGTGGAGGAGTGTGGGAAAGCAGCTCGCCACCGAGGTGGAAAACATGACAGCAGATATAATAAACACTCTAAGGTCAATTCTCTACCACAGTAGGACAGTAACCAAATACATCCAAGTACTGCAAATCAGTACTCATACTTTAATTTACTAGTACTTCCATTCTAAGCTTATTTTGTGAAGATTGTCTTGATGAACAAAACATGGAAGTATCATGAATATCTGTTTGCCACAGAGAAAGGGAAATATGTTTAGGGCACCGTTGCCATGGAAACGTCTGAGTTTGACCCACAGATAGATGTCATCCCTGCATCACTTGAAGCCTGACAGGATGGATTTTCGTGCCGTGCAAGGTGAGATTATCTGAGGTAACACTGTATTTTACATTGTAGTACTTTTACTTAATTAAAGGATCTGAGATACTTCTTCCAGTATTGACCTGAAAACTTACACCTCTCCATCCCCAAAGCCTTTAAATAAATCTCCTCACATTGTCTCCTTTTGCTTCGCTGAACGGAGCTTTAGAGATATTTAGATAATATTCCACATTATTTGTTCTCTGTCCTGTGGGTTTGTAATGGCCGCCCCTGTCTGATCCCAACAACCCGGACCTTGTGATTGTGAGTCGTCAGCATGCAGCGACGCCGTGAGAGTCAAACTACATCAGGCATGATTGATGTGGATACAGACAGGAAGGTGAGTGACGGTAAATAATGAAATTCAGCACTCCACTCTGCAGGACCGTGTGCCAGTTGGCTGGAGACGGATCGGGAAAAAAAAAAGCATTGTTTATGTGAGCGGCGGGTTCGTAGCGCAGCAGCGGTGGCGTGAGCGTAGTGGTTAGACTTGAACACAGGACTGATGTTTATGTTGATAAAAGATTTAAACGTTACTCTTTTCTTTTTGGAGATCTGCAATTCATTCAATGCAGGTTGTTTTAAGGTCAGATAACCAACCAATGCTAAGGTTAGCATGCTAACAGGCTCACGTGGCAGCTGGTTGGCGTTCAGGCTCCTGAGGCCAAATGTGTCCGTCTGTTTGCTTCCACAGTAACATCGTATGAAAGAGCACACATTTCCCTACATTTTGACCTGAAATGATTAATAAAGAGTGAAAATTGCCGGATTGAGAGCAAGTTATTTTTTCGAAAGCATTTTGCGCTCTGAACATTCAGACCAATACACACCAATGTAAAAATGTGGGTTTTTACCAAGCTTCAAATAAAGATGAATAAAGATTTTTAATGGGACTTAAATGTTGATTAACAGCCGGATTGTACGAAAGACGTGCAACGTTTTAAAGTTTGAGTTCAGAGTTTCTACGTGAATGTAAGAATCAGTAGGGTGCAGCTGAAAATGCATTTGCTCATTGGTCCATTCATTTGAATGGGAATTTAACAGAAAATGTTGAATAATTCTGAAAGTCTTTCAGATACGAATGAGAAAATATCATCGCAATCCATCTAAATAAAGGGTTGATATACTTCAGTGGTGGAGCGACATCCGCGGATGCAGCAGCAGCAGCAGCAGCAGCGCCATCTGCCTTCCCTTTACATTGTAGAACATAGAAACAGCCCACTGCCCATCCACTGCAGAGGAATCTGTGTGTGTGTGTCTGATAAATCAAAGCCAGGCATGATCTCCTCAGTGCACACACACACACACACACACTCTACGATCTCACTGCACTGAAACATCAGAAGGGCCTGCAGCGGGGGGGAATCCCCCCCAACGCCTTCCTCCTCCACCCTCGGAGGCATTCAGCCCGGCTAAACAGAGCGAGAGCAGAAGGCCACTCGAGCTGCAAGGACTGATCAGAGATCAGATCTTACTTCACGAGGAGAGACGTGGGCGTACAGTAACTCCTTCACAGGAAGTTGGAACCCCCAGGAGACGTTAGATTTATTACAACTCCGGTTCCACCGTTGGTTTCCTGTCACCTGCACCGTAAACTCTACTGCTGCATATACTGGTGGACCTTTAATTCTTCTTCTAGTTGATTTGACTGTTTTGAATCGTATGTAAATGAGTCTGTTTATAATACCTCGTGTTTCATTTCTTCGGGGTTCCTACACTTTTTTCCAAAGCAATGTTTTAAGCATTTAAAAAGAAGAATTATATATTTACATGGGTGAAATGCATTTATTAGGTACACCTGCACAACCGTGATGTCATTAGGTTAATTTATAAGAAGATCTTAATGCCAAACGTGAAGCATTTGATTTGCCCTGCTGATGACCAAAATCAGTGCAAGAGTGACATCTGCTGGCGGAGGCTGGAACTCTTCATAGTGAGACTACGTAATAAGACAAGTTTATTCTCCTGTTTTTATTTACAATTTACAATCCAATGATATCATCTGTAGAACATTATTATCTGTAGCGGCAGGACTTTGACTCTTGATATGTAAAGTACATGTTTCTGATACTGAAGTATATGGTTTGAATGCAAGACATTATAGAGTATTTCAACATGTTTTGTGGTATTTTATTAAGCATCTGAATACTTCACCCACCACTGCTGCTAACATGAACCTTCACAATGAAGCGATTGAGCAAGCGTTTCTCCAAATACTTGATACGCATTTGTTTTTCAGGACTTTCTTGGAGCCGGCTCAGCAATTTAAATGTTTTCCAGCTGTGAGCAACTCTTCCATTTCCTTCAGGGATCACCGATGAATATACATACTGGAGGTTCATATCCGTGCCAGTTAATATCATAAACAACAAAAAGTGTCCGTTTTCAGAGTTAACCCTTTATTCAAAAGAAACGTTCAAACAATAAAAGGAGCACAGGCGGCTCAGAGTAATGTGTGAATGCTACAAGCAGTTAATAGTGGTCGGGGGGGAAAAGAAGAAAAATCACAACCCGTTTCAATTGTCGGCTTTTTTTGGAATAAAAAGCAGCACTCATAAATCAAAGTCGGCACCAGTCATTATATGCCTAAAAAAAACAACAGAAAAAACAAGAGTGAAAGATTATTAAAAACACTGGTTGCACACAAACACACACTTCCCCTTCTTGCTTTATAAGACTGACACAGATGCAGAGTTCGGAGTGGCATTAATATTTAAAGAACACACATTGGAGACTTCAATGAGAAACCAACGTAGACAACATTTGGATCGTTTATTTGAAAGGCCATTTAAAATGTTGAGTTTCATCCTGGTCCTCTTGTTGTTCCACAAAGCAGAGCAGCATTAGGACAGATACACCAGACCTATGTCAGTATTTAAAAGGGCATCCCTTAAATTGTTAATAAATTCTATCACGACATGCAAAGTATGGTTCTGTAGACCTGCTGAGGACCTCCAGCAAACAAGTCAAATCAAACATCCCATTGGTTGATTGCATGATACACTCTGGGGACTTACTGTGGAGTGAATATAGGTCCTTTTGTTAGCGTCGACCTCACGTTTCTACAAAGTGATGGGAGTGCAGCTCAGTCGACGTTTTGGTGCGACTGCTGAGCGAAGCACATATGAAGGTTTCCTGCCCCAGAGTGAAAGTTCTAACCCTTTTAAGATGGATTGTTCACCGTTTATTCTCCTGACAGTATCAAAAGGTGCATCAAGTTGCCGCAGGCGTCATATTCATGTCCCCACTGCTGTGACTTCACATTAAAAGCATTCGAGAGGAGAAATATAGAGGGGCTTTATTGTGAAGGAGCCACAGGAAACGCGATTGTCGAGGTTAGCGCCGACGGAAATGCATCAACATCACGACGGGATCAGTTTTAAATAATTGCAGGTAGTAAACGGCGTAGGCTGGCTGTTGCCATGGTAACCACGGGTGTCGCCAAATCACCCCGGAGTGAAATCTGAAGGATGATAAAAAAACCTAATGTTTTGAAGCCCATTCCTTTTCACGCTCTCCTCCACTACACAAGAAAACGAGGAACGGTGTGTAAACGTTGAACCGTCAGGGTTTGTAAAATATATACGAACATAAAATAATGAATACATCAGCTGAGGAGTAATACAATTTAACAAAATACACCTCAAACACAAGCCGGGAATAATAATTCTGAGATAAACATATAATAAACAAGAATATATTAAAAACAAAAAAAAGAACAATGCACAGCATAAACAAAATAGCAAATTCCAGCTCTACTTCACTTCATACCTAAACCTCTGCCGGCGATTCGTCACCACGAGGGTGTCAGGAGTGTTTTTCTCCAGGTGGAGCCTGCTGCTCAGGCAGAGAGAGAGTCTAAAGCACTCCTGTTAGAAAACAAGGGAGAAGAAAAGAAGCGAGGTGATTCTGGGGCCCTGGAGGAGGAGGAGGAGGAGGAGGAGGAAGGGAGGTTAGGGGATGGAGGAGTGGCGGTTTAAGGGCTCCCTGCTGTAAACACTGCTGCTTGGGACCAAAGCTCCAACTCCAACTCCATGACGCTCTTCTCAAAAAGGAGCAGCTGACTCCCTAGGTGTCCTCCTCTTCCTCGCGGTGGCCCACCACCCTCTTCCTCAGAGCTTCATCAGAGAAGCCCTGTCCCTTAGGTTCTGGGCGGCCCTCGGGGGACCCTCTCCTCCTCCGCCTCCAGACCTCATCCTGGTCGTCCTCTTCGTCTTCGTCGTCGTCTTCCTCGCCGTCAGCCTCGTCTTCGTCCTCTTGCTGCTGGATCAACCTCGCCTGCTCCATTGACTGTTTTTCTGCAGAACAACGTTATGAACCAGTCAGTGATGATGAATACATAAAGCCTGCCAGCCAGTAAATCCGTTTCTGGTTTTTAAAACACAAGTTAATGTACAGCAACATGTTAACTCACTCTGGTAGTAGTCCGGAGAGGAAAAGCGGCGCGAGGGGAAGGCAAAATCTGCGATGAACACCAGCAACTGCAAAGACAACAGGAACAGTTCATTCACTAGAAGTGCATTCGTCTGTAGTTTCAGCGGTTTTACAAAATCATGAAAAGGTGCTGCACCAGTACTCACCAGTCCCAGAGCAAGGCCAGAGAACAGAGTGGCCAGGCCAAAGATAACATAAGACCCCCAGTTAGGAATCCCCAGCTGCTCCGTCATGTAGTTATGACAACGCTGGAAAACACAACAACAGTTTTACCTGAGGCTTCAACCAAATATAGTACAAAACATCATTTCAGAAGTAATGCTGATGATGAATAAATAAATTGGGCGACCATGATTTACTTCAACAGCTTTGTGTTTCCTGTAAGTTATGTATGCATATTTTGAGCTACATGCGAGGTCAATTGCAGCTTTTGTGCATGTAATGAATCAGCATTGTATCCTGCAACACCACTTTTTTTTGTGTGCATTTTGCATGTAAAACCAGTCTGATTCCCTCATGCAATTTCACACTGAGCTGCACATTTTTCTTTGAATTTAAATATATAAATCTTCACTTACCCGGATAAACATAGAGAGCTTGAACAAAGCAGACATTGCATTCATTCTGCCAAGAGGAGGAGGGAAAAGCACAGCATGTTAAAGTGTAACATCAC
This sequence comes from Chelidonichthys spinosus, assembly GCA_029853015.1. NCBI lineage: Eukaryota > Metazoa > Chordata > Actinopteri > Perciformes > Triglidae > Chelidonichthys > Chelidonichthys spinosus. Next base: position 1,155,254 of record CM056833.1, read on the forward strand.
TAAAAAGCCTAAACATAAAAAAAAATAACAAATAGGGGACGGGAGGTGTTTGTGGTTCTGAGCATAAAAGGCACTAAGAATAGAACTCACAGGGCAGATATCTGATGTTTCTTTTATTTCAAAATGTTTTTTTTCTGTGGGTGTCCCTCGGGCTGGCAATATCAATATTGATAGATTTGACCTTTTAGAACTTTGTATTGATGTTACTGTGTAATATATATGATCGTGTTTGAAAGGAAGTGAAAATCAGCACTGCGTAACCCCATCCTCAGTGCCGTCATCACGTAAAGCTCTAAAAACTCACAGGAATGAAGAAGGCCCGAACCAAGAGGAAACTGGCTCCACCGATTGCCATTTCTGCTCATCGACGAAGCTGAGGAAGTCGTCTTTCGTGCGAGCGCCCTGGTACTTCCTGAAGACGCCGTCTTTACAGCTGAGACACAAAACGTTTGAGTCACCTTTTGAGGAACAGTGCAGCGATGGGATGAACCACAAAAAGATGAGGAAACTCATCTACCCGACAAGATTTTTACACACCGTTTTGGTTGACAGTGATGACTGAAATAGTCCTGAAACTATTTAGTGATATAACAAAATTGTGAGAATTAAAAAAAAAAAAGGATTTATCCATTCATTTATCGAACAAAAATACAAATCTTCCACCTTCTCACAAAGGATTTACTGTTATATACAAGCCTACAAATACAGACTGGTAAATGAGAATAAATGATACACAGATTAGCTGCAATGCACATATTTATGCTGACAAAGGAGACTTTTTCCACTCTTTGTGATGGTTACGTTCAAGCAAAATATGCAAACATTTTCAAAATGTTAATGTGGCAAGATAGAAAAGGAGCAGACGAGCTCAAATTAGATGAGATTCTGAACTTGGATAAATGCACTCGAGTATTTCCCTTTCAAGGCAATGCACATCCGCATTACATGTGGCGCAAGAGGAAGCGATAGAAAGCAGAAAAACCAAGAACTTACTGGTATATAGTAGGAAGTGAAGTGATGATGAATCGCCCGCTCAGACCTTCCAGAGAAGCAAACGTACAGTGAGTGTGCAGGACGGAGCTGAACTGGATGAGCACGGTCAGGAAGTCCGAGATGACTTAAACTTGTAAACAATCACATCATCACTGAATGAAAACTCATGCATCTACAAATCTGGTACCAACTATCTGATTCAGAACTCAAATAAAATGACCTAAAACACCATTTTATGGTGCGAGATTATGTACATTTTAATAACCTTACTAATAACTGATATTTCTGGTTGTTTTTAGGATAATTTTGGGCAACGTGGCCAAATCAAGGAGCAGAACAACGTTGATATTGTTTTTTTCTCCATGTCTGAGGATCTTATCTAGAGCCGAGCATCTCATTTTGGGTGCTGCAATAATGACAGTTACTAAATCCACAACTTTGAAATAAATCCTACCTTCCTACAGATTATAATGGCGCTTTTTGTTGACTTTCAGGGAGGCGTTGCTTTAACCCTGAGGTTTGGAGGCTGTAATTTGTACTGCTGTTCCTAATATTCAGTCTATGCCCAGCTTCAATAGATAATATATGTTAGATTGCATAAGAAGTTTCATCAACAACAAAAACATTATCAGCTACACCGTCATGTTTCCTGCAGAGCAGAGATGTTCCAGCTGCTGTAACGTCTTCACAGCTGTTTGTTTGTGCATGTAGGGGTCACAGGAGCCAAAGGGTCATCCAAGCCTACCTGGTTGTTCCGTCACGTCCACCTTGGCTATGTTGACCCCCATGTCCTCCCCCCAGTCCGCGAACTCCTTCCACACCGTCTGGAGCTGTTGACAAGCCGGGCACCAGGGTGCGTAGCTGAGAGAGGGGGGGGGGATACGTGTCTTCAGTAAAGCCACAGATAAACTATCTATTACACCAACCACCGACTACAAGCTGAAACCTGCGGATGACCTGGTGAACTTTCCCCGGAGTGTCACTAAGCCACCTGGCAAGCACACAACTCTGTGGTAAGCTAGCTAGCTAATTAAAGATGGCAGCTGTTAGCTTAGCTAGACACTTTTTTTTTCTTTTAGCAACTTAGCAGTGCTAAATATGTGGCAGATAACACAACAACCAGATAAGATGAAGTATCTAGGCTTGGATCTGACACCGGAAATTAGCGAGCTCAAAACAGCTAGAAGTTAACACGAGAAGCTAGCTAGCTAGCTAGCCGGTTAGCACTAGCCGTTAGCAGGCAAGTCACTGACAATTCAATCATCCATTCTCCTGTCAGGATCTCCTCCCAGCTCCCGTCGGTGACTTCTCTCAGGCTGTCCGGCTTCGCAGAGACGGGCAGCGACGTGAGAAACACCGCCAGGAACAAACAGCACATCCACGAGCGGCGTTTCGTCCGACGTGTTAACGAAAACATTGTGTTGCTGCTGATAGCTAGCAAACACGCCATGTCTGAATGAGACGAGACGGCTCCGACCACTTCCGCCGTGCGCGTGCCCCCAACGTCCGAGTCAGGTGGGTAGTTTTTAAACTGGTATGAAAGTGTGAATTTATTTTACTCTTTAAAAAATACAGATAAAAGCAGCTGTTGTGTTGTGTGCCGTTTGTTTAGTCGTAAAACACAAAGCAGCGTTAGCGAACTAAATGTTAGCATTTAGCTAAAGGTGTACAGGTCGATATTGTTTACCATTAAATATATTTTCTCATTTTGAATTATTACAACACATTAAAGGCAGTTACGTGTATTTCCTTGTCAGCTTGTGAAGTCTATAAAATAAGAATTAGGCTACTTTTTGGTTTGTTTTTCCTCCCATTTATTGTAAAGGGAATTGCGACCAGCAGGGGGCGCCATTGTCTCTAAAACAGCTCAGAAAAGAAGGAAGGTTAAACTGTTGCACTTGAAAAGAAAATGTAGGCCGGAGTCTATTAATGTATTATAGACAGTGATGGAAGAAGCATTCAGATGTTTTACGTAAGTAAAACATAGCAATACTGCACTGTGTACAAATACTGTTACAAGTACATAGTACAAAAGTATTACTATCAATATATATATATATATACTTAATCTGCAAATTAAGTAACAAAGCTTTAAATTAAATACTGTGGAGTAAAATTTTAAAGTAGGTTGAAATGTAAATACTCAAGTGAAGTACAAGTACCTTATAATTGTGCCTTTAAATGTACTGAACTACATTCCACCACAGATTATAGATTGTTTATAGCCAAATATATACTCACAGAGTGTACTGATAGTGGTAAATCTACACCTGTGAAGCTGTGATCAGATAACTTTTGCATTTTTTGGTTGAATAGACAAATCAAGTTTAAGCATTAATCAATCTGTAAGTCAAGAGTTTCATAGTGCACGTTAATAGTTTCACGCTCCTGAAGCATTCTGATAGTGAGTTTAGTAATCAGTGATTTGATCCAAGAGGAACCGTGTCCTCTGCTCGGCATCTTCAAAGCTGCATGATCAAAGTGGTGGTTTTTTTTTTTTTTTTGCATTTTGCATCCCCACATGCTAAAAACCCACCGAGAGCAGAGTTAAATCCGTTTGATTTGACCTGGAGGTGAAGAGCAAATCCTATTAAGACTCTGCCTTCTAAGTAATGTCAGGCTATATTCTCCTCAGCATTTAAATTTTTCTGTAAAACTTTGAACTGTTGAGAAAATACTCTCATTGCCAGATCCATCCATCCATCCATCCATCCATCCATATCCTGTCACATTTCTGGGTTCCCTGAGCCACTGAAGGATCAATGGAGCCTTCTTGCACTTTTACCAGATATAAGTTCCTTAAAGGGTATGATCAGATTTGTTTTTAATTCTATCTTAATAAACTTAGAATGAATAACTTTGGAATGAGGACCGGAGACAGATTTTTTTTGCCCTTGTTGTATTAGAATAATGTTAAGAGTTAAAATGAAGTAATTTACAAGACAAAAAGCAAAGATTAGGGGTTAAGACTCCTGTTTTAACCTTTTCCTGCCCCAGAAACCCGGCAAAACAGCCCAAAATATCATGAGTATAACTGATAATTTAAACTTAAATTGACTGAAAACCTCAATAAGCTTCTTCCGTGGAAGGTCCCAGGGTACCTCCGGCTCTTCTTTGAGAGAAAATACTCAGACTATAATATATAATTATTTCAATTTGTGCACAAACCAGAACATTTTACTCCCTTAACATATATTTACCTGCAATTCTGTTCTCTCAAATCTTGACCTGCAGATTGACAGCGTGATTGTTTCTTTTATTTTGTATGCTTAGTTTTGTCACTTCTGAACTTCCATACTTTTGTGCCAGTGTGTGAGGAGTCAGGCAGCCTGCCTGTGTTTTTTCTCTTCACTCTGAGTGAATCTGCAGAATGAGAGCAGTTATTATTGCTGGGAACCTGCAGGCGAATTGCAATGCCAGTTATCAGTGCACCTCACACTCTAAAAATACCCTCCAGATGACATCCTTTTGTGTCCCCTACCATCGCCCCCTTTCTCCAGCCATCAGCTCTGCTCCACTCACAGCACAGAATGAATCTCCTTGCTGCTCTGCGGCCCGCTGCTCTCCTCCTTCAACCTAATGTGGCAATAAGTGGCAGATCGGGGAGTCGTAGTGCTGTTTCATGTTCTTTTCTAAACTCCATTACTGTGCTGCTGCCGGCAGGAAGCAGGAACAATCTGGCATTTTCTCTATTTTTTTTATGCAAATATCTTGGCCGTCACCGGATTTATTGCCATGAAATTTGCCAACAAACATTGACATTCCTGCGTGAACTTGAAACCAACGTTGCCCGAGTCGAGAGTTTATCTGATGTGCTAAGATGTTTCTCTCATCGACAAAACAAGCACTCCGCTGCGGAAGATTTCTTTTTCTTATTTTGTATTTCATTTGCTGCTTATTGAACTGTTGATGGCTGGCCAAAGGCTGATTGTTACCATGGTAACTGCTCTGCTACAGTGCAGCCTGCGGATGCCAGTTACAGACAGCAGTGTCAAACTATTTCGTCTTTGAATATTTTTCTTTAAGCATGAATCCACTGTACGGCATCCGAGGTGAGACCCCCCCCCCACCCTGTGTGTGTGTGTGTGTGTGTGTGTGTGTGTGTGAAGCATTTAGGGGGATCTATTTGCAGAAATGTAATATATGAATATTTATGTAAAATAAGAATGATTGTGTTTCTGTTTATACCTACATGGAGTGAGTTCTCGCCTCGGAGCCGGCCGCCATCTTCCTACAGTAGCTCAAAACAGACACACCGAAACACTGGCGGGAGATAAGGTCTTTCACATTCTTCAAGGTTTATGGAACAAACAAAAAGACAAACATCTCCACTGTAGTAGAACACATAACAGTGGAATTGCAGTATAACGGCGGGATTACACTACAGCTGGTCCAATACCAATGAACAAATCCACCACACCATGTTCAGAAAAAGAGTCCAAGAAAACAGTGAATTAAGTCACAATAAGTCCAATGAATTCTGCTTTGGAATCATGTTGGGATACCCAGTAATCACTGAATACAATCCCATCAGGGAGATGATGGTAGAAACACTAAATACAGGCTCTAGAGCAGCACGGGTAGAGGATAGGTGTCGATGCCACAGCGGGTGTTTTCCATCAGAGCTCTTTGGCATCACGCCTGTTGTCTTTTCACTGGTTGGAGCCAGAAAGTCTTTTGCTCTTTAAAGCAGCAGCGTTGAAGCAGGCACTCATATGGGTTTATCTCCCGAGTGGCTTTTTGCAAATATCTCATCAAACAATGATGAGAAATCAGCTCAGTCTATACATACACGTTGTAACACATGGGCGGTGAGAGGAAGCAGCCGGTGTGACCTATTCACTGTGGGAGACACGGGGATGTTGAATTATTGATTATGTATCTAAGCATTCAGCTCTCTGACAAGGATGACGTCCACATTTATATACTGTAGGTGGAGATAATATAACACTATTAGGGCCTCTGAAATGTGACTTTTACATTACAAGACTTGCTTTCATTGAGTTTTTTTTTTTTGTAAAGACTGGGCAAGTAGTGTGATTTAACCTGCAAATGAACTTAAACTCAAGGTGACTTGCGTCACCGCAGCTCAAAGGGCCGACGCTCTCCCTCACAGCGCTACAGCTCTGTACGGATGTGAAGACCATCGTCATCCTCGGAGGCTGATGCAAACACGTGACAGCTGATGGTAATTTGAAGAGTGATGAGTGAGAAGTGGCACAGCGTGGGAGTGAGGAGCGAGAACGCGCTCGGCGATCACAGAGGAGGCTCTCCGACGGCGGTGCACTTTACAATCCCTTTTCTCTGGGTTTATCACTTCAGAATCTCTCCCAGACACACACTCAGTGTAGAGATGTAATGCTCCCCGGCTGTCTCTCTTCATCCACCTGTCTCTCTGAATAAATAGATAATAAATATGCACTACCTGCCCAGCACCAAGACAGACAGACAGCAGCTAAAGCTGGATATTTTCTCTGCAGGTTGTGGAGACCAAACCAGAGCTAAAAGAAGAGTTAATAATGGATTCATCCATCAGGGGTCCAGAAGGCTGTTCTCATAAACTGTAACATACCTGTTAAAATCAGTCCATATGGAAAAAACAGAATTTATAAACAGCATAGATGGACAAAGATGGATTTTTTTTAACAAGACTGTATTTGACTTACTGGACATTTGTGGAAAAAATGCTTGAAAAATGAGAAAATAATATAAATCACACGACGCGTTGTTTGAGGATACATTAAATAAAGTAGCTGGTTGGGAAACATGACATCCCTAAAAGTTGATCATATATCAGCTATTTTTTTCGTCAGCTTGATTTTGTTGTGTTTTTGCCCCCTAGTGGCTGAAAAGGTATTAATGCATTCTAGATACTCAGATACTGGATCATCAGATATCAGATTATTCCTTGTTTTTTCGTTGCGATGGTGTCGATTCAGCAGAATCGAGGACGGCGAGTGACGCAGACAAGCGGAGCGGCGAACAACAGCAGACGTGCCCGACAGCAGGAAAGGCCTGGCGTGGCAATTACAGCTAAATACCAGCTGTTCCAGGATCCCCCCCCCCCCTAAACATCTGGATCCACCGGAGCGGTCCTCATTACCTGTGAGATCTCAACATTGTTTTGCCCCGTGTCTTCTCGTACATCTTAACTCATTCTAAGTGTGAGGACTTCCTGTGGTTCGGACTCTCCGGGGAGATTTCACTGCCAACTGCTCAGAGGAGCTCCAGGCGGCGTGGTGACACCCCAGCTAACACACCACAACCACATCACTCAGTGTGCTGTGGATAACTCAATTTGATGTTAATTACGTGACAGTATGTCCTGTAAGTGCAACCATGTGTTTTAAACGTTGATTCATTTGAAATCTAATTTTCGGGGACAGTTGTAATTAAGGCAGGCAAACCCAGACTCAGCCAAAGAGTAAATCTAGATTTAGATCAAATCCATTTGAGGCTTCTTGCAAGCAAGATTGAGATTAATTCCTGCTTTGAAATGTTTCTGTTTTTTGCCTTGAAAAGTCTTGAACTTCCTAAAACACACAGTCATGAGTGATCAGCCACTCTTCTTCTTTAATGCATGTTAATAGATGATGTAAAATGGGAGCTGGTGTGTGAGAGGATGTCAAAAGTTGATCTGGACAGAAATGTTCAGTGTTTTATTGCCTCCTACCAATCTCCTCTTCTTTTTACGTCACACTTATGTTTGTCTCCGGTGTCAAATCCAAACTGCAGTAATTAGTAACAGAAGCAACGCCTCCTGCTTGTCTCATAAAAACCATTAATCACTCCGCACCCCCCCCCCCAAACCGCATTAAGGGATGCTGCAACACGAAGCCGGTGGAGTCGGGTATGAGTGGTATCTGCGGTCGTCGTCACGGTGTCAAAGCTGTTGAACCCTCCGGCCACTCATTAACCACTCTCTCTCTCCTCCCTCGCCCCTCTTCAAGGTGCCACCGAGCCGTCGTTTGTTTCCTCGTCTCGGGTCGCCTGAGGGGACGATGCTGGATCCAACCCGTGTGCCACATTTGGATGCGTCGCCCACTTGGATGAGAAATGTTTCCTGATAGGGTGCTTTGATTATGCTTCTCACTTAGATAGAAACAGCTAATTACTCGCTCAAATGCAGCAAAATGCAGAATTCATCAATGACAACACGGTTAACCCCTAAAAAAAAAATGCAGCAAATGTATGAACATCTAATGAGATTTTCAGTTCCCATGGCGACAACTTTTTGGCTTCTGGGTGTCGATAGTAACTCTGTAAAAAAATCTTAAAAATGTACAATTACCATTCAAATGTGAACCTTTTTAATGCAGCAGAATGTAAACAGGGTATAATATATAAACGTAATTGAATTGAATAGATAGTGAGTGTGTTTAATCACATTAAACCGAGCAATGAATGAGGTTTTCTTTGGTTCTGCAACCCAGCTGAGCAGATCAATAGTTTGACCTTTGACAACCGAATCCGTGCACTTTGTTCCTGAATGTGATTTACCATCCATAACGTCAGAAGCTAAAGAGCCGCTCCAGTGCAATATGTGAAATAAATGTTTATTACTGGCTGCCTCACAGGCAGCGAGACGGAGGGGGATCCATCACTTACAGGGAAGAAACCAACAGTCTGACATCACTTTATCTGCACTGTTCGTCGCTGCTACAGCTGAACCCAGGTCAGTGTTTAGCTTGATTTTCTTCACAGGTTGAGTTTCATCCTCTCCATGCATCGGTCTCACGGTGGCAAATGCAAGTTTTCTCACACGCCATCGAGTCTCCTTGATGTTTGACCATGCTTAGTTTGTTCCCGCCTCTTTGTGCGTGCATTTCATTCGTCTTTATGCGAACGTGTCTGAGTCCAGCGAGGCTCTGCAGTGAGGGATTCTTCCAGCGCTCTGAGGTTTATGGGCAGCAAGGCGGGGGGGGTGGGGGGGTCGAGTGACATAAGAGGAGGCGGTGCGGTTGGAACTGGATCAGTCGGACAGTGGGTCACTGGGCCGCTGCAGCGCCGCCGATTCTGCTGAGCTCAGCTGACAGTCCGACAGCTTGACTCATCATTTTCAGACGCCATCTTTATTGACTCTTTATGGCTTCCACTGAGGTCTTAAAATGAATGAAATGTGTCCGTAGCTCACGATGAACTCACCGCGGGTTCTTTAGGCTGAACTTATTGCATTATGTTTGACAGCTTTAATCATCTGTGAGCAGTTTTTATGCCAGATTTTATGAGGATATTTCCCATTTCTTTCCATTCTGAAGACTGACTTCCGTCAGTGGACACAGAGCTAACGCATCACTTCAGCACTGCAGGGAAAGGAGGTCAGCGGTATTCAAATGAGAACAACTTCATGTGTTGCTCTCGTTTGTTTTTATCCACCGTCTGCAGAACTTTACGGAAATCTGCAGCGCTGTCGATTCACTTAATGAAAAACACACCCGTGCATTTGTTTGCATGTTCATGTTTGCTTTTTGCAAAGCAGCGGGGAACACCTTCGCCGGGGTTTTTAGCATGCTGTCGATTAGTTCGGGGGCGTTGGTGGTTAATAGCGTGCTGCCTGGGATGCCTCTTTATGAGCCTCTGTAAATGTGTCAGGCAGCAGCAGGGGAAAGCTAACTCCTCTGGTCCCTCTAATTGGATTTCTTTCTTTTGCACGTGTGGAAAAATAGGCCTGGACTCATTTAGAAACAAAAGCCTTTGTTCTACTCATCCTACACGCTTCATTGTCTTGTTTATTTGTTGTCCGATTGAATTTTTAGATCCCGTATTTCCACATTAGAGCAGAATCCGAGAACGGGTTCAGATCGTGAAACAACTAAAACGTGTTCTTTAAGGAAGTCTACACATTCTGTATGTGCTCGTCTGTACAAACGGCCGTTATTAGAGATGGCACTGACATTTGTAAGAATACAAGCAAAGCGGATGTTCCCCACCCACAGTCTGTATTATGAATAGTGTGCATACGGGATGAGAACGCCCCCCCCCCTACTGTGCAATAGAAGCTGTCAGAGCATCCCCATGCAATCAACCCTGACATATTTCTATTGTGTTGCTGTACGCCTGCACACTCATTTTAGAGGGAAACAAGTGCAGTCTCTCAGCTTTAATTTGAAAGGGGTCGATGTGTGATGAACCCTGTTTATCCACATGAGTGGCAGAAATCAGGCAGTTGGATGGATTGTCTTTAAACTTGGTGCATATTCATCTCCCCTTCAGAATAAAATATAAGATGGCACCACTGTCCGTTACTTTCAGAGCAAAGTCGGTTTTATTTTGAAAGTTCTGTGCATCACTTGATTGTCATGTTTTAGTGAGAGGCTGTGTGTTTTTTACCTGAGTACCGTGTGATCCCCTGAGGAGGAGGCATGCAGCAAAACAACAACATTGCCCCTCATTTTTGCTCACAATGCTCCTGAAAATTCATCCAATCTGATTTTAAATGCAGTTTCAGCAAAAACTCCAAATATTCCCGCAGCTCCTCGCCTTCCCAAGCCTGCCTTCTAATGCGTGAACAGTGAGAGCCCCCGAGGAGGCCATTAACACGCACACACGCTCCTATTAAAGCAGGTCTGTGCAGATCCGAAGGTGAAGACGAGACGCCTCAGACACGTGTGACACATTAATAAACAGTGAAACAAATGGCATCTTCTGGTGTCTCATTTGCTGCTAATGGCATATTTAATGGTTTCGTCAGGCGAGGCATAATGGAGCTGACAAACACAGTCTCCTTCAAAAAGCAGCTGCTTTGTGTCCGTGAGGGCTTATTGTAAGGTGCACAAAGGCTGCTGTGTATGTTTTCGACCGGCCCTCTAGTCTGTTGATTTAATCACAGTCTGTGTGTGATTGGTAAGACATTTATATCTGGATCTGAAGAAACAGGCTTCCATTTCCTGGAGGGAAATTACATTTGTGCATGATTTCTTCCAGATCCTGCAGGGACTTCAAAGTTCATACTTCAAGAGGAATAAATGGTGGAAAGTAACATTTAAAGTACATTTATTCAAGTAATTGTACTCCATTTCTCATTTACTACATTCCAGAGCGAAATAAAGATGTTTTATACTCCACAACTAAACTTTATAAGGCAGGACTCGCATTGTAATGCAGTATTTATACACGTTGCTATTGCTGCTTTTACTCAAATAGAGGATTTGCGTACCACGACTTAAATACCTCTCTCAGATCTCTGTCCTCGCACTGTTTTGTTGAACAAAAACGCAACAACTTACGTCGTTTGTTCTCCCCGTAGGCCCTAACTGCTGCTGAAATCCCATCAGTCCTGCTCGTATTCATCCATAAAGCAGAATGAGAAGCTTACATAAGGTGGATTTCCTTGCTGCTAAGAATACCCGGAGCCCATGTAAGTAAAATCATTCATGACTCACCGAGGGCGCGATGCTCACGCAGGCCTCTGCTGGTGTCTGAGAGGCAGCGGCGGGCGTCGGAAGCAGTGGGAGGACAAGTGTGGGGGGTAAAACCGGCCCGGAGAGCCCACAGTGGCGTATCATTCACAGACAGACACCCACGTAGAACCACTAACCAACAAATGTCTTCACGCAACGAGCTTCCTGCCTGCAGCGCAGCCATCCCATTCATATACGAAAATAAACCTGAAACAGACACCTCTGTCGGACGTGACGTACAAGTGTTAACGTTGCTTTCTAGCAGCCGAATGCATTCACGGGAATTCTTTGATTCATAAAGATGCTTCATTGAACGATACATTTTTTATTTTTCTCAAATCAAAATATAGACGGCGATTCTTTGGAATGAGCCAACTTCCAAATTTGACTTGATGTGATCTTTATTTTTCCTCAAATACAAAGTATAACTATATACAAATATACAAATATATCAAAATAATAAATAATTCATGTTCGAGGAGGGACAGGAGGAAGCTACGCTTAGCATGTTTAATTTCCATATAGCTCATATATCTGTGTGAAATAGTCATTATCCAACTCCGAGTATGAGATATATTTCCAACACGAAGGAATAAATCAATCATGAGCTGCTTTCAAACGATTGAGAAATAATTTATGAACACCAAAACAGAGCCAGCTCCGTTCTCTATACTCACTGTTTGTTAGATCACATGCAAGAGTTTAAAGCAGAAAAATGCAGCTGATTATTTGGATTTATGAATTTATATGGAAAACCTAATGTCTTGTCAATATATGTTTTCCTCCAAAATGCAGTAGCTGAATCCTTTTTTCTTTTTAACACCATTTCTTTTTGGTTCCAGATGTGAAAAGTTCCTCTCTTTGTACCCTTTTGGAACAGAATGTACTTCATGTATTACACACAGCAAAAGTGCCCTCTTGAATGCAGATAAAATATGATAAAGTGCACAGCATGGTGGCCGATGCAAGGAAACATGCTCTCTAAAGTGCCCTTCATGCTAGAATATGTTTCTATTTTTTTTTTAAACCCTCAAAATGTTTTTCTCTGGCTTTTAATTTGAGAAAACCCAGTCTTTCCTTTCAAGGGTTTTTATCTGCGTGGTGGGAAACGATATAAATACCTTCCTCATGATTTATAAAGCATGGCAACGGTTGGCTTTCTAATGTCCTTGCTGTCTGCTGGTGGGGGAGGCCTCTAGTGGATCAATGGTCACCAAGCCAACCTCCCTGTCCTCATCCAGAGCCTGCAGGAGGTCTACCTTAAGTGAGAGATTTACAACAGTACCTGGGTATGGCTGGGGGAGGAGTCGAGGCAAAGATGGAAGGAAGTTGGGGGAAACAAAGAAACGAGGGGAAAGGGAGGTGAGAGTAATAAACGAATTGACAGTCCGGCTGTAATGGAAAAGGTATCATTATTTTTTACTTTCCACTAGGAGGCTGACTCTTGCTCTCAAGGGAAATATGCAGGAAAGCGTGCTTTAAAAGAGCTAAGTTCAGTTATATGGCTCCACACGGTTCGACAGCTGAGCCGACAGCGAGCAGCTAACTGTGCTAAAAGTATGCTCAGGTAGAATTGACTCCATTATATCTTGAGCAAAAAAAAAAAGGTTTCCTGCTTTAATAATGCTCTGAATAATATATATAATATAATATATAGCGAACCTTGACTTTATATTATATTACATGTTCAATAACTGTTTCCGAGACAGTAAAAGGGCTCCGTCACGGAGGTATAAAACATGAGTTGTAAGGTTTTACAGCGTGGCGACAGAGCAGAGTCGTGCTGCTCTACACGGCTTTTAGATTTGATCAACGGGTTTTATGGGTTTGATTCTCACGGCTGAAGCATGAGGTTATTCCTCCATCCGTCCTCCATCCTTCACAACTCCCAGTGGACGTCCCATGCTTTATATCCACTGATCGCCATCAACGCTCATCAGAATGTTTATCTTTAAACACAGTCTTTAAAGATGTGGTTACGTGGCATCTTTCCTCTCCCCATGCTCCCTGCTCCCATTTCTCTGCACCTGTTCTCTTTTCACTAAATCAGGTAAACAGAGGAGTCCTCGGGCCAATAACAAAGCCTGCGGTAACAAGAGCTGGCTCCATTAGCGGATGCTGGGTGGGGGTGGAAGGACGGAGGCTTGTGAAGCACATTGCAGCAGAGAAACAATAGGGAATCCATTTAGAACATTGCCCAACACCATCACTCTCAATTGTCTTGACATTTCTGGGTTATTGAGAGTATTTAGTCAGAGTAAGTCCTTGGAGGAGAAGTGGAGCTGGTCAATAAAAAGGCCTCCACTCTCTACACTGAAGCCTTTATTATTCAAATAAACGTCTCTAAAGACGCATTGATTTCAGCGTTGCTCGGCTGATTTCAAACACGATTTCACATCATTAGCATGCCTTCGCCCACGGGAGCTCATTAACACCTTAAATCTGTCCGATTGCACCTCCAGAGACACTGTAAATAATACATATTCTACATGTTCAGGTTTCCTCGGGTTCGGAGAACGTTGTGTGACAAGACCCGGTTAAAGTCGCCCTCTTGGCAGAGCTGCCACTCTGGAGGCAAATAAAAAGTTTTATATCTTCTGTTGTGGTTACATGCAGACTAAACACAAGTAGCCCCGTAAGTGCTAAAGTTAGACCGAATGAAATCAGAACTTTTATTAGCTGTTGATGATGGGTATGCCTCCGCGGGAGACACTCCTGTTTAGTGGTGTCACGGATGTCCCCGGTTTAAATCCGGCGTTGCCACGTCGGGAGCTTTTAAGCCCCGAATGTTTTGAGTTTATCCCTGAATATCATTTTAGATGCTCTGAAGCTCAACAAACATGCGTTTGAAAGAGCAGTGGTTGAATGTCAATGTAAATGCAAATACTCATAATAATACTAACAAAGATAGTTTTAACACCTGAATTTATAATGAATCTGGAAGTTTTCAATGATTTAAACATGCATTTTGACTGAAATTTCCCTATAATGTGTGTATTTTGACACTTTTCTCACTCTTAATCATGTAATATGACTAAAACACCTTTTTGTCTGGATGATCCAGGTTACAGCGACCGTCCCTCCTAAAAAGTCTCAGATGCGCCGGCTTTAGTAGCAAATCCCCATCCTACTTAGAAGGAAAAATCATTAGTCTATTAATTGCGACACAGATTCCCTGCCGAGCCGTGAGCGTGATGCTGCACGTGGACGCCCTTTCCCCCGCCTCACATGTCCCCGCCGGCCCACGCGTACACTCAAACGTCTGCTGCACTTTTGTTGATGTTGCTGTTCGTTCGCTGTGCGGCGCTGCTTTGTGGAACTCACAATAACTCTGACCCTGGCAGAGAGAGAGAGAGAAAACACACAATGGAGCACTTAAATGTATTTCAGCTGCAGTTTCTGCTGCTTTGGCTGCCGTATCGTCAACGACAACATGGCACTGAGCAAAGAGCCGGTCCAAGCCGGTGGCTAACAAACACATCATTACGCATTCCTCTGCTGCTGAGTCCCTGCACACAACTGGAATGAAACTCAGCAAACAAACAAAAAGCTTTTTCTTTCATTGGATCAATCGCTCCCTGATGCATTATAAATGAAACACATGAATGTGAATCTAGTCTGATCCCTGATTTCCTTTTGATTTGATTTGCATCCGAGCTGTGAAGATAAAACGGTTAAAGCTACGACACCATACTTTTATTTTGTGATGGTTTTGGACCACAGCAGAAGTCCCCTTTAAAAAAAACCCTTGTTTTATCTGACACTCTGACCCACGCAGTCCTGGTTCTGGTTCTCCCGAGCCTCCCTTGGTGGGTTGGTGTACTAGAGCCTCTGCTGGAGTCTGGAAAGTCATAAATAGTTTTGTCTCATTTCGTGGGAAATCAAATTCAATGATCAGTAATAACCATATACATATCAAATCAAATCAATCTTTATTTATACGTGTCATATGAAGGCCTGTGTATCTAATGCAGACCTTCTAATAACCAGTTAAAAGTTCCTTGTAATAACTTTAAAGCCTGAATCTGATAATCTCATGTAGAGTTTGAAAAAAAGAGTTTTCTTAAAAAAACACACACAACAAGCAGTGAAGTGTTTCTATATTCTCCTTGTTTCAAGGTCATATGTGTGGCATAATGGAAAACATGCATGTACAAGTTTGTGTTTTTCCTTCAGGCCATGTTTTTAAATGAAAAATTACACTTTAAAATAACTCAAAGTAGTGTTTACAGTCATTAGCTCTGCAATAATCATGAAGACGAGGCACCTTTCTCAATTTCTCCCCCCGAAGGCCTAATTTACTAATATTGCATCAGGGGTAGAAATGCATCTTCAGGTCACTGCGAAGGGCACAGATGGTGCTGGATCCATAAACATGAGTTCATGAGGTGGTGGAAGACGACAGGAAGGCGACGGAGTGACTTTGGGCTTTTGTCAGCCTCGCTGCCCGTCGCTGCAGGGAGCAGATGGGGATCGCGTGTTGCATAAGGAAAGGTTTCTAGAGGTGAACGTGTTTGGTGTGGAGGCTCTATAGGCAGCGCTTTCACACGTTTGATTTGAAACTTTCTGAAGGTTAGACGAACTGTCAACGACGGAGCCCAAATCCCCGGGGATTCTGTCCACGTTGGAGGATTCTGAAAATCCCGATTTATGTCCAAAACCAAAGGAACTAAAGGCACAAAACTACAGTTTACTTTATGAGTTAAGTTTATTTTATTTGAAACCTTGGGAATGTGTTTCATATTGTTACCACGATGACAAACATCCTCCGTCCTGTAGTTAATATTGGAGAGAGTGAGGGTAACTATCCAGAGAACTATCCGTTCTTACCAGAATCCTGCTGACAGTAAAAAGCAATTTCAATCTAACTTCTTTATCTTTGACTGGAAACAAAAAAAAACATCAACGCCTCTTTAGAAGGCGTGTTTCTTACACTGTGTATGGACCCAGCATCTCCATCCATTCTCCTAAATGACTCCAGCGTCGTCCATGAAGGAGTTAAAGAACTTTCTTTAAACCCGAGTCCTGATGCGTCCCGTAGAGATATCTCACCTCAGCTGTGTGCCGGAAAGGAGAGTTTCTGCAGGTCTGAGGTGAGAAGAGTTAATAAACTCACAGAGGAGACTTTATCCCTCATCGACGGAGGGCAGGACGCCAATAAATGACCTCCGCTCTGGTTGAAGTGTGGGTTGAATGTCTCTTTTTTCCTCCAGATCCAGGTATCGGAGGTGTTGTGATGCCTCGTCTGCCGATTTAAAGTTAGACGCTCCGTGAAATGTGAGGACAGATTTGTTTCCTGATGCTTTGGTAAAAGTTGCAATACTACACTGTGGAAATATAAAGTACATCTCTTACTCCCCAGAAAGTCTAAATGTACTAGCATCAAAATATACTAAAAGTAAAAGTAGACCTCCTTTTATGCACAATTTCCCATTTTGGGATCATATTTGCTTCATTACTGGATTCTAATTATTGAACATATTTTTAATGTTGTAGCTGGTAAATGAGGAGCTCATTTTGATTAATTTCTATACTGATGGATTAAAGTGGCAGTATTTTTTAGCTTTAATTTACCATAGAGTAAATATAATGACACCGTCAGCCAATCGTATGGCAGAGCTCAGTTTTCCTTTAATTTGACTTGTTTGCTAATCCTGTTGTTTAGTTAATCAGCGGCTATTTTATTCGTTCTCGTGACGTCTCCTCTGTGTCGGAGCACACGAGGTCACCAGGGGTCACCAGGAGCAGCTCAACCGCCGACTTTAGGAGCATTCTGGGATGTGAACGCTGAGGAAGGAACACGGAAGCTCGGAGCCACCTGGCGTGTCGGAGAGTTGGCACCAGCGCAAAAACAACAAGATTAAAGAGATGAAACAGAGATCCAGTATAGAATTGGCCACTTTTCCTGCTTGAAGGCGGCAACCAGGAAGATGCAGTGTGCCCCCCCCCCTCCAAATAAAACCTGAGGAGATTACACAGAGAACAATGTCATCATGCCGGGGGCGGCAGCGAGCACGCGTCCAAAAATAGCTGCTGGTCTTTGGTTTGAAACAACAGTGTATTTGGTTAAATCTGGAGGGGAATATTGACACGGATAAACTCGCCATTTGGTGTATGTTTTCTCAAATCTTAAAGAGAATTAGCTGCACAGAAGGATAGAAATTAAACAGGAGCACAGTTTGAGTTCATAGATTGGGGCTATTTAATGTCGATTCTTTTGGCCCTTTTAGTGGAAAAAAATAAGAAATGCTGGCCGTAAAGTGGCCGATATACGCTTCCCACTCTCATCTCCTCTCACATTCTCAAAGACAGTATATGCACTCATGTCATTGTAGTGTTTTACAGTATCTCTAGCTATGTATCTGATGCTCATCATTTTTAAAAGACATATTTTTGGCCCCTGCATTTTGGATCATCTCCATCAACCGACCTTGTCATAGATGATCATTATTCTATCTAATGATGGTGGAAATATGGATGCAGACACGAGGATTATGTGTATCTTTTGATTTCCTTCATTTGCTTTGAATCAACATTATTGTGGACCTCAACCAGATTATTCACATTTCCACCGATTTATGTATCAGCCGGTCTGCTTCGTGATGCATCGGACGCATCCCTGAGTATCATGGTTAGACAAAGACGTCCATATCGACGCTCTTCCAACCCCCAAACTCCTTTACAAAAGTATGCAAATGTAATCACTGAGTGCTCTCACGTTAGCCTCTCTGCAGGCCTGAGAAAGCCTTCCGTAAAATGGGATTATTCCATTTAATTTCCCCATCAACAGCCCGGTTTGGGAGCTCCCGTTGCCATGGATGTCTCCGAGATGACTGAAGGTATTTTGGCCTTAGAAATGGAAGAGAGGCCGAAAGAAAGAAAAAACTCTTTTGAGAGCTGCCGCTTTATCTTTATCTAAGATTTTTGTCAGGAATGATCTCTGCTCCCTCAGCAGCTGAGAGGAGAAGCTTTTCTAATAACAATCAACCCAATCCCTGGTTTTCTGATGCAGATCCTGGATAGAGGAATCTTGAGACCGTCTGTTCTGTTTCTGTCAGTCAGAAAACTCAGTTTGGAGTATACCTTAACACCGTTTACGCCTCTTTAATTTTTTGACAGCTGCATAATCCTGAACTGCTTCGTCATTTAACAGATTAATACCACTTTGGAAAATAGATAAATCATTTAGCGAACCCACATGTCCAACATCCACTGGCTGCTGATTTCTGCACCGATAGATACGGCTGCTTTATCTAAACCAAAGTCAAACTAAAGACTGATCCCTTCCTCACAGTGAAGCATTCACTTTATTAATTAAACACCGGTATGAGATCAATATCAGGACTTGATGCAGCCCTGCTCTTTAATCATTTATTATTCAGGGGATGTTTATTGGGGGGGGGAAGCAAGCCATTTAAAGATGTCACCCTTGTGATGTTTTGCATTATTTTTTGACATTCTAAAGACAAAACAACAATTAATTAACGAATGTATGTCCGTAGCTGCAGCCCTGCAGCAGTACACGTCACTCTGCGCATTAACATTTGGCCTAAAACATATGATGAGCCTGCATTATAAAGTATGAATCAGTTCCAATTCTTACTCCCTAATTAATCAGTAACAAACCATAATCTATAAGTTTACTTATGCTTCAGTACTTTTCTTTAGTGGTGGTTTGAATGCAGGACTTGTACTTAATAGAATATATTTACATGTTTGTGCTGCTCTTCTTTGAACTAAGTGGACTAATCGGCTTAAGGGAGCATCTTCTAAAACAATACACAGCATTGTGGTCTTTGGTTTGGTTGATCCAGACAGAAGATCTATTACATCTGCATGATCTCATCTTATTAAAGGGTCGTTTTTTCCTTATAATCCCAGAAACAAGGGCCACATGTCCAGTAAGGTCTGGGACTGTTGTTACTGCTCGTCTCCACACCGACACTCGAGTCACCCAATGGTGGTTTGGAATCCACTCATCGTCCAATGGCGACTCGGTCTGAGCTCGCGCTGCTTTCCTATT
Source organism: Chelidonichthys spinosus (assembly GCA_029853015.1). Lineage (NCBI taxonomy): Eukaryota > Metazoa > Chordata > Actinopteri > Perciformes > Triglidae > Chelidonichthys > Chelidonichthys spinosus. The sequence continues at coordinate 1,174,670 of CM056833.1, forward strand.
GGTGCAGAGAGTGTCGTCTGCCTCCTGATGCCTTCTTTCCTCCGGCCAAGACGGGGTTGCGCTTGCAGTGAGTCGCAGTTCGGACGCGACCGGAGCTCCGTTTTACGCACGAAGGACTGAACCTCTCTCTCTCTGTCTCTGTCTCTCTGTCTCTCTCTCTCTCATCAGCAGCCATGGATGAAATGGAGGAAGAGTTAAAATGCCCCGTGTGTGGCTCTTTTTTCCGGGAGCCCATCATCCTGCCCTGCTCCCACAACATTTGCCTGGCGTGTGCTCGGAATATCCTCGTCCAGACCCCCGACGCCGAGTCCCCGCAGAGCAGCCGAGCCTCCGGCTCCGGGGTCTCCGACTACGACTACCTGGATTTGGATAAAATGAGTTTGTACAGCGAGGCGGACAGTGGATACGGCTCCTACGGGGGCTTCGTCAGCGCACCGACCACCCCTTGCCAAAAATCGCCCAACGGGGTGCGGGTTTTCCCCCCGTCGGTCCCGCAGCCTCCCCCGCCGCAGCAGCAGCACCTGCTCCCGCAGCCCGGCTCCTTGCCGCCGATCCCGCGCAACTCCTGCATCACTTGCCCGCAGTGCCACCGCAGCCTGATCCTGGACGACCGGGGGCTCCGCGGCTTCGCCAAGAACCGGGTCCTGGAGGGGGTCGTGGACCGGTACCAGCAGAGCAAGGCGGCCGCGCTCAAGTGCCAGCTGTGCGAGAAGAGTCCGAAGGAGGCCACGGTGATGTGCGAGCAGTGCGACGTGTTCTACTGCGACCCGTGCCGCCTCCGGTGCCACCCTCCCCGCGGTCCCCTCGCCAAGCATCGCCTGGTGCCGCCAGCGCAGGGGCGGATAAGTCGACGCACGAGTCCCCGCAAGATCTCCACCTGCACGGAACACGAGCTGGAGAACCTGAGCATGTACTGCGTGCAGTGCAAGATGCCCGTGTGTTACCAGTGTCTGGAGGAGGGCAAGCACGGCACACACGAAGTCAAAGCGCTGGGCGCGATGTGGAAACTGCACAAGGTACGTGCGTAAAAAGATACCAAACGTCCGCTGTTTCACCAGCGCGTCCCTTTTTCTGTGTGTACGTGTTTGCAGCTGTTTGTTCCCAATGATTCATCATCACTGAGCGCAGCAACAGGTCTGTGTCCAGCAGATATGCAGAGCTGTCGGGGTGTTGATTCTGTCAGGTTGGGTTTATGCTGTATTCCAAGTAGATGGGTTCCCCCTCCCTCACCAAATGTCTCCAAACTGGAAACTCTGCTGTTATTTTGTTGTGTGCAAAGCTGTCAGGAGGAGTGTAGTTGAGATTCTGTTCACGAGTGGACCACCAGGAGCAGAAGAAACTGCCTCCATCTCCTCCAACACGATGGGCTTGACTCTGGCGTGATTTCAGCTCCTGACCATTTGTCTCCCCAGCTTCCACGGAGCAGATTCCTTCACTCTCTATATATATGTCCCACTCCCCCTCTGTGCCCTGGCAGCTCAACAGGCGCCCCTGAGATCATTAGGCACGGCTAATATTGGAGCCCATACGCTTTAACAAGAGCCAGCAGTGGAGCACAGATGCGGGCCGGGGCCTGAGAGGGTTATTTTGGAAGCTGAGTTGTTGTGGGCAGCGAGGCGTTTCGGAGAGCTGCAGAGCTGCAGAGTTTTATCTACGCCTCTGCAGCTGCAACCCCATCACCTCCACGCTCGGCTTCCAGTGGCGGGGGAGGATGTGGAGCTAGATATAGATGTTCTTCGGTGGTACGTGTATCCATGGCGTCCATTCGGGAAACCAAAAATACGGCGAATGCATTGAGAAGAAGAGACTTGAACACACCACACAGGCGTAGATGGGCTGTCCTCCATATTTACAGTCAGAATTGGACTTGTGAGCCAGTTAACACGCCTCCAGTGCAATCATCTCTCCTAGATGGCGGTGAGGATAGTGTATCAGCTCAGATGTATGAGGCAAATGGAACATTGATGGAAAAATCAGAGGGGGGCTGATCGTTTCACTCGAGAAGTCGCCGACCTTTTCTGCTTCGTCTTTCTTGGATCCAAACTGTTTTTTAAAGGAGCGTTTCTAGAAACCGGTGGATGGTATCCGTGTTATTGGTGCCAACGTGTCGGACCTGTTTTTCTTGGGATTCTGGGACGGCACCTGCTCATTTCTGACCTGCTATCCGGAGCTGCTGCTGCCTGCAGGACTGTAACAGATGGCGGAGAGTTCGGCGCTGGCATCGTTGAGGATGGACATCTTTCAGAGCTTCGGGGTGTTCGTCTCATAATTCACCGGGGGGATGAAACAGTTTTCCATATCCTGCAGATACACTGTAGATTCTAATGTGCCACTTTTACTTAGAATGTAGAAACTCAAGGAAGTGACATTGGCTTCCTCTGAAATCTGATCATCACTCATTAGATTTCAGATTCAGTTTCCGGGAATTCAACTATTGAAATGACCTTTTTTAAAACTTGCATCTACATTTAACATTGTTTAGATTATAAAATGGCCGAAATAGTCCAAATAGTTTGTGTCTGTGCAAAACCCCAGTAGTATTATCAGGTGGTGTGACATTCTTTTTGCATATTAAATATTCACTGCAACTATATAAAGACGTATTTCACTGAATAATCAGAACATTCTCAATCTGAGCCATACGAATGGTTCCTTAAATCGTTCTTTTCTTGACTTGCGTTTCTTCAAGGCAACATCAGCAGATCTGTTTTTAGTGCAAGATGTAAATGCAGCATTGGCATGTTAGCTGCTAACTGCTCCACTATGTTGGCTGGTCTGTAGTTTGGTGCTTCGCAGGGAGCGTTTCTGTGGCTTCATAGAGCTTTTCTGCTGCTGGAAGTTGTTGAACAAAACAGTAAAGTTGTGTGCGGGGCGTAAAAAAACAAAAACAACAGGCTGAAAGTCGCTAAAATGCTCAGAGGAGCTCAGGGAAACTAAACAGTCTGGTGACGATTATCTCTGGGATTATCTTTAAGAGGGACACCTTTTTAAAAAAATAAATTTTACATTTGAACATCATGGTGCAGCTTTAATATTTGGCTTTGGTCGTATTCAGTCTGCTATTCAAATGCACATAAACACAAATCCTGTGATTGTTTCAGCCTCACTGTCCAATGTTGACGCAGCAACACGAGGAAACTTAAAATCTTACATCAGCACCTGAAGCATTTGCATTTTCGGAGCGGAACGCACGCTCGCTGATATCATTTAATAAGATCTCTTCTGTTTTTCTAACTGGGATTTCTCTTCAAGTTTTCGTCTTTGTACGCCGGTACAAACTGTGCTCGCCTCTATCTCCGTGAAACATTTCCCTCTTAGCGGAGACGGAGTTGAACCACCTGCCGCCATGGCAACCAAATCCCTCCTGACGTTGCGCAGAGCAGCGGAGGTCTCCAAGATACCGGACCCCATGAGGGATCCGTCCCAGATGCTTTACAGTCTCTCCCCCACTCCCTCCACAGTACATGTGTGTCTGAATTACTGGGGCTGCTGATCATTACGCTGCTGGTCTCACACCGCGTTTTATCTCTACCCTCCCTCTTTGGACTGCGTGACCGCGTCTAAACCGCGATGCTAATCAATTTCATGTCCCAAAGTCAATTTCAGCCACGAAAGACAAGCAGACATTTAAGAGCTACACAGTATGAATCACCCGATACCTCGTCTGCCTCCTCAGATTTGTGTCAGAGGGCTTTTATGTGGTGACAGGATGTCTGTGTTAATCTCTGAAAATCACATTAAAAAGTGTAAAAGGGCCAGCGCATTAAATCTCTCCATGGTCTGAGGCTCTTTGCGGATGTCACAAGGGGTCACGCGGGACCCCCCCCGAATGTAATCTGGGTCAAGCCCCGTCGCATCAGCGTTCAGTGGCAATTAAAGGTGATTAATGGCGTCGACGCTTAAGGACAAGAAGATGTGTGGGCAGAAAATAACAGATTGGAGTAGAAAATTAGCCATTTGCCCTCATGCCACGGACGGAGAGATAAATCAGAGGAGGTGATGCTCCCTTTGAGGTCTGCACGCAAGCACGAAAAGGTTGTAGAAGTGAGTCGTTTCAGGAATTCTCTCTCAAGTGATTTAAGGAATCTTGCACATGTAATTAATGTCAAAACGTGTTTGATTGGAAGGTGATTTGACGAGGCGGCCTGCACACCACGACACCGAGACAACGCAGACGGATCCCCCCCCCTCCCTGACAAAAAAAAGCACGCTAACGAGGTCAGACGGAGCAGGTACCGGGACGAATATCAAAAAGACTGGTCCTCGGGTCTCCAGGCCGATGTCGTCGATGCTGCCTGATCTCAGCGGGAGCAGCGGAGGAAAAGAAGCCTTGAAGAGTCAGACACTGACGGCGGGATCACCCTGCTTCAACTCCTGTCTGCTAATAGTAATGAGCTGTGTGTCAGTCTGGATCGCCCCCCCCGCTGTGCTGCTGCTCCACAGTCAGGACAACCAGCAGGCCACTGTCCCGTCCAGGGATGTGGCCAATAGATAAAAGAACGAGTACGAGTACAGAGACAACAAAATCCAGTCTATGATAAGAAATGTATCTTCTATCAATTACAATATGAATCATAGGATTCTGGACTGTGGTTGAAATTCTAGTTGTTTGTCTTTATTGCTATTTTCAGTTCCATTATAAGGGATTTACACCATTTATTATCATATTCATAATGTGTGTAAATTGGTACATTATGATTCAGATTTCTGGCCTTATCACCCCAGCTCATCGTGTTGGATGCTCTCCTGTGGCGAGAGGAGTCTTGTGGACCACATCTTGAAGTTTGTCGTCTTTTGCTCGAGACGATTCTGCAGATAAAAGAGGCGATCGCTGATCCACTGATACGGGGATGAGACGGAGGACAAAAGGCGGTACCGTGGTCTGTGGAGAATTACATTTCACAGTGGGGGTCTCCGAGCCCATTTAGGCTGATGAGGCGGTGATATTTACCCCTCGAGCTGCCACGTAAAGGGATTAGCTGTGTAAATGTTAATGAAAGGGTGGCGATAAAGAAGAGGGGAAATCAGAGCGCTGGAATGACCCAGAATGCACCGAGAGAGGAAGTGAAACCAGCGTGGAAAAGAGATGCTGGATGTGTCATGGCAGAATGTTTCGTGTCCAGTCTGGGTCATCTTGGGCCCACACAGAGAAAACACTGGCTCATGCGCTGGAGGTATTTTGGTTTTGACGTATTCTTATGTAACGTTTTCCAGGTGGGAACACAGACCGGATTTCAACTTCAGCTCCCGGCGTCGAACTGGAGAGAATGAGGCTGTGGAAAAAACCACGAATGAGTCCAAAACCAAAAGAGGGTTTTTAAAACAGAATAATTGATTATGCACCATCACATCTGGATGCCCCAACGCAGTCAGCTCGCATTTAAATGAGGACACAAGTTGCGTTAAAATGAAAAGTGAGCTTAACCTGAAATCTGTGCCGGTTAAGCTCAGTGAGCCTGTTCTCATCACTCCATCACCGTGATTATCATCAGCATAATCATCTCATCAGCGACATTGTTGTCATTTGGATGATAAGGTTACAATCTGATGTCATTCTCATCAGTCTGCTCTCCGTGTCGTGACTTGGAGACAACCATGACTTTACAGAGCGGAAATCTGATTTGAGCTAATATGAACAGAACTCCGTCTCTTTGGTTGGTTGAGGTCATAAATGTCTCCAAGCAAATTCATAGATTTGAAAAAGAGCTTTTTTTTCCTTTGCGATCCGTGATCTCAGGTCTGGAGGTTCAGGTGGATTGTTAAAGAATGTAGCACCATGGCAACAGAGAACTACGGTTTCTGATTGGCTGGCGTGTCCTTTTAAAAGTGTACACCGGGACACCTCAATGATCTGTCCACACACATTTCTATTCGACTACAGGTTACCGTAGCAACAGCACTGACACAGTAAATGATGGTTAAACCTAATATTTAGTTGTCATACATGCAAAAAGGAAAATAGGGTGTAATTCTGAGCAAAATGACCATTCATTGGCCGTTTCATTTTCTCCGATTGATGCACGAGTCTTAATTATTGCATTGACATAACCAACGTGTTTCCAGCTTCGCCACAGATGCATCGGAGAGCTAAATAAAACAGCTTGGGAGTCGTGCAGCATTGCCTGATTATAATATAGCCCCAAAAAAGTCAGACGAGTAGGTGAGCTAGCGTCAGATATCCACATTTATTTAATCCACCTGCTTAACCCCCTCGTTTTTTTTTTTTTTTTGTAATCGGTTCAGCCTCAGAGCTTCAAAGCCCACACACATTAGCTGTGTTCGAAATCATTCACTCATTCACTCACTCCCTATCCCCTACATCGTGTATATGATATAGTGCACTACATCATGTACACGATGTAGGGTACGACGGGAGGAGAATTCGGACACTACACGGGTCATTTTCTGAACGTGGTTACGTCAGCAGATGCGCCAGATACTCATGTGACGTGAGTGGGCGCGCCGAGCATCATGTAAACATACCTGACGGTATAAAGATGTGATTCTTCATGGCGGTTGTGTTTCTTGGTCAATAAATTGTTGAAATATCAATGGTGTGTGAGTTTGGTTTTGTCAGCTACTGTTTTGTGTCCTCGTCATGAGCTGTAAATGCTCAGGGTTGCGCACAAGCAGTAAGATACGTAGCGCGTGCGAACTAACGCTAGTTGTCAGTAGCTATTTAGCTCGTAGCTAAGTAGCTAGTTGTCAGTAGCTATTTAGCTCGTAGCTATCGGCTACTTGTGTATCGGCACGGCAGCATTGCATTGTGGGATACGGGAGCACAATGTAGTGTACATCGCTTGTTCACTCAATGTTGCGGTGCATTGTGGGTATTTTGTCGTCCACTACATAGTGGATGAAATCAGCCACGGAGAATTCGAACAACACTACAAAATGGCGAACACACTATATAGTGCACTACATCCGTGATAGGGGGCGATTTCGAACACAGCTCTTCTCTCCATCCATCTCCATCCACACAGGTGTTTCCACTTATGTTACCTGATTGGACCTCGGCTGAACAAACCCCACTTTACTCCCGTCCTCTCTCTCTCTCTCTCTCTCTCTCTCTCTCTCTCTCTCTCTCTCTCTCTCTCTGTCTTGTGTTGCACCTGTTTTAGGGCAAGACAACGTACACCTGTGACATCACTCACACATGTACAGTTCGGCAACAACCCTTTTTTTCTTGTTCGTCTTCCATTTTGTGACAAATTAAAAATAAAGTGGCATAAAACAGCTTCTATCTGACTCGAAGTCAAACCAATCATGTTCATTTAAAACAGCTGGTGTGGATGACTGGGCCTTTAAAACATGAACCTTTTTATGGAGGAAAATCAACAAATCAACCTAGGACAAAGGAATTTTATGCCTTTAAAATTGCATTAAAGGGATGGTGCGACTGAAAGAGACATCAGTAAAACCCAGAACAAAATCTAATAAATATTAACTATATATATGTATATGTATAGGTGACTTGATTAATCGACGGGAGGCTCCGCCCTTCGCCAGATAAATCCGGCGCCATGACAAGAATAGATCTCCTCTGCCCCATTTCCTGCTGTGCTGTCCCAGGTGTCCGTCAAATAAGGACTCTCCTTCTCACATGATGAAACTGTGGCGACTTTTTCTTTATCTGACTTCCATTGCTTTTTATTAATTTTTTTTTAAATATGTGTGGATAGTTAACTTCTTCTTGCATTATTGATGACGGCAGATATAAGCGATGAATAATGTACCAGCCGCTTGTGGAAGATGGGTTTCATATGGGCTCTTGTTAAACACGGAGGAGGTATCACAATCTGGCCAAATCTTAACACTTCCACTTGGAAGATGTCGGAGCTGAATTGTTTTTAACAGAACGGATCCCCGAGATGGAAAATATCATCAAGTCGCCTGCTTAATATTTCAAACTATCCTCCGAGGGCGGCGCGTGTAAACACACAACTTTTCGTGTCGGGAGTCTCTGGTAACTGATAACCGTAGGGGGCAACACAATCGGCAATTAAGCTATGCAAAAAAATTGCAAATTCATTCATCATGTTCTTTAGTTTACAGAAGACCAGAGAAAGAAGGCTGAATAACCCTGAAGCTCTGAGACAGAGCAGGACACTTTTCTCTGAGAGGTAACACAGCTTTTTAGGAAGTAGGTTATGGGAACACATTTTATGTATATATAGATATGTCTGTGTTTTTTAATTAGCTTTAGGAGTCAGACTTTTTCCTCTGCTGCATCTTTAAGAGCTTAGCGGTGACATTATACCTGCCTCCCTCTTTCCTTGCACTTCCCACTTCCTCATTGGGGCTTTAATCCTAATTGGCTCAGATGCCTCTCTGACATCCGTGCTTTTCGACAGATCGGGTAACGCGTTGGGCCGCAGCGCGGGAGAATGAAACACTCCGAATGGCCCCCGGAGCCGCTGGTGAATTATTCATGCTGTGCACGTGTTCCCACACGGCTTAATTACTGAGATGATTAGCGCTACCAAATAGCAGGGACATCCTTAAACCCCCCCACCACCCAACACCACCTCAACAAATCCTCCATGCAAACATTCCTGCACCCTCGACACTAATGTTTCACGATACTTTTATTTCCGACTGTGTCTGAACAAGTTTCAATTTGCGTTGCATTAATGTCGGCACAAACTCTTATTAGTGTTTCTCATCAGTCAGGGGGCTCTTTTTTTAGCCTCCCCAATACATAAGTAAGCTAAGTTAGCTGCAAATGTTAGCGTTCCCCGCTAACAAGCTAACCAACTACAGCACCAAGCACAGTTAGGAGTGCTAGTAGGCTACGTGGGGCCTAAAGAGCATGGAGGATATTCTCTTGTTTTTTATCTTACCAATTCCAAAAAAATATGAGAATTGGAGTTAGTGTGTTTTGCTAACGTAAGCTGAAATCGTTAGCTAGCAATGTCCAGGTAGCTAGCTAGCTAGCTTACTACCTAGTAACCTAGCAAAGCCAATGGCACATCCTTCGATAACTACATTATTTAGTGCGGTTTCAGGTAATGTTATAAACATTTTAATTTATAATACTGTTCTTTAACACCACAGCTAACTAGCTCTACTAACGCCGATCCTTATTTCTGTCTTCTCCAAGATCAAAAATGCTAACTTTTTTTCCGTTAAAGTGCAGCAAAGACAAAGGGCACATCATTAGCTACCTGCATTATTTTGTTCGGTTACATTATGCTACATTAATGTATAATACTGTGAAAACACTACAGCTAACTAGCTCTACTAGCGTTGAGTCTTATTTCTGTCATCTGTCCATCATCAGGTAAAAATGCTAATGTTTGTCTGTTATGTGCCTTTAATTTGGATAATTTGATGCTAGCTACAGCTGACAACAATAGCTTGTAGCTTCAATATTGTCTTCAGCCTTGAAATGAGAAGGTTTGTCTTTTTGACCTGTCATTGTTTTAAAAAATGACTAGCATTTTGAGTCTGTGTCATCCTTATGACTGTAAACTGTGCAAAACGAAACCACGTCTGTCAAATCTCAAGCTCGTTTCAACACATTTGTGGCTGAAGCCTGGCTTTCCATAAGCCGACCTGCCGGCCGAGGCAATGTCGTTGTCACTGAGCAGAAAGTAGCCGTGAGCGGTGCAGAAATAAAACCAGCCTCTGTTTTAATGGCACGTTTTGACCCGGTTCCCGAGGACTGAGCTCTGCAGGCTCTCAGACTGACACTGCGGAAAAACGCCTCCAGAAAATCAAGTGCTTTTCATTTCATCTGCTCTGTCACCGAACGCACGCCGACTGTTAACTGGACGAGGCTGAAGGCAGGGGCTCCCTCAACGTCCGTCACTGTATCACAGAGAGGGAAAATGAGAACACTGCAAGAGAAGATGAACTCCAATTTAGAGGAACCGAAAAGGATGGGCAGGTGTGGGTGACCCCGCTGGTGTGTAATGAAACCGCCGGAGTCCGGGGGAACGTTTTGGATGACTTGATATTGGATGACTTGAGCGTGATTGTCAGGATCTTTAAACGTTGAAATGAAATAGATTTCAGAAACCTGAGAAGTAGTTTGATCTCAGAAAATGAGGCTAAGAGTTGTGTGTTTGTCTTCCACTCACATTTTATAATCTCAGGTCAAATAGAAATACCTTAAAAGAACGGTGTGACATTTTGGGAAATACTGCAGATAGTTTGAGGAGAACTGGGGCAAACTGCTAGCCTGGCTTATTTTGGATCAACAAATGATTTGTCCCTCGCCACTGACTACCTGAATAAGGTCTCTCTAGCTCAATATATCTCTATTTATATGTATTATGTTTTGTTTTCTTGCCCAAACTGCTACAAATAAGATATAACATGATAATTGGTGAGCTTTAGAGTGCTAGGTGGATTTATTTTTATGCTAAGCATCATATTTAACACAGAAGTGAGAGTGGAGTCTTGACAAAATGAATAAGGATATTTTTCCAAAATGTAAGGGAGAGGGGGGGGAGTAAGTAAGTCAAAGCTGACTCATGCAACAAAATCTTTAGTTCTAAATAAATGTTGTTTTGGAATTAGCTCCTTTAGTGCTGACATTCATTTATATTATATTCTGGGAACTTGTGACAGGAATTTTTGTCCTGAAGAGTGTGTCCATGGGGTCTTGAAATTCTTTGTGACCAATAAACAAACATGGGAAAAAAACGTACAGTTGACATCTTTTCATCCAGGCGGCTCTCTGGGGAAACAAGAGTCCCAAGTTAACGAAGAGGAAGTTTCTTACAGAGAAGTTTACATTTCAGTCTTTGCTCAGCTGTTGCCGGCTCAGGCTTGTCGCTGGGCGCAGCGGACTCATGTTAGCGGCAGCTGTCATGGTTTCCCCAACGCTGAGGTCAAAAGTCATCTGTTGGCCCCCGCAGACAGATTCCCGTTTGGCCTGCTAACGTCAGACGCCCAGAGCTGCGTTGACACAGAGTTGTTTTCACAGTGCTTTTCACTGTATCAGCTAGTTCCATGTTTTATTACTCCCTTCCGGAGTTTAAGTGATTTTTTTCTTCTTCTTTTTTTGCCCGTTCACGCCCGATACCCTGTTTTTCCTCCCAGAAGACAATACGCTCCCCAAGTTGACGCTTGTTCGTTCAACCATAACGAAGTTCCCACAGGGTCAGGCCTCCCGCTCGGTCACCTCCTCGTTCACACAACCTCGCCTCACATACATGAACGCCCCCGTCTGTCCTCGCTATCCAAACAGGAGCATCTGGGCGTCATCGCACGCATCCAAAGCCATGGCATTTCCCGTCACATGTGCAGATCTCTGCTGCTCCGCACAAGGGAACGTAATCCAATAATAAAACCGTGCAAAAGTCAAGTGCTTAATTGCACATAAATCATCTTAGCGTAAGTTGTCAAATGTCATTTTGTATGTGAGATTAAGCTGAAGTTCATTTTTGTCTCGAGAGTAGAAACATTTGACTCTTGAAAATGTCATTTTCTCAGCAGTGATGAAAAGCAGCTTTGTTTGGTGAATTCACTGTATTGAGTTCATCCAGAATGAACAAATTCAGAGTTGGGAGATGTTCACAGCAGGGCGGCTGTATAACGGTTGTTTACGTGCTTAATACTTTGAACTGATGGGGCGGCGCTGGCCTGGGAATCTGCATCTAAAATAACTTTAGCTGCTTGGAATGTCACGCTGCGCTGCCTCCATGTGTCTTTCCTGTCAATCTCAAAGGTCCCAAGAAATAGCATTTTCTGCACACATGCATGAAACAAGATGTGGGGTTTATTTCAGGGCACTTAAGTTCAGAGTAAAGCAGTAAAAACTAGACAACATCCTCCATCACCACTTATAAAGGATGTGGACAAGGAAGGACAACCTGATTCAGTGTTATGTGTCAAGCTATATATGTTTGAGTCTTTGGCGTGAGGTCTCGTAAAGTATTTAAATATATAAATGAATAAAACAGCAAATAATCACAATTGGAAGCTGGAACGAGAGAATGTTTACGTGACAAAGGATTTTAATAATAAATCTATTATCTAAATCCTAATTAGTTAATTTATAGAGGTTGGCTGAATTGGCCCCAAACAAGATTACATTGTATTGGATGAAATATTTGTATATTCCTGTGTGCAAGATGATTAAGAAATGAAATTTAACTCATAGATATGTGCTCATAACATGGGAAAGACATCATTCTAATTATTTTGTTAATTGTTGTTGTTTCTGAGTGTGCCAGCATGTCACAGCCTGCACCCTGCTAAAGGCCGTTGGCCCCAAACATCCATGCATGAGTGAATCCGTAAATTGGATTCTTGTCCTCCTGGGGATGTTTGGTCCTGAGGACCTATTTTTACATCCTGGAGGCCTACATCTTTGTGTGACGGAGTGCTTATTTATTGTGCTTTGAATGCGGTCAGACCCATATAACTGCAGTGCTGCTGCATCGCTAATGTCTGCTCTCTCCACAGGGTCAGCTGTCTCAGGCTCTCAACGGCCTGTCGGATCGAGCCACCGAGGCCAAAGACTTCCTGGTCCAGCTGAGAAACATGGTGCAGCACATCCAGGTACTTAAATACACACAAACAACACAAAACACACCTCTGCCATCCAACCCCATGGAGTCTCGTCATCGTCCAGCCGTAGTGCTGAATGTGACGGGTGGAAATGAAGTCGATGGATATTTTTATATGGAGCATGAACATTTTTAAAATAGTTTGGATTCTGTTTATTTTATACACACAGAATCAGGATGTTAATGTCACTGTGATCAAATAAAGGCAGCTTCATTCAAATGTATCTGATGAATAATTATACAAAGTTGCCTATAAAGTTCAAATATTTAGTTTTCAGACACAATCCTCCTGTTTATTCCTATTTAAATGCAGCAGTAATCCCTTTTGACCAGGTGCAATGATTACATTATGTGTCAGGTGAAAATAATTCATGCATCACATTTGTTTGGTTCCATAAAAGACGAGACATTTTCAAATTATTCCAACTTCATGGTGAAAATGATTTTGTATATTGTGGACACAGTATCAGGATGTGAATGACACTTGGATCAATAAAGCTCCATTCAAATGGAACTGATCGTTCTATTAACAGAAGAGGGTGGGTATTGATTCGGAGATGTGGTATCGCATGTACAGTACTTAGTGTTAAATACAATATATTGACCGGGGAATAGATTTACATGCTCGACAGCCCTTCTGATGTGTGTGGAGACGAAGCAGCTCAGCGGGAGGAAGGTGGGATTAAGTGCCCTCGTAGATTATCGTCAGGCAGGCGGATGCCTTGGGGGGGGCTTTAAGGTGGGAGATGCAGGACAGGAAAGGAGGAGGAGGATGTCTGCCATGTGTGAAAATAAACTCTCCGAGGCATAATTGTACGTACTGTCACTGTCATCTGGTGGTGCTGAGGCTTGGAGATGAGTTTCTCCTCCCACACCGTAGCAACCGGAGCAGCCTGAATGAAGACTTCTCAAAGGAAACCTTACGAGTGCTATTAATCGTGTTATCTCCATACATGTTAATCCTGCTATTAAATTAGACCGGGATTCACTTATTCGTACCTCCTCAGCGTTTGGTTTTACTGTATATGTTTGAATGGAAGCCCCCGATGTGTCCTTTTAAGATGCGTTATTCTTTTCAGCCGTTGTCCGTTGTCTTGCAGGAGAACGGCGTGGAGTTCGAGGCCTGCTTGGTGGCGCAGTGCGACGCCCTCATCGACGCCTTGAACCGACGCAAGGCCCAGCTGCTGGCTCGGGTAAACAAGGAGCACGAACACAAGCTGAAGGTGAGCGAGCGAGACCAGACAAAGAAACATACATCTCATTATGTGGGATATCGAGCTTTTCAAAACTTTGTGTCACAACAAGGTGAAAGAACTAAGAAATGTAGTGTGACTATGGCTGTTCTTGGGAACTGGATCTGAATATTCAGATTGGAAAAACATCAACATAGACTTGACAAAAATAAATGCAACAGTGTTTGTGATGCATTAGGTATTGCAGGCTTCTTGAGGTTAGAAAATAACTTCCATTCTGCCTCTAATGAAATAAAAAGGATGGGAAATTAATCTAAATATTAATAGCATGTTTTAAAAATGGAGTTTCTGCAAACTCTTGCCTTTCTGAAAGATTTTCTCACTGCAGGTTGAAGATTAAACACAGAATGAAGCATCCTGTAATTGATTAGAATGAATAGATTTAGTTTAGGAGACATAAAGTGCCTTTGTCTTTACACCGTCTTCAACACATTGGACGGGGGGACATAACGGAGTCGATGGAGTCAACAGGAGGAGGAGGAGGAGGGATACATTTGTGCTGTACAGCATCCAATTTCACACTTGGACGCTCTGTAAAATCAAGGTTTCACACGTGTAGGTGGTTTGAGAAACACAGCCTGCGCTCACACACACTGACACACATTCCTTCTTCCTCATCTCCATGTGAGAAATATTTATTTATGTGAAACATTTCATCCAAGTGCCTCATAAATCACTCCAAAACTCATTTTCATTTCATTCAGGTTTGATTCTTTGTGTGTTTTTGAGGTTTACGTGACGAACTTTGACAGGTTTTTCCAGCTGCGTTTACTTTTTATCTATAAGCTCAACATTAAAGCATTCATTCGATATTTGGGGAAATACAGTTAATTGCTTCCTTGCCAAGAGTTAGAGTTAATTTTACTGTGAATGTTTTTTTCTGAACTGTTCTTTATTTTTATTGAACTGTTTTTAATTTATCATTTTTACCCCTATATTCTTCTTGTTGTACAGCACTATGATGGAAAGTGCTTTATAAATACATTTATTATTATTATTGGTATTATTATTATTATTATTATTATTATTATAAAGGTCGATGCCACAATGAGGTCACCATTCAGCTCCAGGAAGTCACTTAGCGTTGGACATAGCCAGGCTAGCGACGTCCAGTCTTAATGCTAAGCTAAGCTAACTAGCCTGCTGACTGTAGCTTAGCAGGCGTACAGACATGACAATGGCGTCTTTCGTCCCATCTTTCTTGGCAAGAAAGCGAATATGCAATGTTTCCCAAAATGTCCAATGATTTAAAAACAGTCGCCCCTAAAGTTTGAATATTTTGTTTTCAGACACAATCCTCTGTTTATTCCTATTTAAATGCATCAGTAGTCACGTTTGATGGTGCACTCATTACATTATGTGTCCCAATCCCCCAGGTGAAATTAATTCATGCATAACATTTGTCTGGCGCTATTAAAGACGGATTATTCCAACTTTATGGGCGACCCTGTATTTAGTCCTGGAGGCGGAGCTGAACCAGACCGCCCTCCCTCCGAGAAGCAACCAGGACACACAACACACACGATCCATGTATGCACAGTATTGAGTTGCAAATACGCCTCCGAGCAACAAGACACGTACGTGTGCACGCTCCGTTAATGATCGGTTGGCCGCTAAGTGACGGATGGACGTTTAATGCGTTACATCAGTCACGTTCACGTCTCCGAGCCAGAGGTACGTTAATGTATCTCGGCTCAGATCCCATCCGTCCCGTCTGCCAACAGATCAGCGCCTCCGAGCGACGTTCCCTGAATCCTAATGCCAGAAAAAGACACATTTCTTCTGCGACAGATCCGATATTCTTTTTTTGTTTTACTGTGCTGCTCAGCCACTCGGGGACAACTGCTTCCATTAGAGGAGCTTCCCACAGAGCCAGTGATGCAGGAAACCGTCGGTGTCACATGTTTCTGTGTTTCTCATCTGCTCCTGGAGGGCAGTGCAGATCATTTGAGGTAAATATCAGAGTTAAAAGGGGGGAGGGGAGGGAGCATCACTGGAGGCATCGCTTGTTTTCTGGAGTGCACCTCCAGTAATTGGAGTTCATCTGACAGTCAGTGGGAAGCCTTCTGCTTCATTAGCATGTGGCGAAAGTCATCCTGCAGCTGGAATCGAGATGCATTTCTCTCCCGGCACAGCCCTGATGTTAATGTTTTTAGTATTTCTCCAGATGTAGCATCTCGGTCGGATTTACTGATGAAAAGCAGATTAGGTGCAGAACAAACAACGCCAGCTATGCATTTTCATACATGTCCAATTACGAAGCTAATGATGTGATTAATCCTGCTGATCCATTCAGTTTCACAAAAGCATTTTTTCTTTTATGAGGAGAAAAAAAAACACATAAAAATCAGTTAATAACAATAAATCACCGCATGCTGACTTGGCATCTCCCACAGAGTTTTCCCCTGTTGCACGCTGGCGCCAAAGCCCGGTCGCCATGGTGACCGGGATGTGTTGAGCCCGCTGTTTGAAGCGGTGGAGGCGAGAGAAGTAGTCCTTAATAAGTCAGGTTCCTTTTTGTCCGGCCCTTCAAATTGCTCATGATATTTGCGAACAGAACAGCTTTACAATTACGTCCCTAAAATCAAGCATGTAATAATGACAATTAGTGAGTAAATATGTGCCGGATCCAGTTGGATGTTGGTTGATTATTTTGATGGTTTTAATGTGGAGGATTGATTAAATGTGATCAAACTGAGGCTTCTGCTGTCCGGGCCTTTCACTATATTTCACCGGGGAGATCCGAGTCAGCAGCTGATGAATTCTTCCGATTAGAGAAACGGAGCGTCTTCTTGCGTTTGCCACCGGATGCTTCATCCTCTGGACGTCCAGCCCGGGTCGATTCATGAGTCCAGCGTTCACCGAGGCTATTTTTATTTCCGCTGCCATGATTCGCTGACCTCCCTGTTGACTCCTCGTCATCTGACTAAGTGTGTTGCTCCAGGGGATCCCCGCTCCCTGGGGTGCTCCGCTTCCAAGCACTCAAACCTGGGGAACAGTTGGAGGTGAACGCAGGAAATATAATTTAAAAAAACCCACTGGAGTGATTCATTCTCTCACTGTGAACAACATTTTCTCTGCAGTGGGATCTTCGGACATGAAATATTAAGATTACTGCTGAATTCAGTAGCCTATCTGAGCTTTTCTGTACTTTCTGTCAATCCACAGAAAAACTTTTTTAAGGCTGCAACTACATCAACGATTAATAATGAATCATTTCGCCTAAAGAAATGTCATAAATGAATGCACATTTCCTTCAAACATCTTATTTTGTCCGGCCAAATGGTCTAAAAACTCCACAATATAATATATAAAAGCAGAACATATTGGGGATTGCTTTGGCATTTGAAAATTGTTGCTGACTGTCTATTGACTAATTGCTTTTCGATTGTCTTTCTGTTGCATCTTCTGTCTGACTAACAGCCACGTTGATGCTGAGGGGGAAGCGTGTCGATCCTCGCTGACAGCTGAGTGTCGGAGGAAGTGGCACCTGTCACTTCCTCTGACCGTCACTGCAGCGCGTCGCATGCAGGAAGTGATTTTAATCCCTTTATCCGTCTTCCTTTCATCGAGTCACAGTTTGATTCGATGTGACGATCCCAGTCCCTCTTGGATCTCTTCTTGTCTTCCTCCTCTCTTACTCTCTCCTCTTCCCCCAACCTGCTTTCTCCATCTGTGTCCAATCTGCCTTCACTATCCTCTCTTTCACATCCGTGTATCATTACAGTAAATCTTCCTCGAGCACATGATGTCAAACTGTCCCAGATTGTGTGTGATTGTGGACTGCTCGGTGACGAGACCGCAGCCAACGGTATCTCAGAAGGTCAAAAGTGCTGCAGTGGCCTAATAATCACAACAGAACCGGACGGAAGGAGGTGATTTGTTTCATCAGGGCCTGCAGACTCGCTCAGAGCACAATCTGTCCTGCCGATGAGATGCTGGATCGTTTTGGCCCCTTTTTTTAAAAATATCCTGCCTCCTGTTTGATTCATTATTTTAGTTTTTAACAGTGAAAGGCTCTAAAAGCCTTCTGTACATCAGCTGCTCAGCATGAAATACTAGACAGACTGGTGAGCCTTAGCAGCTTAAGAGACAAATATTAGTTGGTGGAGACCTCAAAATGAGAGCTAATGTTGCTCTTTATGCAGAAATATCAACGGTGCACTTTAATTGAAAACTTGTGAATGTGTGTCAAGTTATTTTTTTTTTTACTAAAAATATTTGCCTGTCAAGCTAGCTAGCTTACCAAGCTAGCTAGCTCAACCCCCTTAGGCTCACATGGACTTACCTTTATCTCCTTCCTCGTCGGTTGATGGTTGAAATTCGAAGTTGAAATTGACGTGAAATCGCAACGAACGACGCAAGTGAACGCAAGGTTTGAAATGTTTAGTTGTTTTTGTTTTGAGCTCACACACACACACACACACACCACACACTCCCGTGTGTCATACCTCAGGCGGGGTTCGAACCCGCGTGCCTCTGTCGGCAGGCAGCGTCCTCGACCACTGGTCCACCGAGGACGCAAAGAAGCAGAACGAGAAATAAGATGAGACCGAAGCTGCAGAGAAACAAAGTTTATAGA
Organism: Chelidonichthys spinosus; assembly: GCA_029853015.1. Taxonomy (NCBI): domain Eukaryota; kingdom Metazoa; phylum Chordata; class Actinopteri; order Perciformes; family Triglidae; genus Chelidonichthys; species Chelidonichthys spinosus. The sequence continues at coordinate 1,193,029 of CM056833.1, forward strand.
CTGAGTCCTGATCTGGTGTTCTTTAGTGGTGAAGTGGGTTTAACTCTTGTTTGTACCTTGGATGAAGAAATGCAATGAAAACCTGCCGTTCCAAACATGACTTATAACTGTAAAGTGTGTTTTCAGCACCCGTTTGTAATGAATTCATTCTGCCCTCTCGTTGTGTTAGCAGCGCCGTCGAGCTGCTGCTCTGACGATGTGTTTAATCACCGTGGCGACCACATATGTGATGAGAGGACAGGAGTTAGTTTCCCCCTGAGCTCAGTTACCGTGGCCCACTTACGACGGCCCGCTCTGCCCCCTACCACCGTATTCATCACTCCCACGTCTCTCCTCTCTCCCAGGATGCTTCATTTCCTCCCACCGCCGTCCCTTCCCTTTTCTGTTAATTTCAGGTGAATGAATCTTCGTTACGTTATCGTCCATCACCGGTGGCAGCTTTTTTTTTTATATTTATCTTATTCCAGAAGCTGATTCACAGCAGGTTTCAGGGGAAAAGATGACAATAATGCTGAGAGAGGCTGTTCAGTAGGCAGCGAGCGTCGAGTCTGAGAGGGAGGAGAAAACATTTAGAAAAAGGAAGGACCGGGGAGGAAAATGACACGATGCGATAAAAGTTGTCTGCAGAATCCCTCCACGTGTCTCGTCCTTGTGATTGTGATTCCAGCCGCGTACGGAGGAGTTTGATTGTTAAACAGGCGGTGGCGACGGCAGTGAGAAACTCCTCCTGGAGGCCTGCCAGCCCACTGCAGGGGTGTGGATGCTCCAGCCTTGACACAGCAGGACGGGTTTGGCCCTCAGCCAGAGAAATATAGACCGAGTCATCAGCTGGATGAGATTTCCTCTCCTCATTGTACGGGAAGAGAGGATCAACACGGTCCTCCTCTGGCTGATTGATTACAGCATTGAACAACATGATTCATTAGTATAGTCTGTAAATATTCATTTTCTTGAATATATTGCAGTTAATTCTAACCTGCAATTTGTTTTCTTTGGCCTGGACCTCGGAGGAGAAGTTCGGTTCGTTTCAGTTCACGCTGTCACGCTGAAATGGACCGAAGCGTCGCCGTTCTTACAGCCTTTTACTGCGGAGGTTTTGGCAGAGTGAAGGAGGGGGAGAATTCTAGAGTCTGTAACTTCAGCTAAACACGATGGACTTACATGCAGAGACATGTGGCTTCCCCTGGTGTTTGCAGTAAATAAGAGGACAGGAGGAAACAGGCAAAGAGGAGGTCCTTCGTGGTTCAGAAGTTTAAAGAATCTGTAACTTCTGGATTGTCTCTCAGTTTAGTTTGAAGGCGTCTGTGGTCAGTTCAAATTGTTCTCAGCTGCACAAACAAACCAAACTGGAAACAGAACTTTTCGGCTCTCTGAGGTTAAAATAAAGCACGCCAAACTTAGTGTGGTGCCTCTGACAAGCAAACGGCCCGAAAGCAAAGTGATTATGACACCTCATTACAATGACATGAAGGGAGAGTGGATGTTAGGCGGTTGGAGCGCTGATCACTCTGTGTTAATGACGCGTACAGCCTGAAGACGATGCTTTTATTTTAAAACGACTAATGGAATATGTGCATTTAAGGAAGTGGTGATGCAACAATATACAGCAGGAGATCGTACAGATTTGTCACAGGAATTGAGATGCTGAGACACTTTTAATAGTTGGGGTTGATTGGGACATGAAGGACTGCTCTCTAGAAAGTTAAAGTCTGGACAACGTCGAGGTAACAACCTGTCAATCACACGATAGCCACGCCCTGAAGCATACCCTGCTTTTTAGCCTTTTTGACTCTAAATGTAGCATCATTTACTGAATGAACATCATGCTGGATTGGAGAAGACTTAAACATAAACTCTCATTTTCTCAATGACTTCTATACCATCAGACTTCTTTTTTGCAAGCAGAGGAGTCGCCCCCTGCTGGCCATTAGAAGTTCCTCGTCGTAGTATAAACTGAATCTTCTCTAACTGTATGGCGGTCTCTACTGTTTGTTATGCATCGGTGGTACAGTACTTTCATATTGATGCAGTAAATCCTCTTCATAGATGCTGTCGGCCTGCAGGAAGGATTTTCCTCTACATTTCAGCCTTGGAGCCCCTCAGATAGCAACAGGGAAGTTTCTGTTACCTAGCAACCCCTGGTCCAGCACCTCCGTTTATTTCACACTGTTGCGAGGAGGCTGTGTGGACATCAGTGGTGGAAAAGGGGGATCTTCCAAGTCTAGCAAACATCCTATCAAATCAGTGGAATATCTCGTTTTACGTGCAATATAGAGGGTTTAAAACGTCCTTAATCTTCAGATGATGTTAAATTATTATTTTTTTGATTGAGTACAGCTGAGAAAGACGGAAGAGTATTGTGACGACGGATCACACACATGCGTGAAAACCAAAAACGTCACTTTCCCTCCGTCAACGTCAGTAACAGGATCAAGTCGCCGTTGTCCCGTCAGCCTCCTCTTCCTCCCTCGATCTGTGAGCAAGAAAAAAAAAATGACTTGATGAATCACTTTGACAATCCGGCTGCTAATCTCATTATCGGTGTTCCTGCTGGTCGTCTCATTCAGCTTCACTCGTTCACGGCCTCCTTTAATCTCAGTTCTCCAGCCTCCTCCTTCCATCCACCTTCCTCTCCTTCTCCACCTTTCTTCCTTTCACTGTCGCCATATTTTCTTTTCTTAAGCCGTCTTCTTCTCCTCTCTGTCTGCATATTTACTCTCGACTATTAGATCTAATTTCCCTGCATCTCTTCTTTTCTGCCCTATTTCCACTCCAGCACATTACAGGAAGAAGCGTGATAATTAACATGTGATTTACTTCTGTATGCTTGTTGTTGTTGATGTATTGATTCCCCCTCAGGTGGTCCGGGATCAGATCTCCCACTGTACAGTGAAGCTGCGTCAGACCACAGGGCTGATGGAGTACTGTCTGGAGGTCATTAAGGAGAACGACCCCAGTGGTTTCCTGCAGGTGAGATGGACTACAAGTCTCTTTTTCCTGCTGGACTCTGGGACTTCCTGGTTCTCAGTACAGTCGTTATCGCTGAGAGTAACAGGAAGTCCATTTGTCATCGTCAGATCTCCGATGCTTTGATCCGGAGGGTCCACATGACGGAGGGCCAGTGGGGGAAAGGAACCCTCACCCCCAGGATGACCAGCGACTTTGACCTCACTCTGGACAGCGGACCCCTCCTGCAGGGGATCCACCAGCTGGACTTTGTCCAGATGAAAGGTAATAAAAAGAGAGGAGGTCACGGGTCCAGACCCCTTAGGGATTTATGGGTGGCTGCTAGCCGAGCTGGCTAAGCTACATTTTAAACTCTTTATCTATTCAAAAATCACAAATATTTTTGACAAGCAGTTTGGGGAGTTTGGGATCTTGCTGGATGAAACTAACGCTGACACACTTTTTTTTATTAAATATTCTGTAAAATACTGGGAAATTCAAAGACTTTTGGTGTGTTTTTTATATTTGTGCTTCGTGATCTTTTGATTGTGGATTCATATATTCATAATTTAATTTATAAATGATAAATATTGCTGGGCTGGGCTGTAATCTGGCCTGTGTTGTGTCCCCTCCTCAGTCCCAGCTGCTCCCATGCTCCAGCTGGAGGAATGCTGCACCCAGAACAACAGCGCCACGTTGTCATGGAAACAGCCACCACTCTCCACCATCGCCGTGGAAGGATACATCCTGGAGCTGGACGATGGAAACATGGGGCTGTTCAGGGTAGGTGTCCCCCTCCCCTGCAGGTCCTCTTTTGTCCCCTCCGGTCAGGATTTATCCGTTGGCTTTAATAGAAGCCCAACAGGGGGGGATCTTTGTTGGATTTACATTTAGATTACAAGACAACAAAAAAAAGTGAAAGACCAGGAGCAGTTTGGGTAATAATTCACCTTTACAGACCACCGCCCGTCCCTCTCTCAACAAAGACTCCTTCATGTGGTGCTGGTTGGTGGGAGGACACCAGCTCGGCCAGAGGAATGTGAAAGCAGTGCTTTGTGACATCCCTCGATGGCTCCCTCCCGTAGTCGTAGCGATACGAGAGCAGGTCATGTGACACAGTGTAGTGACCCATCGAACGACACGACGTCAGGAGCGAGCGTCTGTATCGCAGCTGCCAGCTGGGACGATCCCACAGGAAGTGTGATCTGGGATCAAAGCCTGTATTCATACCCTCTCAGAGGTCCACCATGTAACCCTCCACCCAAGAGCCTCCCTGGTTCCCTACACATCCAGGCCCCTTGCTTTGTGATGATGGCAACTTTAATCCCCCGTGAACAATACCTTCAGTACAATGGTGGAGGATATCTGTGTCCTACCTGTAGACCTGTAGAGAACGAGTCCTCCACACAGGATAATAGGCCTTCTTTAAGTGGTGTTTAACTTCCTGCCAAGTCGTTTAGATGCCATCATATCATGAATTCAACTAGAAATCCAAATTGAGCCCTCGGTTTTCAATCTCAGCCTCCTCTCTGACCGTTCCCTAACGCGTCGCTCGGATTCCTTGAAGCAGCTGGTGCAGCATAATTATAACGGGTTCGCTTGGAAAGCTCAGTTTGTACACACACCCAACAGCAGTGACCAGATCCTGCACTCAGAGATGCCACAGCATGAGATCATAACATAATACTCACAGTTGGCTGCTTATTCTGATTCTTATTCGACTTTTACAATCTTTTAGAATTGTAAATCGATGTCAGCGTTTTGTGAGGAAGCTGACATGCATCAAGAGCATCATCTAAATACTTTGTGATGTGGCAGCTTGTAGAGGCACCCCGTGGTCTAACTTGGGGGAAAAAGCAGAATGACCTTCGGTCAGTTGAAGCCAGCTGTCTGTCTGTATGAACCTTCAGCCTTCCATCTCAATCACAACAACCTGTAAGAAGCCGACCATCTACCAAATGCAGCCACTTTCTACTGCATGCGGTCTGCCTATCATTTTCCCATCTACCAAATGCAGCCACTTTCTACTGCATGCGGTCTGCCTATTGTGTAGTCATGCCAACAGGTACCAGGATGGCCGAGTGGTTAAGGCGTTGGACTTAAGATCCAATGGACGTGAGTCCACGTGGGTTCGAACCCCACTCCTGGTAGAAAAAGGAACCTTTAATGACTAAGTGAGGGATTCTGAGAGCTTCCGTCTCTACAAATATCTCACTACTCATGCAGAGTGAGGCTTCATGGAGGTGACTGTGGCTCAGGAGTGAGAGCAGCTTCCTCACCAATGAGAAGATCAGAGGTTCTCATCTGAAGGTCCAAGTGGGTCAGAAACTGGTGTTGGAATCAGCTTTCAGCTTCCCCCATATTCATGATTTGGCACTTTATTAAAAAAAAGCATCTCAGAAAACATTTTGGCACTTTATATGTTTATGGACACTTGGACCTGCAGACGGGGCATCAAACCTGTGATCTTAATGTTTATGGACACTTGGACCTGCAGACGGGGCATCAAACCTGTGATCTTAATGTTTATGGACACTTGGACCTGCAGACGGGGCATCAAACCTGTGATCTTAATGTTTATGGACACTTGGACCTGCAGACGGGGCATCAAACCTGTGATCTTAATGTTTATGGACACTTGGACCTGCAGACGGGGCATCAAACCTGTGATCTTAATGTTTATGGACACTTGGACCTGCAGACGGGGCGTCAAACCTGTGATCTTAATGTTTATGGACACTTGGACCTGCAGACGGGGCATCAAACCTGTGATCTTAATGTTTATGGACACTTGGACCTGCAGACGGGGCATCAAACCTGTGATCTTAATGTTTATGGACACTTGGACCTGCAGACGGGGCGTCAAACCTCTGATCTTAATGTTTATGGACACTTGGACCTGCAGACGGGGCGTCAAACCTCTGATAGTAATGGTGAAGAAGCTGCTCTACCTCCTGAGTCACAGTCACCTGCATGAAACCTCACTCTGACAGTAGTGAGATATTTATATGGATAATTATAATCCCTCACTTAAGTTAAACGTTCCTTCTCCTACCAGGAGTGGGGTTCGAACCCACGTGGACTCACGTCCATTGGATCTTAAGTCCAACGCCTTAACCTCTCGGCCATCCTGGTACCTGTTGCCCTGACTACACAACAGGAAGCGGATGCATTTATTTGTGTTTCCGCCGTCCAGCCTGTGCATCACTTTAACTGGAGGTGTTTATATCATACCTGTATCCTGTGCTACGTTTTGCCAAACAACTGTTTACTTTTCCAATTTTGCGAGGGCGTTCTTCTCTTCCTCCTCTGACTCAGTGAGTTTCACCAACGCAGCGCCGAGCTGTGTGTCCACGTGTCTATTAATACTCCGGCGTGGGCTGCGTCGCCCACGCTCGATTGTACAAACTCACTCTCTTCGCTTATTACGCTCACCGCTACCAACCCAAATGGGACCCCCCCCCCCCCCCCCTTCAGAGGCGGCGGCGTGCAGGTGATGACGTATCTACCAGCCTAACAGGAAGCACTGTGTGTCTTTTACAGGAAGTGTACGTGGGGACGGAGACCATCTGCACGGTGGACGGGCTTCACTTTAACAGCACGTACAAGTCCAGAGTGAAGGCCTTTAACGCCAGCGGAGTGGGCCAGTACAGCAAGACGCTGATCATGCAGACCTCTGAGAGTACGTGAAGCATCTCCTCCTCCTCCATGTCTTTGAGGGAAAACACACTGTCAAAACAGAATTCATTCATGTTATTCTCCCTCTTAGATCCTTCACTCAGTATTCAGAATAAAGTTTCCACAAAGTTAGACTCATTAGAGCTTCTTCACTGGCGTAATTGAGGAAACTTTATGGAAACTTTTTGAAGCGGCAGGTCGGAAGTAGAGCAAGCTGATTATATCTGCCGACAAGCAGCAGGAAACCCTCGGTTTGAGGTGCTATATCAACAGTGCCAGCGTTACATCGTTTGGCCACCAGAGGGGGCTGACAAGTTTGTGTTGGCTGTAAAATGTGTGTAGGTCACAGGGTCAAAGATTTTGGTTGTTTGTGTTAAAAATGTACTTCTGGGTCTTGAACAGCCGCCTCCCACATGATAGTCATGTGTTGAACCATCCATCCACCTCAACCTCCTCAGCTTGTGGACATTTGATGAGAAACGTCTTGCTGTGTTAACGAGATAATACATCCCTTGAAACATAATCCACGGTGCAGTTTAGTTGCATGGATACATATTTTTTAAAGCTCTGGTCTACATTCTGAAAATCAGTTGAGCCTCTGAGACAGATTTGAAAAAAGCATCCCGCCCCCCCAACCAAGCCCCTCCCCTCAGTGTTCCACGATTCGACGAGGCGGGATGACGAGGAGCAGGGGAGACGAGGGGATTGTATGGAGGGTACGACCCAATGGGAGCTTTCCGGAGCAATGTCTCCCATTGGTCAATATGGTCAAGATAGACTGAATGTTTTTTTTTTATTTCAAATCGTAGACCAAAGCTTCAAGGAAACCATGAAATATCAATATCAGTTCAACATAAAGAATAATGCAGGTGAAATCGAGCCGTGACATAGAGAGGAAGCAAAAGAGACTCAAACAAGAATACAAACAAACCACAAATTATAAAGTTATAAGATCAAGAAAAGGCCAACAATTTGAGGTTTTAATTATGGGTTTCAAAGGAATTTCAATCATCAAACCTCCTCGTCCTCTTTTATCTTTCCTGTAGTACAAAGATAACTACAGTAAAAGCCTCTAATAAATACGTTGGGAGGTTTGAGCACCAACAGCAGCAGCAGGATGTGAATTCTGAAGGTTTGTTTGAGCTTTTTTTAAAAGCAGGTGCATCCAGTTGGTTCGTGTGTAATCCGCCCGTGAGCTCCCCTGTTAGTTAAATGCTACTCTGGGAAGCTTGTCATCCATCACCGGACCTGAAAGGACCAGACAGCCTCGCTACCTGACGGGACGAGCACTCAGCAGCTGTTTGCACACAGAGATCTAACCACTCGTTGTTTTTTGCAGAGACCTGACTTCCTTCACCCGGACCTGGACTGTGATTTTGATTATTTTCTCCCGTTTTATTTCCTGCATGGAAAGAAGGAAGTTTCTCCATCAGATCTGTCTTTGCTGCTTTGTTGAACCAGCCTCCCTGACCAAACCTGCTTTTTGCCCTCTCCTCCCTCCCTTCCTCCCTCCCTCCGCTTCACTGCTTCGCTCCTCTTCCTCCCCTCTTTTCTTTCTGCCCTTTCCCCCTCTCTTCCTCCACTCCCCTCCCCTCTTCATGTCACATTTCAGCTGGACTCCCTCCATGTGATATTCAGTCTATAGGCACAGGTATGGACGGCTCTCATTGCCGACTGTTTCCACTCTAATCCCTCTCGTTGCCATCGCCTGTGTCATCAGTGTTTCACTCTTGAACCAGCAGGCGGGCAGTTCTGCTGCTTCGTGGTCTCCACTTATTAAAACGTTCAGTACAGACTCTAGTGAATGTCTCTGTGTTCGTTTCCTGTGGGAAATAAAGCTATGTCATAAAAACCAGTGACACCAGTGACCGATGGTGGATGAGTCCAGTGGAGCCCACGGGAAGCACAAACATCCCACCTGCTGAACTCCCATGTTTCTCTGCGTAGAGTATAGAGCTTTCCATCTCCGGGTCAAACTGTTTGCAAAGGAATTAGCATTTGATTTAGCCTTAATGTGTTGCAAGAGAAGTTAAAGGGCCAGCACACCCAAATTACAAAAACATTTCAAATGTGGTGTGTACATTTTTACATCAAGTTTTTTACACCGTTTTTTGGGGTGAATGAACCCTTTATGATAAGAGAGAAACTTAAGAATTTCTTAATAGATCAGGTTTTATTTATTTGTTCTCTAGAAGTCATAAGCCCCAAGCCGGGGAAAACAAGCGCCAGTTACCATTTGCAGACTGTCTGACACAGGTGTGATTTTATTAATGAATATTTTAAGTTAAGTTAAGAATAATATGGTGCTAAGAATGATTAATCATAGTAGTGATAGTGAATCTTCTCCCTCTCATCTTCTTCTTTGACTATTATTCCTGTCATCAAGTCCTTACAGTGTAACTTCACCTCATCTGACCTCCAGCCTCTAAAGTCACGTCTCCTTTGTAAAGTCACCATCATCCCATCAGAGACATCCTTGCTGCTGAACAACACTGTGTGTATAACTCTCCCCGCGTGTGTGTTTGTGTGTGAACAGTCTCTTGGTTCACCTTTGACCCGGCCACGGCTCACCAGGACATCGTCCTCTCCAACGACAACCTGACCGTGTCGTGCAACAGCTACGACGACAGGGTGGTGATGGGTAACTCCTCTTTCTCCCGCGGCGTCCACTACTGGGAGATGACCATCGATCGCTACGACAACCACCCGGACCCGGCCTTCGGCATCGCTCGGGGCGACGTGCTGAAGGATGTGATGCTGGGGAAGGACGACAAGGCCTGGGCCATGTACGTGGACAACAACCGCTCCTGGTTCATGCACAACAACTCACACACCAACAGGTAACTGAGGTGCATGGTGGAATAATTATTCACCTCCTTTATTAATCTAAAAGATACTCCATCACAAATGCCTGATTTCTGACACACATTGTTTCTTATATTTTTAAAATTATCAATAAAAACACAAAAAGTACCATGAAAAATACAATTCCCTGCATTCAAAATCATACTAAAGTACAGAAATATTACCAGAAAAAGTTACTTAAAGTATCAAAAGTAAAGTACTACTTGTGAGGGGTTGGGTCTCCTTCTAAGGTTCACAAGATAAACCTGACAGGTTTAATGGGACAGAAGAAAAACCTCTGCTCCTTTTTTCACCTAATCTTTGCTTTTATGTCAGATATTTACATCAATCACTGGAGACGTTTAGAGGGGGATTATCTCTTTGGTGTGATTAATAATGACTCAGACATTTGACACATGACACAGCTTTTATTTTTAAATGCGTCATGAGCCCCAAAAAATACTTTAATCCTTAACAATGTGCTATATTTTAGAAGATTTTCATGTTTTTTTTTAAATATCTTCATCTGAAAAGTAACTTGAACCTCAAGATGTCAATTAAATAAAGTGTAATACACCGTACATTTGCCTCTGAAAGTAGAAGTATAAAGAAGATTTTTAGTACTGCTAATAGGGCAGGGGGGTCCGATGGTATCCAAGAAGGCCGGTGTGGGTGCAGGTTTTTGTCTTAGCCCAGCAGTCAGACACCTGATTCAACTAATTAACTCACCATGGTCTTCAATCAAGACCTTGATGAGTTGGATCAAGCGAGGTAGTGCAGGGTTAAACAGAAACCTGGACCCACATCAGACCTTCTTGGATAAGACTGCAGGAAGGGAGGACAAACATTCTGCAGGATGTTACTGCTCCAGAAGATCGGACATATTCTCACTTAGGGTGTGTGTGTGTGTGTGTGTGTGCGTGCAGGACAGATGGCGGCATCGGTAAAGGAACTACAATAGGAATTCTACTGGACTTCACACGCAGGATTCTCATCTTCCTCATCAATGACGAGCAGCAGGGTCCGGTGGCCTTTGAAGCCTTGGAGGGCGTCTATTACCCGGCCATCAGCCTCAACCGAAACGTCCAGGTACAGAAGGATATTTTGCATGTAAATACACTGTATATATGTGTGTGTGTATATATCACACCTGTGGCTACACATTTTAATTTAAACTACTTCCATTTCTGAATTGGAAGATTGGAAAATGCATCCCTTGACATACCGATTTTGCCTCTTATTTCCCCTCGAGTAGCTGTAAAGGAATCACCCTCATGCCAATCAATATGAAGCTTTAGCCTGTTAGCTTAGCTTAACATAAAGACTGGAACCAGAGGGGCAAAAGCCAGCCTGGCTCTGTCCAAAGGTGCAGAAACTGTATTTAAAAAGCAGAGACTAGTCACTGGTCCCAGCCAGGAGTCCTGCACATAATCCTTTACATTTTTACACTTGAGTTTTCGTTCACATTAAACACGTTTAGCTGCGCTCCAGGAGGTCCTGTTTTATAGGCAGCCTGGCTCTTCCCTCCCGGAGCAGTGCTGCAGGCCAAAACAGAGGTTGTAGATCAACAAAGTATTATATGAATACAGTCGTTATTCATTAAAACTGCTCTTCCGAGTTTTACAAATATGGGCTTGGAAGATTAAACCTTGAAAGGGGAAGCTTCAAAGACACAATAACAGTTAGCAGCTTTGAAATTCTCTATTGCTCTCAGACAGTTTTTCCCTCATTTTCAATGCTGTGTCATTTCACTCACCCTGGCTCAACAGCTCCACCTGCAGGTGGAAAGACAAATCAAACCTTTTTCTTTTTTTTTCTTCAGGTCACACTTCACACTGGTCTACCCATCCCTGATTTCTACACCACCGGGGAGGCAGATCCCACCGGCTCTGTGTGCTAGAGACTCCCACACCGGCTGGGGGGGGAGGTTCATCCAGCCAGTCAATAACTAAGATTCAACCCTCACCCTCCCTCTCGCCCCCTTGACTCTCTGTCAGAGGGCCCCATCCAGCGCTGAGCCATGCCTGTATCATGCCTAAACCTTGGACACTTGAACCGTCTGCAGGAGAAAAAAGTGGGCCTTGCTTCGCAATCTGAACCTTAGATAGTTGGAGGAGGTGAAATCCTGTTGGACAATAATCTCACACACTCATGGATTTGGGATTATTATGTGCAGTGATCATCTAAGGGAATAGGTCGACATTTTTGGAAAATACGCTTTGCTTTTCTTGCCGAGAGTGAGATGAGAAGATCGACGCCACTCTCGTGTCTGTACGCTGAGTGTGAAGCTACTCTTAGTGGCCAGCTAGCGTAGCTTAGCATAAAAACTGGAAAGGGGGAAACAGTTAGCCTGGCTTTGTCTAAAGTTAAAAAAATGTTCAAAAGCTCACTTATTAATATCTAATTTGTTTAATCGTTACAAAAGTGTCAAAACGACACAAATAAACAAATAAAACTGCTTTCTCTTCTTCTTACATTTCATTTTGAAACAAACGAGATAATGTGCTGATTGTGAGCTTTAGAGATATTGGTAGGTGGATGTTTCCTACCTGTTGTTTCCAGTCATTTAGCTACGCTAAGCTAACCGCCTGCTAGTGGTAGCTTTATCGTTAGCATTCGGCCATGATAGTGGTTTCAGCCTTCTTATTCAGGCCTAACTGTTGGGAGGAAAGCAAATGATTATTTCCTGAAATATTCAACTATTACTTTAATCCTTTAAAGAAGTTAGTTTTGTAAATGACTTAGAAGTAGAATCCCCCATCGTAACCCATCGACATGCAGTCCAGTACGTACAAGTACAGTATGTACAAGAGGCGCTTTTATCAGTGGCTTCGCTTGTGTGATCCTTCGTTTCGTCTGTAGAAGAAAAAAAATGCAGCAAAATGTGACTGAAGGCGAGGCTTCTTTCTAAACACAGGCGGGATGGGATTCAGTGTAATGTATCATAAAAGCAGGCGGCTCTGTGCATTGAAGTGTGTTGTAAATGGGTTAAAGATAACGACGACTGTAAAGCTCTTTGAATGAAGGTGCTAAAGCAGCTTTTGCTTCATTCTGGCTTTTTTTTTTTTTTTTTACTGTAGGTGACTGAACCCTGGTAGTTTTGTAATATTGTTATTGAAATGATCTATTGCAAAGAGATGTATAGCTAAATAAGTTATTGCTGTTTAGTTCATCATTGTTCCTTTATTTGATGTATAGTTATTACAGAAGGAAAGAAATTTAGCCTTTTTTTATTTTTGTCCCTTTAAAAATGTAGTTTGGCGTTTGTTCTCAAACCAGTTTATGTCCCACTGAAGCAACAGGAAAGGTGATGATGCACTGGGATGTTGTCATGGCAACGCATTTGGGCAACAGCCTCCTCAACTAAGCCATGCAAGCAGCTCTGTGATGCTGAACTTGAGCTAATCGTTGCTAATGCTAGCGTGGTGCTATTTAGCAGGAATGTTCACCATGTTAGCTTAGCACGTCAGAACGCTTATATCTGCTGTACACAAAGCACACCTGGGGCTGATGGGAGTGGAAAAAATAAGTTATCCCCAAAGTTATTACAATCCAACCACGTGTGAACCAAACTCAAAACCATTAGGTTCATCCTCTGGCGAACATGAATGTCATTTTGTGCCAATCCAACAAGTAGTTATTCAGATGTTTCACAGGATCCATCAACTCTGACCTGCTGATGGCGCTAGAGGAAAATACAGAGGATTAAAAAGAAAGGTCTGTAGGATTCATCCTCTGGGGAACAGGAATATCAGTCCAAAATATCTTAGGAATCACATTGAGTCACATCAGATTTGTCTGTGTCTGGATGGTAACCCGAGAACAACCTGACAGACTTGCTGCTCGACGACCTCACCTCAACCATTAAAGGTCAGTGCCTAACCTCAACCATGGTAACCACGGTTACCATCCAGACACCGCCTTGAACCATTAAAGTTGAGCAGTCAGTTTGAGGGAACCGTTGCCCAGAAACCTCCCCAGTGCATGGTCTCCCTGAGACGTACCGTCCACGTCGAGCACACGCATCCTGTGTCCGAGCTTCATGGGAGTGCCTTTTTCCCCTCGCCAACACGTTTTACCAAACTTTGCCATAAAACCAGATTCATCGCTTCAGCAGAGTCGACTGTAACATCTGTGATGCCTGACTCCACCTGCTGCTACCTTTTTCCTTTTTTTCTATCTATCGGCAAAAGGGCAAACAACAATAACCACGTTTGTTGTGGATATATAACAACCACAGTATTGAAGAGAATATTGCAGTCAGGTGTCTTTCTTGACCTTCTAAATCCTCGATGACTTCTGGTTTCCCGTCTGGATTAACGTTGATTGTAAAGCATCTGATATATGACTATGATTTTCAGTATGATACGTGCATGTGTGTTGACAATGACAAACCAGACTCCTGCAGCGTTCAGCGAGTTGCACAACCGTTGCTGGATTACCAAACTTGTTTTCTTTTTCTTTTTTCCGGCTGCAATCATGATATAAATTCAGCAGAGGTCGTTATCGCAGCGTTACACAACCTCAGATTCCAGGACAAATAAACAAAGTGGCTTTAAATGCAGTTAACATCTTTTGGCAGAGAACATAAATGTGTGATTCTGATTTGAACATATGAGGGTGCTGATGATTCAAAACAAAGGGTGTGATTGTAACATTTATTATTTCCAAACCAGCCTTTTAATTCTATCAAACTAAGACCCGGCGGATGATTTAAAGTCCATCTCATCTAACTTTTATGAATTAATTCAAACTTACACACAAGTCGCTGGGCGACGCTGGGTGTTATATATCCAAATGTACATACATGTGTGTGTGAGTGTGTGTGTTACCTGCATTATAACCATTTTAACTCCAAAGTGATTCTTTTAGACCTGTTTGATATGAGGTGGAACGTCGTCACTCAATATTATTATACAATGATTGCAGAAATATGTTTATGGAAGAATTTTAATGAATATAAAATGAACATTGTTATTACTATTAATTTCAACACAGTATGATGATTATGATTACATGTCTATCATTACCATATTACTGCTATTATTATTATTATGATCTGAAGTGTAATATGAGCCTCTGTGTTTTTTTTGTTTTGTTTTTTTTGTATGTGTGAATATTCAATAAATAGGTGTCAAGGAGGTCTTATGTTTCCTGTAATATCTGCCGCAGTGGGGAATCAAAGTAGATGTTAATATAAAACCATTTGAGCCGATGAAGTCTGTGAATACTGTCTGTCTGTCTGTCTGTCTGTCTGTCTGTCTGTCTGTCTGTCTGTCCTATGTGTAGTCTCTCTGTGCAGCTCCGTGGGGGCCGGCGCTGGCAAACACCCTCCCCTCTGCACCCTCCAATGAAACGCAGCAACAGGAGGAGTCTGCTGCATGAAAAGCTGCCACCCTCTTTCCTGTCAACTTCACTTCCCAGTCCAGGACAAACTCTCTCTCTGTCTCCCTCTCTGTCTGTCTGTCTCTCACGGGGACAGACCTGCCCAGCCAGCATGGCGACACCTCTCACCGACCAGGAGAAGCGCAAGCAGATCAGCATCAGGGGGATCGTGGGAGTGGAGAACGTTGCAGAGCTGAAGAAGGGCTTCAACCGCCACCTGCACTTCACCCTGGTGAAAGACAGGAACATTGCAACACCCAGGGATTATTACTTCGCCCTGGCTCACACCGTGAGGGATCACCTGGTGGGGAGATGGATCCGAACACAGCAGTTTTACTACGAAGCAGACCCAAAGGTTTGAGCTCCAGCTGCAAATATATGATCCCAAAATACAGACAGTGGTGTTGTGTTACTTTATTGTTGGAACACAAATGCACAGAAGAACTGACTAAACAGCTCATAAGTGATCAGGAGTTAGCTTCAGTAGTTTGATTACTTTCCCTGGAAGGAAGGGAGTTATTAAAAGAAAACACCAACAGGAAGTCAAGTGAGGAACGCCTTAAATCCTCCTCAGTCCACATCAGTCCACATCAGTCCACATTCAAAACAGATAAACTATAGAAAACAGCAGAAAAGACACACTTTGAACTAACTTACTTACTCCAAAATGTATCAATACAAAAACAATATATATACATACATGTTCCATCTTAAAGTACAGATAAAATATCTCCAGCACACTTTCACTGCATATTTAATGATGTGTGTTTATGTAAATATATTTTATGAGCATTCCTATGTGTTGTTTTATTTTGTATTATTCACAGGAAATATTGGTGTTCAAGGTTTTCCTGTTACATCAAATTTTTTACCAGAAAGAGTTGCAGTGATTGTAGGTCATCGCATCGTGTTTCATTCATTTGCTGCTCAGCTCTCCACACTGCGCTTTCTGCATCTTCAATCCACAAAAATATAGCACAAATATGCATCTGTAGTTCATCTGTGATCTCTAAAGTCTCTGATGAGATGGAGTCATTTATTTCCTTCCCTACTTGTCCAGAGGGTTTATTATCTGTCTCTGGAGTTCTACATGGGCAGGACGCTCCAAAACACCATGATCAACCTCGGGCTGCAGAACGCCTGCGATGAAGCCATCTACCAGGTCAGACAAGTTCACAGGAATATGAAATGTATATTTTTTAAAAAGCATAACTTAACAGGAGGCCTTTGTGTTGCCCCCTGCTGCAGCTGGGCCTGGACATGGAGGAGCTGGAGGAGATGGAGGAGGATGCCGGTCTGGGGAACGGAGGCCTCGGCAGACTGGCAGGTAAAAGGAGGCAGATGTTTTACTTCGTCTCTCTTCGTCTTTATTTCTTTTGTCTCACTGCCTTGATTAATTATGATTTTTTCTGCACACAGCATGTTTCTTGGATTCGATGGCCACGCTGGGTCTTGCAGCGTACGGTTACGGCATCCGTTATGAATATGGAATCTTTAACCAGAAGATAAGAGACGGCTGGCAGGTAACTGGAGCGTAAAAGGGCATTTTATACAGTTTTATAAGCTTCATTTGACCCTAAAAATTGCTACAAACACACCAGTTTCTCCCTCTGGAGTTCATAGATTCTTGCTTATCTTTTACTTTGTAATTCAGGATTCTATCGTCGGCCCTTTTGTTTGGAGTCTGTGTGGCGCGGGGTCAAAGTAGACAGGAATTAGGTCAGAAAGCATCACGAGCTAATCATTAACAGTAATATACAGACTGTGCAGTGCTGCGAGCTGCTGCTTGGATTTCAGACGACAAAGCAAAATAAATATTGCATATCTTGTGATAAGGCATCCACCAAACCAAAGGATTTTGCCCTTTTGAATTCTCCTTGTTATTTGCTCTCCAAACCCTCTGTGTAAACATGTCCTCCTGAACACTGAACTGGGTTGCTCAATGACTCTCCTTTCTCTCTGCTCCAACATGTTGTGTCTTATTAAAGCTTTTTTCATCCTTCCTCTTTCCTCTGTCTGACCTGTTGTAGGTGGAGGAGGCAGACGATTGGCTGAGGCATGGGAACCCGTGGGAGAAAGCTCGACCGGAGTACATGCTGCCGGTTCACTTCTACGGACGAGTGGAGGAGACGAAAGATGGCTCCAAGTGGGTCGACACTCAGGTACTGCAGCTGGTAACCCTGGACCGGGTACTCTCTAGGACGTGACTAACTGTTGGACTACAAAGAGACAGAAAACCACCGCAAAGAGACACAAAACAGCTAAAAAGAGACGTAAAACAACCACAAAGAGACAGAAAACGACCACAAAGAGACATAAAACAGCTAAAAAGATACGTAAAACAACCACAAAGAGACATAAAACAACCACAAAGAGACACACAATAACAAAGAGACATAAAACGACCACAAAGAGACATAAAACAACTACGAAGAGACATAAAACAGCTAAAAAGAGACAGAAAACGGCCGCAAAGAGACACAAAAAGACCACAAAGAGACACAAAACAGCTAAAAAGAGACCGAAAATGACCACAAAGAGACACAAAAAGACCACAAAGAGACACAAAACAGCTAAAAAGAGACAGAAAATGACCACAAAGAGACACAAAACGACCACAAAGAGACAGAAAATAACCACAAAGAGACTCAAAAGGACTATTCTTGTTTGTTTTTCTGGATCCAAACCTAGATTACAGTAGATTGCAGGCTTTTATTCTATCATATCACTCTTTTATTCCTGCAAGGTGATCCTGGCGATGCCCTACGACACGCCGATCCCCGGCTACATGAACAACACCGTGAACACCATGAGGCTGTGGTCCGCCCGCGCCCCCAACGACTTCAACCTGAGAGACTGTGAGTGCCGAAGGCGGTTTTTGACCATTTCTAATGTCAAACCCACGTTTGCAAAACAGTGGTTTGTGTTCTCACTTTGCAAGAAAGGAGGAACCTGCTGCAACATGCCCTGTGTTTCCAAATAGCTCACGTGTTGTGGTTTCTTCTCCTGCAGAGTTTAATCTTTTTTTCTTAAATCTATGATAAATGACGTGTATTTATGTCATTTATAGTTAATGTTGGGGATTACATCGAGGCTGTTCTGGACAGAAATCTGGCAGAGAACATCTCCCGTGTCCTTTACCCCAATGACAATGTAAGTAATATTTTCTGTGTATATGCAGCAATATGAGAACACATTTTGCATCTCAAGAGCATCTTCTTCATGCATCATTTCCTCTTCCTTCCTTGATCATCTCCCTGGTCTTTATTTGTCGTAGTTCTTCGAAGGAAAAGAACTCCGGCTGAAGCAGGAGTACTTTGTCGTGGCGGCCACACTCCAAGACATCATCCGCCGCTTCAAGACCACCAAGAAGGGCTCGCCGGGCCGGACCTCCTTCGAGGGCTTCCCGGAAAAAGTAAGCGTCGTTTATTAATGCAAAAAAAAAAACTAAATGCAAAGAAGCTCTGCAGCGAGTCTGCAATGGAAATACGTTATTTCACTCTTCTCGTAACCTCACTTAACACACCAGCGATCAGGTGGCGATTGCAACAAGTTGAGCTTTCTTCTTCTTCTTACACAAATGTGTGGCACAAGATAACCTTCCTGATTCAGGAACCTGTAACTTACGCAAACAATGAAACCGTGTGAGCAAATTAGAAGACAGTAGAAACATCTGCTGAAGAAATAATGCATAACAGTGAAAAAGTGGTGTCACAGAGTTTTGTCTGCTGGCCTGAAAAGGAAATGTGCCTGGTTAACAGAAGACATTTCGTAATAGCGCCTTCAGGTAAGAAACCCTGCAGGTATGACGGGGGTACAAAGGTGTGGCAGATGTATGACTTTTATGCAAAAGTATTTCAGATATGAATCACCTGCAACCCAGTGTTTTTCCCCTTCTTTAATCTCCTGCTTAGAGATACAGGAGATCAAATCAATAAGATGTGTGTTTCCAGGTCGCCATCCAGCTGAATGACACCCATCCGGCCATGGCCATCCCCGAGCTGATGAGGATCTTCGTGGACATTGAGAAACTCGACTGGGACACGGTGAGAGTCCGGCTTGGTAGATTTGGATTTGGATCAAGTTAGGAAGTACAACGGAGGTTTAAGAGAGTGACGAAGGAAACCGGTACTCCTGTGTTGCATAACGTTAGTTGATGCATCCATGCCCCCTCCTCCTCCTCCTCCTCCTCCTCCTCTGCAGGCCTGGGACCTCACCAGGCGCACCTTCGCCTACACCAACCACACGGTCCTCCCCGAGGCTCTGGAGCGCTGGCCGGTGGAGCTGCTGGAGACTCTGCTGCCCCGACACCTGCAGATCATCTACCGCATCAACCAGGTCCACCTGGATGTACGTGCTGAAACATAAAATGTGTTTTATTGAGCGAACACATGAATCCGACAGCCTAAAGGTGTGTTTTGTCACGGCAGAGGATCGCGGCTCTCTTTCCGGACGACATGGACAAACTCAGGAAAATGTCTCTGATTGAGGAAGACGGCTGCAAGAGGGTGAACATGGCACATCTGTGCATCGTGGGGTCGCACGCCGTCAACGGGGTCGCTGAGATACACTCCAACATCATCAAGACCGATGTGTAAGCCACGTCACACACACACACACACACACACACGCACACACACACAACACACACAGATTCAACACATAAATGGAAGAGTTGCTAAACATGAGTGGCCTCACAGATGACCACAGCATTGAATCATCTCCTCTGAATTACAACAAACAGCAAAAAGAAACAACAGAAAACGTGAGAAATAACTATAACCTGATGAGTAAAGGATGTTTTGGTGTATTTATGAGCCATCTACAAATCATATTCATATGTACATATAAGGGGATAAAACAAACACTAACTACCTGATATATAAATCAACTATTTAGATCTGCCCGTTATTTTGTCCATGAGATCCAAATTAAAGGTCCCATATTGTAAAAAGTAAGGTTTTCAAATATTGTTTAGATTATAAAGCAAGTCTTTCTGGTGAAAGTATAGAAACGCACAGAGAAACACGGAGAAGATATTCAGAATTTGAGTGACATCATCCGACAGGAAGTAAACGTGAACCCGAGCTGTCGACTAGCAAGAAAAATACATGCATATATTTAATCCAAGTTTAAACCTGGAAATGAGCACGATATGATAAGACATTTACCCTCGTATTTCTCTCGGACAGATTCCGTAATTTCAGCGAACTGGAGCCGGAGAAGTTTCAGAACAAAACCAATGGCATCACTCCCCGACGCTGGCTGCTGCTCTGCAACCCCGGCCTGGCCGAGCTCATCGCCGAGGTGGGTTTGAGCTTTGATGCAGCCCGGGTTCCAGTCAACTTCCCAGATATAAACCAGGTGTCGTGGAGTGAACATACTCAGGGTGTTTGGCCCACATTGAACCCTTTAACGTCTCTTCCAGGTGATCGGGGAGGATTACGTGAAGGACCTCAGCCAGCTGCGGAAGCTGAATGACTTTGTGGACGACGCTGCACTCATCCGGGACATCTACAAAGTCAAACAGGTAACTACAGGAAGTTGGAATAATTAGCAAAACGTCTTTTATAGCACCAAACAAATGTGATGCATGAATTAATTTAACACATAATGCACCTGGAGGATTGTGTCTGAAAACAAAATATCACAACTTGTGCATTTAGTACTGAAGTAGTTGAGGTGTTTCCATCTTATACTTCTGTATTCCGCTGCATCTCAATGGATTTAGAAGCTTTGTGTGAAATAAAAGTAGTTTAACTGTATTGATAATTGCTAAAGTAAGCGTAGCGGTTCCTGTTTTTCTGTTGCGTTAATGATTGCATGATGTTGCCTAGTGGAGGTTTTGTTCTCAGGGTCCGGTTGCACCATGAATTCAGTTCAGCTCTGCATTGCAGCTTTGTGTTTTATTGCTTTATACATGTCGGGACCTGCATCAATGAACAACTCATTTGTTGCCAAGTCACATATTTTTCTGATTTTTTTTCCTCGCAGGACAACAAGGTGAAATTCTCTCAGTACCTGGAGACGGAGTACCGGGTGAAAATCAACCCGTCGTCCATGTTCGACGTCCACGTGAAGCGAATCCACGAGTACAAGCGGCAGCTCCTCAACTGCCTCCACATCATCGTCTTGTACAACCGTGAGTGATGCCACAAAAGTTCACAAGCACCAGCAAGGGGAAGTTTAGTGCAGCATGCAATTTACTGTAATGGTGACTTTACTGACATCTTCACCCTTTACTTGGGAATTACAATGAAGTGTCTTCAAACTGCATAAAAGATGAACAGAATAAGACATATATTGATAATTAAATACAAATCTATCACAAAACAGGAGACTGCAGCCTCTGATGCTAACCGTAGCATGCTAACATGCTCATGATGACAATGAAGCAGGATACATGTGCAACCTTTCCCACCTTAGCTTAGCATGTTAGCACGACATATTTGGTCATGAAAATGATTAAGGTGGCGATATGGAGTAATATAATAATACGCCATTGTAACAACATTCTAACTGTTAGGATGCATCCTCTGAAGACCATGAATGTTCGTTCACAATTTTAAAGGCAATCCATCCAATAGTCTTTTAGGTAGAAACGACAACATGAGTGGAATTAGTTTTTTGAAGCATGAAAGCGAAACACAACTCCCTGTTTTTTTGTTCTAAATCATTGAATGATTTTTGCAGAAAAGTCACAGGATGTTAAAACCAATCCTCCTGACTTATTTGTGAGATATGACACTGTAACGTGTTCATGCATGTCTGTATCCCCCCCCCCCCAGGCATCAGAATGAATCCCACCGCACCGTTTGTGCCACGGACAGTGATCATCGGGGGAAAGGTACAGCAGCCGTGACACACAGACAGCAAAGAGGAAGGAACCAAGCCAAGAGTGATGCTCTAGTTTCACAGTAACGTCTGTCCCCCCTGTCGCCCTCTGCAGGCTGCACCCGGGTATCACATGGCCAAGCTGATCATCCGGCTGATCACTTCCGTGGCTGATGTGGTGAACACCGACCCCATGGTGGGAGACAAGCTGAAGGTCATCTTCCTGGAGAACTACAGAGTCTCTCTAGCAGAGAAAGGTAGAGCTGCTTTACTGCTACATGTCGGTGTGGGAAACACAGTTATTCACTGTATAATCCCATGTAAGAAAAATATTAATACAGGACTTCATGAAATAAAATAGATGACAAGAGGATGAGAAATACAAGAAACACACAACCACAGTGTAAATAAGGGAATAAGGAACGTTCAGAGGGATCTGTTAATTAGAAATGCAAGAAAAGAAGTTACCGTACAGTTTATTAATGATTGTTTTTAATATTACTCAGACATTATGGGCTGAAATAAGTCCTAGGATCATGTTTTGCATCCATAACACCAAAAATGTTCAAATGCCCCCCTCTCAGTGATCCCGGCCACGGATCTGTCGGAGCAGATCTCCACCGCCGGCACCGAAGCTTCGGGAACAGGAAACATGAAGTTCATGCTGAACGGAGCTCTGACCATCGGCACCATGGACGGAGCCAACGTGGAGATGGCCGAGGAGGCCGGCGAGGAGAACCTCTTCATCTTCGGCATGCGGGTGGAGGACGTAGCTGCCATGGACGAACAGGGGTAAGAAGTTTATGGTTTATTGCTGTTGTTTTTTTATGTTGTTGCTTAATTAACGAGTCTTTGTTTTGTTTTTTTAGATATGATGCCATGTCGTACTACAAGAAGATCCCAGAGCTGAAGCATGTGATGGACCAGATCACGACTGGATATTTCAGCCCACAAAATCCAGAGCTTTTCAAAGAACTCACTGACATGCTCTTCAAATACGACCGGTTTGTTCTTCTCTTCCCGTTCCAGCCTCCATTTCCTCTCTGAAAACTGTTTTTATAGAAGCACAAGGTCACAGGAGGGCTGACGCTGTCATGACAACAATGATTATTTCTGAGGTTTCTCTTCACACTTCTGCTCGTTGTTTTCTTTTGTTGGGTTGGCGTTGTCAGACAGATGGTTTTATTCTTATTTTCAGGTTCAAAGTGTTTGCAGACTTTGAGGAGTACGTTCAATGTCAAGAGAAAGTCAGCCAGCTCTATCAGGTAACGCTTTTAGCCTTTTCTTTTTCTTACTTTTACTCATTCTTTTGTCTAGGTTTTTTTCATTTTATTTTATTGTTTTGCTTTGTTTTATTTCCTTTTCTTTTTTGATTTCTCTCACTTACTTTAAATGATTTTTCCTTTTTTCTTTCTTTCTGTTGTTTGTTTTCTTTTACTTCCCTTTCATTTATATTTTGCTTTCTTTTACTCACTTTCTTTTTTCCTTTTCTTTCACTTTCTCTTACTCTGTTTTGTTTTCCTTTTCTCTTTACTTTCTTTTTGTTTTTCTTTTACATTCTGTTTTTCTTTTTCTTTCGCTTTCTTTTAATTTGTTTCATTTTTCCGCTCCTTTTTTTGTTCTGTCTTTCTATAGTATTTAAAAAATGGTTATTGCAAAGACCTTAAAAAAAAAACACAAGAAATTGTCCAAATATAGAACTGGTATAGAATAGAAGAAGAAGAATGCTCAGAGGAATTATCACTAATTCAAGAAGCAGAAAACAAATAAGAAAAATGATTTATTTTTCTCCAAAAGAATCCAAAGGAGTGGACGAAAATGGTGATCAGGAACATCGCTGCCACGGGGAAGTTCTCCAGCGACAGAACCATCACGGAGTACGCCACCGAGGTCTGGGGCGTCGAGCCCACCGACCTGAAGATCCCACCTCCGAATGAGCCGAGGGAGGCCATCGAAGAAACGGCCAGGGCTCTGAAGAAGGTGTGAGGCCTTCACGTGTTCAAGTCATTTACTTTTAACCCTCAAGTCAACTTTTTCAGAAATCACAGTTTTATACTCTGAACACTTTTTTTTTATTGTCAACACATGTTTTGAAAAAACAACAAGTCTGTTACATTCTTAACCAGGAGTCAGTATGACATCACAGCAACAGAGCAGCTGACTCATCTGAATTTTAATTTAAGAATTTGTCTCCGACTAACCGACTTCATTTGTCAGCTACAGTATTTTGTTGCAGTGTTTGAATAAAAACCTATTGTGCAATATAATATGTAAACCAGTGGTTTTTCTTTGAGAACATGAAATAAACCTGTTCGTATCCGTTGGGCCTTATTTCCTCTCTGGAGGTGGGAGAGAACATCTACTGTCTCAGGGCTTGTAGAAATGTCCTGCAACCAAAGCAGAGGAAATATCATATTTATTTGAATCTACTTTTAATTTACAGGAAAGAAGACGTGCAAGTTTTGGCCAAACTTACCTGAGCACATTGGTCAAGTTGGGGTCTAAGTAGATGTTGTTGTGGCTGAATCCAAGATTTGCACTGTAGGATATCATTTCAACCTGAACATCTGTGTTGTGTTCTTTCTTAGCCTGAAGTGATATCTCGTACAGCTGGAGACAACAGAGAAAAAAAAATGCTGTAATTCAGAGAAGAGGCACCAACATCCACGAGAAAACGGTGCAAATGGGATAAATAAAGAGCTTCTGTACCTTCAGACCCATGTGATACGGTACAATATTGTCATCCTCTGAATGCAGGATCAGAAGTGGGCTGGTCAAGGTCTTCAAACTGCATGTTTTGGGGTAAAATATATATTCTATATCAGAGATGGATTTGCATGTATTAAAACATTTGCAATGGTTGGAAATCCTGCGAAATTGATAAACCAAGAAGTAAAATAAGTGTACTCACTTTTTATCACTAGCAAACACAATGTTGTTCATTTTCAATATCTTCCAAAGCAAGCTCTCATATCCTGGGAGGAACTTGTACATCTGGAAAGTCAGGCAAATATTTAGCAATTTCCTGAGTGCTGTAGCAACTTAGCAAAATACTCAGAATAGTTATTCGGTCAGTGAAATCAGTGATAAAAGAGTATGGAGTGACCCCAGTGTCATTTTTCATGGTTAACCGTCTTGATATTTGTAGCTAAATAGATTTAGTTATAATTTTATTGCACATCATCCCTTTGTTTCTTACAGTCTGTCTAAAAAATCCATGTCATTTCTTACATTTTCCTCAAACATTTGCCGTAGCAGTATAATAATAATAAAAGAACCTGTGTTAGTATTTGCACATTCTTTTGAAATGTTTTCATGATGAGAACAGCCCGAGGCGCTGCAGACAGACACACCTGTAACAACTCACCTTGCTGAGCGGATGGTTGAGTGCGACTTCTCCGATAGTCGTGAACGCAGCCTCGAGGATTAAAGCCTCCACAACAGACCCTGACGTGTTCCAGACAGTAGACAAAAAGAACAGAAGAAATACTACTGGATGGGGTATTACATCTAAACGAGTTCAGGATTATTCTGGCTGATTAGACACATTAGAGTGAGGGAGATGTCAGCCAAACCGTCTACATGCAGACCAGAGAGTCCTTATATAATTAGATTAAATATTAAAATGATTAAAATCCCCTGGCTGCGTGGGTTCCCATGTTCATGCAGGACCTTTAAAGCCTTTAACCCACCTTGCTCTTGTATTTTTACTGCGGTGTTGGTCGCCACCCTACAAGAAAGCAAAAGAGTTTCCAGTTACATCTGTGAGTCACAGACGACGGACGTTACCAGAAGAAAAGAGTGGCTGACCCAGATCCCAGTGAGTGTCCCCACAGATAGACGGGACCTCCTCGGCTTCGCTTCTTCACCCAGTGGTACAGGTAGAGAGCGTCGCTGGTCAATCCGGCTTCACTCGGCTCCCCGGTGGAGTCCCCGAAACCTCATCAGGACACATACAAGCCGTCATGATCACATCTGTATCCGGATCAATAACGTGACATGGACTCTTGTTTTAGATCCAAGCTTTTTCTTTTCTTCTGACCAATATGTAGAAAAGTGGTAATACAGAATGGGCTTGGATGCTATTACATCAAAGTTCCTCCCAGTTGGTCTCTTGTCGACCTCTGAAGGAACAAACCGTTCCAAAACTCTCATAATAGGAATACAAAACATTCACTTTGGATGGAGGGATAGTGCTGCATAGAAAACACCGTCAGCATCCATCACAGGGAATATGAAAAGGTTTTTACAGCTGAGATCTCTGAGACCTGAACCTAAAGCAGTGTATCAATCATGTTTATGAGTAAAGCTCTTAAAAAATAAGACGAATCCAGGATCCTAAAAAATAACAGTTTTATTGATCATCTTACCTCTGTAGTCTAGAGATAAGACATGATACCCTGCTGCACTTAAAACCTGCAACACACAAACAAACCTAATTTTGATCTCTAGTTGAAAAATGATCAAAACTTAAAAATGCTTTAAAACAGAAACGGTACCTTCACCAGTTCCACTCTGTGACTAATGGCCCTGCAGAAATACAAACACACCAGTGGCTTTCAGGCTCTTTTGCTTTGAACGACTGTGTGTGTAGTGTTCATTGTGCCCGTGGAGAAACCCGGGAGCCTGAGCAGCCATGTGATACCCAGTAGACCCCATTAGAATCAATTCAAGGGTCCCTATCCTGCTGCTCTCATCCCACCTGGTTCCTAAGTTGCCATGGAGATAGATAATAACAGGCCGCCCGTCTCCCAGAGTTTCCCGGTACCACTCAGGGCCTCTCCCCACGGCCTCCTCCCATTGGCTGGCAGGCAGTGTGTGCCTATGAGACACAAAGACAGAGGGAGGAGGAAGACAAACACATGAAAACAACACTGTATCTGACTGGTCTGGTGCAGATAAATGAATAGTTGTGGTTCTATTCACTCGGGAGCCACCTGTATTTTCAAGTACTGATGCACTTCAGGGGCCAACGGATGACCTACCAGACTCCCACCGAGACCCCCTGCTCTGTGTCGAGGTAGAAGTTGCATGTGTGGTTCAGTACGTCTTCAGGTCGGTCAAGGGCCACGGAGAATGGAAGCCTCACTGCAGCGGGCAAAAGCACACAAGGTCAGTAGGAATATTTGGGGATCATATCCCATCAGATTGTGTCATGTCATTTCTATATTGCATTGCATTGTCATTTTGTATCAGATATGGAATCCTATCATGATGCATTGTATCATATCAGATTGTATCCTATTGAATCATTTCTTACTGTATCGAATCATATCATATAGAATCATACTGTATTGTATCGTTTCAGATTGTATCGAATCATATCGCATCATATTTCAGATTATCAGATTGTATCCATATTCAGTTTTACAGTGTAACATATCAAACAGTGCATTTAGTTTTGAATATAGAAACAGTGATTAACAGTGATCTCATGTATAGTGACATTACATTACTTACATAAGTGAGAAAATATGACATGACCCAGTATCCAGGGGAAGAGGTAGAGAACAACAGGCACCGAGGCGTAGACAGTGACCAGAAAGAACACAGCACGCTTCATTGCTGTCTCAGTGGAAATGTACTCCATGTCTGCAGCAACAACTGTGTGTTCCTCTTTCCTGGTTTCACCTTTGAACTGAGGGAGAATCCAGCAGAGCTCTGCTCCTGATTACATTAGCAGCGTTATGAAATACAGAAAGAGAAAAAAAGGAGGTCAATGTTCAACTGAAACTAATCGGATCCTCTGACACTATTGGTTCATATTTGATACAGTTGTGTAAACACTCCAAACTGGGACACACCCAGCTGGCCAGCAAGGCATTGTGGGTATTGAAGTTCTTTGACAGGATGATTTCACACAAAAGAAATCTGTTGTAAAAGTCCTGCATTCAAAAGTTGACTTCAATAGCCCTGCAGTATTATCAATCATTGTTCTATCAAATGAAAGGACACACAAGCAAGAGCCCTTAATGTTATATTATTATGTATTATGTTGTTGGATTATACTGACTGGGACATTTCAATGTTACAGTTGGTGGTGGAGGTCGTTTAAAATACTTTAAATACTTCTGGGTAATCTGATCTATCGTTATTTGTTATTTGTTGATCATATGTTTTGTGTGTAAAGTTTGTATCTGCAGCTGTCAATAGAACATTTGATTATTTCTTTCTGAAAGTGTAGATGGAGCAGAAAAAGGAAATACTCAAGCAGATAACCTTAGAGTTCATTTGTAAACATGGTCCGGGTTCATAAAACCCGCCCAAGAGGTGTGATGATGTGTGATGACTCTGTACTGTTGTGAGTAAATAGCCTACAGGGTTTTTCAGCAGAATACATTGTTTAGAGTGTACACACACTGCTCTGCCATGAGACCATGTATTTTCCTTCCTTGTGCAAAACATAGGGGTAGCAAGTGGTGGAGTTCAACCACGTCCATTTACTCAACTACAAATGTAAGGAAATTGATTCTTTATTTTCATGACACTTTTTTAATGCAAAATTTGGAAAAAAGATTTCATGAATTTCAAAATGATTAATTCATAATACATAACAACAGTAAGTACTGCTTTTATATTATTGCATGAGAAAAAAAAGAGAAACGTTCTGGAAATAGTGACTCAGTGTGTCATTATTCAGAGATATTTAGTCATTATTATTGAGAAAGCTTCTCTTTTTTTTCAATATTTTGAGATACTAAATCATTATTTTTGAGATAGAACATCAAAATCTAGAGATACTAAGTCAATATTTTGGGATTCTATGTCAACATTTCAGACAAAGTCATTATTTTTGAGATACTAAGTCACAATAAGTCACAAATGTATATTTTTTACAGTGTGCTTGTCTTCCTGTTAGCAGCGTCCTGCCGCGGGGGAAGGGAAACACACTGTAAAAAATATATCTTTTTACAGTGTGTTAGCAGCGTCCTGCCGCGGTGGAAGGGAAACACGCTGTAAAAAGATATATTTTTTACAGCGTGCTTCCCTTCCTGTTAGCAGCGTCCTGCCGCGGTGGAAGGGAAGCACACTGTAAAAAATATATATTTTTACAGCGTGTTAGCAGCGTCCTGCTGCGGTGGAAGGGAAACACGCTGTAAAAGATATATTTTTTACAGTGTGTTTCCCTTCCTGTTAGCAGCGTCCTGCCGCGGTGGAAGGGAAACACGCTGTAAAAGATATATTTTTTACAGTGTGTTTCCCTTCCTGTTAGCAGCGTCCTGCTGCGGTGGAAGGGAAGCACACTGTAAAATATATAATTTTTACAGTGTGCTTCCCTTCCTGTTAGCAGCGTCCTGCTGCGGTGGAAGGGAAACACACTGTAAAAGATATATTTTTTACAGTGTGTTTCCCTTCCTGTTAGCAGCGTCCTGCCGCGGTGGAAGGGAAACACGCTGTAAAAGATATATTTTTTACAGTGTGCTCCCCTTCCTGGTGGAAGGATGCTAGTGTGAACTTCAACCAGCGGCTACTCGCCCCCAGCTAGGAGCCAAGAAAAAGGTCACCAACTATGCCTGAATGAACACACACACGTACCGATGATAACGGGAGACATTTTGAAAACGTGGCGATATTACGGTTAAATGAGCTGAGCGGTGTTGTTTGGTCCACAGGGGGCCGGCCGACGGCCAGTCAGGCGGCGGCGGGTCCCCCGGTCACCGCCCCTTCCTCTAACTACCGCTTTTCAAAATCCGCTGCAAGCCGGGGAGGATGACACTCGGCCGAGGAGGACACGAAGCGACCGCCACACACTCTCCGGTGCTCTTCTTCTTCTGCTTTCTAAACAAACGCTCCCAACTAACCGACTCAGCTAACGGCTCGTTTTTATCTTTTCTTTCGGGAAGGATACGTTTCCTGCGACGCGACTTCGGGAGAGATGTTGTAAAAAAGTTTGATTTTTATCCCCGCGGTTCACATAAATCGGCGTTTATCACCAACATTCAGGTGCTGGAGGAGATAAAAGCTGCCGTCCGGAGACTTTGGTGAGTGATTTCACATTTAAACGGTTTCCTCTGTGTTTTTAGCGTCACGGTTTTTTTTAAGGGGGGATTTGGAGCCAACCGTTTCCTCCCAACATGCCTTGCTGATGAGTTAGCTCGGTTAGCATAGCATCTTACTGGTCTGCTGAACTGGTCCAGTGTTAGTTAGCGGGGTGGGCTAGTAAAGCATGCAGGCTACTAAGGAAACAAGCCTTTAGTTTTAGCCTTAAGTGATGCTCAATGGAGAATAATTTACCAAGGAACTGGTAATATGAGACTATGTGTGGGAACATCTTTAATTTTATTATTAGACGTTGTTTCACATCTCCAAATATATATATATATTTTTTTTAATAATTAATTAATTAATTACCCATTTTGATTTGTGTCGCAGCATCCCTGTAAAACCATGTTGGTTAAAGTGAGTGGATGTGATCTGCACTTTGGAACTTTGTTGGTCATGTGAGCAAACAATAACATCCTGCACATCATTAATCTCATCTCATTACTTTACACAATGCACTCTGAGGGGAAGCTGTGCAAAGTAAAGCAGAATATGCTGCATGATGATGGATAATATCGGGTCAAACAGGAGGAGGATTTTGCACAAAATACATTGTAAATTGGGCTCGGATTGTGAAGTGGCAATTTGTATAATTTCTGTATCTTATTAGAGATGTTTCTTATAGTATGACACCTGCTTTTGATCCATAGTCCCCATTATCTCAGGTCGTGGAAGGGGAAAGTTCTGAAGTTTTTACTTTTGCAGATGGACATCTGTTAGTGATAATTACCCCTGTTAGTGAATGCTGGTGTGAAGGATTAACCTCCTCCTTGTGACCTGGACGAGGGTGATTCTTTGGCTGCAGCAGCTGTCGAACCGGCCTCTGCGGTCCGAGCAGGAGGGCTACCGGGATAATTGGCTCAGAGGCAAACAGCGCAGGCAAAGTGTGCAGAGTGCAACTTTGACGTAAGGTCAGGCCACTACCGGTCAGAATAAAAACATCATGATTATTTTCCTACGTTTGTTTTGATACGTTTTCCCCCCTCACATTTACTAGACGCCATCATTTTTCTTTGCATTTCATAAGCTGCTCAGATGTGCAGATGCAGAATACTGATGTGTTTTTTTGTCTCTATTGTCTGTGGTGAATGGGTAACCCCGAGTCTGGGGTGTGGGGGACACCTGGCCGAGCGCTTGATGATCTCACTGAGAGCAGCTGGAAAGGCCGGGGTCAGGAGGGTTCTCTTTGCATAGACGTTTAGGCACAAACAGGGACGTTTCAACTCATTAGAGTATGCTCTTAATTTTAAATTCACACGCTCTTATACACAGCTTTTGCTTATTAATGTTTATGATGGAACAAAATTCACTTCAGATCTTTATTCTCCCACAAGAGGATTATTTTTGCAGCGAGAAAAATGCAAAATATGCAACAAATGCACTGAGAAGTGGAATAAAACAAAGAGTGTGTGATTAAAAAGCAACATAAGGATAAAGATAAAATAAAGTGCTGTACCGTGCAGGGAACCAAGAGGTGCTAAGATTTGAAGCAAGTCAAGTAAGGTGATTTAAAAAAGTTGTTCTCCAGGAGAATTGAATTGCTCTTACAGCACAAAATGCAGGAAAGCAACCAAAGGTATTGATTTAAATGATGTATGAGCTCAAGAATAGCAAAAAAGGAGCATATTTTCTGCACACGACGCAAGTGGATTGTTGGCACCAGTCATGTCTTGGGACAGCCAGACATAGAATTTGCGTAGTAAGAATAGAAGTCGATGAATGTTTCACTCTGCTCAGCTCTCAACTGCTATTTCCAGTCACGTTATGTGACATTTACCTTTCCCTAAGCTTCAGGTGGCTGACCTGGACTGTTGCGTCTGTGAGTTATGTCACTGCTAAAGTTAGTCAGGCTTCCCTTTTTTTTTTTAAACTCATGTCTATGTCTGGCATTAATCTGACTTTAAAATAAAAGAATATCCAAGATTTATTGTTTGCATTTCTATTATTGCTAATAATAGACGGCTAATGTTGTTCTTATAGTATCAAATAGTTCTTATTGTTTTTTTAATTACAGCAATGATGCACTCCAATAGGACAGCTTTGTCCGTGTCTCTGAAACTGAATGCTCGAGGCTTTTGATGAAACCCTCCCAGTTATTTCCTGGCTGCCTGATCCACTCGGTGCGGAGCTGCTTTGCTATCTTTGTCCTTCGGCTTTTAGCGACAGTCTGAAATATTTGAAGTTCAAAACATGCCGCTTGATTACACGGCTCATGGAGCTGAAGGCGTTGAAAGGGAGTCATGGTCAGTGTCAGACTTGGCCGTGTCTAGCAATTTACCTGATTGTCTAATCATTCTAATTGGATTAGCCAAAGCTTCCACCACGGATGACGCTGGAGCGGCGTGTCGGTAGCTCACTCGCTCAGTGGCACTCTCAGATGAAGGAGCTGTTAGGACCGTATTCTGTTGAGATAGATGTTTCCACGCTGTTTGTGAGTATCTTCTAACAGTGATTGGATGTGCTATGAGCTTTTGACCTTGGTTTTTCTTTTTGTCGTGACACAGCAGCTAAAACGTGAAAGCTTGACAGCTCAAGTATTTCTCCTCTCTTGTCTTTCAGTGCAGGGTGCTGTCCTGTGGGATGGATGACACCCAAGAGCAGGACCAGTACGAGGAGCGCCTAAAAGAAGTTTTTAACAGTTTTGATGCCAGCGGCTCCGGCTCGCTGTGCCCGGAGGAACTCTCTGACCTCTGCCTGTCCCTCCACCTGGGTGATGCCACGCCAGATCTTCTCCACGCACTGCTGCAGAGCCAGGACCGCCTCACTGCCCGGGTACGTTTATTCCTCCGCCACTGCAAAAACTGAGGTTTTTTCTCTTCTTCCAGGTGTGCAGTCATTTTATATGCAGAATTAATACCGTTGATGTTCTCGTGCACATGCGAGTTGTGGTTTTCTAGACTTTCCTGTGCTGAGGGTTCCCTGCATCCTTTGTATGTGGCAGAGCCACTCCAGCTCTCAGGTCTTTGTGTCTGCAGGCTTTTAGGTGCTTTGTTAGCTGTCTTGTCGAGGAGAAATTGTGGCCCCATCAGCCCTCATCCCAGGTGTCTGTCGTCAGGACAACCAAGCCGGCTAATCACCATTCACAGATGCATTTTGTTGAGGCTGCTCCATGTGGAAATGTATGAAATAGAAAGGACACTGATGAAATCTGTACAACTGGACTTCAGTTTGAATAAACCCGATTGTAGGAGGATGAGATGATGCCAACATTTCTTACCTTCACACTTTTAGCACAAAGTCGAGTTTCCATCTAAGCGTGTGCACAGACGGATGGCTATTGTCTTGCATGTGTGGGTGTGTTGGGTTGGGGGGAATGTTAGCAGAGGGCAAGAGAACTGATTGCCTACTCATGGCATCCAACAATAAAGGGAAGGGGGGAAAAAACCCACGTAAAGCCGGCAGCCGCCGGCCTCCAGGCACAAAAGAAAATCACCATATTCAGGGTTAGCAGCTGTTGATTCTTGAAGTGTGACCTTGCTGCTCCTGCTCAGCAATCCCTCCTCCCATCAGACACCCGGCCTCCACCCGGCCTCCACCCGGCACACTGGGAATTACATCCAGTCTGAGGAATTTCATGAACTTTTGCTTTGTTTTTACTTTGCTTCACATACTAAGCATTGCTGGCATTTTTTTTTATCACATTTATGTAAGATGATTTTTTTTTCTATTCTTGTTTCAGGTTGACTTTGACCAATTCAAGAATGCTCTGATTGTGGTGTTGTCATCAACTATTGAGCCACAACAAGCAGACGAGGAGTCTTTGTCAAAACCAGGTAAAGTCTAGGTTCTGGTGTTAATCTCACGCAGACTAACGTCTTTAAAATGCAATGAAAACAAGAGCAAAGGGCGGCTGTGGCTCAGGAGAACGAGCAGGTCGTCCCTTTTAATCAGCGTTGGCGCTTTGATAACCGTCTCCCAGCGTCTGCACGTCGAGGTGTCCTTGAGCAAAAGACTGGACCCTAAATTGCTGCTGATGGGCAGCCTGCCGCCTTGCATAGTTTTCTTCAGTAAGTGTTGCAGTCCATTAACAAAACTTGAGGCCACATCTTTAACCGACACTGTAATTTATGTCCGTATCAGCTTAATATTTCACTTTAAGGAGAGCTTTTGTCGTGAACAAGTCAACCGGGTGTAGAAGGTGACTGCTAAGGCTGAGTGAGCGGACCAGCCTACATGCTGACTCAGCTGTAAATCTACATACAGGGAGCCAAACGTTCAGGCTGTAAGCCAATTAACTGACAGTTGAACTATTTGCACCATCATGGTTGTATCACCGGCACGGTTTCTGGATGGAGTTAACACAGTTGTTTTATGCTAAGCTGTCAGGTTTAATATTCCACACTCCTGGTCAATACCGACATCTTCTCAGCTCGGTTCTGTTTTTCCTTAAAGGTCACGAGTGATCAACCTTTCTTGTACATTTCTGCCCCTGAAACGCGGTCGGCCTGTAGTTTCACGTCGTCTGTATTACATTTTAGAGAACATTTTTTGGAGAAGTAGCTGCTGAAGTCTGCAGCACCTATGAGTCACTGGATATTTCTGTTTATTAGTAACATCATGTGCTAGCCTTCATATGACGTATGCAAGTCCTATTTTGGTTTTAACTTGTCGTTGTCATGTATCTCCTCAGAATCTCCTGAGATCCAACCAAAGTTCGTGAAGGGCAGCAAACGTTATGGCCGCCGCTCCACGCCGGAGTTCATCGAGCCGATTTCAGACTTCTCTGAAGTTCCGAGTGCAAACCTGGAAGAGGAGGAGGACGGTCTGCGGGACAACGATGACTCTGCTGTTCCCCGGAAGCGCGAGGTAACGATGTTCTGAGTTTTTTCCAGCACCGCTCTGATCCTTCGCTCAGACGCCGTCCTTATCGCCTCCTGTCCTCGCGTGTGCTGTGTGCCTGGGCAGCAACAAGCCGTCAGCGAGGCGTTATTCTTAGCTAATCAGCTTAGCGGCATGCAGGGCAGATCCTGAAATATAATATAGACGCTCAAACGTCCACATTGTCCCGCCGTTGCATAACAATACAGCACTTGGTGTGAATAACACTGAGCGTCGCTGCTGTTCGATACGCCTCGGGCAGCCGATGTGTGACATCAATGAGAGTTTAACGTCATCAGATGTTTCGTGTGTCATGATGAGTTGAACTTTACCCTGGGTGACTATGCTGGCTGGGATATGGTTGTCAAGGCAACAACACAGTGATTCATTTACATCATGTCCACACAGGTTTTCCTGCAGGTTTGTTTTGTTTAGTATCAGTATTTTTCTCACAGCTGCTCTCGGGTCCTTTTTTCTTAATTTGAGATTAAGAGTTTCCCATCGTCTACACAGGACAGTAGTGGCATGAATGAGGTTCAGTCATCGCCACGCACACAGTAGCACTCTGCATGATTCCCCTGGTGATCTTCCAGATCCTTTTCTTGGATTATCCGGCTCTCACTGCCTGTATAAAGCTTTGTTTGACATATGTATGGAGGCCTAAACTCATTTACGTTCATCCCAGCAAGAGGTCCCATTTTGTCCTGATAATCTTTTTGGCTGTTGTGTAGTTGATTTGTCTCTCTTTTATGGCCTTTTATATTTATACATCCTTATTTGTTTTACTTTTGGAGAGTACCAGAATTGCTGTCTGCTGTGGCCTTTTGGACAACAGGTTGATTATCCATGCTGATGCATGGACGTGCAGCAGAATGAATCACGACAAAGAAAGGCCTCCAACTGGTCACCAGAACGGCATAATGATGGCCAGTTCAGCTTGTGCACGGATGGATGTGCTGATATTCTGCTGACTCCACCCCAGATGCCTGCCAGCGTCGAGACAAACGCTGGTGGAGACATTGAACCGAAGCGTGTCTTGGTATCGACTAATCTGGTTTGCAACAATGCAGCAATGTCCGGCCTGGGGCCAGCAGATGGGGATGGGTCTGGGGGCCCTGCCATAGAGACTGCAGGCCCGGTGCTTTGGGAGGAGGAGGAGGAGGAGGAGGATGGTGTGTTGGACTGTGACAGAGGAACAATGAGCCCCACTACCCCCACCCTTGAGGATGCCTATGCACCATGTATGAAAACGCCACTTGCAGGATCCCATCTGTTCTCCATTCCCTCACTTTGCCCCCCCGAACAATAGAAGCTCATGCTGGGACTCGGTTGGAGCACAGTGGGTCACACCCACACCCACAAAAACCCCTCCCCTGCGTGTTGATGTTAAATATCGTCACTTTACGTAAAAATGAGATTAGATTTTAAAAGTGAGTTTAATTTGTGTAAACGTTTTAAATGTTGAACACTGCATACTTTTAACCTGATAGTAGAAAATAAAGCGTGTTGGTCCGTGACACATTTTCTCTATTATTCCCACCAGTCCTGATTTGCACACAGACCAAGCCTGATGCCCTCCTGCCATCACAAAAGCTCTTTTGTGCTTTTTGACAAATGCTCCTCCCTTCTGCAGGGTTTTTTTTCTTTTTTACGTGGTGATTTTTTTCTTACAAATGAGTTTCTATCTTTCTTTAAAAAGAAACCCTGATAGTTATTATGATGTTAATGTTAATTTCTGTGTTTTTGTCCTTGTCACAGCGCTGGAATGCTCAGGAAACAAGCACGGAGGAGTATGAAGCAGAAGGTACGTCAGAGTTGCAGTGTCTCCAGAAAGTCCAAATGATCACCAAATGACCGTAAGTCTCTGAATCTTCACGTCTTTGTAGGCCAGATGCATCTCTGGAACCCGGATGAGCCGAGCACACCGCGGGGAGCCGTCTTCCCTCTGTCCGCCTGTTTAGACGAGAGGCTGCGTGAAGCCTGCCATGAGCTGGAGATATCGTGGGACGGATGTGCCGGTCACACCGAACTGCTCGCTCTCTGCGAACACCTGAACCTGGAGGTGAGATTAAAAGTCAACGAGCCGTTTTTAAATCGCAGAGGTTACATCGTGAAACGGGTTGCAGGAAATGACTCTCTCATGCAGATGACACAAGAGATCATGGATGTTTTGTTTTCCAGATAAACGTGGACGTGCTCCAGAGTCTAACCGGCGACGGAGTGATGAATGTTCAGGAGTTTGTCACCAGGGTTGTAAACCACAACAAACCTCCCACGCCGTCCGCCTCCACGCCCTACCGACAGCTCAAACGACACCACTCCACTCAGGTATTTGTTGAGAGACGGATCATGCATGAATCAGATCGTTGGTTCACACAAAGATGTGTTCCCTTGTAGTTCCTCGGTAATATTCCTTGAAAGACGCAGTAAATCCCAAGTTGTGTTGAATTTTGGAGATGAAGTGTTTTTCTCCAGTAAATCTATGCTATTTTCCCCGTGCAGCCCTTTGACGAGGGAGGCCGTAGGATCGCCACTCTTTCATCTCTGACCAGCACCATCGGCATGCGTCTCTTCTCCACCCTTGACGACGGAACCGGTTTCACTCCAGTGGAATACATCCTGGATGCCTGGATGGAAGAGGGAATAGAAAACAGCACCGAGATCCTGCAGGTACTTACTGGCCATTTGATTATTATCAGCACTTCTTAAATGAAAGTAATTAATACATTTTGAAACATGATAGCCGAGGACATAAAGGAAGTCAGATTTGTATTTACTCCATGATTCAAATATGTAAATGTTTTCCTAAAACATTCCCAAAAAGGGCAAATGTTTAGTTGATATTTATTTATTTTCTGCAGGCTTTGAATTTCAGCCTGGATGGAAAGCTGAGTCTCGGTGATCTCACCATGGCACTCGAGAACGAGCTGCTCGTTACTAAAAATGGGATTCACCAGGCGGCCCTGGCGAGCTTCAAGGCTGAGATCCGATATCTGCTGTGAGTACGAGTCGTCGCTATAATGCAGCTCATTCAGATACATGCTGTTGCTCTGTTTCGGTTGTCCATTATTGTCCTGGTTGTGTTTCTGTCTACAGAGAGAGTGTCGACAGAGAACTCAGGGAAAAAGAGAAAATCCGGTCCGACCTGGAAAAGGCAGAGAAACTAAAAACTCAGCTCGCATCGGAGGTCGATGAGCGTCACTCGGCGATTGAGCACACGAATAACCTCAATCTCAGGTAGTTTAAAAGATTCCCTTTTTCTGTTTGTGTTAATGTTAAACCTTCCGTTTGTCCCAGTCTGTCCCCTTCCATTGCTTTACATCTATCGATTCTATTCCTGAACACCCTGTGTTGTCGTTTTTTTAATATAGGAAGCTTGAACAGGACCACAAAGAGAGGCTAGCAACCGTACGATCAGAGCTGATGGAGGAGATGGACCAGATCCAGCAGCAGGCCGGCCTGCAGCGCGAGGAACTGGAGGCCGAGGTGGAGAAGATCAGGGAGGATGAATCTTTTCTCCGAGACCACCTCTCCATCTCCGTGAAGGTACCAGGAAAACACTCCGTTTGCTTTAACGTCTTTCCATTTTGTCGATTGATGCACAAAGAGCTCATGAACCTTGATGTAGCATAACTATGATTTCTTTTATTTTATAGGAAAACAGACGTCTTGAAATGGAGTTGCTGGACAGCACCGAAAAACTAGTGGAGGCACAAACCCAGAATACAAAACTCCAGACGATTTTAGACAACGTTATGAAAGAAAAGGTACAGACATATGGCTCTCCACAATATCAATACGGACTCTTTTCTTGGAACACGCTCACATTCATTATTTATTTTTATCTGTTCACTTGTAAATGATTGTATTGACTTTAGTTTGGAGACCTGGACCCTGGCAGTGCAGACTTCCTCCTCCAAGAGGAACGTATTAAAGAAATACGCAGCAGCTACGAAGCTCAGTACAGGGTAACGGCATCTACATCACACAAAAAACTGTCTCTTTTCGTTGCGTAGATGCAGAGACGTGTAGGAAGTGTTGACAGTGATATTGTCCTCACACACACGTTTAAGTCGTATTGCTCTGATTTGCTAGGAGCTGCAGGATCGTATTGATGAACTGCAGTCAGAGTTGCAGGAGTTCCACAGTCTTGGGCGAGTGAATCAGTCCTGCCACAAGCCTCTCTCTGAAGAGCTGGAGAGCAAAAGCCCCGGCATGGAGTCGGACCCAGGTAACACGACAGTACATAAACCTTTTGCATGGCAACAGGGAAGCCCCGTGTCAAAGATCCCCAGCGTCACCGACTTGGAACCTGACTTTTTGCAGGCATCGGTTCAGAGGAGGTTCAGCCCTTCAGCATGAGCCTCGAGGCTGAGATGATGTTGGAGCAGCTGAAGGACCAACACCTTCAGGAAATGGAGGATTTGCGAAACCAGCTGGAAAGCAAGGTTAGTCTCGTAGATCCGTTTTTATATTTTATCGTGTTACATGTTTGTTTTTATCATAATGAAAAATAGAGCTGGGAGACATAGAGATGTAATGTCACTCTTGTGGTCATTGTAGTTTTATCGGGCGATGCCTAGTCTGATACAGCTCTGAACGTGCTTCCTATCACCACAGATCAATGAATTTGACAAGATTGTAGGAAAGCAGAGGGCAACCCATGCGGAGCAGAAGGCTGCCATAGCGCTCCAGTACCAGCAGGAGGTCCAGGCTTTGAGGGAGGAGATGGCCAGCATGCAGAGCCACAGGCAGGAGCTCCAGAGCCAGCTAGACCAGGCGGAGCTGGAGCGGACTTGTCTGGAGCAGAAGCAGACGCTGGAGAGGGAAGAGCTCGAGAATCTGCAAGAGGAGGAAGTGGGAACTCTCAGACAACAACTGCTAGAGGCCCACACCTACGCTGCAGACCTGGAGGAGCAGATGAAGACCCTCGAAGCCCAGCAGACGGAGACGGATGGCAATCTTGCAAATGAGATGGACGAACTGAGGGAGGAACACGCCTCTGAGATTAAGAAACTGGGGGAAGAGCATGTAGAGCTGTGTGAAGCCAGACTGGAAGAGGAGAGAAAGAGAGCGCAGGAAGAACAGGAGGAGTTGGAGAAGCGATTGTTAGATGACGGGGAGAGGGAGAAAGAGCTACTGCAACAAAGCCATGAGGAGCAGCTGAAGGCCAGACTAGAGGAGGAAAAGGTGAGGTTTGAGGAAGAGCGTGAGGAGATTGTGCAGAGGCTGACGGAGCAGTGGCAGAAAGAGAAGGCTCAGCTGGATGAGAGGAATAATGAGTCTATGCAGGCGGTGCTGGAGGAAGAGATGTTGAGACTTGTCAGGGAACACGAAGAGATGGAGGGCAAGCTCAGGGAGCAGTGGGAGAGGGAACGAGCCCAGCTTCAGGAGCACCAGGAGGAGGCGCTGCTCGATAGGATACTTCAAGAAAGGTTGCAGGTACAAGAGGGGTATGAGCAGAGGGAGAACAAGCTGAAGGAGGCGTGGGAGAAGGAGAGGCTGCAACTGGAGGAGGATTACGAAGGGATGCTCCAGGAGAGGCTGAATGAAGAGAGGGAGAAGCTCGAGACCGAGAAGGAGGAGGAGGAGAAGAGACTAGAGGGCTTAATGGCAGAGGAGAGGGCTCGTCTGGAGGAGAGCCACCGTGAGGCCATGAAGGAGCTGACTGTCAAGCACACTGGAGAGATGGACGCTCTCAGCAGCTTGTTGGACAAGCTACGAGATGACATCGCTGAGGAGAGGTGAGAGGTTTTGAATTGGGTGTATGTCATGCATCCTTTAAAATGATCCAATATACTAAAATGTATTAGTTTCAACGTGTACTAGTAGGAGTTGTTGCTGTAACGATCATTAAATAACCGTGTACAGGAGGGAGATCCAGACCAGCTTCACCCAGAGACTCAAGGAGGTGGAGAGTCGTTTTTCAGGTGATCAAGAATCTGTTGCGGAGCGTTTTCAGGCCGACGTTCTGAAACTTGAGCAGCACTACCAAAGTGAGCTGAAGGCTCTGTGCGAACGGCATGACGAGCAGAAGCACCGGTGGGAGGCACAGATACAGGAAGCCCTGGACAACGCTGAGGGACACAGAAGAATAATGGAGGAGGCCCTGGAGCAAGAAAAAGAGAGACGGGATGAAGAGTGGACAGAAGCTAAAGCTGAGCTGCAGAGGCTTCATAAAGAGGAAATGGAAGAACTCGTGATGAGAAACCAGCGACTGCAAAAAGAGTTGGATGACTTCATCAGTACGGCTCAGACTAAAGAGATAGCACTGAGTAGGCAGCTGAATGACCTCCATAACCGGCTGCAAGGAAGCCTGGAAACCAAAGACGAGCTTCTCGCTCAGTCTGAGGAGAAAGCCCTCGAAACTGAGCTCCTGCTAAATCAAACGGTGAAAGATTTTCAACAGGAGAGGGAAGAACTGCTTAGCAGCCAGTCGGAACTCGAGGCAAAGTACAACGAGATGCTTTCCATCTCTGAGAAGCAGATTGTTGAGAGGATCCAACTGCTGAGTGAGCGCGATGATTTGAAGATGAAGATCGAGGAGCTCGAGATGCTCCTCAAACAGGCAGCGGAGGACTTTGAGCTTGAGAGGAATGAGCTACGTGAACACACATCCAAGCTTGAGGAGAGGTTAGAAGATGACCGAGAGGATGACCGAGAAGAGCTGCTCGCTGAGAGAGAGATGCTTAAAATCAGAATCAAAGAGCTAGAGATGATATTCAGTCAGGTTTTGTCGTCTGCAGAACAGGTCAAGGAAGAAGGAATCAAAGATTCAAATGAAGTAATGGAGGAAGAATGTATTTCTTTTTCTAAAGAACAGGAAGCACGTTTGGTACCTGAGATATGTCTAAATGATATCGTTCTTACTGAGTCCTCTAATCAGAAACTAGTTTGTTTGACGCCTTTTCTCACTGAGCAAGACGTTGATGTAGAGACTTTAATTGATGCGGTGGACGGAGGTCCTGAAAATATCCAGAATGAATGTGATGAAAAGGCCACCAGTGATTATCAAATAGACAACGTGCCAGAAGTGGATCACGTTGGAGATTCAAGCCCCAAAGTAGGCCATCCTGTAGAAACCGGACACGAAGACCCCGAGTCAACGTGGTGCGACGGCCACAGCCCAGATTCCACAGCTCACAATGGAAATCATTCAACTTGTGAATCCAAAAACCAAGCCGTTTCCACAGATTTGCCATGTGATGCGGTTTCATCCCCCGAGGAATCTGAAGGTGAAGATGAAGATGCAACAGATGGTGAGAATGAAGTAGCTCTTGAGTCATGTGAGGAGGAGAACACATCTCAACATGTACAAACCTTGGTGGATGAAAGCCCTTCCCATGAAAAGGAGCCATGTCATGAGACTGTGGTTGATGCGTCGCTGCTGGAGGAGACGAGTGACCCAGATGAACGGCGTCTAGTGGATGCTGAGGTTAGGTGGTTACCAAATCTTTCTCACGGTCAACTTGAACTTGACCGTGAGCATTTAAACGCTGAAGGGAAGGATGGATATGCACATGAAGAGGCTGATTGTGAGGACAAGGGAAGATCTCTCTCCAAACTACATGCTTCATACAACACCGCCATAGAGGAGAAAATCCTCCTACATGAGAAGATTTATCTGCTCCAACAGAAAACCGAAATCCTGGAGAATCTCCTGGCTCACAACACTGAAAAGCTCAAAACCAGCCACCAGATATTGGAGGAGAACTATAGCCTCAAAGTGAAAGTGCTACTCTTACTGGAGCGTGTCAAAGAGCTGGAGGTCCAGGCCTTAACCATGACGCATCTTCAGATTCAATATGAAGATTGCACGTGTGAAAATGCCAAACTGAAGGACCAAAACGCCGAGCTTGAAAAAAGAGTTTGGGGCCTTGAAAGCCGGATGAATAACTTCCACGATTTCCAGGACCAGCAGGTCGAGCTGGTGGACGAGATCAGCAGGATGAGAGCCGAGAACTGTAAGCTCTCGGAGTTGTACAGCGAACTGGAGGGGCAGGGTGACATTCTGCCGGACGCTGGGAAATGTGAAAGGTCCCTCCTGGAGGAGGTTCTGGCGGTGACGGATCTGGAGGACAGCTGTGAGGAGTTTGAGAAGCAGAACACCAAACTCCGCCGAGCCATCACAGAGCTGCAGGACGAGTCGCAGTCGTTAAATGAGACGACGCGGGCTCATAGGTAAACGTGGAGACCCACTAGGATCCCGTCCCTCCGTGTTTCCCGTGGCTCCTCGATGTCTCATCCCCGTGGTGCTGTGATTTTTTTATTCTGAGAGCTCTCTTCCTTTTGTTCCCGAGCACAATGTCGTGCTGTGTAAACCCTTTTGTGCAACGGATGGTGAACGCTTTCATCCCTGTAGAATTGCTTCCAAATGTTCGATGTGTACATTTCAGAATACGTTGATCTTTTCACATCATCCCACTGATTATAAATGTGCCTTCCGGAGTCTAGTTTTTAATGTATTCTCGTCTGTCTGTAGTTCTGAGGCCGGTCGCCTTGCTGAAGAAAATGCCATCCTCAAGCAGAAGATTGCCACGTTGAAGGAAGGGGACCTGAAAGAGGTCCAGATAGAGTTGACGTAAGAAAAATTAAATTTTAAACGCATATTTCATAATGTTCGTTGTCGTTCTGTCACGTAACCTGAGATTTTCTTCTGATGTTTGATTTTAGACAAACACTGGAGCACTTAAACAAAGGGAAGATCGCCGCCCAAAAGGCAGCAGAGAATTTCAACAAGCAGGTAACTTATTAAATGAGGCTTTAAGCTGAATGCCAACATGCTTTTCTCCACTCAGAAGCAGTCAGTAAAGCCCTAATTCATCTCCTCTGCAGATTTCTGAGCTGCGCTTGCAGAGCCAGCACCTCGAGGATGAGAACGGTACGCTCTCGGAGACAAACGCCCAGAACGTCTCCGACATGGAGACGCTCCGGCAGCAGCTGGCAGAGCAGATGCAAGAGAACGAGAGGATGGAGGCGTTCACCGCCGAAGAGAGAAACAAGGTGAGCGCAGCTTTATGACCGTACGATAGTCGCCGTGGTGACGTGGTGTTGTTGGTAGTGGGTAGGTAATCGGTGGATGTTTTGTGTTAGCTGGCAGCTTGTGTGTCCGCTTTGGAGGCAGAGCTGACCAAAGCTCTGGAGGACACTGACCGGCTGCAGCAGAGGAATACCCAGCTGTCACAGCAGCTCTCTGGCCTCAGAGACGAGGTGAGCATCAGTGGACACTTAGATGGGAGACAAAGTGATAAAGCATTAACACCTACTCTACAAAAATGACTAAACAGTCATCTTTGAGATGCTGTGGTGTGGTTTAGCTTTGGGAGTGAAGGTGCACATCAGAGATGGTTTAATCACAACTGTGTTCTGGTTCTCAGTTGGTCAAAGTGGACTCTATGGAGAGTCAGCTCAGCCACCTGGTGGAGGAGCGGATGAGCGCCGATAAGGAGACTCAGGGCCTCTGCAGCCAGCTGGCCAAAGCTCAAGAGCGGGTAAGAGTCTGCCGTCATCAGCTGCATCGATCGGTTTATCCTTATTTTCAAGCATTTTACAGTAGGATTCATACTGTTCCTGGACTAAATACTTCCCTTTCTCCGCTCCAGGTCAAGACGGCGGATGAAACTCTTCAGGTTGTGAACCATCAAAGTTCCCGTCTGAAGTCGGACCTCCGTGTTTTGCAGCAAGAGAGG
Source organism: Chelidonichthys spinosus (assembly GCA_029853015.1). NCBI lineage: Eukaryota > Metazoa > Chordata > Actinopteri > Perciformes > Triglidae > Chelidonichthys > Chelidonichthys spinosus. The sequence continues at coordinate 1,237,266 of CM056833.1, forward strand.
GATTCTCTCAAACATGAAGTTTCAGTGCTACACAAGCAGCTGCAAAATGTCAACGATAAAGTAATTTCTTTGTCCAAAAAAGCAGACTTTTTTTTATTATTTTTCATATTGTTAGTCTTATTTTGCAAGTTCTGTTTTGAAGATGCACAATAATGTGTATTTTGTGTTCATCCCAGAACCACGTGTTGGAGATGGCCTTGCACTCGACTGGCCTCCAGAGTCAGAGCAAGAAGCTATACAGGGTTGAGATGTCTCGGCTGGCCGACCAGGAGCAGCAGCTGCTGAGGCAGGACAACGAGAGGCTGCAGGTGGAGGTGCGCAGCGTCAGAGGAGACCTGGTGAAGTCCAGAGAAAAGGTGAGCTGAGGAGCACACACGCCTGTGATGATGTTAAGAACCTCCAGTGATGTATAATCCTGTTTTCTGTGTGCAGGTCCGTCAGCTGGACGCCACCATCCTGTCCCTGAAGCAGCACAAACAACACACTCAGTCCTCCCTGGTGAAGGCCTTGGAACAGGAGAACGCCTCCCTGAAGCAGGAGCTCGAGGCACAAAAGGAGCTCACCAAGGTAAACGACATAACATGCGTTATTTTTATTTTATTTTTTCTACAAATGTTTGTTGTGTGACTTTAATTCTTATTACATGTGCTTTGTGTTTCAGGGATGTAAAGCAGGACAAGGACCGACTGAGCTGGAGGGCCTTCAACAAGAAAACGAGGCGCTCAGAGCCCAAATGGCTCGTCTGTCCACACAGCTGCTCGAGGTAACAAGACGGTAACATCCACCATCCCGAAGTCGGAGTAAACTGTCAGAAATTGTAAATGTTAGACTTTGTTTTTCTTCTTCGTCCAGGCGTTTCAGGTCCAGTTGGTCGGACTTCTGCCTCCATCGCCTCACCGGATGCCCAGGGGGCAGCACCGCGGTGAAGACCCGGGCAACATGCAGGTACAGTACAACCCACAGCTGCCTTCACAGCAGACTCAGGCAAACACATGATTATGTATGAAAATGCATAATCTCTTACAGGATGAACACATGAAACATTGACATTTTAATTGCAGCACAAAAAGAATAAAGAAGCAGTTTAGTACCTGAAGAATTAGTGCCATTACATCATCACACGGTTTGGTTTTACAACTCATTTCCTGACATTTTTCTCTCGCATCGTTTCCCTTTGTCACATTACAGCCATCTGTAGTCGTGATTATCATAAATTCATCATTAAAGGCCAGAAGATGGGATCGACACTGTTTTATATACACACCCATTATATTCCTTTCACTCTCAATTTGGTGTAGAAACTGTGTGCCTAAAATAAATCCCTCACTTCAGGTGTTTAAAAATGTATTTACTTTAAGAAATTTAAAATGATTTGGCTGGAAATTCAAAGAGAATCAATAAATCACCAGAATGTTCGGCATCAAAGTGAATATTAATAGTACATTGCTTTAAGAGTGTCCCAAACACCTGATATGAGTATGATTTATTTTTGATTTGAACGCTGCGTCGCTGCTTGTTTTGGTGCTCGTCACAGATCCATCCCAGCACCCGTCTGTCTTCACCTCCTCACGTCTGTGGCGTTTACTTTCTGGGTTTGGTGTGTCGTCTGTGGTGTGTTTCTGAACTCACTCTGTCTTTATTTAATTTCCTGTCCCGGGGCTTGAGTAGCTGCAGTGGTGTGTGTGTGTGTGTGTGTGTGTGTGTGTGTGTGTGTGTGTGTGTGTTCTCTTTTGGTTGTGGTGCCGGCGTTTTTCCATTTGTCATATCCGTCCCACCCCGACTACAACGATGTAGTTTATCTGTAAACGGTGTCATCCCACTGCTATCTGACTTTTCTTGTTGTCATTTTAACCTGCATTATGGCAGATTAGTCAATATTAGTTATTAGCAGGTTACTATGAGTGTAATGGAAGGAGGATCCCATCTATTATAACTGTGTATCGATTCTATAGTAAGATTAAGTCAAACTATAAATCTTTAATGTTTTTATGTAATATCTACATCATATTTTTATATTGTCTTATTTATGACCTCATAGGATTATTGATCACACTATATTGACCTACATACAAATTTGAACATAAATACAAAGATAAACAACCAATAAACTGTTGTATAAATCTTGTCATGAAAATATATTTCTAGAACTGATTTTATGTTAATGTTCATGGTGGTTTTATAATGATCCCCGACTGGCGTTACAGTAACTGTAAAGCAGTCAGTATTAAATGAATAAATGAGATAAATGATTAAATATGCACTATAAATGACCTAAATGTAAATGTATAACCATGCATTTAAGGCAGTTCATTATGTGATGTGATTTATTTATATCCTATCGATTGCCCGTTTCCACATGTCCCCTTCATAAAGCCGGTGTAAAGGCCCGTGCAGGTCTCTAGGGTTAGAGGTGGAGCCGTGGTGAAGTGTACCTGCCTTCTTCTTCTCCAGGGGCCGATGCCAGAGCAGCGGGCGGCTCACGCAGACAGCTACCGGCGGATCGGTGGATTGTAACACCGATGTCTTTCCCTGCTCTTCAGCTTGGCCTATGCTCTTCTTTCCTCCATCCTGCTCTTCCTCTGCTATGTTTGGAGCCTAAATCCGACTGCGGCGCTCAACGCCATCCTTTCTGCATCCTCATAGGAGATTGTGAACAAATGTGGTACCTGGTTTTAAAAAGGGCATGAATGTGCAGTTGTATTTCCCTGCCACCAGGTGGCAGGAAAACACAGAAACGGATCCTGAGATATTTTTCCCAATGGGATTTTGATTAAATAACATTTGAAATTTTGAAAGTTTGTCAGACATGACAGTGAAATGTAACATCTACGAACACAGTTGTTTCTGACCGTATTTGACTTTTATAAGCGTTTAATCCTTTTGGGCATTAAAGACATTTTTGTAGTTTGAATACAAGGGAATCTTTTTAATACAGGGTGTATTTTGTGGGAATGTTCTGTCATGCACTTGTATTGTTTATTATTGGCTGAGACAGGGTATATACAGCTTGCATTATGATCATCCAGGAGTGTGACTTTAAGGCCCAAGTTGGTGCCTAACGGCCTTCTGAGTCTTCTCCAACAATCAAGCAACCTGTATCTGTCGGTGACGTTACTGCCGTGTCCAGGATGAGATTTCTTAATGAAGGAACTAAGTTTTCACTGTTTGTCTCTTGTTGTTTATGCCTGTATTTCATATTCGACACTCTTCAAGCTACATGTTTGTGTTGTTTGTGTTGCTGTTGCTGTTTCTGCTGCTGCACACCCAAAGTGAATCACAGCTTTCTGCTTTTTTTTTTTCTTTCTTTCTTTCCCTCCTTCCCTAAACAAGGAGTGTTCAAACACGTCGCACAACTTTGAAAGCTTATCTGGTATTTATTATTAGAAACCAAATCGTTGTTTGTCCCCAGTAGTGATCCATTAATGTCATATCTGTGTTGGTCATTTAGTGAGCCTTTCTTCTTGTTGCATCATGTATAGACTCAATTGTATTTAATCTGCTTTATTATTTTGTAATTTATTTTAATTTATTCATGTTAGGGTTTATTTTATTTATGCATTAAATTATTTTTGTAGAGGTATCTGGAATACATGGTATCATTTTATACCTATTTATGTTATATTTATTTTTTTTAGTGCATTGTCCTTTCCTTTTTAGAGATGTACCAGAAATATTTAATGCTGAAATGAAGGCAAAATAAAGCTTCCAGGTCATTAGAATGTGGTCTGCATGTCGTTTTTTCTCAGTTTGAAAGGGAAGAAAATTAAAATATCATCACCCCATTTGCAGCAATTTGTTGACATCCCTCCCTGTCTTCTCACCAGGATGGAAGGGAGAGGAAGATGCAGAATATGGAGGAGCGTATGAGGGAAATTGAACTGTCGCTGCGTAACGTCAAACTTCTGCTCAAAGAGAAGGTCGCTCAGCTGAAAGATCAGGTCAGTTCAAAGAGCTCAAAATCATCACAAGTGATTGGCTGTTGTCTCTGAAAGGAGAACAGCCCCTGAATGAATAACTCCTATGTGATATTTCAATCGGCTCGGAGTTCAATCAATATTTCTGAACATGAGCTTCTCTCTCCCAAAGCCAGAAAACTAAGAAAGTTGAGTTTTATTCTATTGTTCTCAGCTGTGAAAGAGAAATGTACCTGTGTACTCTGTACCCGATTCATTTTCCCTTCTATAGTTCATCACATCATAAATTTGAGTTTTAGCACTCATTTCTTTTTGGCATTGAGAGACAGAGTTGTTCAAGTTTACTTATATTTTTTCATCTGTCTGAGATCTGAGGAATATCCTGAGTATGAATTTTGAAAAAGGGGTTAGTTTCCCTTTTTTAAGGAGAAGACAAATCATCTGTAAGGTCTGCATTTTAATTCAAGTTTTAAAATGCAAAAATAGTAGGAAGTTGTTTTCACAAAGACATGGTGATTTCCAGGTTTTTATTATTAGATAATGTAGCCCAGAGTTCCACTGATGACGGATTATTTTAGGCTGATATTGATTGAGAGTGTAGAAAAAATCCAATAACCATATAACATATATTGAACTCCTGCATACTAATAATGATAATGATAAAACCCCCTTCTCAGAGATGTTAAAGAATGAATTGTTATCAGAGTAAAGTCATGTCTGAAGAGACTCACACATTCAAACATGGAATTAGCAAAGCCTTCATCGTCTACTCCCCCTTGACTTTTTTCTAGCTGCACAAGAACGGCAAAGCCGACGTGTTGATCAAAGACCTGTACGAGGAGAACTCCCATCTGCTGAAAGCTCTGGAGATGACGGAGCAGCAGCACAAAATCACAGAGAAGAAGAACTACCTGTTGGAGGAGAAGATCTCCAGCCTGAACAAGATCGTGCGTGACCTTAACCCCTCACCGCTGCCGTACCACTATAAATGCACGTAGTGGATCCCCGAACAGGTACTTGGGACCTGTGCAGCATCTGCCAGGCCACATGCAGGTGTCCCATCTTTATTTACTTTAATACCTTTTCAAATATACGTTTCATTCCGTGAACCCTTTTGAAATAAATGCGGCCAAATGCACAAGAAAAGGCCTTTCTGTTTAATCTCGTCCAACCCTTTACTGTGTTTAAATATGCAGTATTTTTTATTTGTTCATGCTTTTTTAATCTTGTTTCGTGTTGGACGTATGAAGAACCAAAACCTGAAGTTGGACTGTAAAGAAAACAAGCTATTTTACAGTAATTTATCCTTTTTAAATATATATTTTTAAATAAGCAGCCGTTATAAGTAAATGAGTAAATATTTTACCAGGACACTATACTGTATTTCTCGTTTGAGAAAGAGAAAAGCAATACCGAAGTGCACTTTCTTTTGTCTGTGTCGTCAAACGGATGAATGTTGATCTGTCTCTCCTTTCATGTAAACAGTCGTATAATCCTGACCTTCTTTAAGGTGTTTGCTTTGGTGTCAACACTACCTGAAGTCACACACGTCGATGTCAAGTAAGAACACTTGGCATTTAAATACGGTTGATTTTAAAATCCTTTAAATTGTTGCAATATGTGAAGTTTCCCATGTAAAGCTGTGCCATCATGAGTGATCGAGATTCAAATGAAGTGTCTGTAAGAAAGCTGAAACAGGGTCATGTTTTGTGTAACAGGTATAAATAAAATACATTATAAATGATGTCTGCTTTGGTTGTTTTTGATCTTCTCTGTTCACTGCATGTTAACCAGTCTATAGAGAGTGATGGGTTTATTCGTATATTTTACTAACTTACTAATTATTTAAATATTGTAAATTGTAAATAATGTGTGAAAATGATTGTGAAAAAGAAATAATCAACAAAAAATACTTCAATCAGAAGTACCAGCCTGCATTAAAAAAACCTCACATCAAGTAAAAGTACATAAATATTAGGAACAAAATGAAATCAAGCATCAAAAGCAAAAACTACTTGCATAATTGTCCAATGCCAGTGATTTATATGAATATTTATTCATATTAATCATTTACTTATGTTTGTATCTGTAAAATATATATATATTTACTACACTTGTAATGTTTGTCCTTCAGTGTGGTATTATTGCCACTTTGGATACTTCTATATTTGCATGTATATTTCTATTTATGCTTACTTTTGAATACCCAATTATAAATTGTACTTTTACTCCCACTATGTTTATTTTCCCAATGATATTTCCCATAGATAAGCACATGTACATGCATGATTAATAATGATAATACTCCTTTATTTCACTGGTAATTGTTGATGCTTTGTTGTATTTTGTTCCCAATATGAATGCACTTTTGCTTAAAGTGATATTATTTAATGCGGGCTGGTACTTGGTAATATTTATTTCCCACTTGTGCTCACAGGGACTTTTTTATCCTACTGCACCTGAACTGTCCTCAGATCAGAGTGAAGAGTCGGACATCGGCGTGTCGTCTCCATGAACGAGCCTCAGTTGTCAACATCATCGGTGTATCCGCCCGCCTGGTGGGCCGGCCCGCGCAGGAACTCCAGCCCCAGCGAGGAGGACCCGCGGTGGGGGAGCGGAGCGCCGCTCAGAGCGGGACTGGACCACCGGAGGGAAGGACTCGTCCGGTAGCTCGAGTTAGCTGGCTAGCTCGCCGCTAGCTAATCCAAAACCTTTTTTAAAAAAACCCCAGAAACATGTTTCCTCTCCGCGCTTTGCGGGCTGAACGGGATGGTTGCAGAGTCGAGGAGGGGCTGTTGTGCCGCGACGTTTGTTGTTGATGTGTCCCAGCCTTTGAGTTATGCTCTCACGAAAGAAAAGTAAAAACGAAGCGTCGAAACCAGCCGAGGTACACGGGAAATATGTGAAGAAGGAAACGTCGCCGCTCCTGAGAAGTAAGCGCAACAAGTTAGCCTGTTAGCTCGCAGTTAGCATTGGTTAGCCTGCTAGGGACAATCCGCTCCGCTGTCAAGAAGCAGCTAGCTTATAACATTAAACGTGTTTAAACATGTTGGCACGTTTATTGCGGCTCATAAGTTGTTGTTCGATTATTTAATCGGGTTGTTGTAGCTCGTAAACAAATTGCTAACCTAGTAGCCGTAATGCTAGCTAGCTAACTCGTCATCTAACAGCTACGTTGACGTCAGAGTTGAGGGATAACGGTCACTCCTCGCCTGCAGGAATATAAAATAGTATATTTTTTCATGTATTTTAATTTGTAGCACTTGAACAGTCTGATTAGTTGATGGTTTATATTTGTCCGTTGGTAGGAAATGAATGAATGTTGTCATCGTTTGTTGACCCGTTGAATTATAAACATTATTAACGGATATTTAATTTGTGTTATATCTTTACTGCTTTACCTGTTGCTTTGTCGTACTACAAGTAGTTCTCTGTGCTGTAAAAAACATTTTAAATAAGCAACGAAATACATGAAAGTATAATCAGCTTAGTTACTAGTAAAAGTACTTGTTAAGCAGTCAGAATTGCCCAGGACAGTGTGATCATGTATTGAGTTGTTATTGTCATTATTATTGAAGCATTAAAGTGTCCATAGAGTTTTAATAATTTCAACTACGTTGCTGTTATCTACACTATTACAATACATTGCGTTTTATTACACTATTGTTTGTTTTGTATGTTAAAATACAGTATTTTGCTCTGATATGTAGTGGTGTAAGTAAATGCTCCAGTCCAAATGTACTGTGGTGTTCTGTTGACTGACGATGACTTTTGCCCTTGCAGATCTTATGCCCTCGTTCATCCGTCATGGACCCACTATTCCCCGACGCACAGAGGTCCCTCTGCCAGATATGGGGCCCTCTGCCTACCCTGTGGCACCGGCCCGGGAGCCCGTGGTGTCCCGCAACAAGAGTTTTCTCCGTGCCCCGGTGCAGAGGCCTCCTCACGAGGTGGCCCGCAGAGAGAGCCACCGCATGTCAGCACCTCCATACCTGCCCCGCAGTCTGGGAGACCTGGCCCACGAGTACGGAGGCTCCTCGCAGTCTTTCCTCACAGACGTGAGCCCCATGTCTGAGAATGGAGACGCTGCACGGTATTACTACCCCCCTGAACCTTACTATGACAACCAGCAGCAGCAGCAGCACCAACAGCAGCAGCAGCAGCAGCAGCGCCAGCCCAGGAGGATCCCGGACCGCTTTCCTGAGGACTATAGATACTATGAGCACAACGAACACAACTTCCAAAGAGTTCCCCGACAGCACACTCCCCCAGCTCCAAGCAGACCCCCGTCAGGTAAACGTGACGTGTCCTTTGCCACTCACTCTTTACACTCCTGGTTCATATATTTTTCTTTAGAGGAAAGCAAACAAGAGGCAGTGATTAAAAAAAAATACGAAGCAGACAAAGAGTTCAAAATGTGACAAAGATCAGGAATTGCATTCTTAAACTGCACACATGGTTTTGGAAAGTACATGGCAGGCATCCAGTCCCCTTCAGGGACAGGAAGGACATGGCTTTTTTCTACAAATTCTCAGATATGAAAGTGGAGCATTCATGTTTGAGGATGAGTGAAATCACACCAGCAAGTCTTCACATTTTCAGAAGTATTTGGGAGAAAGTTTTGACAAAATATTGCCTTTGGATTCCCAAAAATATGGAGCAGTAGCTGCACTAATGTATGATTGTTGTATGATGGATTGGGTTTGGATCATACAAAGGCCACTGGGAAAGGAATGCAGCCGTTGGATGTCACCGAAGAGCTCAAAAGAGCAATTTTTTCCCCATATTTTTCAACTGCTGCTCTGCATCGTAAACATTAGCGTGACGTAAGTGTGTAATTTCCATGAGATTAAATGTTTAGGGGGGTCGCAGGAATTTTCCACCCCCCTCCAAACGATAGAGGACCTTTTATTATGTGGCTGACTCGTCAACGTCGTGTATATGGTTTCCCATTATGTCCGACCCGCATATCACGGAGCCTTGTTTGGGCTGAAGTTAAACAAGCATTAGGAGCTCTGCATTTTTCACCTCTCTGTTTGCTGAATCCTTCTGCCAGCAAACTAGCAATTTGCAGACCGCCCCTAGTCGAATGTCTCGGCTTCAGTCTGCTCACCCCTATGAATCATCTGTGCATGTAGGTACTGTGTTCTGTGTCGTTGCATTGCACACGCAATGTTAATGCACACTGAGTTGTTTGAGAAGGAGTCATCTACATACAAACAGCTGATGCTTCCTTTTTTAAATAGGAATGACGTTATTCCAAATTAGAATGTTCACAAAAAAACCGATGCAGTTTTTGTGTAGAAATGGCTGAACAATCAATACAAAAATATTGGTAAAAACTGTATTCTTAACACCATTTGACACCTCCACAGTTTTACCATTCGTTCTGTCTTTGCACACAAAATCATCATGAGCATTTATGACACTAGCATCTCATTTGTATTGTCTCCCCATTTTCCCTTTCCTTTCTGTTCCTGGAAACAGGATCAGAAGGTAAGCAGGGTAACACCGACTGCATTATAATAGATTTTCCATTGATTTGGTCCTTTTTGTTAAAAATGTAGAATCAGTGAACCGTGAATATTGGTGTGGATGATTCCTGCTTTTCTTTACTTTTTCTTCGAGGTTGAAGTCGTGTCTCCAGTGAAACTACTTCCTCACCAGTTGTAAATGTAATAGTCTGCTCTGGACTGTCCAGTGAAATTTGTCTAAAGCATTAAGTCTGCAGTGAGTGAGGCTCTTTCTGAGGAAAAGGGCAGAGATGATGATGATGATGAGGTGGAGGAGGAGGAGTGCATTTCTGCGGAGCGCTCGCACATTCCATCCCTTCACTCGGCAGCTGGCAAAGAGCTCCGGCTCTGTTGCTGTCACTCTCGTGCAGAATTTATCAGATTGTAGCCGCCATTTTGCTGAGATACTTCATTCCCCGCACACATTCTGCCGCGTTTCCAACCCTTTTCTGGGTCCCGCCGGGCTTCGAGTCACGAAAGCTCTCACTCGGGTCTAACTCAGTCGCACAGCTGTTGGCTGGACATTCCTCTCTGACATTAATCACCAATGAAAGTACGCGACCCGTTGAATGATCACACTCTGCCGTCTGCTCTCAGTGAGTGTGTTTGGGAGTTCAGGGGTTTGTTCTCTTCCGGTGAAAGCTCCAGTGTGTACGTTTGGCCGTGCAGAGAACTCGGCCTTCCTGTCCAAACCGAACAGCGCTCCCATTTCCTACCATTCATCAAATGATGTCGGTAATAAGATGCTTCGTCACAAGTGATCAAGCACCCCTGTCCACAGCCCCTGCATCGTGCTTTAAGTAGTGATTCATTGGATTCCTCCCACGTCCCGATCTATGTTCGGTTACCACATTAGAATGACCTCGTTAAATGCTGTTTACCCTTTTGAATGACATTTTCCCAAACATGCTGTTTTTTTTTTTTTTCTTCTTTCCCAGCGGCGCTCTTAGCTGGCAGCTGCTCCGCTGTATGTTTGGTCAGAAATGTCTCCCTCTCCCTCTAGGTTTCTAAAAAAGAAGTGTTTGTTTTCCTCAGGCATAGGTCGAATACAGGCCAAGTCCCTGGGGAACCTCTCCAGTCTAACGGCAGAGGACCTCCCCCTTCCGGGCGGCTGGACCGTTGACTGGACCATCCGTGGCAGGAAGTACTACATCGACCACAACACCAACACTACGCACTGGAGCCACCCTCTGGAGAGGGAAGGGCTCCCGCCGGGGTGGGAGAAGGTGGAGTCGGCCGAGTTCGGGGTCTACTATGTGGATCACATCAACAAGAGGGCCCAGTATCGACACCCCTGTGCTCCCAGGTATGTCATCAGAGTGGAAAGATCCACATCCACATAGATGAAATAAAGTATATAAATGATATCCGACCTCCGTCTCTTCCAGTGTGCCTCGCTATGATCAGCCTCCACCACTACCGCCGCCTGTCACCTATCAGCCACGCCCTGCAGAGAGGAACCAGCCGGTGCTGGTGCCAGCGAACCCATACCACACAGCCGAGATCCCAGACTGGCTGCAGGTCTACGCCCGAGCCCCTCTCAAGTGAGTACTATTACTAAACGCAGAAAGTTAACCCTTATTTCCATCCAATGATTGATCACTTCCACTATTATATCTTCACATTTCTGTCATCGGCATCTTTTTGACTGTTTTTGACAGTTGTTAAACATTTTAAAGCATCACAAAGGTTCTATTCATTACGGGGGCTTTTGTATTACTATGCACTATATAGTGCAGGTGTTGCTTCTATTGCGTCCAATGCTGTGATTTCTTCATTCAGTAGGCCTCTTTCACAACACATAGAAAAAACACCGATGTTCCTAATAACGGTAACGCTGGCCGTGATGGTGAGCCAGCATGCACAATACCAGCACTCTGAGACTTGCTCGGACCGCCTCCGTCTTTGAGCCCGGCCTTCGTCTCGATCTCGGTCACGCACCTGTAAAGTTTCGTGACTGAATCCGAGTTGTGACGCTATCGCCGTGACACAATCTGTCCACGGACGTAAATATAAACCCCCGGCGGAGTAAACCTCCTCTGTGGTTGTTCCCGCTACAGCAGGCGTCGACTGTAGCTGGGAAATATACCAGGTGAGAGTCACAGTGGAGTTCTCATTGCTGCCAAAACAAATACAGATTGGTTTCTTACCCAAATGCAGAGCATGTTGCGTGTACGTTTCCTTAAACATGCGTTGAATGCATTTCCTCCTCTGTGAAACTCCGTTTACGTCAGGTTTCTTCTGCTTCTCTTTTTCTGGGGGACAAGGTCTTTCTGTCTTTGCCACCAAATACTGGTTTGCATTTCTGCTTCCTGAATTCAGTTATTATGTGTATTGTATGGCGTCACGGTCCTTTTGTGCGTTTTGCTAGTAGAGCTTTACTAATATGACGGCCTATATTAGCTTATTGCAGATGTGATCTGTTTGCTTAACAAGAAATCACACTAGCGAGATGCCAAAGTGGGTTAAAGGTCATTTAGAAACAGCGTCACCATTAATCACAGTTGTCTGTCTGTATCCATTCAAAGATATAGGGACAGAGATCTTTATCAAATTTGTTTCAGTTTCAGCCTCAAAACTCCAGTAATGATCCGGCTACAGTTGGTAGAACGAGAAGTAAACCAACGCTTCCCTTTCTAGGTGTACCATAAATATCTTCCCTTTCACGTCAGGTATGACCACATCCTGAAGTGGGAGCTGTTCCAGCTGGCAGACTTGGACACGTATCAGGGCATGCTGAAGCTGCTCTTCATGAAGGAGCTGGAGCACATCGTCAAGTCCTACGAGGCGTACCGGCAGGCGCTGCTGTCGGAGGTGGAGGCTCGCAAACAGCGGCAGCAGTGGTACGCCCAGCAGCCCAACAAGAACTTCATTGGGAACATGTGATGTGCGTCTCGCTGCCACGCCTCTCTGAGGTTTCCACAGTTTGGGAGCGGTCAGGGTTTCCTTTGAAATCATGATTGACTCTTAATTGCCTCTTTACCAAACACATCTGTGCCTTCGCTTGATCCAAATATATCAGCCGGGAAGTCAAGACACACATTGGCAAGGAGCCCAGCCCCCCCACCCCACCCCCACACCGTGTGACACTCAGTTTATGAATGACCATGTGACTGAAAAAAAAAACACTCCAATGAAGAAGAACCTATAATGTGCTACATCTATGGATTTCTGTCTTTGAGGCCGAGGAGAACGGAGTCAGAAAGTCTGCGGATATTTGTTCAAAAACATCCTGAGATTGTGCCTTTTTTCTTTCTTTTTTTTAAAATAAAATAAAACGCAGCAACTACAGCTACTCCGTCATTTTTTCCTGTGGGAGAAAATGACAGGCAGCTTCTTCTAATTTGTTTCTATATGAAATACTTCATGACTTCTTCTTTTTTCCCTTTGCTTTGATACCCTCATAAACTGAAACCACACTCTTTTACATTAAACAAAGTGTGCATTTTTTCTTTTTTCTCTTTTTTTTTAATGACATATCCTTTATAAGACAATCCACCAAAACGTTCACAGATATTTAAGTTTTGATATGAAACACGTCTTTATTTAAAGACCTTTTGTGGGATGAAGCATCACATTTGATGCAGGGGTTTGAGCATCTTGTGGCTCTTGGCATTACTGTAAGTCAGGAATATTCTTGTGAGTGTGTGTGTGTGTGTGTGTGTGTGTATATAAAATGAAACATAAATAAGCTACTGGAACTTTATAAACACTTCAGAAGACACAGCGACTTTGCCAAACAAGTGCAATTCAACTCCTTGTTTCGTTGTTTTTTGGGGATATTTCTTGCCTTGGTAATGCCTTATCTTTATGGACTGACACGTCTCTCGTGTGGAAGAAGTGCAGGTTCTTGGAAGCCAATTCTATTGATCACTAATTGATCAGCTTAAGCCATTAAGATACTCAGAAATGTTTTTATGCTGGAGGTTTTGTCTCGTCTGAACGGGTGCTAGCTTCTAATCAATTCACTCACTGAAGTGAAAAACATTCAAAATGTCTTCAAAAACTATTTCCACAGCAAAATAAAGAAGTAAAGCTGTTTCTGACGGTGAGGATGTCCCGAATAGGGGATTCTGATTGGTTTACAGTGGAATCGGTTTACAAAGAGCCTCCCTTCGCTGAGTCCTTCACTATGCAAGGTCTTTTCAGAATGATGTCATCAGTTTGTACAAATCTGATTTTGTGGATTGCAAATACAGGACATAAGCAATAAAGTCTGCAGTGAAGAAAAAAAATACTCTTGTGAATGTACAGTTGTCGAGTCTTGCACTTTCACATCAGAACACCGAAAAATAGGGTTTGACAAGACTTCTGATGAAACGTCATCCTTTTCCTTATCAGACACGGGTTTTTATGTCTTAGAATAAATAACTTGAGTCTAGTTTTCATTAATTTGGTCCAACTTTATTAGTTATTTCCTTGTAACTGAAATTTTGCAAATGGTGTGTGGAAAATAACAAGTGATGGCTTGGAAGAGGTTGATTCATTTGACTGTTCCCACAAAACCCGGAGGTGATTTAAACGTCCATGTGGGCAGCTTCTTTTTCTTTTCTTTTACAGATAAAATCTTAAATTTCTCATTTAATTTGGGGTGTAAACGCAACACAATGTAAACAAATGCTACTTCTCTGACTGTTGAACGGAGAGCGCCACGAAGAAATGGGATTTTGAAAACCTCACAAGTCTTAAACTGGACTTTGTGTGAAGGCCTCACTGATGTTGATTATACATTGTGGAAGACTCAAGAAGCCACTCGGCTGCAGTGCCTTTAAATTTCCAACCCTTGAGGTCAAACCTCAGTATAAACTTGCTAAATATGCATGACAGTGTTCCTGTGCAGTTGGTGACCAGAAAGAGAAGAAAAGAAAAAAACATTTCAATGCTGCATGTGATGCAGACGTCTTACAGTCGGCTCTGTGATCCTCTGAGCTAAAAACAAGCGTGATTGTACGGACGTACGGTAACAGTCTACGAAGCCAAAGAATTAACAAAAAAAGAAGTGCTGTCACCATTACAAGCCTGTTTACAAATGCAAGCTGTTGTGAAAACACACACAAAGGTCGGGGCCTGGCTTCTTTCACCGTGCAGCAGCTTCTCACAGATGATTCAACTTCAGTGTGATGATGATGATGATGAAAGAGATGTGGAATGAGGATCCTTTTTTCCTTTTTTTCCTTGTCGCCCCGCCTAATAACAGCGAGCTCTGATTCCTCGGCGGCCACAGAACAGCTACATTCCTCGGATTTTGCTGGAACATTCAGTGAGGTACACAACAATAGGTTATCGCCCGTCACCTCTGCATCACAATGGGAAACCCAAACCCCTCTTTTCTTTCCCCTCGAACCCAAAAGACCAAAAACACACACCGCGTTCTTCCAAAAACTGCAAGCAGACTACAAAGTGATGGATAAATGTCGGCTATGTTGTGTAAACTTTGAACTTTGACGTCTATTTTGTGCCGTTATTTGAAAGTAAACAGCAGGAAAACCCATCTTATCGACCCCCGAAACAACTTAATACCCAAACCATGGAGTGTCTGTGTTTAACATGTTATTATGGCACAATACCACTTTGTCACAACTATTTAAACCTTTTTTTGTTGTTTTTTTTTTTAATAAACTTTACCTGGTTTCAGAGCTTAAAGATGACAGACATTAACCACTTACCATGCTGATGATGTTTGTAACATACAGTACATATTCTGGCTTTCAAACATCGCAGATCGTAGATATTGTTTCTTATAAACAGCACTAAACTTCAAAGAACGAAACAATTGTCACAAACGGGGGGGTTTCACACATTTGGCTATGCTTTGAAAATCGAGGGAGGAAAAAAAGCAACCCGTCTGACGTGAAATCAGCAGCTGACTAGAGGTCAGATATGCCGAGGTCTCCTCAGGGAGTCTGTACAGGTGAGATCTGATCACAGACAGAAAGTGAGAGACACTGATAAATGGCATCCATTGCTTGAAAACGGGGCCACCCGCCCAGAAGAAGCTCCCTCTCTGCCTATACATGAACATTATAGGGTCCACAATTAGGTTAAAAGTAGTGGATGTATTGGTGGGCAGCAATAAAAGAGTGCCTGATGGGTGAGGATGCTCCTCCTCCTCCTCCTCCTCCTCCTCCTGTCCGTCACCAGGAAGTCCCTGCTCTACTCCATCGAGTCTAGTCTCTCTTCCTGTCCTGCTCCTCTGCAGCCTCGTCCACCTGAGGCCCGCCGGGGAAGGCGTGGTGGTACAGGTGCCGGTGATTGGCCGCTACGTTGTACAGCTTGTAGAGAGCCTGCGGAGCGGAGGCGAGGAAGGAGGTGGTGGTTAAAGGGACAGTTCGGATATTTTTAAAAATCTGGGTTGTATGAGAAACTCCTAAATGTGTCGCCAACGATACAAGCAGAAGTACCAGCATGCACTGCTGTGGACAAACGTAGTTTAACCGTGTGTAAAATGTATATCAGTTTTTACACTATGTGAATTAGACCTGTTATTATACCTCTTTTTAAAGCCACCTTTGAGAAAACAGTCATTTTACCCCGCAGAACACGGGACTTTCTAGTGGCCTCGATCGGTTCATTTGTTTGTGTTACTGTGGGGTTTTGGTGCATCCAAACTAAAACTTTAAACACCAAAGTCACACAATAAACACACAAGCAAACCATCCCATAGAGATCGCTGGAAGCTCCCGTGTTCTGTGGGGTAAAATGACTGTTTTCAAGGAGTCTGGTGGACTAGAAGACATCTAACGGCTCCAACTCCATTCAGAAAGGAGTGTCTGGGTAAGTGCTGAATCTATTCTAAATAAAGCACACTATAAACTAATAGAGATTTTTTATTTTAGGTTAAAATTTATTTTTCTGCTGCTCTCATTGCTTCACTCCTGTTCTGCTGTCTGTTTCTCCAAACTGGGGGAATTCCGACTGCCATCTTAACACACTGACTACGGATGAGTATCTCATTCAAACCCACTTCAAAGAGTCCAAACTAACAAGATGATGTCATGGTAAGCAGGCTTGGGAGGGTAAAGGTGGCATTGTGCCACTGCATTTATCTACATATGTTGTATGTGTGAATCTAAATTAATGATCCAGAAATGTGAGAAAACATCAGCCCATCGATACTCTCCCAAAAGACTTGTATCATAAAATATCCCACTTTAGTTCCACTCACCTCGTTTGTGCTCCCCTGCAGAGGCATTAAAAAGAAAAGACATACACACAGTGTGAGCACATGCATGCAAATATGACATAAAGCAGCAGTAAATCTGGCCTTATTATCAGGACATTGTTGCCCCCTAGTGGTTTAAAGAGACCTTTCACCTCATTTTCTGGTAAGTACTGAATGTGCACCTGATTGTTGGCCTTCTAAATGAATATGTCTAGTTAAATAACTATAAAATAATTGATTTTAATTAAAGATTAATTGTTTCAAGACATTTTTTTGTTGTTGTAAAAATAGCAGATTCCCTGGTTTATACCTTTCAAATGTGAAGATTTACTGATTTACACATTTAATGCATACTAAAACTGGCTATATGTGCACAAATAGACAGTTTTGTTTATTATTCTATATTATTCACAGTTGTGTTTTTCATTACCTGGTCCCAAAGCGCGCCAGCCACCTGGTCGATGACGGCGCCGAGTTCTCGGTATTCCCCGGAGTACCGGATGTAGGCCCAGGTGCAGAGGGTGATCAGCGCCAGACCCAGGATCATGTTGCACAAGCTGGCAATGATGTCCACGCCCACAAAGCCCGTGATGCCCGCCGCCACGTACATGACAAAGATGACCACGAACAGGGTGGCCGGCGTCCGCGCCGCATGGAAAATGTTCTTGGAGTCATTGTGCTTGATGTACTGGACGAACACCTCGTCCACCTCGGCCTCCAGCTGCTGCAGGTAGCGGCGGCTGAACTCCTCGCCCCCCATCTTCTTCACGCCCCGGAACACCTGCAGGGCCTCCTCTCTGATGACGCCGTGGCGGGCCTGCAGCTCGCTGGGGGCCAGGAAGGGCCGGTCCCCCCCGCAGACCTGGGGGACAGAGTGGAGAAGGGTCCATGAAGGAGGATCAGAGCGTTCAGGGTCACCTTGGAAATCCTCTTTACCTACCTCCTCCATTTTCTTGTTGTACAGATCCTTGGCGGCTGCCACTGCTGCCAAATTATTTGCCTCCGCCGTGGCCTGAGAGGAAACCAATGGAAATACATTTGAAGGTAATATACAAGAAAATGCATACCATAAACTCTGATATAAGCGGTAATTTTAAAGTATATTGAGACAAAACTAGTCCAGAAAATCACAAGACGACAGGGAAAATGTACCTGCAGCATCGACTTTGGATGTGGCAGCTCTTCGCCTTGATAGATTTTAATGTATGCCTGAAATAAACAAAGACAATGACATTAAATAATATAAATAGGTTGGACTTAAAGTCACAGTCGTGTGATATTCAGCTGACAATTTAAATGTAGGATTCAAAGTGCAGATTGTGGGTTCTGACCTTGAAGTACTCCACCAGGCCCCTGCAGGTGATCTCGCTGCCGTTGATCTCCTTCACGTCGATGTTACGGGGGCTGAGGAGCCACGGGACCAGAACCTTCAGGTTGTTTATGAACTCGCCGTCGATCTCTAGACGGGAGAGGACAAAGTGTTGTATTGACAGTGTATTTAATTTATTACAGCCATGCTCATAATCACAGAGATGATGCTAACATGCTAAGGTTGTGTTTGTTAATTATCTCAGTTTAGCATGTTGCTAATTAGCTGAGGCTGATGGGAACGGCTGTAGTTTTTAAAATAATATATTCAGAAAATAAAGTATTGGACAATTTAAAAGTCTGATGGATGAAAAGTCATGTGGTGGAATTTTAATTGATCAAATTAATGTATGTGTGGAAAACAGAGAGTTAGACAAGAAGCAGTGAATGATGCGATGAGACGGAGGAGGTGCACCTATAATCCTCCCGTCGAAGTGCGGGTTGGTGGCCACTTTGAGGCCCGGGTGAGGCATCAGGAAACAGGAGATGTTGGTGAAGCAGGAGTGGATGTGTTTACGGACGTTCTGCAGCTCTTCATGCTGGTTCTCTGAGATCTGAGCCACAAACAAGACCACGTGTGTCAGCTTTTAAACGTGGGTTCGGTCTGGTTGAGTTGGATCTGTAGGGGATCACCTGACCTTCAGTCTCTTCTCCAGGAACTTCATGCCTCCCTCCTGTCCGTAGGGAAACTCATACGGGAAGCTCCAGTCTCGGACGAGGAAAATCATGGACTAAGAAAAAAAAAGTCAATTTTCCGTGATTATCTAAACTATTCAATGTTTCCTTACATAACAAACATCAATCCACGACTTAAGTAACTTAAAGCACCTTTAATAATGTGTAAATGTAACTTCTTGACATGTGTTTGATGTCTTACCTGGAAGGGTTTGAGGAAAGTCTCCTCCATAGCTAGTCTGCCGTACTCCGTGAAAAGCTGAAGACAAAATGAGAGAGGATGTAAAATATTGTCATTACAGTCATTACTTCATAATAACAATAATAATAATATATGTAGAAGTCTGTTAATCATGTGTCTTTGGTAGATTTTATGTTTCTGCTGTTTTCCACTCCCACTTGATGATTTAGAAAATCAGCCCAGGAAGAGGCGGGACATAGTTTGACTTCGTTTATAGGTGCAGTTCAGTCTTAGTCCTGAGAGGCAGTATTGCACCAGACTAGTGTACTGGGGGGGGGGTCAACTTTGAGGACATTACTGTTTTAAACCTTTTATGCATGTGCCTGGAGAGTTGTGTGTCTCAATCTATGTGTAAATGACAAAATGATGAAATCAGTTATCAGATGTGTGCATCTTCATCCTCCCATGATTCATACTTTGGGCCGCCGTAAGAGTCTGGCCACGCCCTGAAGACGTACAGACAAATACTGATATGCATCATGTCTGAGGTTTACGATACAGACTCTCTCTCTCTGAGCTCTGCGCTCTCAGCGATGCATCAGAGTCGACGCTCGTCACAGTTACCTGCAAGTGCTGAAGGTCGTCCTCCTGGACGTTCTGTGAGATGTTGTAAACCTGGAAAAAAGAGCATTTACATTCATTTACAGCATCATTTCAGCAGCAGGAGAGATGTAGTTCATAAAACCATCCTGGCATAAGAGTCTGTGGTGATTTGAGCTAAACGCTAATGCTAAGGACAGTAGCATGCTGATGATTAACCATGATGGGAATGCCATTCGTCTAGATTTGAACCTGATGATTGGGCTAAATGAGAAATAAAGGGATCACATTTCATCCTAAAGGGGGACATGAATGTCAGAACCAACTAGGGCTCAACAATTTTGGAAAAGTATTTTATCGCAATAGTTTTGACTGATATTGCATTTGGAGGGAATCTTTTCATTTTCTCATTTTCATTGACTAGTGGGATTTTTGTTGAACCAAACAAATGTTTTCCTGTAGAATGTGATGCATCTCTGCAACATGACAGTATTCAATTTAAAGGTTGAGCAGCTTTGACTTTGAACGCATCGCCAAACTAAAAAAGTCCCGCCTCCTTCGTTCAGACCTCTGATCAAAGCCCCGCCCCCAGAACGCCAAACGATTAGTCGAGATCAGGAAGTCAGTCCAATCATTTTCTCCGGCCCCAGTTTTTAAAATGTTTTAATGTCTGAGCATTTAATGCATTCATTGCTTTCGGTATCTTACGAGGATTTTAAGTAATATAACAGAAAGTGTTTCTGAATAGAATCACCTACTCAACCTTTAAATGGTACTTTGTATTTTGGTGTTTACCTGCATGGAGCTGATCATGGTGCTCAGTGCAAACACGGTGGCTGAATCCCTCAGCGTGGACTGGCTGTCGAACGTGCCTTGTGTGTCCATCAGCAACACGGCGACCTGCAGACAGAAACAAGGTCGTCTCAACGCTTGTCATGCCTCTGGTCCACGGAGGGACAAAGTCAGTTAGAAGTGTGGTTTTACATGAATATAAAGGTGAGGAGCAGACCTGTAGCCAAGAGGGATATTTAAAAAAGAACAGTATCGGTGTCATATTTAATTATGTCTCATAGCTATTTAGAGAATGATACTCACCTTTCTTCCGTCTGGCTTGTCCACGAGGAACACCTCGCTCCAGATCTGGATCCCGGTGGTCTCCCTCTCCGAGCCCCCCCTCCAGGAGAAGCCGGTCAGAGGTTCGTCAGCGTCTCCCAGCCAGCTTTCAGACGCCTGAACGCAACGGGGTCAGAAGTGACGGTCAGAAGGTTTAGATTGTTTTTAGGGTTATACTTGCTCTCCTGCTCTTCTACCTCGTCTTTGTTAGTTGAATGGATTGAGATGAATGTATGAACTGCATCCTATCCTTTCCCTGCAATCCTTTCACATTTAAATCACAGGAAACAAATGTGACGAGTCTGAGTTTAAGTGCAGTTTTTAAATATCCAATAATGACGTTTCCACCCTGACAAGAGTGAGTTTATTTAAGAGAACAATGAATGTTATATTCAAGATGATCTTTTAACAGCAAGGGGAAAAAAAGAGTTCGATTTTTGGGGCAGGATGGCCAGAGTCGCATCACCTGCAGAGCCCCGGACACTTACGTGTTTGTACATGTAACGCAGCATGAAGTCCATGAGGAAGGACTTGCCCTTGCGGAAAGCTCCGGCCACGGAGATGGCCACCACCTCCCGGTCTCTGACCTCCTCCGCCAGCAGGATGCGGCTCAGCGCCACCTCGTCCAGCTCGAAGGTGTGGTCGTCTTTGACCAGCAGCACCTGCACGGGCCGGGCCCGTCCGTCTGGCTCCTCCTCCTCCGAGCTCCAGTCGTAGACGTTCTTGTCACCGAGGGACCCTGGAGGGCCGAGACAATAATGGAGTGGTGCTCTCTAGAATGAAACCTTAATCACCTGATTTGATTGCATGTAGGGAAATGATAACGTTGCTGCTGCTGCTGCTGTTTGCCTACATCATTACTTGTAATTAGCACTGGAAAATCCACTCAAATGTTATTATATGAGTGAGCGATCAGCCAGAACTATGATGTGAAGCAAACTTAGTGGTCCATTAAGCCGGGGAAACAGGAAAGTTGAGTCCATTACTCCTTCCTGTTAGCAACAGATCAATAGCATGGCTTGCAAGCTTGTTAATATACTAATAATGAATCATGCCACGCTATCCATCCCATCTGTTAGCGTCCAATGAGATCATGTCCGTCCAGAGCTTCTTTCCGGGCAGTGACTCAGTGGGTTTCACATCTCTGCTGTCTCATAGCTGCGTGACCGTCCGGGACAATTTGGGTTCCCAAATCTCCTTCATGCAAAGTATGCTTTATAACAAACGTGTGCTTCACAAATGTTCTGCAAAGCACAAAAAGAAGTCCACACACACACACCACCCAGCCCAAGCTGCGTGGTTCATGTTTAAGGATTGTAATTGCAAACCAAGCCTTTTAAGTCTGACAAGGGGCGCTGTGAAAGATGAAGGAGCAGCAGGCAAAATTTGGGAGCGTGCTAAAAGATTAATGCATGGGTGCCAAGAACGCACAGTGAATAATTTACATAAGGAAACAGCCCGGGACCTGAAGAGGACTGTCAGTTTGACTTCACGTCTCCTGCAGAGGCCTCGCTCCGGCCCAGCACGAGCCCTCGCCTCCTGGTTAACCTGACTGTGCTGCCCAGCTGCTCTTAAAACCAACCCCAAAGACGGTCAGCTGCTCAAAGTGGGTCAAAGCAGATAAACTCTCCGGTGACAAACAGCAGCATTTCTCTCCTCCCTGTTTTTCCTCAGCCATGATATGGTCATGCAGCGCCCCCTTTTTCATCAGGCCCTGCATTTAAAGTTAACACGAGCCATGGAGTGATGTCACTGACAATTAGGATGCTGGCTATCATCATGATGGAGGTGATAACGGTTATGATTAGTATAAAGATGATGGTGATGATAGTGTTGCAGCATTACATAATGTTACACCACAGAGCATCATAAGAGGCTCAGTGTGATAAACACAGTAAAATCAGAAGGTTATTTCCAGGCCTCATGGAGGGCCTGACCGCCCTAACACACTATTTCCTCTATGCTGATAAGGGACAGCATTTTCTTTTTTTTTCGACCACGGATTTTTAATGCTAAACATGTCTGTTCGCGTATGCTTGATTGACCGACATCTATGCGGTGATATTAATAGGAGAACAAAATGTGTATTTATCACCATCAGTCATATTTAATATAATAAGGAAGATAAATAAATGCACGCTGGTCACAATGGTGTCGAAACGAAAACAAGCCATTCGTGGAGCAGTCTGACATACACGTCTAATTGGCTGCATCGCTTACACCCTTCGCCTCGACAAGGATCAAGCACATAAAAAAATGTACGCGAGTCAAGGAAAGCGTGAAATATCAAATATTGTACGTACACTCACCCCAGCTGTCTCTGTCTTTGCGGTGTTTGGCCATAATACCGTCCGTATATCCCCTCTGTGTGTCCGTTAATGAGCGACCCTAGTCGGTAGTCATGGGTGTCGAAGGGTGGGGAGGATGCCCTATCTTCACCAAAAAACGATGCTCGTATCGCAGGAGGATGATGGAGCTTTTCTTCCCCCGGCGTGCAGCGGTACTCGAACGCGCCGCCAGGGGTCGCCGTTGTCTGTTGTTCCCGCTTGGGTTAACGTAGCAGCTCGACGACGCGGACCGGATGAGTGCAGCTCAGCGGACTCGCGGTGTGAGTGCAGCCGTTGACTACTCTGACTATGGTTGCAGATGAATTCAAGTCTGTTTCATTCGGCCTGTTATGAAACTATATTTACAGCTTCCACCAGCAGGGGGCGGTAATTACACAGAGAATGGAGCTCACGCTGCCTTCGCGTATTGTAGTAAATATCCGAAACCTGCAGGGATCTATCACAGTATGACGAGCAGTGGTGGTAGAAGTATACTTTACTCCAACGTCCTGAATTAAACATGTGAAAGTACAGAAGTATAAGCAGGAAATTGCACTTAAAGATTCAAACTGTAATTTAATACTGCTTTTTATCACTGACGAACACATTGAAGAGTATTTTAATGTGAAGCCAACAAGCCAACCAAATGCTTTTTTAATGTGTTCCATATTGTCATTATTTTAACTAATTAATACTGTATTGTTTTTTTTAAAACACTGGACAGTTTGTTTTGTGTGTTTTTTTTTTCTATGGTAGGCGTTCAGTTTTCCGTGGAGCCCCTGAACGCAGCATCAGGATCCTGTATCTGGGACTCCACAGAGATTAGCAACAGACTGTTGCTTTTTCGGCCGATGTTTTTCTTGTTTGTTGGGGGGGTGGGAATCCATTGAAGTGTGATACTTTATCACTATGAATGTAGTCTACCGTTAACGTTTCAACGTGCGCGCGAGGCTTCTCTCCGACTGTCAGCGGCGGGAAATGACATGTCAACGGGCGACGCCGAACTTAACGCCGGGATTCTTCGTGCGAGGACCGAACTCGACGGCAACGTCTGCGTTGCCTTTGCGCTGAAGGAGACGGAGCGAACGGCCGACTGAAGTTTAATACCGTTTCCTCGATAACAAAGAGGAGGGGGGCGGCTCTTCTCTGCGTTTGTGTGTGCGCTAGTTCGACGACATCCTACGATTAAAGGCCTCGGCGATGTTTAAAATGCAAGACGTCCGCGGTGTTCGCGTTGTTAAAGGTAAGTGAAGTTGGAGCCAGCGGCGATGCTAGGTTAGCGTGTGCTAGTTAGCATTAGCTGTTAGCCGACTGGATGCTAGACTCCCCCCTGTCCAATAGTAGTGTTAGACATGGCTCCGGCTATTTGCTGGAATGCACAGCAGTGTCCATGCTAACGTTAAATATTTAAGTTTCTTAGTTTGAATGGTAACTTTAGTTAAACAGAAAGCAGACAGCTGTTGGTTTTTGGGTGACAGACGTCTTTGTATGTTGTTATTATTAGTTGTTACTACTTTACCTAACGAACGCACACAGGTTTCATAAATACTTCATTTTTTAATCTCTTTATGTTTCTTTCAGGACATGGAGCCCGGAGGAGGACCGTCTGAGTAACAGCACACACACTTTTATATTCAGGACCTGAGCTTCATCAAACCGCCGCCGCCGAGATTTGATCAACTAAATGTAAACGGACCGCTGTGGCATCAAGCTACCATGGACATCTACCCCCGGCCAAGCGGTGAAATCCAGAGGAGGAACCCTCACCATGACTTCGAGCTCATCCAGAGGGTGGGAAGTGGCACATATGGAGACGTGTACAAGGTACAGCACAGTTACACACATTTATATATTGGTTCACCATCTCATGGCTTATCAATCTGTTTGTTTTGTGAGTCATGATAACATGTGGCTAACACATTTGGCAGTAGCTGTTGAACGAGAGCCAAGTGTGGCATCCCTTCCCGTACCTCTTCTTTGGCTATTAAAATGCAATTATTATAGGAATAACTGCAGTGGATGCCACATTCCTTAAAGACCACAGGGTGGGAATCATACTGTAACTTATCAATCAGTTCTGTCCACATGCAAAACACTGGAGGTATTCATTGCAACATATAAGAAGGCCATATGACAACAGGGTATACATATAATTGTAAAATAACTGTTTTTTTGTTTTGCACCGTTGGCCCTGCAAAACAAGCAATTTGAAAATGTCAATATGGGGGAAAGTATGATGAGCATTTTCAATGAATCAAGAATAAAAAATGTATATTTACGACCCTAGTGTTGTTTACTGGTTGTCCAAGCTGGATCGAGGTTAACTCAAAGTAATTCCCTGAACCAGCATGACTGTTCAGGCTGAGTGAGATGAAGATAAGAGGTCATGTCACCTTTCACCCATCTCTAGTCTCAAGCGTTAGTCTTTCTCCAAATTAAATATTGGTTTACACTCAGTATTTGAGTAGAATTAGTCATATGAAACTTAAATGTAGATCTACAAATTGTCCTCTATATCAAAGACATGATGGTGCAGATGATCCTGCCATAATTATATGCAAACATATATAGCCAGACTATCAGCTTCTATGCCTTATTGATATCTATGTGCTGTATTTATTTGCTTATTTGCATGTAGAAGCCCTGCCATTTGCAGCCAATAGTTTTAGTTAACCCAGACCAGAGTTTAAACCCTTCTGTAGTCAAGGAAGGATCGATAATAAGGATGTAAAAACGTTTCACATGGCATGGGATGTGTTATTATTACCTGGTGGATGCAGTAATCTAAAGTTACCGGGTGACGGATTGTAAATCCTGAATTTACTGGAGAGTGGCGCTGTGCTCCTGCAATGCACCAGAAATGTCAATAAGATATGAGAAACATGAATGAAATCTACACAGATAAACACGATCATTTATCCACATTTCCCCCGCTGTCTGTGGCTGTAGGGAGATGTGTTTTGCTGCAGAATTTTCATGTTTATCCATCTGCCACGGATAAATAGACGACCCATCTGATCCCGAGTCTGATAGTTCAGGCGGCCTGTCATGGTCCCTCTCCATACAAAGCCTCTCTGGCCAGCCCCCACCCCCAGACAGGCCACCGGTGGAATGCTGCGCCTGGTATTCTCCCACAGCTTGCAGGCGGAGGGCTGCAGCGGGCTGAAATATGATCAGGCCCCTGTCTAAACATGCGTTTCACTGGGTGTGTTCTGGGCCACATCGACATCAGAAACACCTCAAATTGGGAAAAAGTCCACTCCTTTAATAGACAGAATTCCTCGCTTTGGAATGATTAATTATATCTGATTCAATCAATTTGAGAACATATTGGTCTCTTTGTTATTACTGGTGATAACGATTCATTCATCTTCATTATAACGTCATTATAATGTCACCCTTAGCCCGCAGTGTAGTTTGTTGTTACAATATCTCTTTTATATGCCGGAATTTTATTTGAGATCAGTAACTGATAAAAGTTTGCTTGACATTTTTTACCGCAATCTTAACTGGAATTATTTGTACCAGGAAACATTTGATCAAGTTTTGTTTTTTTGGACTTTGTATTAGATGATGAATTGCCAGTAACAGTATTTACAAAAGGTCAGTAATAAATTGAAGGGTTGCGATACATGCCAGACTACTCTTTCCCCCAGTTAAAGGTTGTTTAAGGTTGTTAGAGATTGTGCTGTCTCCTGCATGACATATTTGTGCGGTCAGTTCAGAACTTCCCCTTTCTGGGTTCTCAGGTTGTCTGTAGCTGCTTCAGGAAATGTAAAGATAGACACAGATTGTAAATAAGCAAGTATTTGTTCATTTCTCAAACAGGCTTTAAAGGAGAAGTGTTCCATCTGAAACATTTTCTTTCTGGAGAATAGCTTTCTGACGTTTGTTTGTGTGGATGCACTTGCAGTGTCAGCTGCAGAACAAGTATAGTGGTTTAGTGTTATATTCTATTTCTGTGTGTGAATCACCAGCACATTCACTGTGTTGAAAGGTGGCCATGCTGGAGGATTTTATTGTTTACGGTTGATTTAGCTGCTTGTCCCATCACTTACACTACCACGGATTAGGGAGCATCCCGCCTTGACCTGGATGTGGAAGTCAGTGCAACCTATTTTAAGATGGCTTTCTAAAATATTGAACTATGAAGATGGTTCTGCACAAATAATCAGAAGAAACAAGAAGAATATTTTGAGTGAAATGCAACTCTAAGATTGGAGTAATCTGAAATAATCTTCAGGGATATATATATATATATATATATATATATATATATATAGGTTTACACTGTCCAGCGTGACTTTAGGTTGGCTCGTACTCGAGAATAAAATGATGGTGATTTTGACTGATGGAGGTTTAGGCGGTGCAGGGTTGGATGTTTCCACTCCACTTCTCTCAGCGGCGAAAGGATCATCCAAATGGCTTTTATTGCTTTAATGCTTATGTAGGCCAAAACTGTAACCAATGTCCCATCAGATTATTTTTTATTATTCTGTTATTTTTAAATCAAAAGATTTGCTAAGAATTATCTTTGAAAAAAAAAACCTATCGCAAGTTTCGTGCTTGTTTTGTCGGACCAACTGTCCCAAACTACTTGATTTTTGATTATTGACGGATTATTGTCTGTATAACATGTCAGAATAAAATTGTCCCTTACACTTTATGTAATAATGACAAACAAAAATTGACAAAACCTCACATTTGCGTTGTTGGAACTAAGAATGGTTTGGCATCTTTTATGAATCAAAAGACATCTAGTTTTGCTGATCATCGTGCTGCTGTTTCTTTCAGGCTCGAAACATACAAACTGGGGAGCTCGCTGCTGTGAAAATCATAAAGTTGGAACCAGGTAAGAGCAACGATCTCAGTATTAGTGTTTTTCAAACAAAAATCTGGAAAATAAGTCCAGTATTTTTCCAGAGTTGTGAATGGAATGGAATGCACTGCAAATAATTATGCACTCATATTTTTTTGTATTTTTATGTGAAATGATCTTTGGGCAGTATCCAAAATAATGTTTTATATAGTGGAGATTTGTGGCATTTCTGTAAACCAAAGTCTGGAAATAGCTGTGAAAATAATGTGAAAAAGGAGAGTGTGGCCAGTTTTGGTGTCTGTGCTGGCGGCGATGACCTAGTGACAGAGTTAGTGCGATCGAGATTAGTGGGATTAGGATGAGGGCTTTGCACCACCAGCATCCAGACGGGGCCCAGATGATTACCAGCCAGTGAAGGAACAGATTCACTTCTGTTTGTTTTCTCTTTCAGTCCTCACGTCACCGTTTGTTTGCTTTGGTGTAGGAGTGAGAGGATGTGGACATGTGTTTGTACTAAGTGTTGCTCTTCAGGTGTCATTTTATTTCTGAGCATTCATTTGAAATTGATCGCTCTGATTTATTGGGGATTTTTTTTACATACTGATAATTCTATAGAGGGATTATTTAAGACATGGTCATATTCTGTTGGAATATAGGGGGGATTAGAGGTTTGTAGGTCTGTGTGTAGCAGAGGATTTAGCTGTAACTTGGAAGAAAAATCATAAGAAGCAAAGGAAAGAATATTTTCTTGGAGTATAAAGTGAAGTAAATCTGCTCTCCGGGGCTACAAATTACAATTATTTTTATCCTTGATAAATCTCCTGATTATTTTCTTCAATAATCGATTTCATTTGTCTTTAAATCGTCAAAAATTGAAGTAAAATGTCCCTCAGATTCACTCACACACTGACCTACATTCTTAGTAAATATAATTTGTGCAAAGTTAAATAGTAAAAGATAAATAAGTTCAGAAATGTCCCCCAGATAAAGAGTGAAACTAGGACCAGGATACAGTAAAATTGGTTTAGAGTAGCGTTAACACAACAAATAGTCAGTTGTGTAGCCCTGGGGAGATTTTCCAAAACATCACCCTTTAACACCATTCATATTTGCTCTATTTATATGACTTTATATTTTTGTCTTATGAAACGAGGATGCACGCCCCCCAGACGTCACTCCTTTCTGTGCCTGAGGTAAACAGCTTTGGGCGGACCACAGAATCAAACAGGTTTGACCAGGAGGAGTGACGCCGCTGTGAACTCAGGGAGGCAGACAGAAAGGAGATGGGAGTGGTGAAGCCCTTTGGCTGTGGGGCACAGAGCAGGTTAATCTGATTAGTTGGTAAACAACTATTTAACACCAAAATAGCGTTGGTATTCAACACGGAGTCAGGAAAGATTTTCCCCCCTTTTTTCCAATTTTCCTTCTGCAGTTACAAACTTTTAAGTAGTGGATTATTAATCGTATGTTTGAACAGTGAGAACATGAAATCGTATTGGTGTAAGATTGGTGATTTAACGCTGAATAACTTCAACACACCGAGTTAAATCTTGAAGCAACGAGCGAGGATGTGCATACGCAGAGAGCAGAGGGAAGTGCTCAGTGTGAGAGGAAGTGGCTACGCTCTAAGGCCTCAACTCACCAAGAAGGGAAGATTGTCTTATGTTTTTGTGTGTGTCTGTGTGTGTCTGTGTGTGTCTGTGTGTGTATGTGTGTGTCTGTGTGTGTATGTGTGTGTCTGTGTGTGTATGTGTGTGTCTGTGTGTGTGTCTCCAAGCTCAGAGTTCTTACATTACCCTTGCTCAAATCTTTGTGGCTCCTTGCATCATTTTCTCTGTCGACAAATGTTGAAAATGTTGGCGATCAACATTAGTGAAATGACATGAGATTAGAGGACACTGTAATTACAAATGCAGTAAACGTGTCATTGTAACCGAATTAATGAGTTCCCCAAAGTGTGACCTTCCTCTAGCATTGTGGCAAACAAAGAAGACTGCTGAAAAGTCTTTTCATATTCGTCATCATTCAATCTGTCTTTTGACGCACTAGATATTCTATTTGTGTACGTGTCGTTATCATGCCACAGATAAACACAAAAACAACTTTTTAATTGTATGGACAGAAGGGAGGGGTTCATCCTGAAGGCTTGGCTCTTGTCTCTGTTCATACTCTTGGGCACATTTGATTTATTCTTGTTACAGACTTGTCAACCATCTCTAACAATAATAGTAAATCACATTTTAAGAAGGTTTTTTCCAGCTTCTATAAAAACCTCAACACTTCATACTAACTGGAGGATCTACTGCATTTAAAATAGGCTAATGTTTGTGAGTTTGGTCTTGTGGTAATATGCAAATAATGTGCCTAATGTGACGCTGATGTCTATTTTTGACGTTAGTAACACTTACTGTACCGAAAGCCACCAACCCCGGTTGTGTGGTCGTTAATAAACGGTTGATTTGAAAAAACAAATGGACATGATTAGCTCGTAGGACGAACTGTGGACAATTTAAGTCTCAGCTGACTATATATTTTGTGACATGATGCCTCCCCTAGATTAAAGGATAAGATCATTTATAGCCTGTATTTTTGTTATTATAAAGAAATCCCATAAAAAGACCAACATCACTCATCAGTAAGTCGGTCTCTGAATGATTTCTGGCTTCTCCCCTTCTCTGTCTGTTGACCTAAAACCCTCTGAAGACGTTGATCTTTAAAAGTAACAGATCTATATCCCTTCAGGCCTCCATTTCTCCTTCACCATTATTGTTCCTAAGTAAAAGTACAAAAACATACCACCTGACAGTCCGATTCATGTGGTGCTGGTAATGAACAGTCACAAGCGATGCTGGGACATACCAGTGATTGTTGTTCTTTTATGTAGTTCAAACCTAATGCTACTTCACTGGTTAGTTGTTAATCAGCTGGATAGTTATGCATCTGTTGGCTTTCCTACCAGGCTTTAATTCAGACACTTGCGTAAGAGAGCCTCAACCCTCCCAGACGCTGAAAACAGGACTGCTTTTTTCCCCTCCATTGGGTAAAATGTTGTTTGTGTGCTCAAAAAAATGCCTCTGTGTCCCAGGATGTTTTCATCCACAGTTAAAAAGCCCCTGTATCATTTTAATTTGGCAGCTAGACCACAAGCCACCCAGTATAGTGTCTGGAGCTATGTATTGTTGTAAATTGCAGGTCAACCACTTCTTTTGTCTTCAGGACACAGCCGGAGGTAGTTGCCAAGTATTTTATAACACAACTGAGCCATCAAAAAGATGTATGCTTACATGCAATATAGGTTTGCAGAAATAAAACCATTGACCATTATGCAGAACAAAATAAATAATTGGTTTATTGACAGTAATTACCACAACAAGTAATATGTGGGGTTTTTTCTGACAGAGATTATATCCTTACATGAGTTTAATCTGGCCTGATGCCTTTGATGACAGTCTGAAGGAGCACCGAAGCTGGCACAGTCTTGTAGATCTGAAGTTAATGTATTCCAGGACCATGTCTCTGCACAATTGGGAGCAGCTGGGCTTACATATTTTAGTCTTCTTACTTCCTACTGGTCGGATGTGTTGGAGTGCTTTGCTGAACTGGAAAGCAGCCTGGATATCAGGCTATACCACATACACGTTAAAAGTACAAGGTGTTCCTTCTGTTGTTATTGGCTCTGTTTAATAATCTGCTGTATTTATACAGAGATGAAATGTTGAACCATATAGTACGATGGAAATATGGGAAGATTTTGTTCTGCGGTTTTGAGTTTGGCACGCTGGTATGGAAAGTGTTTCCTAAATCCTAATGTTTAAGCCATGCAGGACTTTGTATCATCTGAAATGCTTTGAGTGTTTTGTTTTTCCACACTTCTTTTGTTTGTTCTGCGTTTTTTTTTTCTTTTCCTCCAGATGAATCATAAGCAACATTTCATAGAAAAGATCTAATTTTAAAATGAAACGGTTCTCTGAGCAGAAACTGGAAATCTAACTTTTTGTCCGTGTGTGATTTCTCCCTCTCTTTCCAGGAGATGATTTTTCCATCATACAGCAGGAAATCTTCATGGTGAAGGAATGCATGCACCACAATATTGTGGCCTACTTTGGGAGCTACCTCTGGTAAGAGCCAGCGTAAAATACTCCTAATTTGTCATTTTATACTCCGTTTTTTCTCCTCTCTCGCAGCCGGTCCGCGGTTTAACATTTCTGGAATTCATAAGTTACTGTCAAAGGGATTAGACTGCCTGAAACTCACATGGCGTATTTAATTACTTAGTCACACCTGTGTGTGTGTCTGTGTGTGTGAAAGTGTGACTCAGAGCTTTCAACTGGGCTGACTGGTGCTGACGAGGCCCTTCAGTGCCAGGATGCAGCGCCTATGTTTTAAGGGAGCCTGTGTTTTGTGGCTGGTATCTAAGAGGAAGCAGGGCCGGCTCCGCCCACCTCTGGCTCAGACTTCCAGCAGGTTTAACTGGAATATAAGCCTCTGATCTGTTTTATGTGGCTGTTAGTCCAGAGAGATGCACGTCTTATCACAGCAGGCATGTCTTGTACAGTCTCACCACATCGAGCTTAAATCGTTACTGTAAAATTTTCATGAGCAACCCACCATGCGTTAATTATTACGACGCTAGATTAATTGTATTAGAAGAACCGCGGTTTTATTTGGGGGAATTCAAGTTTCCATCGAGCCCCGTTTCCTGGTCTAAAATCATTTCCATGTCCGGCTTAAAAGGAGCACAGTTGTGATTGTGGGATCTGAGGCTGTGTAAAATATCTTCGGTGTCGACGTTTGATCAGTCGCAATGCTCATATTTTTAGCTTTTTGTCAGAGGGTTGGCATAATTTTCCTACTCGCCCCTATTCACCTACACAAGCACTAATCATTGTTTAGTTTTCCACTTTCTGCGTACGTAATGTGTTGATTAAGATGTTTCAGGAAGGTTGGCTCATTTGTAGAGCATAACTTATTCAACGACACACGTTACACCAGGCCTGTGCTGCTACTTGTGTACGTAGCTGTATAATAGTGTCTAGATAGTTTCCAATTGATTAGTTTTCTCTGATTTCATCAGTCGGGAGAAGCTGTGGATATGTATGGAGTACTGTGGTGGAGGATCTCTGCAGGACATTTATCATGGTGAGCACGTGTGTAATTCATAACAGTCATACAATTATTGAAATACTGTACATTGTAAAAAACATGGAGTTGTGTTGTTATAGTGACGGGACCTCTCTCGGAGCTTCAGATAGCATACGTCTGCAGAGAGACAATACAGGTAATTGCACTTCTGTTTTTTTGAAAAGAACATTTCAATGTTTGGAATTTCAGTGGAACTTCTTACTGAATACATGATTTCCCTTCACAGGGTTTGGGATATCTGCACACCAAGGGCAAGATGCACCGTGACATTAAGGTATCGTACATTTTCAGCTTTGTTTTGTTGTCTTTTATCCTGCGTTGTCACACACAGACAGATGAACAATAAAAGCTTTTAGCAACAAGAGAGCTGGAGGGGAAAAAAAGAAAAGCCGAGGTGTGAAGTTAACAAGAAGAAGAAGCAGCAGCAGTTGCACATCCTGAAAACACTTTGTCATTATAAATGCATGTCTGGCACCCGAGCTGTTAGAGCAGCGCCACGGCGGTGTGGACTGAAATCACAGGAAAAGCATAACTGGGGATGTACTCGCTCAAAAGCATGTGAACAGCGGTTCTGAGGTTGAGCTGAAGCGGATCACGCCTGGTGCATGCACACAGACTGCAGCCTCAGTCTCATGTGTTATCACAGAAGGTCAGGGTTGGACCTATTATCTTTACTCGGCTCCACGCAGCAAGCACTTCCTGTTTCCTCTGCTCTCACCGCAGGATGCCACAAGGGAGACTGTCAGTCACGGCCAATAGAAACACTGTCAGTGGAATTGTCAAAAAACTGTGATAGTCGCTGGCAGTCAGATCAGTAACCGACCAGCAGTTAATGCTCGATGCTTCACCTTTACTGAAAAGGTGTAGCGGATGCTTGACTTCATTGTGAACCAGCACATCTCAGTCTTATGATGCTCAAATATAATTATCTTTCTTCTATTTTGTCAAAGTAAAATACGTGTTTATGGGATTTCTTTTAACAGGGTGCCAACATACTTCTAACAGACAACGGAGATGTGAAGTTAGGTAAGTTGCTCTTTAGCCTCTTGATTCTCCGAGAGTTTATAGCTTTCAGTTGTATGTGGATTACACAACCTGAAAAACCCTGTCAATCCTTGTTACAGCTGACTTTGGAGTTGCAGCCAAAATAACAGCCACCATTGCCAAAAGGAAGTCGTTCATTGGAACACCATACTGGTGAGTGTGTCACCCTCATCAAATGAGCTGGAGGGCCTTTGACTTTGTTGAATAAGAGAAGAGAAAGGGTGGTTCCGTAACTTCAATCACATACTAGAACATAGTCCAGGCAACGGTCTCCGTCATATATCATCTAACAGAATCTATTTTGTGGTCGCAACGTATACAATTCATGAGATGGACGCTTTCCCTCAAAAATAATTCCCACAGCCGTTGAAGTGTTTGTGAGTAAGAGAGTGATTCCTCACTGGCTCAAGGGCCGTTCTGGCACTGACCCCGACCTCGAAACACAAGTTCAAAGAGGGGGAAATTAAACAGAGTTTTCCTACACAGATCACCAGGGTATTGCATTATTCTACTCATTATTAGTCCCAGCATTGTTTTTCCATTTCAAAGCGACCTCACAGAACTGTCGTCCTGAATCTGTGCAGGATGGCTCCAGAAGTAGCAGCAGTGGAGAAGAACGGTGGCTACAACCAGCTGTGTGACATCTGGGCTGTTGGCATCACGTCCATAGAGCTGGCCGAGCTGCAGCCTCCGATGTTTGACCTCCACCCGATGAGGTCTGTCTTATGTTCCTCGATACATGATCTGTCAGAGCTTCCTCAGACGATTCTGTGGCTCCTTTCTCCTTTTGTGATACCGTCACGTTTCATCACAGGTTGCAGGCTGACTTTGAGTCTCCTCATTTAAGTATATTTTCTTCCGTAAGTCTGTCTCAACCCACGTTTTAATGCAAGTTTTTTATTTCTCCTTAGGGCCTTGTTTCTCATGTCGAAGAGCAGCTTCCAGCCTCCGAAGCTAAAAGACAAAAACAAATGGTGAGTACCCCAGAATATTCAGTGTGCTCTTCTAGGATTTCTTTATGATAGCATTAAAAACAAATCATCTTGTTCCCCAGGTCCACCGCCTTCCACAACTTTGTCAAAGTGTCTCTGACAAAGAACCCGAAGAAGAGGCCCACTGCAGAAAAACTTCTATCGGTAATATTTCTCATTACTCTCGTAGACAGTATGGTTGACATTACATAGTAGGAGACTGACATGCAATATACTAGTTTTTTACATGTATCTTTTGCATGTTAGCCAAAAGTTCTGAATGTTCTGTCTTTAACAGTTTCTAACTTTTTATTAGAAATAGTATTTATACTGTTTCCATTTGGGAATCCTGAAGGCTAAAGAAAGAAGTAGAGCATTGACCCAATCTGTGTGGTTTGGCTGAATTTCTAGCTTTTTGGGTCAGAGTCCGACCATGGCCCTACGGGTCAACCACCAACAGTTGCAGCATATTTGTTAATAAAAAGTTATTAGCAATTACAAATACGCTGACAGTTTTGCAGCGTCTTTAAAGATGGTTCGTATCATCATTAACTGAGTGTCTCTGAGGAAATGTGTCTCATCCAAATGGTCAAGGAATCTGATAATTAATGCAGGCGGTTTAATTACTTTATAGCATAGAAACTTTCTGCAGGGATTCTGATGTCCCAGTTAGCATGGACCTTGTGTGTGAGATTAAGGCTGTCCCACCACTAGTGTCAACTATTATTCTCAAATAATGCCCCGGGTCATAATTACTTGCGATCCTGTCTTGTGTCCTGCAGCATGTGTATGTAGCCCAGACGGGTTTGACAAGGAGGCTGGCTGTTGACCTACTAGATAAGATGAACAACCCAGACAACCACCAGCATTACAGTGAGGTGGACGATGACGACCTTGAGGTAATGTCTGATTCCATCTCATCTAAAAAAAATACCACAATGACCGTGGAAATCACAAGTCAACATAGCCGTCCAAGATGTGATCAAAGATACATTTAAAACCTTTTTGACAGTATATACTGGGAAATGTGACAAATGTGATCCGTTATTTGATGGTTTTTAACTGTCTTGTTGCAGGAAAATATATCTATTTTTTGAAACGTTCATTCTTTGTTGTAGTCAAACAGACTTCCGTGCAAACACTGACGCCCTCTCTATCCACATACATGTAAATATTAGCACAGCATGGTTTTTCAGCAGCTAGGTAATAATAAATAAAAGGTGAACTTTGCTGAAGTCTGTTTTCGTGTTGCCCTTAAGCTCTCCTTCCCCCTCTTGATTCTCTCCATCCACATTATTATTCCAACTGGAATCAACATCACATCTATGTGGCAGCCAAAGAGGTGGTACCAGCGCCTTTTTTAAAAGACCATTGTGCTTTTCTCTCCCTGACAGCAGTAGCACTGTCTTGGCCACCATGAATGAAAAAAACCTAAGGGCTATTGACTGCAAGCAATGGAGCTTGTTGCAAACAACAGGCTCTGGGATGCATAATAATGCAAAGAGTAGCTCCCAGTCCTCCTTTAACTTGACGTGCAAGCTTCAGGATTTATTTCCACAAGAGTATTTGAAAAGATAAATGTCATTTTCGTGCTAAATGAATCATTTGTTATCTTTAAATCTTTGTTTCTTTCATTCTTTGCTTCAGCCCCTCTCTGCAGTCAGACACACCATCCGCTCCACCAACAAGCAAGCCAGAGCTGAAAGGACGCGCTCGGAGATAGACTGTAAGTAAACAAAAAGCCCAAACCCGTCACCAAGACAAAGGCCAACCCCCTGCCGTGAATCTATCCTGTCATTGGTCAGCTCATCAGTCAGCCTGGTTGTGTCGGTTGATAGAGGTCCGGCAGCTTGTCAGAGGGTCATCCCACTAATCCTGCAGCACTGACTGGCACTTCTCCAGACCTCGGCATGTGGTAGTGTGTATAAAAATAGCCTGGGGATTCACGGAAGGGAGAGTGGATGTAGTAGAGTCCATTAAGTTAACTGTCCCTCATTATTTATTCAATGAATAATGTGAAAGGGCTTGTCTGAGGGGGTCATAGGGGTTTCTTGAGGAATTCGGCCTTCAGTCAACAAGCGTTGATACTGAATTTGGCAGAGGATCCAGCTTAATACCTTATGTAACCGTATCGTTTTGCAACCCGTCTGTGTTGTCATCACTAGTTGTAGATAAAGTGGAACGCTGTGACGTGTCTGACTGTTTTTTCCATCATTTCGATGGATGGATGGAGTAACATTCCTGTACAGAGTTGCGTGCTTGTCATATTACATATATCTGTAGCGATACATGCTGTGCTTCATTGTGATTTGTGCTTGTTCGTACTGTGATTGTACCAGATGCACTTCCTGTTTTAGTTTTATCTATATTTCTCACAATTACGTCTGACTCTCCCTCCTACATGAAGCAAACAATGGGAAATACCAAGGAGGGCCATGCTCAAGTCCTAGCTTCACTGAGGGACACGGGGGGGATGCAGGTCAGTGACAGTGTAGTGAGACGGTGTGTGTTTGCATAATTCCCCCAGCTCACTCCCAAGACTTCCTGAGAAATAGGATAATGTCGTAGCACATAACAGAACGTTGTGTGTGTGAGATTTAAGTGGCACTAATAAGGTGAGTTCCTCTGCATGCCGTGGCTACTTCCAGTTCCCGTAGCTTGAGTAAAGCTGAATAAGTTGGAAATTGTGACATCTTCCTGTCAGTGACTAAATTAAAATGACATTGTAGATTACTAATCAGATCCTAACAAGGAAGTTAAGTTTGACTGGTATGTCTCACCTGATTCCTTAACTTCTTAATTGGCTCACTATATGTTGGCTTCAAAGTCGCTAACCGTCTCACTTTTATGATCTGTGTTTTAAATATTGCTGCACCTCCACATCACCAGCATACCTCGAGCAGGAAAAGAAATCTGTGGTCTGAATTCTTGAATACAAAGTTTCTTTGTTAATGAGAAGCTGATTATGTGGGAGTGTTTATTGGCAGGTTGGCTGATTTCTTCCGCCTTCATTCCTACAACAGGATCACATGTTTATACTGGACATTATACCAGTCTCCTCTATGGGATCATCTGTTTGACAGACGGTGACCTCAAACCTAAACTAAGAGGAATCCCTTCCGTGATTTATTTCTATTTCTTGCTCTTTCCCAAAGTGAACAGATCTGGTCAATGTCGAGTGTAATCCTTGTTTGTCTTTGGTGACCGACGAGTCTTTGGGCTCCAGACCAAATATTCACATAAAAGAGTTATACATCAATGAAGGACCTCTGTGCTGTTTTGGCAGGTACATTGTAATGGAAGCAGTTGGTCTGCTGCTGGTTCATTCTCTGTTGCACAGGATTGTCTGTTAAGAGTGTTTTCCAAGGCTTCTGCTGCTAATGTACTAGAGTACTACCCCCAAGGCCTTGTGTGTCTTGAAGTGTTGGGCACTGATGCCCTCTAGTGCCAAAGGTGTGTGCAAGAAAAATACAAAGAGTGACTGCGACTTTTCTTCATTTACAGTCGACAAGCTCCAGTTTGAACCACCTCTCCGGAAGGAAACTGAGGCTCATTCTGAAATGGTGATAATAATATTCACTTTAATCAATACTAGTATTCAATCACTTCTTTTTGTTTCCATTTGTAAATGATTAATTTTAAGTGGGGGGGGAAAGAAAGAAATGGTATCCACAAATTAAAAAATGAAACAAAAAAACTGTATATTTGTGCATTTGTCTTTCCACAGGATGTCAGTAAAGATAATGACTTCCCTCCCCCCTGGAGTGGCTTTTTTGCAGTGCCAGGAATAACAACCAGGTAATCCATGGAAACTGTTGTCACGGGAACTGCTCTTATATACCCCCCACTTTCTCTCTCCCTCTCTCTCTCTCTCTCTCTCTCTCTCTCTCTCGTCACTGGCTTATTCATCAGATGGATGCATCTCCTGAGATTCATCCATAGAAAGGAAACTAATGCATCATTAAGTTTTGTTTTCTTTGGCTCTAAATCTTAAAACCAAAACGGAGAGTTACACACGATCGATAGTATTGAGTAACTGCATATGGTTTAAGAAAGCACCACTTCTTTTGATGAAAAGACAAAAGCAAGTCATGCTTTTTAATTTGATATCCATTGTGTGGCATGAACCTGCTTACTCGCCTGTCTGTGCATGAACTCACTCCCCATCTTCAGTTTGAAATGCTGCTTCGGTCTGTAAGCTCCTTCTCACTTGTCTATGTGCTTTGACTGTTTTTCTCCTTCCACTTCCGTCGGTGTCTCTTTCGTCTTGTCCCACGAAGGAGCCTCCTCAAAAGCGTTGAGGACGAATTGTTCCAACGGTAACACTTAACACTGTGTGTGTGTGTGCGTGTGTGTGTCCGTCCGTGTGTGTGTGTGTGTGTTAGTACCCTAGCTACGTCATCCACTCCTCCCCTTGCATGGTCGCTGTCCTTTTCACGAGGTTTAGCGTCCACCGTGTCCACATGTCACCTTCCCTTCATTCCCCATGTGTGGTGTGATAACAGCTGTAGATCCAGTGTACTGCTGCATACATACACAGTCTGAGACATGTTCAATTAAAATCACTTTAACCTGGCACAGATAGGGCTGTACAATATAGTTATTTTAAATCCTCTACATTTGGCCTTATCCAAAGAACTTAGGAAAAGCTGCATCACGTGACACCTTGACTAGTTGTATGGATGAATCCAGAGACGACATCTAACATTCTCAAGGTTGTCTGCAGGCCTTTTTTTAAGGATGGCCGACCTCAGAGATGTGTTGGAAGTCTAAACATCTCTGCAAATGCTTTTTCTTTTTCTTCTTGTGTTTCCATCCCGCGAAGCTCTCTAGGGTTCAAACGAATACACTCCCCCTCCCCTCCTCCCCTTGGAGTCACACTCTTTATCTCTTAGGAGGGATTTTACACAAACATTTGCACCATTACCAGCCCTCCTGAGCACTGATGACTCTTACTTTCCACACTGATCACTGTGTTTGTTTCCTGCAGGGGACACGTCGCCCATCTGGAAGATGCCTTTGAAGAAGTGGAGCTGTGAGTGATGTCATTACGTGAAGATTTCATCATGGACACAAAAACATTGCAAACACTTTCTAAGACGTCTATAATGCATTATACAAATGCATTACATCTGCTTATAATACTGTGTTGTTGTAGTTCTAAACGCATACATATTCATAATGCTTTATCACAATAATCATAGCACATAAAACATTGTATTATGACTTGTAATGTATCATAATACTTTATAATTCCTGGTCACTCACTGATTTATTTTCTCTGAAGGGTCATAATAAAGTATTTCCTATTGTTGTAATATATTATATTATTTTTGTAATACCATAATGTATATAAAATTACCTTATTAGTCATTATATAATGTATTTCAATGTGTTTTGATTATTGTTAAAAGCTTTATGAATATTGTGAGTGCTATTAAGTACTATTATACAGTGCTATAAGCTGATTATAATGCATTATAAATATGTTTATAGAGCATTATAGACATCTTTCTAAGAAAACAACTTCTGTTTCAGATCAACCCTGAAACCAGGGGTTCCTCCTCCTCTACCTCCAAAGGTGAGGCTCAAAATCCTAAATGATTATTTAGGGTCCATCCTAGAAAGCTATGTTGTGATTTGAATTAACCCCAAACTGTTCTCACTCTCTCCGCCTCAGCCACGATTAAACAGCTCGTCAGAGGAGCTCGGCCTTAATGATGAGAGGTCTCTGACGGTCCGGAGGTTCCCTAACTCTGAGAACGGACCGAGCCAGGTGGTCCGCATCCAGAGCACACCTGAGCACCTCAGCAACAAGGTGGAGCACTCGTCTCCGGACTTCCTCTCCGTCAGCGTGAGCAGCCCCGGCCTTCTGTCTCACGCCTCCGACCCCGGTGAGTCTCATTTACGTGTATATATATATATATATATATATATATATATATATATATGTGTGCAATAACCCGTTCATACATCTTTCATTGGTGCCTTAAATCAAGCTGAATGAGAACATCTTTTATTTTTACAAGCTCTCATTAAATCTGAATGTAAAGGTAAGGATGATGTTTGGATTAAGGTTTTCGTGTTTGAGAATTTAATAAGTAGTCGTGCACCAAACGTGATTTCCCTCTCTCTGGTAACAGATAATGACTCGGATGACAGTGTGAACGGAGGCAGTCCCAAGGTGCCACCCAACCGACAGCACCGGAAGGAGAAAAAGGAATTCCCTGTGAGTCTGAAGACACTCCTCTATATATTTAGTTGTAACATGCATTTCAATCGTGATCAGCCACTCTGGTTTCACAGGTTTCTGGGGATTTAAATGTCATCTTTGGTCTTTATTTGCGACGCATCCCCAGCTAGCGGGCTGGCCTCGCAGTGAAACCTCAAACATGAAGTTTTTCCAGTGTCGGAGCCAAACACACAGTTGAAGAGGGAAATTTGGCATCCGCTCACGTTGAACATTTAATTCACTTTGACAGGACAAACACAAAAGAAAACAGTCCATGTCGTTGTTTGTTCGCCTCATTGTTGAGCCTGGAGCTAAATTAAGCCACTAAATTGCAAATGGTTGCTGTCACTTTGTCTGTGTTCTGCGTCTACATTCTTTTAATTTCCTCTGCTCTCTGTTAGAAACCAGCTATCAACGGTCTTCCGCCCACTCCTAAAGTCCTGGTGAGTGAATCCTCAGCATTGTTCTTCAGTCTTCACTCGTCCCTGCTAGCATGGTTTCATGGGTACTGTTATTAAACTCTGAGCTGCTGCTGTACATTCTGTGGATGCTTGGGGTCCAGAGAGCTTTCTGCTCTGCTCAGCTCAGCTTCAGCTCATTAAAAACCCCCTGACTGACGTTTTGGTGCTTCACTGAGCCCTGGGCTGTTTGTTCTGAGCCTTGTTTCTTTTGTTTTCAGATGGGAGCCTGTTTCTCCAAAGTGTTTGATGGCTGTCCACTGAGGATCAACTGTGCCACATCATGGATTCATCCAGACACCAAAGGTACAGCTTCATGTAGCAGACGGTACACAGACATGTCCTATTTCTTCTCGTGCTTCATTTAAATAAAATGTTTTACTTGTAGATCAGTACCTGATCTTTGGGACGGAGGATGGCATCTATACACTGAATCTGAACGAGCTGCATGAAGCTACAATGGAGCAGGTGACGACATCTGAAGTCCATCTAAAACCATTATTATAGCTTGGATTAGTAACACTTCAGGTGTATTGGATTTGTAACCCCACTCAATAATGTAGTTAGTCAATGATGTGCTGCTTGGAACTAGTTCTCCGGACGTGCTAATGTTAGAGCAGGTAAACTCACCTTATGATTTACAGTTTTAAGCGTTATGATTTTGGTTTTGAATGTCTGCTTTTACTACCTCGACGTTCCACCAGTCAAAGATGTTCTCATGCCTTCTCTCTCCCTCCTTTGAGGACTGAAGTCCAACTATATGCTAATTGTACCACTTTTATTAAATTCCCTATTTGTATAGCTGTTCCCGAGGAAGTGCACGTGGCTGTACGTTATCAACAACAACCTGATGTCTCTCTCTGGTAAGTGACGGCCTTATCACAGCCCCCTGCTTCACTGACCACTGTCATAACCTGCTGCTTCTTTGTCCTATGTTATCTGGCCGCCCCTGAGGGCGAGACAGTCACTCCATATCTGCAGCCCTAAAATAACAGTTTCTTTTGTGTCCTTGTAGCACAAGTCTGTTCTACTCAGATATGTATGTAGGTTTCCGTGTGCTGCAGCTGCAGAAGCAGGTTGTTTCATGTATTAAAACAGACTGTTGTTAGAAAACCATCGATCATTAGAAACCAAACCGTCTGCGTTTGGCTCTCCTTGTCGCCGAAGGCTTTTTCTCGGCTGAACAGTTGAAGATGGGATTACAAAGTGCGAGGTCTACTTTCGGTTTTACCTTCAGCCGTTTGCTCCCCCCCTTCCCCCCGGTATACTTAACCTCTGTTCTCTTCTCCTCTTCCCTTGGACACTTTCCATCCTCCTCTCGCCTGGCTTGATTTGATATTCTACTAACTGGCTTCATCAGAAGGTAATCATGCTTCACATCATTGTCACACTTCTGTTTTTACCCCCTGCTCACTTCTAACCTTTTTGTATATTTGAACGCTGCTTCATGTGATCCAGAATGTGTGAATCAAAATAAATTACGTTTATGTGTTTGAAAGTTCAGATGAGTATATTTGAACTCATGACGCTGACGATTAAATCTTCTGCCGTAGGGAAAACCTTCCAGCTGTACTCCCACAATCTCATCGGGCTGTTTGAGCAGCTGAAGAAGCCTGGCCTCGCTGCTCAGTTCCAGACTCATCGCTTCCCAGACAAAATCCTACCAAGGTGAGACCAACATCACTTTTGTAAGGATGGCCTACTTCCCTGATCCTAGACATCCTCACCTTTTAACTCCCAACACCTTGACTGTTGTCTCCTCAGGAGGTTTGCCCTGACGACTAAGATCCCCGACACAAAGGGCTGTCACAAGTGCTGTATCGGTGAGTGACCTTCCCCTTCCACACACACCTGTTATTTACTCACCCTTCCATCACGTTGAACTGTGTCGACACCTGAGGAACATCTCTGCTCTTCACATGTCCCTACCTGATGCAAACCTCCGTAGCGTGACTTGACGGTCTACTCTGTTCCACAGTGAGAAATCCATACACGGGTCACAAGTACTTGTGTGGAGCGCTGCAGTCTGGGATCGTCTTGTTGCAGTGGTATGAGCCCTTGCAGAGATTTATGCTCATCAAGGTGAATTGGACATTTTCTTTCCTACTGCTCCTCCATGAATTTATCTCATAAGACTTTGTTTTTACTGCAGTGTTGTCCTGTATATTAGTGTCATGTAGTTTAATTGTCCAATCTAGCTGTGTGAGACAAGTAGGAGCAGCATGATATGATAAGTCTTCATGTTTTTTACAAGAAAAGATAAGTGTGACTAGCTTTAAACTGCAGGTTAAAGTATCGCTCCACGTGAGAACACTATTGACATCAACCCTGTGTTGGCACGCTCTTCCTGCGGCAGCACTTTGACTTCCCTCTTCCCAGCCCGCTGAAGGTGTTTGAGATGCTGGTGGTCCCGGAGCAGGAGTATCCTCTGGTGTGTGTGGCCATCAGCAGGGGCAGCGAGCCGGGCCAGGTGGTCCGCTTTGAGACCATCAACCTCAATTCCTGCTCCTCCTGGTTCACAGAGATGGGAACAAGTAGGTCCACCATGTTCTCGTCGTGGAGACACGACAGTAGCAGCAAACATTCAGTGCATTCTCACACCTTTGTGGATTCATCTTTATTATCATGTGAAATGCAGTTTGAACAACCAGACACACAACATATGATGTTTCCTTTGCAGATAAACAACGAGGATTTATTATAATTCAACTTATACTCCAATAAAGAGTATCAAATATTTAGTTTTTATTACTTGTAAGGAATATATTGTACATGGGACATCGTAGAACTAGTATGTTAATGTGGTAATTTTCCTTTTTCAGCAGCTCATCAGCAGGTGGATGCCATCCACGTCACTCAGCTGGAGAGAGACACGGTGTTGGTGTGTTTGGACCGTGAGTACCATCACTTTTACAGCAGATTCCACCAAAATGGAAGTACGTATGTTCTGCCACGTCATTCTTACAGCCTTTCATTGTTTCTCTCCCCAGAAAATTTGAAGATTGTTAATCTCCAGGGCCGACTGAAGTCCAACAAGAAGCTGGCATCTGAGCTCAGCTTTGACTTCTGTATCGGATCTGTGGGTAAGCTGTTAGAAGCATATAGGTACAAATACATGTAGGTAGATATAATTCTGTGGGAGACATTTCCACAAAACCTCCTTACCTTAAAGGGAAATGTGCATAAAAAGCTGAAAAAGCTAGTTGCATTGTTCCTCTTAATGAATTGGTCAGTTTGTCTGTGGCTACCTTGAGCGTTGACACATGGCCTCTTACCTTTCTGTGCCGACAGTGTGCCTTCAGGACAGCGTCCTGGCCTTCTGGAAACATGGCATGCAGGGAAAGAGCTTCAAGTCTAACGAGGTAAAAATATCTCACAATCACCGCTTACATGGTTGTGATACTGTACTACTTTTATTCATCA
The DNA here is from genome assembly GCA_029853015.1 of Chelidonichthys spinosus. Taxonomy (NCBI): domain Eukaryota; kingdom Metazoa; phylum Chordata; class Actinopteri; order Perciformes; family Triglidae; genus Chelidonichthys; species Chelidonichthys spinosus. The sequence goes on from CM056833.1 coordinate 1,282,208, forward strand.
CCGTGTGTCTGTAGTCATGTAATTCAACATTTTGTTTAAAATTGACATCAGAAGCATCCGTTTCATGGGATCCCAGTGACCACAGAGTCTGAATACAGGCTTTTTCCTTCAACACATGAACAAACACCTGCGGCTCTTGTCAACAAAGACCCTGAGTGCCGGCCGTTTATATGCGTGGCTACATGCCGCCGGTGATCCCAGGAGATTAGACCTCAGGTGGAGCCAGACAAAGTGTCTTTGTGTCGGGGCCGAGGTAATGAATTTGTCCTCCTTTCACGGAGGGATTCCATGTCAACCTGATCAGGAGACGCGCTCGGCAGCAGGATAAAAGTTCAAGAGATCGCGGGGAGGTGAAGCATTCTGTTTTTATGAAAAGTGATATGGCGGTGGGGGCCACCCTTTTGAAAGCCGGCCGTGTCAGGCGTGGTCCTGTGGCACTCGGATGAAACAGAAGGTCTGTTTGCCCAGCGCAGCTTGACGGTTCTCCCACAGCAAGGATTTTTGAAATGTCAGCGGCCATGCAAAATTCATGCTCAATCATAAACGAAACCTGTCACCCGACAGGGAGCGGCGCTAAATAATTCAGCCTTTATCTCGTTATGATTCCCCTCAAACGTGAAGGCATTCAGGGGGGGGGGGGCGGCCTATTGATCCGTGCTCGCTCCGGTGGGTGCTTCTCCGAACACCTGAGACCTTGTTCTCAATTAGACTTAAACAGATCAGATCTCTCCTAAGGCCAAGGACTTACACCTAGCAGGTGTCACACGCCCACTATCTCGCATCTGTCGACAAGTTTTCACCACATGTCAACACGTGAGAGTGTGTTCTGAAGGGGCCCTAGTCGTCTACACTGCACAGTGTCGGGCTACATCTTATGACTGGAACAGGTAAGCTCCAGGGTCGCACACAGAAACACAGACTCCCTGGAGACACCTTCAGTCAGTTTCCACGCATAGAAAGACCGTCGGCTTATCACCAAAATTAAAAACCGAAAAGATTTCTGGCTTTTCAATACAAAAACACTCAATAACAGCTAGATAATAATGTTGTTAAAGGTTCATATAAGCCATGTTTGCAAACAAAGCAGTTTTTATGAAGTTAAAATCAACTGAAATGATATATGCATGATTTGTATCATTAAAATCACAGACTGAGCCTTTAAATTTGCACATGAAAAACAAATGTTAATTTCACTCTGGATCCCCGGATCAGTTGTGGTTTTACATGCAGTTCAAAGAAGACTTTATTGGTTTCCTGGATGATCAATGCTGTTGGGTGATCTGTTGGCCAATTTCCATGATTTAATTTCTCAGAAGGCTGCTGGTGAAAGATCTGTTAGGAACTGAAGTGAGCTTGTTTAAGTGTTTTACATGTTGAAGACCAAATTGTCGGCGTCTTCCCAGCTTCCCAGCTTCTCTGGTGGAGGTCTGTCTGATGAAAACGGTCTTCAGTATAGCTGTGCTCGTTGTGTTTTAATGCTCCTTCAGATACACAGGACAGCAGGTTAAGGCAGTTGTGTTTTTCCGTTCCTCAGGTGACCCAGGAGATTTGTGATCCCAGCAGAGTCTTCCGCCTCCTCGGATCTGACAGGTTGGTCCAGAGATATTTCCATCTTTAGCTTAGTCGGTGCAGGTGAGTGATCGAGTGGATCAGAGTGGATCAGCGTGTACAGAATCTCAAAGGACTTCTGAAACAAACAGGATCTCACACTTTCCCTGTTAGCCTCTGTTCGTCTGTACCACTGTAGGTATAATTCATCAGCCCCATGACCTCCATAATGCCACTCGTGTTCTGGCCGTCCTCCCTCAGGTCTTATTACCTGGAAACCACCAAACAACCAAATCACCGTCTGTGATCCCACAGCTCTCTCTCCCATGTGTGGTCTCTGTCTCTCTGCCTCTTCCTGTCTCTCCTCACTCTGTTTTCATCTCAAGCCAGTTCTCTCCATCTGTCCTTGCTCTTAGATTTTAGGTTTTTACTTTCCGATCACTCTAAAGCCCGCTGACCTTGGATGCAGGACGGCGGGATGTGATTTAGCTTCCCACGTCTCTCACACACGCATGCTGACAGAGAGCATGCTCAGTGAGGCCGTGAAGCGAACCCTGCCTGTGGCACCAGAGAGAGAGGCCTCTCTGCCCAGCCCTCCATGTTTTATTCACCGCCGCCCGGGCGCTGCCAGCCTGGTTTGAGTGTCTCTCCGTGCCTCTGTAATTTCATCTGATGGAACGGACAGTATGGAGCGTAGCTTCCCTGCTCGGCTGTCACCGCCACACGGCATCCCGACGTCCGCTCACTGGCGTCCTGATCTGGCTGCGACGGCGAGATCAGGACGGTCAACGCGCTGTTCGCCTGGAATCGCCGACACGCTGCACTCTGAGCAGATTTACAAGAGTTTTAGTCATGCAGCCATTCATTTACATACCAAGTTAGACTGACACACCTGATCTAAAGGTAACGTTGACATAATGTGAAGGAGTCTGGAGGCTGAGGAGAGAAGCTGCTCTGAGGTCTGGTGGGTCATCAGCTGATGTTTCTGCATCTCTTGTCAGAAGGCAGCAGGGTGAACGAGCTGTGGTTTGGGGTGCGTTCTGGCTTTTAATATCCTTTGCAGGCACCCCTTGTCACCAATATCCCTGACACTCGGTAGATGGATGCCAGTGATTCAGGATGCTTTCTATTGCTTCTCTGTGAAAGTTAACAAGAACCAAGAAATACACTTCTATTCCTCTTTTGACCAGACAAACGCCAAAGAGTAAAGGCTTCCTTGTCTTGGCTGATTTCAGTGTGAGAGTTTGGTTCTAACGGTGGTGTGTTTGTTTTGTGCAGGGTGGTGGTGTTGCAGAGCCGACCCACAGACAACCCCACAGCTCTGAGCAACCTCTACATTCTAGCAGGTCATGAGAACAGTTACTGAGCCTCTCCCGGATCAAAGTGGACAACGGCCCTTGCTTTTTTGGGAGAAAACTCCAGACGTTCCCCCTCAGGTTTCCGTTGAGCGAAACGTCTGGTTTTAAAACCGGTTATTGGGAGTTTGTGTTACTGATCACAGGATCGACAGGTCAGCGAAAAAGCCTCTTCAGTCAGATTCATGAGCGGCCTTAAACCAGCGACACGTTCACCCGCTTCACGTTCACAAACGACGAGGAAGTCGGGAGCTGAAAGTGGAGAAACAGAAGCTCAAATCGAACATCGTTGCTTAGCATTTCTTCCTCACTTTTCTGTGCTGTGAACTGTGTTACACTCAAGTTATCTAGAGGTGATATTGACAAAAGTGCCATTAAAAATTCACAAGAATTTGTGATTGTATTAGCAAAACAGTGGGAGATTAACCGTGTCATAACATGTCACTCATAATCACGTTAGCCGGCTTGAGAGGAGATTTTACAAGCTCTGTAGTCAAACTATTAGTTTAAACAGAAACCCTCCAGCATTGTGGGTTATTTAAGCAATATTTATTAACCTCATGTTAAGTAATAGGGAATGTTTGATTTGCAGACCGTATGAACGGACAGCGACAGTGTGTGTGGATTAACTACCTAGGGAACCGTTCTAAGAAGCTTTGGGTTCTTTTTTAGCGCTGTGTAATATAGTCGCATCTCTCCTGCTCTGCTGCAGTTTTAGAAGTTGGATATAATGTACATTTTTGTTTAGCTTTTTTCCCTTTACCTTCCTCTTTTATAGACCTTTTACTTCTCATTATTTGCACCATGTAAGCACTTTTGTACATTTTTTTTAATTTAAAATAAAATGACAAAATGAGGGACAATGCTAGGTTTTGCTAACATCTTTGCATTCCCTTCGCAAAATGTTTAATGTATGCTGTTTTTTGTAATAAAAAAACTGTTGTTAACAAGATCACATGGTTTGTTTGAGTTTTGTGAGAGTGGATGATGTGACAGACGTGATGCTGCGTGAGGAGCGTCTGATGGGAGGAACAGGGGAATATAGTTTCCATGATTTCCCTGTTTAGTCTCTGGCGTCACACAGCTGTACTAATTAGTCTCAGTGAGACGGGACGACACGCCGACTTTAAATCTTAAACGTTTGTGATGATGTCAGAGATTTGGTTGTTTTGATCAGCAGCATCAACAGCGAATGGACTCTTAAGGGAACTGTGTGTGTGTGTGTGTGTGTGGGGTTTAGCTGCCTCCATATTTAAACACATCTCAGTCTGTCAGGTGAAAATCTACTATAAAGACAGCAGTTATCTTTTCCTCTTTATTAATGTGGGTGGAGTCAGCTGTTTCTATGGAAACTGGAGTGGAAAAGGGAGAAATCAGTGGATACCGGACGTCAGGTGATTTCACCTTCAAAATAAAATCAAAATTTGCAATTTTAAATCTGAATTTCCCATGTTGTGTGCTGAATTAAACATATTTTAGTTAAAATAATAGTTTAGTATAATTTAACTTTAAACTTATACTCAACTACATGTCAGAGATAATTTTTTTCTCAGAAAATATTTTACTTTTTACTACTTACGACCAGTACAGTTATTTGATCACTTTTGTTACTTTGGATTGAGATGAATAAAACAAAATATAATCAAATAAATTGTTTATTACATAGTATACTATATTCAAGCTGCCCAGCAGTATTTACACATTGTTTTTAAAATAATAATTTGAATTAGCTTCACATTTACCAACTGCAATATTAAACTTATGTACGTGATTATAATCCAGCCTATACGTTTGTGCTTGTATATAAATTACACTCTTTAAATGCTGAAATTTTACCAGTTACATTATTTAAAAACTGGTATTTCTACAATCTGAGTACTTCTTCCACCTCTGCAGAACAACAAAATAACATTTGACAGACGATTAGTTTAGGTTTTGAGTGCATAGAGCATCACGTGTGTCGTGGAAGTGATATGTTTTATTGTGAAGGGCGGGACCGGATGTTAGGGGTTTAATTCTCTCCGCCTTGACGCTTTAAAACGCGACGCTTCTCGCGTCCGCGGGGGAAGTTGGGCTTCGCTCGTCCAGCTTGTCGCTTGTTTGGAAGCAGCAGCTCCTCGCCGACTCCGACCGAAGAACATCTGCCAACATTTAACCGTAAGTTTCTAACATTTAACCGTAAGTTTTTAACATTTACGTTTGCAGACGAACCGAACAGGAAGTGGTTTTACTGAAATGTGTAGATATTGTAATGTCAGAAACTTTGCTCGCACCTCAGGATGATAACTAACTGTTTCATCATCACATGCAAACGTTCCAGTGTCGGTTGTAAGCTGTTCATTCATATTTTTTGTTTATTTATTTTATTTTTTTGAATATTATTTAATGTTCAAACAAGTGCAGCACTTTGATTTGTATTCTCTCTCTCTCTCTCTCTCTCTCTCTCTCTGTTATTTGTTTTTGCTTCCCCCCCCCCCCCCCCCCCAGGGAAATGACCTAATATACTTTGCATTGCAAATGTTTTCCTTGAGCAGTCCGGCTGTTGGGAGACAGGTGTAATGTTGCCTCAAGCAACTAAATCTATCTTTACTCAGTTTAAGAGGAACCTGCCCATCATTTATATTTTAGAGTTTGGATTAAATTTGTATTCTGTAAGAGTCTGCAGAGGTCAATCAATCTGGTTTCATAGCAAGAAACGACCAAATCCAACTAACATCTATTTTATGTTTAGGAGGAGCATCATTGTGTCTTCTCCAGATAACAGCCAACCTCCACACGGCCCAGTTTGGATCCTCATTCGGGATTTCATCAGTGGACTTTTCCATAAAAGTGGTTCCTCCTGGATCTCGCCCTCTTCCCAGTCTCCTGCCTCCACCTTTTTGTTGGGTGTGTGCCGGTCCAGCCCCGAGGATGGAGAGGTACGAGAAGATCGGGAAGATCGGAGAGGGCTCCTACGGCGTCGTCTTCAAGTGCAGGAACAAAGACACGGGGCAGGTCGTCGCCATCAAGAAGTTTGTGGAGTCGGAGGACGATCCCATCATCAAAAAGATCGCTCTGAGGGAGATCAGGATGCTCAAGGTGACACACATGAGTCCTTCATCTCTCCTGTTCTTCTCACATGAAGCTCGTCCACCTTCACTGCAGCAACCTTTTCTATTTCTATGAAACCAGCAACGGTTTAGTCAAGAAAGAAATGCTGATCTGGTCTCGATTCGGAGATCAAAGTCACAGATTTTGAGATAAAAATGATGACATTTTGGCTAATTAAGTCAAAATGATAAGAGAAAAAATAAAAGCAAAATCAATAATATCAATAAAACTATAAGTAAGTTTGAATTCTGATATAAAAACGTATAAATAATGAAATAGCATTTTGTCCCAAAATAAGTGATTAAAAAATCCTGACGCTTATTTTCATTTTTTACTTTTCCTTACTTCAAAATATAGTTTACCGTCTTCTACTCATAATATGGATCGGTGTATTTGCTGGAAATACATTATAAACCTATTATATGATCCATGAATTTGTTTTTTTTTTTTCTCCACATTTGACCTTTTCAAAGATGCAAATCCTGCTTTGAGTTTCTTGTGTTTTGTTCTGCCGAGGAAAGACGACATGCAGTTAATTCTGCAGTCTTTCTGTTTCTGTTGCTGCTGCAGAGAAAAACGAGCTGCGTTCAAAAGAGGTTTAAAGGTCGCGAGCAAGGGATGCAGAAACCCTGCAGGTTCACGACTCAGACACTCTTTTCCTCGTTCTGTTTAAAAACGTTGAAAGAAAGAAGCCAGTTTCTTGTATTCATATGTGGTTGTATGATAACTGGGCCGGTCCAGTCGTTAGTGGTTTAATTAGTCATGCAGTGGGTGGGAGTGTTAGCGGTCTGCTGGACACCAGGAGCTCATAAATAGGACAGGACGAGGACCGGTTGTCAGGGGCAACAGCATGTTTATGGCCATCTGTTAACAGTTTAGTGTGTTTGATGAGAGCAAACCAACCCAGGTCTCTACCCACCAGGACTCACTGGTTCACTGGTTTACTGGTTCACTGGTTCACTGCTTTAATGGTTCACTGCTTTAATGGTTCACTGGTTCACTAGTTTACTGGTTCACTGATTCACTGGTTCACTGGTTCACTAGTTTACTGGTTCACTGATTCACTGGTTCACTGGTTTACTGGTTCACTGCTTTAATGGTTCACTGGTTCACTAGTTTACTGGTTCACTGGTTCACTAGTTTACTGGTTCACTGGTTCACTGGTTTACTGGTTCACTGCTTTAATGGTTCACTGGTTCACTGGTTTACTGATTCACTGGTTTACTGGTTCACTGCTTCACTGGTTCACTAGTTTACTGGTTCACTGATTCACTGGTTCACTGGTTCACTGGTTTACTGGTTCACTGCTTTAATGGTTCACTGATTCACTGGTTAACTGGTTCACTGCTTTAATGGTTCACTGGTTTACTGGTTCACTGCTTTAATGGTTCACTGGTTCACCGGTTCACTGGGTCACTGGTTCACTGGTTAACCTGTTCACCGGTTTACTGGTTCACCGGTTTACCTGTTCACTGGTTCACTTGTTTACTGGTTCTCCGGTTTACTGGTTAATTGCTTCACTGCTTCACCGGTTAACCTGTTCACCGGTTTACCGGTTTACTGGTTCACTGGTTCACTGGTTTACTGGTTCACTGGTTTACTGGTTCACTGGTTTACTGGTTTGTGTGGATGTTTCTGTGTTTTTTCTCTCTGCAGCAACTGAAACACTCCAACCTGGTGAATCTGATCGAGGTGTTTCGGCGCAAACGCAAGCTTCACCTGGTGTTCGAGTACTGCGACCACACGGTCCTCAACGAGCTGGACCGCCATCCCCGAGGGTGGGTGTGTCTCTGCAAGTACACACACACATATATATATATATATATATATATATATATATATATATGATTTTAGTTCTCATAGTCGTGTATTCTAATTTTAGAATGTGTTATAAATACTGTTCTAATGTGATTATTCTCAGTGGTCATAGGGGGAGTGAAGTAATACAAGCAGATATAATATATTACACACTGGTTATGAGTCACTAAAAGTGGTGAATATTTGCAATATTTGTAAAGTGGGAAAAAAAGATTAAATATGCAGGAAAAACACATGTTATATAAGGAAGTAATAGTCATTCTTAAATGCTTTATCATGTATTTTTGGCTGTTGTGTTGAATCATTACTACACTTATTACTATAATTAAACCGTGCTATAGGGAGATTTATCCTGAAATATTCATGATAGATTATAGACACGGGCGTCGCAGTAGAAGCTGTAGAGAGTTGTATTTGTGATGCAATAAAAAGGACACGTTTCTCTCCTGAAGACCATTTCCTTGTCAGAAAGGAGCACACGTTGACCGGACCGGCATGAGCTCTGAGATAACAGAATAAATCTGAGAGCGGTGGGTTTTGATGTGAAAGCTCTGTGTGCTCTCTGTAATCTCTCCTCCACGTCTCCGCCACACTGTACACCGTCTCCCGGGGACGCTGACCCGCCCGCTGGGGAATGTTTACAGTGATGCTCTCCCACAATGCATTGCAGGCGGGCGGAGAGCTGTCGGGGCTCCTTAGGCACGGCCACTTACATTTACACAGAGTGTTTTCGCTGTCTGGTCCCCCCCCCCCTCTGGTCCTGGCCTGCAGCCTCCTGGACACAGAGGGTTCAAAAGAAGAGACGGGGGAGGAGATGGTTATTGATGGCCGGTCACAAGGCTCGATTTAGCCATTCCCCCGGCAACACTGATGGATGATGGTCCCTGAACCAACAAAGACTCAGTGTTGAACATCGGAGGGGACGCTGGAAACTAGACTGAGGGGGGGGGGGTGTCTGAAACATGATGATGATCAATAATCCACACTTCTGTTTTCTGATTATTCCATTCTCCCCCAGATTCCTCAAACCCAAACTCAGTTCCACAGCTGTGAGTTAAATATTCAGCTCAAGGACACCAGTCTGTTAGTCATGAAGACTGAAATGTCTGAATATATTGAATATAATGGTGTGAACATGTAGAGATATTCTTGATCCCCAGAGGATGGATCTTACTGACTTTTTTACTTCTAGCTTCACTTCAGTGATTAATCTTATTCCCACTCCTCCTGAAATAAAATAAATAAATAAAAATCTAATCAAAATGTTATTCATGTATGTTTGAAATCTGAAAACGTGGATTTCCTCCTTGTCTTGCAGCGTCCCGGAGCACCTCGTGAAAAGTATAACCTGGCAGACGCTTCAAGCTGTGAACTTCTGTCACAAACAAAATGTAAGGAACTGGATTTCCTGTCTCTTCATATCAACAAGCTTCCCTTTCAGCTTGTTGTTGGATTCCTCTCGTCTCCTCCCTCCAAGCTTTCTGCTTTTATGGCTCCTTTTTTTTTTTTTTTTTACAAGAATTCCTTCCCCTTGGCTGACCAGCAGTTAATGTATCACCGAGACACAACAAAAGGGCCCCGTTTTAACGCCACCTTTCACTGCTCCCCCCTTTTCTTCTTCTGTGGTGAGTTTAATTTGACGTCTGTGTTCCTGCAGTGCATCCACCGCGACGTCAAGCCGGAAAACATCCTCATCACCAAACACCAAGTCATCAAACTCTGTGACTTTGGCTTTGCAAGGATTCTCAGTAAGTTGCAAGACTTTTAGCAACATGTTTGACAGCGCCGCCTGGTGGACGCTGCATTCAATGGCGCTGGATTTCGAGTGTTTTTAAGGCTTCGATGCTGTTTGTTTCAGGTGTGCAGCTGCTATTGTTTAAAATGGAGAAGGATTCTATGTGTTGATACTAGAGCTGCACTTAATCAATGCTTTTAAATATGTATAAAAAAAATCCAGCTCTGAAATTAGTTTGTTGTTGTTTTCCAATTTAACAAAAACAAATACATTATAATTTGTTTATCATGAGGAGCTCTATTCATGCTTCAAACAATATATAGAAAGTTTACCAAACTCAAAGTCTCTTAATAACGATCTGAGATGAAAAATGAGAAATAATGATTATAAATTATTCTAAATATTGAAATAACTGTCAATTATAAACAAAGATAAGAAGAAGAGAGCATTTTCTGACACAATGGGGCTTTACAGATGGATTTTTAATAGTTCTGATCAGGGAGGAACCTTCTTTATATAAGAGAGACCGACATTAACATTTGATAACATAAAACCAGAATATTAGATTCATTTAAAGATATATATTTGGTGTTATTTTTAACCCTTATGTCATGTTTTTCTGTGTTTGGTGCCACCAGCTGGTCCTTGTGACTACTACACGGACTACGTGGCGACCCGTTGGTATCGGGCCCCCGAGCTGCTGGTGGGAGACACCCAGTACGGCCCCCCGGTGGACGTCTGGGCGATCGGCTGCGTGTTGGCAGAGCTGCTGTCGGGGATCCCTCTGTGGCCCGGGAAGTCTGACATGGACCAGCTGTACCTGATCAGAAGGACTCTGGGTAATCAGGCAGTGTGATGAAATCCTGATGCATAGATTACGTTTATCGCAAGTTAGTCAAAACATGCAAACCACATCTTGATGAAACTCTTGTTTCCAAAGATGGGATGAAATAGTAAAATATCTCTAAATGTGTAATACAGGACTCTTTGTGTTCATCTTTCCCGTCCTCCACAGGAGACCTGATCCCTCGGCACCAGCAGGTCTTCAGCAACAACCAGTTCTTCTGTGGTGTTTCAATCCCAGAGCCACAAGAGATGGTGAGACACACGGATCCACTATTCATATAATAAGCAGTAAAATAACAAGACAAACTGACGTTTTTTGTTTTTTTTAGGAACCTTTGGAGCAGAAATATCCAAATCTCTCCCATCAAGCTCTGAGTCTCATGAAGGTAATGATGTCATGCCTATAAGTTTAATCTGCTTTGTGTGTGTTGTAAAAGGCTTTGTAAATGAAAGTTTGGAGCCATTGAATTGTGCATGTTTCACCACAACTCTTATTATTTGAAGATACACGTATTTTGGATGTTTTCATGCGTCAACGAATCAGAAACTACGTGCACATGTGCTCCTTGTTCCCAAACAACCAGAGTCAATAAATACTCCATCGTGTTTACTTTCTTGCATAACAGACAGTCTCGTTTCAAAAGATCTGAGTCTCCCGTCTCTTGTATTTGGTTTGGATGGTTCAGGGTTGCCTGAGGATGGACCCGTCGGAGCGGCTGACCTGTGAGCAGCTCCTCCAGCATCCGTACTTCGACAGCCTGCGGGAGAAGAGCGAGAGCAGCTCCCGAGAGCAGGAGCGCTCCAGCAACAAGAGGACGCGCTTTCCTCGCAGACACCTTCCTCCGGGGGTCAGTAGCCTTTTAAGAGTAGAGACTGGACTTTTAAACCCCAATACGGCACCGCATTTAGGGCTCATGTTCATCTTCCAGTCAACCATCCAACGTGTTTTCTTTGGAAGAAATTCTGTGACAAACAATGGATGTACAGCGTGTACATTCTGTGAGTAAAAAATAGAGTATAAGCTTCAAAATATCGACCGTATAGGTCAAACTCTCAAATGTTAAAGTGAGGAATTGAAGCTTCCTTTATTGGCAGATTGTGTAGAAACCATGTTTTAATGAAGAAAAAGGGATAATTTATAATAAAAAAGGATTGAACCACATGAGGAATGTACTAGTGCTACTTATTGTTTGTGTATTTTGTATGTTTTGTGTAAATCAGGAGTCAACCTAGCAGATAGACTCTCAACATTTAAGCTGATTGAATAAGTTGTGAATAAACTAAATAAAACTGCTTTCTGGAGCTGCATTACCCTAAAAAAAAAAGACACAATTTTAAATAATCTGCTAAAAAAGTGAAATTCTTCGATGCGTTGGTTGTATTTGAGCCCCAGGAGGAACTCTCTCTGATCCTAACTGTTTATTGAACCCCTCCATCCAGTATTTACCCCAGCTGACCAGCAGCAGCATCTTCCCTGCCTTGGACAACAAGAAGTACTACAACAACCTGCGCAAGTTCAACTATCACCTGCCGAACATCTGAGCGTGAGCAGAGACCCCCGCCCTGAGACTCTGGTAGCACCTTGGTTTTTAAAACGGAGGGTTTCTGTTCATCACGTGTCGGGTGTCGATACTGAGCCTATGCACTATTTCCTGTTGGTTCTACGTTTTCAAGCTGATTTTGTTGTATTTTGTACAGACGTGTAACGACAAGTAGACCGAAGGTAAAACTACCATGTGCTACCTTGCCTGGTTTGCCAAATGTATTGTTTTTTTTTAATATAACGATGGACTATTTAAAAAAAGTGACTTTTTTTTTGGTAGTGAGTTTAATGTCTTGAGTTATAATGTAGAACACAAACTATTTATTGACGTCAGGAGTGAATATTCCTTTAACCCACATGTACTAGCATAAAGCAGTAACTATACACACACGTTGTACTCATCGTCTCTTTGGTGCGAAGGATGTTCACAGCCATCTGTCCTCAGATATTACACAAATGCCAAATTGATCTAAAGAGAAATGTTTTAAAAGGACTTTTTCCATTTTCACAAATTGTTTTTCCTCTTTGTACCAACATGTGGAATAACCTTTTAATACGGTGACGTGTTGAATATAATAAACAACAGATACATGCTCTAACTTTTCTCTCTGCTGGCCCGTTTCTTCTTTAAATCTTGATATCAAGTTAGAAGGTGATGTTTTTTCCATGCTGCTGTTCTCCACGCCACATATGTTGGACTATGCAAGCTCTTCAGCCCTTAGGTCTTTTACTTTGAAAATCTTAAATACAAATTAGAACAGGAAGTTGTTTCTCAATCAGTCCAGGTCCAGCGACACGTCCAGATGTGGAAGTGCTGTCTGTAGTCTGTCCACTGTCGTCTGTCTGTCTCTGATCCCGGGAAGATCACTGAGGAACAGATGCTCCAGATTCCTGTGTGGAATTAATGCATTAATTGATTATTAATTGCAACCAAGGAACTAAAACGACTAAATTAGTGAATGTGTGTCAATTAAAAATATTTCTTTATGTCGATTAATTCACCGTATTTCAGTCAATAAACGCTCACTTGAGTTTGTGCAGGGAGACGACGCCCTTATCCGTCACGTTTCCACACGACACCACCTCCATGGTGGTCAAACTCTCCTGCAGATTCTCTGTGGAGCTCAGCCGCTCCAGGCAGGCGTCCTCGATGTAGATGCACTTCTTCAACTTTATCTCCTCCACATGTTGCAAACCATCTAGAAAAGCAAAAACAGCTACATCAGCACATTCACCACCAAAGAAATCCACGTGGACTCTGGCACCAAAGCGTGTGTGAGGTCACAGACATGGTGTGTAAAACATCCCGACCTCTTGCGTCACTTTTTGGATAATCAGTCTGGGAGCGATGCTCTTTCACCTTCTTGTTAACACAGAGGGGAATCACTTTCAGGTCAACGGTTGAGGTCAAGCTCATGTTAACATAGTTAATGCAACATTTACACTTTCTGAGCATGGCTTTAATCTTTGATTTGAGCAACATCGCGAGGCCTGGGCATGGAAACCTAATACTTTTCAGGTGCTGACCGGAATATTTCTGTTACACAGACTATCGAAGGCCTCAAATGTCTGATTGATATTGTTGCGTTTCCTCATTCTTTGACCACAGACTATAAAATAACTGTAAATATATGACTTTGTTAATGGTAGCAGTAGCGGTGCTGAGTGTCTGACTGAGGAAGTGGACCTGAAGCTTTCAAGTAATTCTTTGTATTAAGTAAAGAATTTGGCCGTTTTTGCCTTTGTGTTTCATCTTTTCCATGGCCACATGGAGGGACATGGAAATGAGAGTGTGACCAATCACAAGGACAAGAACATGATATTCTTCACGCTGTAACACTGACCCAGGTGGTCAAACCCTCTGTACATGATGCAGGATTCGGTGGCATCTATCGCCTGGATCTTGTATCTGCCCAGAGGTCCAGTTGGCAGTCCGTTGTAGTCGTGCTGCCAGCGATCGAAACCTTGAAACCGCACTTTGGCACCACATCTCAGCAGCCACTCTGCTGCAGCTCGGTCCGGACCGACGGCCTTGATCCTCTCGTAGTCCACCCTGAGTGAAGAGCAACACTCCAAGTACCGAACAAGATCACGACATTTGATGGTTTTAACCCGAGCAAATCACACATTTATTTGCTTGTATGGTTATTTATGAAGTAAAACACCATGATTGTAATAATGTAATGTGATGATTTGCTTGTTTTTACAACTAGAATACTTTTGGTTGTTTATTGTAGAAAAAAGGAAATTACAAGATAGAAAAATTGCTAATTTCAACCCTATATTGTTAGGTCACTAAAACCAAGGATTCTCTGATCTGAGCAAATTCATATTGTGAATATGAGATTATTTTATTAAAGATGTTATATAACCTGACTGTTTATATCTGGTTGTAAAGACAACAAACAGTGGCACAGACCACTTTGCAGAATCAAATAAATAAATAAATAAATGTATTCTCAAAAGTATCGCTGGCTATCATGTGCACATTATAAATGGTTATTTAGCAAACATGAGACAATACCAGATTTAATTTATTATTATTATTATTATTATTATTATTATTATTATTAATAATAATTTAATTTAAACCAGAACAACATATAGTCATTATAACAATGTCCGGTCTAATGCAGCCTCCAGGAGATCATACAGTTTAATCAATATTATCATTTTAGAGTTTCAACAAAAGCTGAGCTTACAACCATTGTGAAGGCTTGAGGATTTAATGTACCTAATATACACTTACACACTTATAAAGTGTACTGACAAACACACTTATCACATATGTTATGTATATTAAAGTTAAATTGGAGGGTTTTTAGTCAATTGTGAACGTGTCTGTCCGTGCATTGCTGTGTAGCTATCAGCTCACACACGCAGCTACGTCATTAATGCATTGATGACGTCGTCTCACTTGTTGAAGACTGCGTTGAGCCAGCCCCAGAAGTGTCTCCGCTGCTCCTGACCCACAACAGCCTGCACCGCCCTCGATAGAAGCCTCATGTCTGCAAAATAAATACATAAATGACATGACACAATATTTTTATTGAACTTTTACATATATTTCACTTATACAGATGTAAAGTTCACTAGGTCATATCGTTCATTCTTGGGTAAATTTATTAAAAAACGTGTTCATGTTTACACAGTCAATATAATTTATTTATGACTGCAGTTATTATTATTTGCGTATCGTCATGTTGAAATCTCTCATAAATGTGCTGAATGTACCTTTTGGGTTGCCATACAGTTACCTCAGTCCTTATAGCTTCTGATTGGTTAGTTGAGTGACATGTGAGTTTGAAAACAGGAAGAAAAGGTTGTTTTTGTGAGCCTAAAATACGAAAGTAAAGTGTTAAAGAAATGATCCGTCTCCATCCTGCTCTTTCTATTATAAAGACTAAACCACCACACACCGAACCCTCACGTTACACAGACAACAAACCAAACAATAACGTCCATAAAAACACTCAGCAACATATACCAACACAGCAGTCCAACTCTAAGACATATACATTTAGGTCATTTAGAAGACACTTTTGTCCAAAGCGACTTACAATAAGTACATTTGTCAAAAGAAGGAAACAAAGAAACCACAGCGTATCATTGCTGATAAAGTAAGAGCTAAAAATAGAACAAGACACTCTTATATTTATATTAATTATTATTAATTACTATTAATTACGATAATGCGACTGAAACTGCGACACAACGGGTGAAATAATCTCACCTGCCCTCCAACAGACAGGATTGTTTACATTCGAGAAGCCTCCATTGCTCTACCCTTTAACCTAGTGACGCGTGGGAAACGTGCCTTCTCATTGGCTGGTCGCATGAGGGTGTGGGGATGGGCGGGGGAGAGGGGGCGTGGTCACGTCTCAGATTTCCGGTTTAGCAACAGTGAGGAGGAAAGCTAGAAACACAAGTTCGGGTGAAGTTTTCTTTGACGTGAGAGCAGCAGAATGAAGACGCGGCCGTGAGTTGCTGTTTTAAAACGCTGTGACGATGATACGGACACTCAGCGGGGTCACGTTCAAGGCCGCGGCGGCGGCGGCGCAGCCGTTAAGGGACGTGACGACCAGGCGGCTGCACAGGTGAGACGCATGCCCTGAGCGTGGTTTCTGTTTCAGCTTCGTTAACGCTTCTACTGCATTTGACTTTATCCCGGTCGTCGCCAAGGACGTCCCGCTCCTGGAGCCCGGGTCGCCCTCTGCACACCCGGGTCGCCCCCTGCACACCAACCCACTAACCTCGACACAGCCCGTTTAGTTTGACTTTCCCCCCCTCAGACGTCCTGCAGATTTATTTTGAACTGCTCCTTTTTTGCGGTATGCAAGCAGCATGTGTTTCACATCAAGGCGCTGACCCTGGAGCAGCCGCCCCGCATCTTATGTAACAGAGCCCCTCTCCAGACTGCTTTCAGTAAACTTGACATACAGATGTCTCATAATGATTTGTTGTTTTGGTCACAACAAACGGGCAACTTCACTAATGGTGTAATGAGACAAGCAAGATATCAGAAACCTGTTTCATTACAGACAAGTTCAGGCACTCTCATTACACGTATCTGATTGCAACCTAAAGACTGTGAACGTTTGCAGATCCAGATAGTCGGGCTGCTCAGATTTATGGGTTCCTTGTGGAGCCTCCAGAAATGAAAACAATATGTCGACTATTCCCAGCGTCCCTTGAGAAGGCATGCTGATTTTTTTTTTTTTTTAATGTTCTGTTCTTGAACATTGTGTTCTTCCAGCTCCCTGCAAATACTTCCTGAAGTGAAATCTTGTGGGAGATTTTGACTAAGTTTGATATCCTTGAATTGCTGTTTACACTCCGAGCTCGCCCACCCTATAGTTGTTTGTGGGAATTAGATTCATGAAAAGATTTCCTTGGCGGAGCCTCGTGACAGAGCTGGATTTTCTCTTTGTAGATGCAAATATTCTGCACACACTTGTATCATGGGTTTCTCTAATAATCAGTTTCAAAGGTCCATCGGCTGCTCATGTACAGTTGGACGTTGAACCAGTGACCCAAATATTCTGTTCTACTTTGTACATTTTGCAACCTGTAAAGCTGGTTTCCTTATCAGCAATAATCTTTAATTTGACCTGCAGTAACCTCACTGTCGTCTGTGTTTCAGCACGTATGACGTGGCGGTGGTGGGGGCCGGCATCGTCGGCCTGGCGACGGTCAGAGAGCTCATTCTGCGACATCCGTCCCTCAGCTTCGTCCTGCTGGAGAAAGAAAAAGAGCTTGGTGTGTTGAGTCTTGAACAACATGTTATAAAAAAGCTGTTTTTGTCAGTGATTCAGTTACATAACATCCAATTTTTGTTTCATGGGCTCCAGAGGATTTGATCTGAGACAGAATAATGACTGGGAGGGTAAAGGGTCAAGTGTTCGCTTTCATTTTCTTTTTTTCAAGAAAATAAAAGATTAAAGTTCATTTAAATGTCTAATTTGGGAGCCGTATAGTTAGTACACGTTCGTTAGTGGCGTTTGAAGTTCTAACTTTAACATTTCATAAAAGCCTCACTGGTCTACTTGACATTTTGGTCCTCAGAGGAATAGTGCAACATTTTGGGAAAACACACACACACACACACACACACACACACACACACACACACACACAATAAAAAGACCACTAAATAAAGTATAAAAAAAAAAAAAGGAAAAATGGATGAATTAATTAATAAAATCAAGTGTCAAAAGTGTCCTTAGGTATTTTTTGTTGTGATAAGACACTATAAATAAAATGTAAATAAAAAACAAACAATAATGCAATTTTAAGGTGTGTTTATATCAACACATATACATGCACAGGTTCTGAATAATGAAGAAACCCAACATGTTTACATCCCAACATTAACATATATTAGTATCCATGTTCTAAAAATGTCATTCTGTGTTTTATTCCTTTTCAAGAACCTACTGATATTTATTGATGTATAATAATGATGTTGTTCCCTCATCCTAAACATTATGCTTAAAGGAAAACTATACGCCATAAATGTGAGTTTTAAACTGATATCCACGAATCATGCTGGTTTCTCGTGATTTTGCACCGGAATGAAACGGCAACAAATCACATGTCTGCTTGGTTTGAGAGTAGCTCGGTTGACGTGGACTGAAGAATCCTACCATGAATAAATTGATTATTGCAGGTTGATGACACACGATGGAAAAGCCTAATTATATATCTTGTTATGGGTCCATGAATCTTTAATAAAGTCTCTGTCTCTCCTCTTGTCCTTTCATTTCTCTGTCACTTTCTGTCTGACCAGCTATGCACCAGAGTGGGCACAACAGTGGAGTCATTCACAGCGGGATCTACTACACGCCCGGGTCCCTGAAGGCCCGTCTGTGTGTGCGAGGAGCCACTTTAGCCTACGAGTACTGCGAGAAGAAAGGACTCCCTTACAATAAATGTGGAAAGGTCTGCCTTCGTTTTTCAACCAGATAAGATACCAACCACGTCACATTACATTTAGCATGTAATACTGTCGGGAGCTGCTACATGGATCACAGTGTTGTGTCTATCTTGGTGTCGCTGCAGCTCATCGTGGCTCTGGAGCAGGAGGAGATCCCCAGGCTGAAAGCTCTGTATGAGCGCGGCATGCAGAACAACGTGCGTGACCTCAGCATCGTCGACGCCAAGGGAATCCGAGAGCGAGAGCCGTACTGCCGGGTAAGATTCTCAGAGAGGCTGTCGTTGTACCAACAGAGGAAATGATGGCAGTGAGGGTCTTTTATAGTGTGTCGTCCTTGAAGGGTATAATGGCCTTGGATTCCCCCTACACCGGCATCGTGGACTGGAGGATGGTGGCTCTCAGGTACGGCCAGGACTTCGTGGAGGCAGGTGGCACGGTGGTAACTGAATCTGAGGTCAGTGACATTTCCATGGTCACGGAGGGCGCAGCGGGCAGCACTGAAGGTGATGAATAGCTTCTGAGCATTCATAATTAATCTGCATCTTATTTAAAGTCCACCACAATATGCATGTCTTTGTTTTGTTTGTTTGCAGGAATGAAATACCCGATCGCAATCCGAGACAAAAAGGTATGACGCCGGCCGATAAACCCATCACAATGTGGAGGTGGTGTTTTGTTGTTCCCATTGTTTTGCATGGTGTTGTTTTTCCAGGGCAACGAGGTGCGGTGCCGTTACGTCCTGACCTGTGGGGGCCTGTACTCGGACCGCCTGTCGCGGATATCTGGATGCAGTCGGGAGCCGCGAATCGTCCCGTTCAGAGGAGATTATTTGGTGTTGAAGCCAGAGAAACACTATCTGGTCAAGGGAAACATCTACCCTGTAAGTCTGCCAAAGAACCGTATGACCAACGCTCACTTACGTAATCCACATAAATCATTTGACCTGCAGATGTTTTTCCTCGCATACAATCAGAGGTCTCGACTCCCCTTGCAGCTGTGCTGGTTAACTTCAAATTGTAGCGGCCCCAATCGGCAGAAAGAGATGATTATTTGAATTGTGCTTCTTGGAATATTTTTTAAGCATTTTCTGCTCTATTTATTAGTCATTAAGGCTGCAGATAAAAAAAACAAACTTCCAGGTTCAACACAAAGACAATCTGCAAAGACAATCTCACCTATGGGGAATTTATAAAATATTAGATAATACCGTAACTTATTGGAGTTACTCAAAAAAAAACATTGTGGTATATTTCCAGTTTCAAACTTTTGCTTTAAAATCATCAGAAGCAGGTAGAGGCATGAAATGTAGTTGCTTATATGACTGAGTGCATTGAGGGTAATCTTAAGCTTAATTAATGTGATTGAACCACCAGCTTGTACATTTGCTATTATATTAAATAAGTTGTTTGTATTCTGTCACCTTGATCTGCTCCTGATCAGGGTTTAAAAATAAACCTCATATACTCTTATTGGACTGATTTAGATAATGCACACACACTTCATTGTTGCTACTTCATTTTGATTCTATAAAATATGCATGCAGGTCCCTGACCCTCGTTTCCCCTTCCTTGGCGTTCACTTCACCCCGAGGATGGATGGAAGTGTTTGGCTCGGCCCCAACGCCGTCCTCGCCTTCAAGAGAGAGGGATACAAAGTGTACGACTTCAATGCTCGAGACTTTGTGGATGCTATCTCGTTCAGGTAGACAGAAAATGTTACCTCTTCTTATTTTCGTCTTTTCGTAGCGACCTGGGACTGTGTTTTTTTACCAAAAGGGATATAGATTCTGATACCTAATTACAGTGGAAGTATTCAATCTTTGTGTTTTTTTATTCTGCAGGGGCCTTCAGAAGCTGGTATTGAGGAACATACAGTACGGGATCGGAGAAATGTATCGAGGGATTTTCATTAGTGCTCAGGTTAAAATCCTGCAGAAGTACATCCCTGAACTTTCGCTGGATGACGTGCTCAGGTAGAGCAATAATGCAAAAAACAAATGCATGCACACTACACACTGTATGTATCAAAATGAGTCTACGATGGTTTATAGGACAAGTCATGTGGTTCAATGCTGTTTTCTGTAACCCTGGTTTGTTTCCTCTCCAGGGGTCCTGCAGGAGTTCGAGCTCAGGCTCTGGACCGAGACGGAAACCTCGTGGACGACTTCGTGTTTGACGGCGGGGTCGGGGACGTGGGCAGCCGGGTGCTCCACGTGCGCAACGCCCCCTCACCGGCGGCCACCTCCTCCCTCGCCATCGCTGAAATGGTTGCCGACGAGGTGGAGAAACGCTTCGCGCTATAGAGCAACACAGTGAAGGAAAAGGAGAGCCAAAGTAATCCAGCTTGAGGTGGCAAAGTGAATCAATTTTTCATCAAGCTCTCACTACCTCAGCATCACTGTCACCGTGAAGACATTTTATAACAGGTCAAGCCTTCATTTACGGTGGTAAAGGATACTGTTTTAAGTTGTAGAATATGTTAATTCACCACATTTCAGGATAAACAAAATAATTTCTGAGCTACATTTACAGGCCTTAAACAGCATCATGAGTTGCTGTTAGTGAAAATGTAAAGCTTTGGAGAGAGAAAAAAGGTCCAACTTGAATAATTTCAGTTTGAACATACCGTACTGAATGTGAATATAGCCTTTTAAAGATTCACGAGCTTAAAGCTGGTATGGAATGTTTTTACTTTCCTTTTAGAAGCCATGTGTGTTTTTATTAATCTGTGTTTTTACTTTGCAAGCACAATTTATCTCAATTTAAATATAATATCGGTTTCAGTTCAAAAAGCTAGTAGTTCATCATTAATTGTGAAAAGATGATGATATTCAAGTTCTGTGGTAACAATCAATGTGAGAAAGCTGGGTGTCTTATTTCTTTAATTGTTGAAACTTTTCATGTAACGCACAATTGAACCAACACAACGCACGATTTATGGAGAAATATTTTTAGGGGGTTTTTAATTTTGATATTAAAAACAATTTGAAATCACATCAACACTAAATATTTGACCACATTTACATTGTTTTAAATATGTTTTATACATTGTTTATGTGTGTGAGAGTGCTGGTTTCATATAATTCTGCTTGCATTTGCTCTCTGTGAAACCTTCGGAAGCTTCACATACTGCTAAAATGTGTACGGATAACGTTCCTGTAAATGCCATTATTGCATGCCGTTTATTGACAAATGCATAACATGTTGTTTTTTCATCATAAATACATATTTTATACATATATATAATACATATATATAATACATGTATTTAAATAGATATAAAGTACCAGTGTTTGTGGCTTGTGCCATATTACTTCTAAATATAGGCCACATATCTATGGTATATTTATAGTCGGGATGTTTGGCACAACTTACTCATTCCAATGGAAGTTCATGGAATTATAAGAAAAATATTATGTATAAATATAATAGTATTAAGTTGTTCTGTCTAACACCTTTTTTCTTTAACCTCTTGGTGCTATTTGATTTAGCAGTTTCCATTCATTCCTTAATGAAGCACTTATTCAGTGTGTCCACAAGGAGGCAGAATCACAGTTATATCTCAATCTATACCTCAATCTAACAGAATATATCTAATTGTGACGCCTTTGAGAAAGCTTGTTGATTTTTTTTTTTACTGGGAATGCTTGTGAAATTACAATTAAATAAAATATATATTTGCATCTACTCGTCTTATAAAATGCGTTCCTTCCAAATGTGTTTTTTGTGAACAGTTACACCATGAAAGTCGATATGTTCATTTTTTTTTTTTATTATTATTTTTTTTTGCACGATCTGTGTGTTTTCTTCAAACTATGACTCGTTTTTTAAATATGGGACTACAATATGCAATGAGACAGAAGTCCAGCCTTCGTTTCCCCCCTGTCCAATAAAATGTGAAATTACGCAGCGTGCGTGCCTGACAGCGGACGCGCGGCGCAGAGAGCAGCAGCAGGCAGACAGACAGGCAGCGGAGTTGGTACGAACATCTTCGACTTCTCAAACCAAAAAAACACCTCGACTGCTCTTCAAGCTGCCCCGCTCCCCGCAGAAATGCCTCGGACCCGTCGCTGTTTTTGGGTGGATTAACGTTGGATTTAGCTCTCGATCACTCCGTGGGGGAGAAAGAAGAAAAGAAACGAAAGATGCCTGGACGTGAAGCGAGCAGCGCAGGAGAAAGTGTGCCTTGTTTGGAGCCGAACGGGTCGTGTGCCACAACATAAAACTCGGAGCGCATCAAGGCCAGCGGCAGCCTGTAGCACCAGCTAGCTCTCGGCTAACGCTAGCCTGCTAACGTTACAGGTGTTCAGGCAGCAAATAACCAAACATAACTTGTAGCTGTAGTTAGCTGGCAACGAGCTGAGCTCCCATGTCGTGACGTGACACTGAACTTAATGTGCCTATTATAAGCTGTTCGGCAAACGCCAAGTAGCAAGTATAACACTTAACAACATTGTTATTAGCCATTAGCTCCTGTTAGCCGCTGTCCCGTGTTTACAGCAGCAGCGGGCTAGCCCCGCTAGCCAACAAGCTAGCGAGTTAACTTTATAGCTACATGTGCTTGTTTAGTGTTGTAGCTGATTTTTCGCTGTTTAACCCGACTCGACTTGGTGGTTTAGTGACATTCTTCATATTTGCGAGCGAGGCGGTGTGACTTTTTTCCCCCCACTCCACCGTGCCTTGCCCTGGACTGACCCACCCACAAGGACTATCTATCCGGGGCCGATGCTGACAGTTCAGCCCGGATCACGGCAACGCCAGGAGCCGCTACAGCGATGCAGCCCCAGCAGATATACGACTTTTCAAGTGACGAGAACAGTCACAAATGGAGAGGCCTCTTCGTGCAAGCGTTACGGAAGGTAACTCATCCTCACAAAGTCACTCAACTGCCCTTTTCAAATACGTATTCCCAAACACTCACTTGTATGGGGTATCGAGGCAATGTGCTGGTTTCCTTTCTAACCCAGACAAGGTGCCAACTTTAGTATTATCAAGAGCCAAAAACTCATTCATATTAATGATATTATCATGAGAAACGCAGCCAAATATCCACACATCCAACACTAAATGTCCCTGTGGGATGGATTTCATGGAAACTAGTTTTGATGCTCACTTATCATTACAGCAGTCATTTGTCAATGTTGAAATTGCTTTCCTAATCTTCTGTGGCTTTTGAGGTGTTTATTTAATGAGTCTCTCACCCAAGAACCCCTTATTGACCCCCCTCCCCCCATGTTTTTTAAGAAGTTGTTCACATTGACCTTTTTATAGTGTTCCTTGTGTTTTTAAGGTAAAAGAGCCTAACCTATCTAACCTCCCATTTTAAATGCAACCGATGCTGTCCTGGGACTGCTGCCTTGCAGCTGGAAGGCTCTTTCAAACATCATTTGATGTGTTTGTGTTTTTCTGCCAACCTCCTTTTTTTTGTTCCTTGTTTGTGGGAACAGCAAAGATGTCTCATCCTTGCAAAGTAGAGACTTTTGGCAGCTGTTTTGTGATGCTTACATGACAAGTTACCCTCCCCTTTTTCCAACGAAATGCAACTTAATTCTCACAAACCTAATTGAAACTTTCAGGAAGGGAAACATTTCCATTTTAATGTCCGTTGTCAGCAAGACTAAACCGTATCAGTTCCTTTTTGCCTGTCCCTCTCTCTTTTTCTTCTTTTTTTTTTTTTTTTTTTTTCTTGCATCATCTTGGCTTCTCCCTGTCATGACCAGGTTTAGTTTCTGTTTTCTGACCTACCCCCATCCCCCTGCCTCCGTTTTCTGCAAACTCATGACAGTCTGGTACTTTGTGCTTACTGAAAACACAAAGGCATCACAGCTCTTTTTGATTCACTGTCAACTTCTTTTCGGATCGCTGTTACATTATGTTATTTGCAGAGCCGCGCTGTTTGGAGACTGGAAGATGCACTAAGCTCCGCAAAATGCTTTCCCTTTGGAAATGGGTCAGTGTGTAAACCCACAAAGTCCTGCAAAGATCCTTTCATATGTTTACATTTCCTGATGTGGTTGGAGCCCAAAACTAATGGGTTAAGAGAAGGACAGAGATTGTTGCGGAAAAGCTTTTTTTCTTGTTGCACGACGTGAAGATGGGCACATCTTTTGCTTAGTTTTTATACTGTTGCAATACCTGCACTGTGAGAAAAAATAAGCTCATGATGCATGTGAAGATGGCACCGTAAAAAGTGACCTGTAGCAGCTTTCAGTTCACCCAAACAGCAGCAAGTACTCATGAACTGTTGGTGTTTGAACATTTATGATGCATCTCGTCACATTTTGAAACCTCATCTCCCCCCAAAAAAGTGTGTCACTGTAGATCAGTATTTATTGTACAAAGTACTGTCAGTTGTTGAACTCGAGGCTTGAACTAAGATGACGTGTTATATTTTCATAATACACAAAGTTACATAACGCATACATAATACAACGGTTGAAACCTCTCAGCATGTGGACTTATTTGGACAGAGATGCTGTTTAGGATTGGAGTTCCTGAAATAGATGTAGTTGTTTGTTTTTTTTTCAAAGCATGAAAGAAGCATGTCTGCACTCCAAAATAGATTTCTCAGCCTTACTATTTTTTTTTTGTGTTTCGCTTGAAGTTGTTTAACTACCCTCTTTGTTTAAAGTGCGTCTAATCAAGCGTCTACTTTCGACTTTTGCTCTGAGATCAGTTATTGGCACATGCAATCAGCTCTTCCTTCCCCTTTTTGTAGTGTTTTTTTTTCTGTTTGTTTTTTTAGGCAAAGTAACATCCAGTTCAACAATCAAAACCATTCCTCAAACTTTTTTTTATTTGACTTTCCATGATCTAAACAGGGATTTTGTCCCTATGTGCAACAAGGCTCCCAACCTTGTAAAGGCAGGGACTTTCATCAAATGATGAAAGACTTTTTTTTTTTAATGTTAATTATAGCAACACAAAGTACATACAGAAACCTTCTGTGGAATTAGCCATGTAGCAACACTGTGTTTATAAATAACACAGCCCTTTTTCTGTTCAGTTATCTGGGACACAGTAGCGATGGTGCGATGAATCAGGTGAAACCGAGAGAGCAGGTGGTAGGCCGTGGAGCCGCCGTTTCATTGTCTCAACTTGTTACACAACTGCCGGAGGGAAAGCCTGTCAGAGATTGACGCAAGAGAGGTTTGTTATGGTTTTGACAGACTGTGTGACTCGCTGTTTTTCACAGCTGTCCACCAGGGGGTTTCCTCGTTAGAAGGAGCCATGGTGGATGACTCCACACTTGAGAATGAGTTGGGATTGTTGTTTTAGAGGCAGGTTTATGGGAAAACCTGTCGATAGGGAGACACTCCTCAGAGGCGGAGCAGGGAAGTCGCTCTGTGATCAGCCAGGTTAGCATAAGAAGTGCCACTGAGGTGAGACAGGCTTATCCGGCGGCGGCGACAGCCAATATTTACTGGCTGCTGTTAAATCGGACGATAGCAGAGCTGAATTTATTCAAAATTCTTCTGAAACTATCAATCAGTCGTTTAAGTCATTTATCAAGAACAAATGACAGATCTGTATCTCTATCCTCAAATTTGAGTGTTTTCTGCTTTCTCTGTTTTATATCATCATGAATTGGATATTTTTAAATTGGGAATTTAAAGTCTCAATTATTCTTTGAGTTGATGCAAGCACTGTGAGCACTTTGATCTCAGAAATGCAAGTTTAGGAGCACATCTGGAATGACGAGGTGCCTGGTAAAGGTGTGAAGCACCTGAGACTTGGACCTTGTTGCTTTGAGTTTAGAATGTTCTGGGGTTAAGACATTCACCACAAACCAGCTGTGGGTCTTTCTCTTATTTCCTGTCATCTCGCCAGTACTGCTATCTGATAAAGGCTGACAGAAAATACTAGACAAATAGGTTTGTATGAACTGATGGAAAACAGTAAATATATGTGTTTCTGTCTGTGTCGCTGACATTTCACCATGGAGGAGTTCAATCGCTGTCTGCGAGCTGCGTGTCACGGCTATTCTTGATCGCCGCGGCTCGTGCCCGGTGCTATGCAAGAGGGTCATTTAGCCTCCGACATGCCGGTGTTGATAATAACTGTGCATTCCCCAGGTCTGCTGTTTCACTGGCGAGAGAGAAAGGCCAGAGCGTCGCTGGGTACAGTTTCATTCCATTGCCATGTTGAGTTAGCGCGGCGCGGGTGCTGCCGAGTTCACTTCACAGGCCCAACATTTAGAGTGTGTGTGTGAGACGTGTTTACTTCACAATAGGCCACTTACAGCTGAGGTCTTTTTTTTAATTTAAATGTTTATCAGTCGCTCTTTGATCCACTTTAATCCAGACTAGAATCGGGTGCTCCTCTTTACGAGGTCCAAGCTTAAGAGTTCCCAAATATCTAGAATATCTAAAGGTTTTATGAGATTTAGAAAGCGTCTGGTACCAGAAACCAGTATGTTTATTTTCTTTTATTTTTTTATCACCCCATATTTCCTCTTTGATCGTTAGGCAAGCTGGATGAAGAAACTTTGACTTTTAAGGACTGGCTGACCTGGTGACCTGAAGCGACCATGCTGTAAGCTAGACAGGGAGTGTTATACGCTAAATGCCAAAATCAAATACACATGAAATTGGATCCCTTTTAAGCTACAGGATGTTACAAGGTAATTATAGTAGACAACGTCTTCAAAGATGGATGTATAGATATAATAACTAGTGTGGCTTGATAAATGCAACCTGTAACTAATTATATCCTCCTACTTTCAGAGCCGATGTATTTTTTAAGTTGTTTTTTTTTAGTGGAGTTGTATTTAGGATTTATGCCTTTTTATTAGCAAGTTAACAGTTGGGTTGTGACAAGAAATGAGGGGATCAGGAATGATATAATTGCACCAGGGCACACCTATTTAATCTAAAAAAACGTAAAGCAGCGGTAGACTGTTGGTGCTTCACCCTTAGCAGTTATCGCCTTTTCAAATCAAAGTTGAATTAAAATATTAGAGAGCAAGCGTCGTCCTCTGCAGCCCGATGGTCTAATGCAGCACGTCGTCAGGTCTTTCAGATGAGCTTTGTGTGTTGATTGGACAGGATGTTCCTGGTAACGGGTTGCACTTCCTGTGCACCAGCCCCGGGCCGCCCAGAGTGGGGCTGATTAATACACACACGTTCTCCACCCTTCCTAGAATATTGAATCAAGTCTGCGAACATCAGTTCGTCCTCAGACGGAGTTCAGACAGAGGATGGATGCAGGCGGCAGGCAGGGGTCACTGGGTCGGGTCAGACCGGGGTCACGGCGAGGCCGCGTGCTGTTGACGGCACGTCCACCAGCCATTGTCTTGATGATGTGAATGTGATGAGTGCTGGCTGAATGTCAGCGTGTGCGTGTGCGTGTGCGTGTGCGTGTGTGTGTGTGTGTGTGTGTGTGTGTGTGTGTGTGTGTGTGTGTGTGTGTGTGTGTGTGTGTGTGTGTGTGTGTGTGTGTGTGTGTGTGTGTGTGTGTGTGTGTGTGTGTGTGTGTGTGTGTGTGTGTGTGAGTTTTTATTTCCTGCTTGTGTACACACATGTTTATTTGTGTCAGTGTTTCTGTTGTTGTGTGTAAGGATTACCTCTGTTTAAGTCTCTTTGTCTTGGTGTGTGTCTTGTATGTCTGCACCATGCATCTTTTGTGTGTTTTAATGCGCGTGTGTGTGTGTTTGTGTGTGCCTGTTGTCTCAGAGTTGATCTCTGGCTGGCCTATGGTTCCCCAGACAGTCTGGTTGTAATGGCAGATGATGTCATGGCATGAATCACAAACAGTGACACATGCTCGGGTATAATAACAAGCCCCACCCCCACAACACACACACACACACACACACACACACACAGGCCACATTACCTGCAACCTGAGCCTGATGCAGCCCCATATACACAGGCAGGAGAATAATCAATTGAATTAGAAATGTTAACCCTGTATTAACACCGTCCTGCCTCTATTATTACTTCCAACTTTTCTGTTCTTTTGCCACCAGCACACACATCAACACCTGATCCCCCCCCGTGTGTGTGTTTGTGTGTGTCACAGTTTTTTTTCTTCTTACTATAGTGTAAGCTGAATGACGAGATGAGCTGTATGCACAACAAGTTACTACACAGATTCAGAACTAATTCTTCATATTTTATGTGCATGTATCAGCTGCTTGCTACGTCAACAAATTTGTGTCAGTTTCCGCGAGTGAAATTTGATGATGTCGCACTTTCAGGGTAATAATATCTTCTTTTGAGGTAAAAATGTCCGTGGTTCGGAGATTTGGAGAAGTGCTGTGTGTACTTTTTCCACTCGAACGATCAGACTTTTTCCCCTTAACTTTCATTTGTGAGCTGCACAGTCGGCTCCATTGTTTTTTCTGTCAGCCCTCATCATTTCAGCGTGTTGTTGCAGAGCATGTTTAGCTTATGTTTAAGATATTTTGGGTGGATATACATTGCAAAACTATATTTATGTAATAATAATTTGATGACGGTGGCCCGTTCTGTAAGCTAAGTCCTGTGTGTTATCCTTCTGATAAGTCTTCAAACGGCTTGTTTTGTGATGACAATAAGCCTGGGAGACTGTTTTTTTTTGTACAAGATACTTTCTATTTTATTATTATTGTTTTATTATTATTTATTACCTTGAAAATGTACAATCTCTCTTTTTCACATTATTTTCCCATGGCTTGCATATCCATAAGAATTGCCTGTGGAAGTAATAACAATGCACCTTGAAATAAAAAGCAAACAAACAAAAAGTTAAAGCTTCAACAATTAGTTGATTATTTGATTCGTCGATTTGGCAATTTTGATAATAAACTGTATGAGTAGTTTTTTAAAACAAAAATACTAATCGTTCTCTGCACATTTGTTACTACCTTTCTGACATTTTATGGACTAAACGATTAATGAAATGATTGGACAAGAAAATAAATGCAATATTCAATTTCACTCTGCAGATTGATCGATAATATAAATAATCACAAGCTGCAGCCCTGTGTCTAATTCTCCCATTTATGAAGCTTTAACTAAACATGTATAACGACATCAAAATTGTTATCAGCTGATCTATTAATTAGCTAATTGTTTCAGCTCTAGTCTAATGATGCTGCAGCGCTGCTGATGGTGCAGGTATACTGGTCTATTGTGTCCTTTGACTGACGATGCCATTTATTATATTCGTGGGTCAGTTTCTGCTCGGTGTGTGGTCCACTATTTACACTTCAACTAGAAAATGATATATTTATGTTACTGTACGAATCTGAGGTTAAAACTCAACCAGCTGGATGTAGTTTCTGTCTGTGAATCCTGGTTTTCCCTCTTCTGGTTTTGGCTCTGCTCCAGTCTGGGTGTAGTTTGAGGCTGCTGCTGCTGCTGCTGCTGCTGCTGCTACTGCTGCCCCCTTGTACACACATATCAATACCTCTCAGTCTGCTGCTGTGATCTGCTCCCCCCCCCCCCCCCCCCCCCCCCCTCTGTGAGGGTAGAGAACAAGGCGAGGGAGGGGGGCGTTGAGGGGGGGAAAGGGAGAGTGAGCGAGCGCTGGGACTTCCTGTACGCTTGCCTTTCCCTCCTTAATGGAGCTGACCCATGAAACTGAACACCTTAACATGGCACAGGAGGATGTGCATGAAAGCTTACATACGGTCGAGATACCTCTCATTTTAATGTCCTTGCCAATTTATTGATTCATCTCAAGACTTTTTATTAATTTACCAATTATTTAATCTGTAAATACTCACAATTTCCAAACGCCCAAGGTGAAATTGTTTGTTAAACAGTCAAAAAAACCTAAAGATACTAAATTTACATTAACGACAATTGACTTAATATACTAGGAGAAATAATTATTTTCATTATCGATAACATATTTTTATTAATTTAAAAAAATGTATATATCAGAAGCGCACACACAGAAATAAAAAATATTCAAAAATGTATATTTTATATAATTTAATATAATAAATATATATATATATATATAATATATTTATTTTATTTTATTTTTTTATATAAATATATTTTATTTATTTATTTTGTTATCAAATTTGACTTAAAATCAAAATAATTTACTTAATATTTATCAAGTTAAGTTCTGTTAATCATTTCAGCACAAGACCTTGCTCCTTTCCCTCAGTAAAGACACTTACCTTGTTATGCATATTGGGTGATATTTTTTAACAAATTCCTCTGTGAATCGGTTGCCCTTCAGTTTCTGCACATTCTCAGTAACGAGGGAGGATGTTTTGAATTCACCTGCTGCTGATGTTCCGAGTGCTTTTTCAAATTCAGGAGTTCCCCCTGCTATTTTTCCACTCAAATTCTTTCACTTTGCTTGCGCTGACTTTAGTGTCCGCCGCCAACCATATTAGACCATGTTGCATCCATCACCCATTAGGCTCGAGTTTCAGTGGTACTGTAAATACTCTGAGCCGTAGTCATACCTGCACACGGCCCCCGCTCTGCTTTCAGTCCTCAATTTAGACGTCGTCATCAACCAGAACTGATAGATTCAGTGGGAGCAGCTCTCTTGTAGGACATCTTAAAGTTTCCTCTAACACCTGACATTCAGCCTGTGAAATTGTTTATTCAATGCTTCTCATAAGTGTTTTTTTACTAATTAATTTCACTATCCAAGCATGCACACTTGCAACTAATGATTATTTTCTGCCGATTATTTTCTTGATTTAATTATTTGGTATAAAAATGTTTGAATGTCTTATTTCCATTTCCTACCTACCAACCGACTAAAACAACTATAATATATTCACATTTAAGGAGCAGGAATTCCTGAATTGTTGGAGATGGCTTTTCTAATATGTAGTCCTGTATTCACAATCTGCCAGCTCATGTCGGCACACTTACGGCGTGTGTCACAGCCTCATGTATTGTATTTGAACTTTCGATTATGCCTTTTTATTCAAATTCACCTTCAGATTTGGGCGTTTTTGTTGCTCTGTGTCCCGTCCTGACATTGTTGGAGAGAGACGACACTTGTTGTTGGATGTGGGCCTCTCAAAAAAAAAAAAAAAAAATGGGCCAACTATTCTGTGAATGGAGTCGGGGGGAAACCCCCGTAGTTTCAGTGTGGTGACTCACAGCTCCTGGTGTCCTGTGGAATTTGGTCAAGTGCCTATTTGCGGTGGAGAGGATATATCTCATAACCTACTTCTGCTTTGATGTATAATTTTTTCCAAGTAGAGTTTCTACGTGTGGCTTTATTTAAAACCGGTCTTGTGAGTGTGCATCAGAAACAGAAATGACATACAGAGATGTATAGGCCCAGGGTTTCAGATTTTCCGACTCCTTGTTTTAAGAAGCATCTGAATGAATCACAATTTGAATCCAAAAGCAGACAAGGGTGTCTTTTTATAACCCTCCCAAGTGTGAATTTCACCTTGAAATTCAACAAATGAACTCGAACTTGAGACGGAGGGGACATCCTGCCGTCGCTGCATCTCTGTCAAGTCAGAGCACAAGAATGCGTAAAGCTCGGCCTGCGTTGACCTTTTAACTCCCCTCTCACATTCCTAAATCCGGGGGCAATGTTTTGTCATCATAATGCCCCGCTTTACTATATGCCAGGGTAATTCCATCACTAGCATGTGAACAGGCCGGGCTTTTGTGAGTCGAGAGTAAATGTTAGGCTGTCTTTTCTCTCCACCTCTCGTTCTCCCACAGCCTTTTTTTTCTCCCCCTGTAAGTCTGCTTTGGGTGCTATAATAGTATCTCAACTGACAGCATTCCTGCAAGAGGGCACGGCCCGGATGACGACAACTTTTTGGGAGGTTCGAGGGTGGTTGGGGGGGGCTGATGATCTACAAGGTAGACCTGATGAAGCCACACCTTCTCTGCTGTCTTCCCCTAAAAGCACACCATCCGCCGGGCTGGTTTCACCCTCAGGAGTCCCGTTGCTGAGAAACGCTGGATGACTTAACAAATCAGTAGAAGAAATTTTATTTTTTTGCCTTTGTATGGAGATGATGTTTGTTGACAGATTTATTGTTTATGTCTTTTACGACTTCATATGAGGCTGAGTAATTGTCTTGATGGATAGTGGATTTACTTGATGCAGGTGGATTTCTGTTCTTTGGCCCAAAGTTCCCATGTATTTTATATCTGTCATGTTATTTCAGAACAAGCGTGTATATATGTATTTTTCCCTATATTTTTCCCCTATATTTTCTGGCAGATTCTTCTGCTGCTCAGAAACACTTTTGTCCACAGCAACCACCAATAAAATAAATGTGCGTTCGTTATAATGGCTTTAATTAATAACAATATAAAATAGTTCTAATACGTGCCAAAATGTTCACTGATAAATTGCTTAAACTTTTCATGCCTTTGCAAGCCGATTTTCACAGTTAAATAAATGGAAACCAACATATTAATGGTATACTTTGGAAAATGCCCAACCGTCATGGAAATTACATATAATTTGTCGTTAATGGGCTGAAACACCATTTGTATGACTTGAAGACCAACAGAAGGTGTTTTTCTTCAGTCATTGCCTGTACTTGCACTCTTGACGTCATTAAATGTGATCTGAGCCTAATTGAGGGGCATCAGAGCAGGTGTTAACGATCCGTCTCACACATTACACCATCTCAGTTGACGACATTTGCGGTACAGTGCAGAAGAAAGTCCCCTCTTCCGTCATCTCATCTCCTTTCATATGCTTGTGTCATGACGTTCAGGTACAGAAGCAGGTCCACCCGAACCTCTTGGCGAAGGAGGATGCCCTGCAGCACATCGAGGAGCTGATCCTGCAGCTGCTCAACATGCTGTGCGTGGCCCAGCCTCGCTCCGTGCAGGACGTGGAGGTAAGGCATCCTGCCGAGCGACTAAATATACATTCATAATATGTTGTAAATTGACAAAATGCAATTAGGAAACACGTGCATGTGCAGCAGCATTCGAACATAAGTAATTGAATACTTGCAGCTTTCAATCTGAATGTTTCCAAAAGTATCAAATGTTAAGAGAGTCATTTCCCCCTCCTTCCAGGAACGTGTCCAGAAAACCTTCCCCCACCCAATAGATAAGTGGGCAATTGCTGACGCCCAGTCAGCTATTGAGAAACGCAAGAGGAGAAACCCCTTACTTCTCCCCGTGGACAAGATACACCCACTGCTTAAGGTAAAGACCCCCATCAATCACGTAAAATCAAACACTCCCCAAATTATGTTGTTGGAAAATAAACGTTGTAATTTAGTGGTACCAGAGAATTTAGGTTGAAATGCATGCTTCAATTCACAGTGCTAGAAATGTATGGCAATTGATGGGAAATATGTCCAATGGGACTACAGGCTAAATTCTGTTGTACAAATTGTACGATGACAATAAATACAATTTGAATAGGTTGTAATCTGCTCTTTTTTTCCCTTTTTTTTTTTTTAACAGGAGGTTTTGGGCTATAAAGTGGACTACCATGTTTCCCTGTACATTGTCGCTGTGCTCGAATACATATCAGCAGACATACTGAAACTGGCGGGCAACTATGTCGGTAACATTCGGCACTATGAAATCAGCCAGCAGGACATCAAGGTGTCCATGTGTGCAGACAAGGTGAGGACACCCGGTTTGATGGATGCAGGTTTTCGGGGTATCTCTGCTATGAAACGTCATGAAGGACAAACTGCTTTGACTCTGATTGATTATTTCCCATGTTTGTTTCCAGGTGTTGATGGACATGTTTGACCAGGAGGAGGACATCGGCTTGATGTCTCAGTGCACGGAGGAGCCGTCGTCCTCCGGGGAGCTCACGTACGACGACCTGGTGAGGCTTGAAATCGCAGAGGAGCGACAGTACCTGCGAGAGCTCGACCTCATCATCAAAGTATTCCGCCAGCATTTCCTGTCGAACCCCAAAATCTTCTCATCTCAGGTGAGGAAGCCTTGCACAGCTAACTAAATTTAAGTCATTTATTTTCTGTACTACACTATTTCGATTGCAGCAATAAGTGAACTTTGATTATGACACATCCTGAATATATTTATTATGAAATATGTTTTTTAATGGGAATGCAGATGTAGACATTTTACTGTGAAACAGCTACAGGAAATGGTTTAAAATGCTATCAAGCTTAGCTAACAAAACTTTTTCTGTAAAGTTTATGTAAATATATTTTTCACCACCTTTTTTTTACATTTTATTGTGAATTTAAACATCTTGTGGATAAATATATTATTATGACCTCTTTGACAAAGCTTTATAAAGGAGTTCACATCAGAAAATAACAACTTTTTCCGTTTTACAGCAGCTCAACACTGTTTATAAGATATGTGTATCACAAGACTGGTAATGCACTATATAAAAAAAACCTCTGGATGTTGCATTTTATTTATTATTTATTAAAAATAGATTAAACGGAAACTGAATAACCTCTTAAAAGACCACTTCCCAACAGGTTGGTACACTTAAAGGTTTTGGATAGGAAAGGTAGAGACGCACTCAACAGGAGCTGTTTGTAGCTCGTTCTAAAGCCAGCTTATAAACAACGAGTCAAGTTTCCAGCTAACTGTTAACCTAATTACAAAGCAATTTCAGCCAAATCCAGTGTAAGAACATTTAAAAGATTACTACAGAAACTCTGTAATCGGCTAACGGGTAATCAGCTTCGGGAAGCACTTTGAAACACCCAAACAGATTTTACCGTGTTGATTTGTTATTAAACTCTTGC
The DNA here is from genome assembly GCA_029853015.1 of Chelidonichthys spinosus. NCBI lineage: Eukaryota > Metazoa > Chordata > Actinopteri > Perciformes > Triglidae > Chelidonichthys > Chelidonichthys spinosus. Next base: position 1,317,232 of record CM056833.1, read on the forward strand.
GGCCTCACAGCATTTTTTCCTCTTTACATTTTGAAATCCTCTTTCTGAGTTCCTCCACACCAGAACAAATGCCAAATTGCTCTCAAATAATGTCAGATTAAAGACATTCATCTTTTCTGATGGACGACCAGACAGTCACAGTAATCATCCAATATGTCCATGCCTGATTTCATTTTTAAAAACATTTTTTTTTAAATGCTCCCATGCTCTTTGACCCCTCCGGTAAACATTCATATCTGTGTCGGAGGGTTAACTAAAGAAACTAATTACCATTACATTGTGTCTAATAAGGCAATTAAGTGCTCGGAGATGTTGTTAAAAAGTAAGGAGTTGAACAGTAGGTCTATGGGTTGTGCAGAAGTCAATGGAAAGTTAATTTTAATGGGTCGTTGTGGCTTTGCATATTTTGGGTTGGGTAATTTGTGGTATCATTTGGGTGAGGAGGATAAACTTTTGTGAGGCCCAGTGGAATGCAGAACATGTAATTATGTGGAGGAAGGAGCGACATCTGCAGCCTTCTGCCAAATAACCTAAATCATGTCTGTTGAAACGCAGCATAATCCAAAATTACTTGGGAGATGTCAAGAAAGTGTTATGGTCAAATAATGACAAGGACCCAACTTCTATACAGACTTTTTGCAGCCGATAATCACTCTGTTGCTATTTTAGGGTTCTCGTCTGCTTGACTAATGATTTCCTCGGGCAAATTGAGCCTGTTGTTGTTTAGAGCTCATTCGCACGACTGTTTTTTTTTTTTTTTTTTTTAGAGAGAGAGAATTTGTTTATCCAAGGGAGGTAAGGCCAAGAATGGGATTGCTGTCTCAGCAACACCCTGCCACTCGCTCCTGTGGTTAAACACTCTCAGTGTGTTTACATGCACTTAAGTAACCTGGCAGTTTCTGGTGGAGAGATGACTCCGTAAATGACATTTAACAACAAAACGGTAGCTTACCGCTACAGCTTAATAATGTGGTAAAAGTGGGACCATGGTTTGATAATAAAGAGGTAATAATTAAGCAATCCTGTGGTAATATGATGGCGTTAATGTGGTGATAACCCTAATAATAAAAAGGCAATACACGTAGATTTTTTCACAGTATTAAAGACTTTCAACATCACCTGAAAATACCTGGAAGTTAAAATGAGTGCCTTTTTATTATAATGCTGAAATCATCCTGCCTTATGTTCCAAACTCTTCTGTACAAATTATATGTTTAATGCTGGGACTTGACAGGAAACACTTGTGGTAGTTTCAAAATAACAACCTCTTGATCACGTAGAGGAAGAAGCAGGTTTTTGACAGGATTTTTACGAGGATGCACGCGCTTCAATAAGACTGTAGAGAAGATTATTTCATAGCAGTTCATCCATTCATCCAAAATAATTAATGCTGGAGTTTGACTGAAAGCATTAAATGTAAGTGTAAATAAGTCAGTTTTCACTCCACTGTCGGTGTCAATGCTCCACCCACGAGAGAGAAAAACATCAGTGAAAGCTGCATGTAGACACAGGTTTTATAATAATCATGTTATTGCCACGTTATGTATATGTATTTTGTGCCATACCCAGTTTTATGTGAACATAGTTTGGCATCAACAACTCTAATGTCTACAAAGAAAACTATTTTAAAAATTGGTGCAGCAGAACTGGAGACACCGGCACCTACATTTACCTACAATGCAACAGACTTTGATGTTAAAAACCAGTGGAGTTCCCCCCTTTTTAAAAGTAGAAAGAGGCATGCTTATTAATCCTTCTCCCCGCAGAAGACTTTCCTTGCTGGTTTTAAGGATTCAGTCCAACCTTGTAATTACCATTTACCTCCTTGTTGTCTTCTCCTGCAGGATGTGGAGGTGATCTTCAGTAACATCCTGGACATCCACGAGCTGACGGTGAAGCTGCTCGGGCTGATCGAGGACGCCGTGGAGATGACGGCCGATGGCAGCCCTCATCCGCTGGTGGGCAGCTGCTTTGAAGATCTAGCAGAGGTAGGGAGCTTTTTGAGTCACGCCAGGTTCACACTGAACGCAGAAGCGGCACGATTTTTGGTCCGCATCCTTTTCGGCCCCCGCGTTTGGCTGGAGCCAGCTCGTGATCTCCAGTGATGGTTTCAGTTTCTGGTCTATTTTCTCCTCATGCCCTGAGCGAGTCTGGCAAGAAAATACACTAATAATCTACAACAAATGATATTTGTTTATTGTATATGATTTGGTTCTGACGTGATGATATACAATGACTCTCCTCCTCTCTCTCCCTGCCGTTCTCCTGGAGTTTCAATCCCCCCTGATTCCCCTCCCTCATGATCACATTTTAAAATCCTTCCACTATATTTATTAGAAATAGCCTAGTGTCACTGCTGATTTTCTTTTCTTTCATATTTATTCCACGTATTCATCGGCTGTGTCTAAAAGCAGAGTGAGAGAGCGAGACCATTGCCAGACGTCGATGTTAACTATTGAGTAATTCTCTCCACGTGTACAGGAGCAGGCGTTTGACCCCTACGAGACCCTGTCCCAGGATATTCTCAGTCGGGATTTCCACGAGCACTTCAACAACCTGATGGCGCGGTCCACCGCAGGCCTCTACTTCCAGGTAAGATGTTGAAATGAGCCTCAGACTCTCGTCTGTCTGTGTGTATAGAATCTGATTTAGTCATTTTGTCCATCGCCATATTTTTTCAGTTATTCAAATCTAATGAAAGTCAAACGGTAAAGTATATACTGTAGACTAGTGGGTGGATTTCTTATGCTGCAGTAATGGGATTATTTTTTTCTAGCTATATTTAAAAGGTCTTAATTGTCACAAAACAAGCATGAAATATTTAAAATAAAATTTCTGATTTGAGCTGGAAGTAAGTATTGCTTATCCCATTAAATGAATGCTTGATATTGAGTTATTATAAACAGTATATAATATTTTATTATTAATGTCTGTCTTGGAATCATTGCTCACAAGTATTTTTAAAATCTGCAACATTTAATTGCAGTGTTTTCCCATTCCCGTCTTTCCTTTTGTTCTCAAATGTAAACTTTCTTATGAAGCAAAAATACCCCGAACCTGAACAGAAGGAGAACCAAAAATGTTTGTTTTTAATATGAAGGTACAAGTAGGTCATTTATGTGTTCACGCCAAGCAAACAGCGTTTGAATATTTGTTCCTGTTTTGCTTTGAAGTGAACCTGGTGGAATTCCTCCCAATATCGTTTGAGGGCATATCATGACATATCCAGCGTCCTGTGTACAGTTTATTCACTGCTGCCGCATTGTTTTATTTGGACATTCCTCACAAGAATAGCATTGAATTATGCTCGGTGGGGTGCAGTTTGGCAGCCTTTGAAGATGAAATATTTGCTGGTGTTTTCTCAGGCCAAAGACCAGCGAGTCCGACCATTCACATGAAGTTTTGAGCTCGCGGCAGCATTTACCGTACGAGGTGGTTTTCTGCCGCTCCTCTTGATATTTTAAATGCCAATCTGACATTTTGTTGAATGAATATTAAGCTCTTATGTTAATACAACTACCGTGCACCATGGTTTTTGCAGTAAAATCCCAAACTGCTGCTGCTGACAGGCCGTGCTGTACCTCAGGTTGGGGCCTCGCTGCGTTTACCTCAAACCTCCAGGCTAACCCCAGTTAGATCAACACTGATGGCATCGTCCTCTGATTACCCACACCCAGTGTTTATTTTCATATTCTCATTGTATGAGAGTGGGCTAAAGGGCGAAGGAGTTTAAAAATAAAGTGTGAGGTTTTGCACTGTAGTGACAGCACCTTGGTATTCACTTAAAAAACACATTTCATTGTTTTACTTGCTATTTTTCTATGTGAAAAGCCAGCCTCTGTCTTTGTGCTAATATGTATTTATTTTGTCTAGATACAGCTGATGAATTGATAAGTCATTTGACAGAAATGCATCAAAACAACCATTTTGAATGAAAACATCAGTCAATCCTTATCAGTCATTTTTTTTAAGCAAACATTTCAAATATTTCCTGGTTCCAATGTGCAGATTTGAAATCACACTGCACCTTTTCACTCATTTTTATCCATTTATTTATAGACAAAATAGTAATACAGATTTGCAGATTATTTGATAAAAACTGTTGTTAGTTGTTGGATTTTAGAGCTGAAATAATGAGTCACTCCACAGAAACTTAATTGGCATCTATTTAGATAATTGAAAAGTTTTCATTTTAAGTGGTAGTGTAAACATTAGAAACAATACCTAATTTCAACTTGTTTTCCTTTGAAAACCAGACATTTGAAGATGTCATCGTGGGCTTTGGGAAAGTGAGACAGACTTTGCTGACATTTTGTAGAGAAAAGGACTAATAGCTTCTTGAAGCACTAATTCATTTTTTAAATAACAAAAACCCAATGTAGGATGATTTATTGATAAAGAAAAACAACAAAGGAAATGTGTTGAATCTGTTTGGGCTCTAAATCTGATGCACTAGATTATGGTACTATGGATAATATACCAATATCTCAGATCGTTTTCATTATTGATTCATCAGCTGATGATTTGTTTGATTAATTGTTTGTTCTACAACATCTGTTAGACTGTTAGACATTGTTCATCTTTATCAAACTGCTCCTGCTGTCGTTTCTGCACCGCTGGCTAATCTTATTTTAGCATCTCTCACTTTGTGTTTCATCTCTGACCTGATGGCTGTGTCCTCGTCTCTCCACCTCCTGTGCTCAGCGTGATCACATGCACACTGTAGTCCACAGCACCTAGTCTAAATGCATACCTACGACCTAAGACGACGTTTGCCGTAATGCGGATCGAACCCCAGGCAGGGTCATCATCAGTTAGTTTTTTTTCCTGCTCCACCCCGTCAGCTTTTGTCTCTTTGAATGCACCTCATCTTCCTCACTCCATCCTTCTTGACTTCCACCCTCCCTCCCCGCTCTCCGTCAGATGGATGTGTCTGTCGAGCACTCAGCCCCTGCACTCTGCAGCGTCTGGTATTGTGGGTAAATTACATCGCCTTTTAAAAATAGAACAGGCAGCCACACTGCGGGCCATTTTTCTCCTGGGGGGGCGGGAGAGGAGAGGAAGAGGAGGAGGAGGAGGAGGGGGGAGGTGGCCCAAGGCGCATTTCATGTTGGGAATAAGCTATGAATTAAGAAGGCGAAAGACCCTGGCGACATGGGTTCAAGCAGCTCTGTGAGATGGGAACATGTTGTTCTTCGAGTCGTTTTGTTCCGATCCTTACTGTACTGTGTGTTTATATTTAGGCCGCTACCACTAAGATGCACGCTCCTGCAGGGACTCGTTTTAACACGTTATCCTACGCAACATCCAACAATTATCCAACACAAACTCTATTTCCAGTTTACCTGCTCAGATAAACCTAGAGGAAGCCCTCCACATTTACCTGAGATTACTTTGAAATGTCCGTGTTGTTTTGGATTTTTAAGTGGATATCCATATTCATTTTGCAGAGTAAAAAAAAAAAACATTGGCTCATGGATTTTTATACATAAACGCACTACACGAACACCCGTTTTTGGCAAGGATAAGTCTGCTTTTGTTAAACAGGTTTGACACCGATATGTACGCTGGCAGGATATTTTACCGGATTCATCTATTTTGAGGAGCAAAATAGTTTTACTCCACTTGAGTACTTCAAATTGCAGGAAAATGACGTTTGCTTTCACAGTATAAAGTATACTATTATAATAGTACTACCAAAACTATCAACCAGCTAGCAACCAGTTAGCTTAGCATTAGAAACAAATTTAAGTGGTGTCCTTTTTTTGATTCTCACCTGCAAAAACAACCAGATTTTAGAATGACAGCCCGTTTGAAACAAACTCTTAGCTTCCTTGTGTATCGAGAACGCTTTATTTGCAGAGGAATACTATTTTAAATTTGTAAGCACCAGTCTTGCACCCGAATCAAGCTAAATACATGGAAGTGATTGTGGTGCATCTGTAGTCTGAATGACGGCGGGCGATTTGTGAAACTGCAGGATGCTGACGTATCAATAACATGATCTAAACTTAGGTCATTGTTCCCCCGGCTGTCCATCAGTGTGCGTCAGGCAGCTGATGTCTTTTTCTTTTCCATGCACACAGACCCTGTTCATCTGCTCCCCTCCCCACACAGACACGCGGCCGCTGCTGTGGAGTCTGAGTACTAGCATATTGATCCGAGTCGTCTATCAGGGGAATGGGAGGTTTAAATGGATACTGTGACGGCCTGTTCTCCGGTTACCCCGAAGCCTTTACTCGGTCAACCGCATCCCCCCCCTCCCTCCCTCCCTCTGTCCTCCATCACTTGTCACCCTGCAGCCTCTTCAGTCTCATTTATATTCTGAGACGTACGCATTTTAATTGTCTTTGTCTCCACAGTCGTCCTCTTTTCATCATGTGGCATCATATGATGCAGCATGTAAATAGAACGAGATGCATATTAACCATGGGTATTTTGAGATGGTATACAAAAACTTTAAATAGATTCAAACACATTCCATTATTTTTTTTAATGCTATTTATGTCTTTGACTAGAAAATACAAACATACATCTGTGTAGATTTATATAAATAATCCAGTGCCGAGATTCATTTTATCTGGTTACAGACTCTCTCTCTCTCCACCTCACACTCATATTTTACACTGTAATTAATTAAAGAGACAAAACGCAAAAGTTAAAGATGAATTGCAGAGGTAACGAGTCTAATAAATTGTGAGTCCCTCGGTCACGCTGGTTGTTTCAGATCTGGTAATGGTGTCCCTCACTAACCGGTCCTATGTGTCTTTGTGTCTCCAGTCCGTTGCAGAAGGCTTCAAAGAAGCAGTCCAGTATGTCCTTCCACAGCTGATGATGGTCCCAGTATACCACTGTATGCACTACTTTGAGCTGCTGCAGGTAGGTCCCGACACAGAGAGGCATTCATAGCACAACATCCGTGCAATGACATCTCCCAATTTCTGCTGTACAAACCCTCTATGGAGTTCTGTGTTACGCAATGCGGCAACATATCTGATTTTTATGTTTTTTTTAAACAGCAACTTCAGGAGCGCAGTGAAGACCAGGACGACCGAGAATGTCTGAAACAGGCGATCACAGCGCTGCTTAACCTTCAGTGTAGCGTGGAGCGCATCTATGCCAAGCACCAGCCTCGCCGCAAACCTGGGTACGCCTCCTCTACTAGTACTTCTAGTAATTCATATACATCATTCCGTCGACGTGTTATTGACCAAGAAGTCAGTTCAGATGTAATTTGGGCATCCAGCAGCAGCAGCAGGGGCCCAGACTCACTGCATGTATTTATTGAGTAACGCTATGTTAGTGGTTTGGTTAATTTCATGCATTGAGCTCTCTGGTTTTCTGACTCGTCCCTCACAGTGAACCCATGTACCGCCTGTACAGCAGGCAGGTCCGTAGCAAACAACTAGCCATCAAACGCATGAACGAGATTCAGAAGAGCATCGATGGCTGGGAGGGGAAAGACATCGGCCAGTGCTGCAGCGAGTTCATCCTGGAGGGTCCACTTCTACGAGCCGGCGCCAAGCACGAGAGACACAACTTCCTGTTTGACGGCCTCATGATAAGTTGCAAGGCCAATCAGAGTTCGCGGCTCCCTGGTTCGGGCAGCGGGGCGGAGTACCGTCTGAAGGAGAAGTTCGTGCTGAGGAAGATCCGCATCGTGGACCGCGAGGACTCGACGGAGCTGCGGCACGCCTTTGAACTGATAGGAAAAGATGAAAACTGTGCCGTTTTCTGTGCACGGACAGCGGAGGATAAGGCAGCGTGGATGGCGGGCCTGGTGACTCTGCAGTACCGCTCCACTTTGGATCGCATGTTGGACACGGTGCTGCAGCACGAGGAACAGGCGCATCCCCTAAGACTGCCCTCCCCGGAGATTTACCGCTTTGCTGTGCAGGACTCTGAGGAGAATATTGTGTTTGAGGACAAAGTGCAGAGCAAAACGGGCATCCCCATCATTAAGGCCGGCACAGTGGTGAAGCTCATAGAGCGGCTCACCTACCACATGTATGCTGGTAAGCTGCTGCTTCATGTGGAGAGGCGTGTAAATAAACTTAAAAGCTCAAAGGTTTATTCTGCAAATATTCATTGTGATGTTTGTTATCTGATCTTTTTCATCTGTTTGTAGATCCTAACTTTGTGCGCACGTTTCTTACCACGTACCGATCATTCTGCAAACCACAGGAGCTCCTCACCCTGCTGATAGACAGGTACGGCTTCACCAGAACAAGGTCTTCTTTACTGCCATGTTAAACGTCTTACCGTCTGAGCCAGAAGTGTATCGTATTTTTGACCGTTATTTTCCTAAAGGATTGAGATCCCTGAGCCAGAACCCACCGAGGAGGACCGACAGGCTCTCTGGAACGGTGACCAGCCAATGGCAGCCGAGCTCCAGAGATTCCGGAAGGAATACGTGCAGCCAGTCCAGCTCAGGTACGTCAGCCGTCCAATCACAGCCAAGTCAGTCTCAGGTCTGAAAGGTGAAAACTAAGGGACAAATCATCCAACCTTTGTCATAATATTGACTTACCAGAACAAATAATTAATAGTTAATAAGCATCTCAATCCTAAAATATTCAGACAAAAAAAAAAGGCACAAAGAGATAAAAAGACAACTGTAAGAGAATGCAATGGTTTATTGCTTAGCTAGTCTTAAATTCAAGCTCATGAAGGTTAAAAGGTGAAATATGACAATCGATTTCATAACCATGTTTTTCGGTTTCAAAAATGTGTTCCCATGAGTCTCTGAACTTGGAAGACGAAATGTAAGAAGCCGTTCTCGCATCTTAAGCCGCTTTCTTTCATTTCCCAACAAGGTCTTTCACAAAGTGCCACAAAAGAGTTCGTGTCTTTGTCTCCTGTTGTTGTTTGGCTCTTTTAAACTCTCCTGTTAAGGCCTGAACCTTCTCAGTCAGCCACCGAATTACTTTTGTACAAGACTTTTGTGTCCTTATAAGGAGTAACAAGAGTCAGTCGGAGTCCCGTAAGCACCATTAAAAAACGGAGAGGTTTTCAGTATTAAACTGCTCCGCTGCTGTAGTTAAAAGCAGCGGCAATAAAACCCTTTAAACTTATGTCGGAGAAGAAACTTGAAAACACAAGTGGGCCGTTACTCTCCGCGAGGTACAAGTGTTCTTCTGGTCACACGTACAATATGTTTTCTGCATCAGCGGAATTTTGTGAAACTTCAAAAATAAATGGCATTAAGTCGGCCATTAATGAGGTTTGTGTCCGTCAAGGCAACACACGTACATTTTTACACACCAATAACACGCGTCCCGCAGTGTTCAGCTTAGATTGGGACAAAGATACGGGTGGTCTATTGTTGTAAACACTGCAATGTGGTCCAACAGTTTACTTTAAATCCAGAATACTCAAAGTAGGTGAAAATAGCTCCTTGAGCACCACTTTTTAAATCACTAAACCTTCCAGCTGTTTCTAGTTTTCTGTGTTTTCTCTTTAAAAGAAAGTAAATTGAGAGGTTAAAGGAAACACAACGGCCACCAGCCACAAACTCTTCCATTAAGGCCCATTAACTTTTTTTTGTTTTGCTAAATGTCTCTATTCTACCAACGTCTTTGTCGGGTGATCTACTATTATTGGATTACTGACCATAACATTTTAATTTGGGTGGTGGAGCTCCCCAGCCGTCGACTGGTTGCATTGCATGGCCCACAAAGTTTAACAGTAATAATGTGAACACTTTTGTTTGCTATTTTGTCAGTCAAAGTGGAAAACTTTAGAATGTGACATACATGTGGAGGACAATATGTTTGTAGTTAATGCTGTTAATTTGTCTTTGCTTCAAAGGGTCCTCAACGTTTTCCGTCAGTGGGTGGAACATCATTTCTACGACTATGAGAACGATCCTGAGCTGAGAAGTCAATTGGAGGAGTACATCACCAGCAAGATTCAGCTGCGAGGTCAGAACCACACACACACACACACACACACACACACACACACACACACACACACACACACACACACACACATCACACACACTCACACACACACACACACACACTCACACACACACACACACACACACACACACACACACACACACACTCAGACATCAGGATTGAAGTTTCATTAACACCATTTTAAGGCCTTTTTAACACGTCCTTTTAAAGAGAGACACATTTTGAGTGAAAGAAAAGTATTAGAATGATGGAGAAAAATGATTTCACAATAAAAGGGCACAAAAACACAGGTCATTGACCTCATCATGTGACCCTTTTAGTATTTATACCATACTACGACTCTTTTATATAACTGGATTTGAATTAAGACCATTAAATGGGGTACAACATACGTTTCATACATTGTGTTTTCTTTCAAGGCAAGTCTATGAGAAAGTGGGTTGAGTCCATCAACAAGATCATCAAGAGGAAGCTCCAGACGCAGTCAAACGGCGTCAGCCACAACATCACCTTCGAGAGCCCGCCTCCTCCCATCGAGTGGCACATCTGCAGAGCGGGCCAAGTGGACTCCTTTGACCTGATGACGCTCCATCCCATAGAGATCGCCCGCCAGCTGACTCTGCTCGAGTCGGAGCTCTACAGGTGACGGACAAGTTTGATTAGTTTGTTTATACATCTGCTAGAGTGAAAGAAACGACATAATCAGGTTTGGATACACATTGTTTCTTGCCTGGAAAAATAACCCCCCGCTTCTTCCACAGAGCTGTCCGGCCGTCCGAGCTGGTCGGCAGCGTCTGGACCAAAGAGGACAAAGAGAAGAACTCGCCGAACTTGCTCCGCATGATCCGCCACACCACCAACCTCACACTGTGGTTTGAGAAGTGAGTCTAAAAGATTCAAATATGTTGCTCCCGCTAAATTGCAGTTAATTGTAAATTCCTGGGAAAAACAACGTGTAAACGTGTGTGTTTGCGTGCGTGTCCTTCTCAGGTGCATTGTAGAGACGATGAACCTGGAAGAGAGGGTGGCAGTGTTATCGCGGGTCATCGAGATCCTGCAGGTTTTCCAGGAGCTGAACAACTTTAACGGTGTGCTGGAGGTGGTCAGCGCCATCAACTCTGTCCCAGTCTACAGGCTCGACCACACCTTTGAGGTGAGTGACACTTTTAAAGCAATCAGAAGACACACTATCTTCATCAGAGAAAAGAAATATATATACATATATACAACTTTCTGGTAGCCTTTACAAAAGCATTAAACCCCAAAACTAAACTACACTGTTGGCATGTTGAGATGCTGACATTTGGCCTCTTTTGGCCAATGAACCTCAGATGTTTATTGTTTTGACGTGCATTTGAATCCTTCCCCTGAACTTGGAACATGATTTATGGCCTTTTTCTCCCTCGTGCACCCACAGGCAATACCCGAGAGGAAAAAGAAAATCCTGGAAGAAGCTGTGGAACTGAGCCAGGACCACTTTAAGAAATACTTGGCTAAACTCAAGTCTATAAACCCACCCTGTGTGCCTTTCTTTGGTAAGTCTTCCACAGTTTTACTATGAATCCACTACAAGTCAAATGAAACTGTCATTTTCAGTCACCGTCATTTTTATTATAGAACCATCGTGAGATAAACATTTCTGTTTATCTAACTTTTCAAACCATGTACTTCGTCCACAGGTATCTATTTAACCAACATCCTGAAGACGGAGGAAGGCAACCCGGACTTCCTGAAACGCCACGGCAAGGAGCTGATCAACTTCAGCAAGAGGAGGAAAGTGGCCGAGATCACCGGAGAGATCCAGCAGTATCAGAACCAGCCCTACTGTCTGAAGGTGGAGCACGAAATCAGGGTGAGCGCTCACTTTTAAAAGTGTCTCTTTGGTCTTGGAAGGTGTTTCGCTGATCCTGAACTCAAACTTTTTTATTTTTTGTTGCACAGCGGTTCTTCGAGAACCTGAACCCGATGGGCAACAGGAGCGAGAAGGAGTTTGCGGACTACCTGTTCAAAATGTCTCTGGATATTGAGCCACGGAACTGCAGGCAGGCTCCTCGATTTGTAAGTGTTCAGACTCAAAGGAGTGAGCTTAAAAAAAATCAGCATTATCTCTCTTGTCCCCCGACTAAATAATCCGCAGATCTCACCGCGAACAGCTTTCAGACCTGTTTCTGTTTCTTGTCCTGCAGCCCAGGAAGACCATCTACAATCTGAAATCCCCGGGGATCCGGCCTGTGCGAACGTCTACCTCTGGCACCTTAAAGGGCCACCCTGTCCCCCTGGAGAGGGAGCCCCCGCATAAGATCACCTTTCGGAGTATCGCCGAGACCGAGCCGGAGACGCCGGCGTCGGCCTCGGTGCCCACCTCCCCGAACACGCCGACCCCTCCGCAGTCGGCCTCCTCCGACCTCAGCTCAGTCTTCATGGAGCACGACCTCAGCAACTCCTACGGCGGTGAGTCCGCCTGAAGCTGGAATCCTGCAGGAACCCCACGTGTTTTTACATGCATTCAAGAGAGGGAAACGTATACCAACATCTCTTTAGAAGTCCGCCTGTTCCTGATCTAAAGACATTTTAGCATTTTCAGTGTTTTACAGGTTGAATGCATTACGTGACTGTCAGCACTAGTGGGCTTCACATTAGTAGTTTACCCCACTGACATTTCACAAAAAATAACCTTAACTGTGGATGACAGTCCATCTGTCCACTCACCTAATGTGTAGTGTATCTTTTTAATAATGAACACTGACAAAATATTGATCCAGTCAGGAGATCTTAGGGGAAATATAAAGATTGATATTAAAAACCCAGCTAAGACAAGTAAGCACCTTTCTTGTGAAAATCAATCATCCTCTCCCTCTTTAAATTTTACAGGTAGCAACTCCATATTTGCTCCTGTTCTTCTGCCGCCTTCAAGTGAGTGTGGGCCTTTTCTTTTACCTGATTGCTTTCTTCGTGTCCGTCCGACAAATCATCCTTCAACTCACTTTGTTCTCCTGTGATAGTGAGCAGGGCCTGTTCTTCATCTTCTATCCATGAAGTTTCTCTTTTTTTAACTCCATAAATGTCTTTTTTTCTTTTCCTCAGAGTCCCAGTCTGTGTCTTGTGGCAGCCTCCACCAGCTCGGGGAGGAGCTGCTGAAGCCGCCTCCTCTGCCACCACGAAGGAAAGACGCAATGTCTGAAGCCAAAGTAAGAGCGGTGCCTCATTTCCCACCAATTATAGCCATAATTACTACACCGTTACTCTGTTTGATAGGGGTACGTATTTGTGGTAAGTGGAAATAAAAAACACTATGCTTCTAGGTGACAACTTGGAATAGAGCTTTATATTAGTGGTTTTGGCTTTCAAATCGCTAACTGACCCAAAGGGGAACCAATGATTAAACTGTAGACTACTTAAATGCCTTAACTTGCTCAAATTGCATAATAGGTTTGTATCTTAAGGGCCCCTCGTGGGGGGTCCTAACCCCCAGGATGGGAACCGCTGCTGTACCCTATATCCTAACCTGTTCACAGGATGTTAATACATCTCCGTGTTTCTGTCTGTCTCAGCTGAGCGCCAGGTCCGACAGCCCCCCAGCCATCCCTCCCCGGCTGCCCCCTCCGCTGCCCAGGAACCAGCCTCGACCGCTGGTCTACAACGGTCCCCCCATGGACGGCCCCCTGCCCAGCCCTCCACCTCCACCACCACGCGACCCTCTGCCGGACACGCCTCCCCCGGTGCCCCAGCGCCCCCCAGAGATCTTCATCAACTACCCCATCAACATGCAGCCTTCCCCAGTGGGCCGATACCACTGGGACTTCGGCAGCTCCCCCAGCTCCCCCAACACCCCGCCCAGCACGCCGTCACCCCGCATCCCCCGGCGGAGCTGCCCGCTCAGCGCCAGCCAGAACAGCCTCTACCCTCTTCCTATTCCCATCAACGCACCGCCGGTCCCGCCGCGCCACAACTCCAGCCCACAACTTCCCAAACTCCCACCAAAGACATACAAAAGGGAGCTGCTGCTGCAGCCGCCGCTACAAGGCCTCTCATTAGTGGAGAACACCGACAGCAGCCAGTGAGTCTGCGTTGTTTTGTTTTTGTTGTTTTTTAGACACCTACAGGTGATCTCGAAATGCAAACTTCAAGCTGTCTCCTGCAAACTACGACACAGTGGACTCGAAGCTACTGATCAGAATGAATAACACTGCTCCACACACTCTTAACTCCACACACACCTGGCCTCTGCATCGACCAATCACATCCCCCCCGCTGTGCCTCTCAGGGGATCAGTAGCTCCGCCTTCATCAGAAACCCTCCGTGCCAATGAGAAACCCTCACCGGTGTGCCAGCTAATAAACAACAAGGAGTTGAGCGTTTGTGTCTGTTTGTTCGATGCGGAGGGGGACCATCTGCTCCTGATGAAAGTTCTCACCCCTCACACTCTTAACTAATACTTACCCCCACGTCCCACTCCTCTGTCAGGGTGGGGTGAATGTGGGGGGCCTTGGACTTTGTAGCCTCAAATGTCATGCTTTGTTTCTTTGGGCATTGACATCATCTGGAGTCCTGCTGCAGCTCACAGATTTTTAAGACCTCTCTCCTCCTCAATGATCCACTTAGACGTAGCTCTTTCACAATGGCTGTGAGCAGCAGACATTTCCATTGACTTGTTTTTCCTACTAACTGATAAATAAACAGTTGCCAAAGTCTTATTTTATGCAGGGGGATAAGGGATTTTCTTTCTTTTTTTTTTAAACAAATGTGACATTAAAAGAAACGCATAAAGGAGGCGACACTGAATCCCCCACCTTGTATCTCAAGTGTACACTGTGACTGTATAGACGCGAGTCTGACTGTTTTTTTAATCCGAAGACAGGCCTCTCCGCAGCCACAACACGTTGCCTTTTAAAAATCCAACAGCGGTGACCTCTGACCCCGGGCCTCCAGTCCTCTCGGCCCCCCGGATGGGACAGCGAGAGCCGAGAACACTCCATTTGCACATCGAGTTTGGACAAAGTCAGCAGGTGTCGATCGGACTATTGAAAAATCCCTGGGAGGTGTGCGACAGAGGGAGGTCTGCCATGATATCAAACAGCACCAATCCAGGACGAAGGTGAAGAGAGACACGAGGTTTTCTCTTTCTCCAACTCTTCGAGAGCTGATGTCTTAACTGATCCCCTTATAGATGTGCACTGCTGTCTCGACACTGTGCTCTTCTCCAAAAGCCCTCCCCAATTCTTCTTCATTGGTATTAAAACTCAGCACTGGAAGCACGCAACCTCCTACCATAGCTGGGTCAGCTCCCCCCAGTGGCTGCTCGAAATACCCCTGAAAACCCATGAAAAAAGAGGAACTTTTTAACCCAACTTCTTCTTACTGTCTCTCTTTTCCTTTCTGTTTTTTTCTGCTTGAAAACATTTTTGTTTCACTTTGGAAAGACTGAAATAATCCATGCATCATGCTCAGATGTGCCTTTTATTTTGTTTTCTACTTTACAGAAATAAGCAAATGGTGTCTAAAATGCTAAAAAATAAAGTTGCCTATGTAATGTTTAGAACAAAGCTATACACTATGAAATTGTACATGTTTGTGGATACTGTGTATATATAACATGTATACACTAACTAAATAATTTGTATAAAGTGACAAGTTTTTTTCCCCCCTGTTGTATTGTACCCTCATCCGCATCTGTTCAGTCGAATATTGCCTAATAATCCAATGCTGCTACAGTCGGATAAAAAAACAAAAAAACTTAAAAAACAAAAACAAAACAAGAAAAAAACAGGTCACTGTCACTAACTTACTTACAGACAATCTCCAGTTGAAACACTGGGAGTATTAACTGAGGAAAGCCATTTTTCTTCCCTGCCCCTTAGCTGTTTTAAAGCAATGAAAGAAAGAAAAAGAAATACAGTTCAATATGCCAAGCACTTACTTAGACGTGTGCTTCACTTTGTACATCCTACTACTTGCCTTTTCTCCTTTTTCAAAGATTTTTTAATGCTAACACATTAAACAGAGGTTGGGATTGTATTAAAATTGCAGTTGGAATATACACAGACCTATATTCAGTTGCAAGTATTTGAGCATAGTGAAGAATTGGACTTTTTTTTTCTTTTTCTGAGAAACACACTTTGTGCACTTTAGGCTGTACTGTTGAAGAGCCACAGTTGTTGATAGGTCATGTTTGTAAATGCAATGGTCCTATGCAACTGCTCAAACTCACTTTCTACATGGATCAGGGCAGAAAACAAAAATAGGAGTACCGCCTCTCTTCTATACACGTGATGTGTATAAAAGACACAAAACACCTGAGGATGTCTGACCACCACGAGCTGGATTTCAGCTAAATGTAAAAATCAAACTCATAATGATGGATGATTAAACTTCTGATCAAACTAGGTATAAAAGAGGAGTTATGGAGGATTTCTAGACCGCTGAAGTTAAATCGCTTCACTGTCTTCACTCATGTTCTGTCCATTTCCCCAAGTTTCCCAAAGCCAGTACTGGTGGGGTTAATTTAGCCAATTTAGTCTCTTTTTTTGTGTTCTCTGTTTGTTTTTGTCTTTTTAAATCCTAGCCCCAACAGAATAACAAGATTGGTTTTCCTCCAGTGGCACTGTAACAGCTTGATCCAGCAGTCGGTTTATTTGATGGTATGTGGCCTTTTAACTGCTTTGTATTAATGGTCTTCATGAGATTAATAAATCACCCAGTCTTATTTTGTACCGCTCATTTCTCTCCTCGTTTTTTTTCCCTTCTCTTTTGCTGGTAACTCAGCTTTTTGCATAAACTGTTATAGGTGTTGGTAAATTGAAAAGATTGAATTGATAAAGGAAATGGTTTGATATTTACATGTGAGTCTGTTGGCCAGCATAAATGTGCAACTGCAAGCTAAATGTAGCATAATTTAGCTAAATTTTAGCTAAATTTAGCATAACTTTAGATTGGAAACGTGAATCCACGAGTCTGACTCGCTACAGCAATGAGTTGTTTACTCATTAACACGTTATATATGATTTTGTTTAGAGCTGCCTTCGTGTACTAGTCGGAAAAATCCCATCTGTGAAAATGGAAATTACGAGAATGTCAAGTACAAGTACTTTGTTTGAACTATGAACTGTGACTTTTTACCACGTGCGACACACATCATTGGTCTATATCAAGGAGTTTAAATGTAAACGTAAATGTACACAGAGTTTAGATTCAAATTGCATACACAAACATAAAGAATTCATGTGTCCTCTTCTTGGCCATGTTGAAAGGTTCTGGTCACCCCAAAAAGGATCTCCGAGTTTCCCCACTTGAGGATTTCAGAGTCCGAAACGCGTATTTACCATAATTCCGATAACACCTGAAGGCGTCATCACTTCACCAGAATGTTCTGAATTAACGAGACGAACTTCCGGTTCTACACCTTCTGGACAAATTAAACCAACTATAACGTGTTACGTGGTGAGTTTAAGAGCTGGTCGGTTGATTTCGTTGCTATTTAATCGAGCTAACGTTAACTTTCCAGCCTGTGTGCTAGCTAAGCTAGCTATTAGCTAAACGTCGTGTTTAGCCGTAGCTTCATATTTAGCGGTAACCAACAAAATGTCAATTCACTGCTTCCTTTAGATATTAAAGCTTTACGCTACTCATTCAATGTTTCAAGAAAACACAGTTTATTACTTGGCATGTTTCTTTAGCTACACATCGACGTCATATTATCTCCCGGTTAAAAACCATATGGTCTGCCATTTTTATGTAAATTGACAAGAAAATGCTTTAGTTTAATCTGTTTTCTTTTAAAGAAGTATTTTTCTCAAGTTTCTTTCTTCTTATCCCCGTTAAAACAAAGGTGTCTCCCGTTTTCCCAACATTCATTTAACAGGGAAAAAAGAGTCACTACTGGTCATTCGTGCAGTGACGTCGGCGTCATGGCCGCCATCGAAGACGTCACAACTCGGGCTCACGCTTGTAACTTTGAAGTTTTTAGAGCTTCGAAGTCAAACGGTGCTGCAGGGCCCCTCGCTGTCTTCACTGTCGTCCCACACTCCTCCACGGCTCCCACCCGCTGCCTGGCTCCCTCTCTGCTGGGGCTGGCCTGGTCTGAACGCATTGTCAAGCAGGAGACAGGTAAAAGGTATACTTGTCATTTAATCCAGTCTTCACTAAAATGCAAAGGTGCTTCAACGGCCAAGTCAGCTGAAACACAAAACCTCCTATCTGAAAAATTCACTTTTTTTTTTTTTCTGAGAAAATTAACTAAAACGCTTTTTTTCCCCTCACAGAATGCAGTTTGTTAAGGATACCCAATGCATATAGCACTGTTTTTGAACTATATTATGTGTTAACAATACAGACTAGGTGTTCTCATCATCCAAAGTACAAATCCTGCAGATAGGGGGTTTTGCTTTTCGGATAAGTGTGAATTAGGTTGATTTTTACATTTCTGTATCACCATCCTACCTCTAATTAGATTGAACGCTCACCTCAGATTTTCTCTACCCGGGTTGAAATTCTGAAGGTTTTGCCTCGCTGTGGCTTGAATCGGGACGAAGCCTCTTCTGTTGTCTTTTTCTGGAGCTGCATCAGCCTGGAGCAGGAAGTGATGTGGATGCACAGAGAGAGGGAAAATATGGGATTAGTTTGGAAAGCATTTTACGAGGCAGGGAGAGTTTAGCAACAAAAAAAAAGAAGAAGATGCTCCCGTGCTGTTTTGTGTGAGAGTGTATGTGTAGCATTGGCAGAAGTATGTTCTCCTTGACTGATGTTTAGTTTTTTCTCATGTTTTGAGCACATTCTACTACGATCACATACTATTATTTAATTCTGACTCAGCCCAGTATGGCCAGGGCACGGTGCTGATTTAACAAATACCTGTTTGGATGGATCGTCCCAGATGGGCCTGAAGGCACTTTTTGGATGTAAAGGAGGCGACCCCTTCCTGACGTTGACCAGCCTCTTTCCGTAGGAGCTGACGAGGCACGGCGTCGGCCCGTTTGCACACAGCCCTGCGGTGTTTCTCAGAGGAGGGTGAGGGGTTAATCTGGGAATCTGCCACCTCAGACAGACAGTCCTCTCTCTGGGTGTCTGCCTCGACTGCTGCTGGCTGCACGAGGGCTTCAACAGTACCGGCACCTGGCTGTCCTCCTCTTCATCCTCGTCACTGTTGCTGCCCGTCGTCTCCCTGCGCAGGGTGGCGTCGGGGCTGCAGGAGGTGACGGAGGAGAAGTCGAAGGCTGAGGTGTCATCTTGGTCTGTGTCGCAGTCCTCGAGGCTTCGATTGGTGTGAGGTGCCTCCAGCTCGTTGGTGCCTGTGCCGGTGGGCTGGATGTAGGTGCCCTGGCCCGAGTCGCTGTTCTCTCCCCATGCTGCGGCGTCCGGTGTGAGGAGGGAGCAGCGAGCGTGTCCACAGTCGAGGCCCGGCAGGTTCAGGAGGGTCTGGTCTCTTCCGCAGTCCTTCCTCCTCACTGGGCTGCAGGACCAGCACTCCAGACGCATCGAGTGACAGCCGTCAACGCCGTTAGTGAGGCCGACAGCCTGCTGGTCGTCTCTAGGAAGGAGGGTGGAGGTTATACTAGGCCCTAACGTCAGCTGTAAAAGTGGGGGGCAGGGGTAAGAAAGATGTGGAAACTATTCTACATTTACTTCATTATTTCCTAACCTCCGTTTCTTCTTCCCGTCCTTTTCCTTATTGGTTTTCCTTTCCTACTTCCTTCCTCTTTTTTGTTTTCCCTTTGAATATAAATACTTCAGATACTTGAATTCCTTTTAATGCTCCTGCTTTTGTTTTCTTAATGGTTTTGAATGCTTTAATGTAACCAGGCTATAACTTTTTTTTTTGTAAATATCACTGAAAAAATCACTTGACAACATTTTTGCACTGCAGATGCTCACTTACTTGCTGGACTGCGCTGTACTGACCGAAGCCAGCAGAGGGCAACACTCACCTCTGAGCTGCAGTTTTTAACTCTCTGGTGTGTTGGCTCCATATACAACAGTTTACTGAGGATCCATCAGCCACTGAATCCGAGCAGCTGCTGTCAAGGAAAAATAATTTGAATCTCTGGATTAGTTCAGCCAAAGAAAAAGAAAAATCAACTTCATTTTTATCTGATAGAAGAGGCGTCAACCTGAGTTTTAATACTCAAAGATCATCTGTGAGTCAGTTTATCCTTCCCATGTTGCCCTTACCTTTGTTCAGATCCTTCTGCTTCCTCCCATCGGACGTCTTCCTCCAGGATCACATGACAGCGGGACAAAATGCTCCTCAGGGCTCGCTCCGTTCCCAGCAGGAGGCTGCAATCAGGATGCTCTTTGCTTGTCCACTGCAGCAAGTTCTAGAGGGAAATGTAGAAACATTAAGAATTCAGTTCAACTATAGAAGGGTTATTTTTTTTACCTGTAAAGCACCTTCTAAAAGTGTTTCTAGAAATGTTCAGTTTTTCAGATGTATGTTTTATTTTGGACATTTTCAACTCAACCTCCTGAAATAGCTGCAGCTCTACGTACTGGACTGGCTGTGGCCGCTGACTCACCTGGATGTGGCCCAGGTAGCCGTGTATGCGAGAAACGGGAGCCAACAGTAGGGAGAGCAGTTTAATTTCCTCCCTCTCCATCCGGCCACCCTGTTAAATGCAAACAAAAAATGATCCGTCAGCATGTTTTGGTTTCTCAGGCACATTATAACTGAATAATGTTGTAAAATACCTGTATTTTCTCTGAGAGATTCAGCCTGTTGAACTCCAGCGAGAGGAATGATGCCAGCGTAGTCGTGTATCCAAGGTACATGTCTGAAAAGGTTGTCTGGTCGAACCAAATCAAAGCAATCGTGAGCACTTTCAGTGTGATTACCTGAAATCATTTTTTTTTTTAAAAGGGCACAAACTCACATCATTTTGTCCAATAAGCTGCACCAAGATGTCTCCAACCAGAGATTTCCAGTGTTCAGCAGATAATCGCTCCTGCAGCGTGTTCCTGAAGAGCAGGTGTCGCTGTAACAGCTGCTCCACGAACTTCAGATATGTCTGACTGCATCACGACACAAAAAAACAAAAGGCAGAGGATATTGATGCTTCTTTTAGGACAGAGCAGTGCTGCTGTTATGTGAACTATTCAGCCCTTACTATGGCTCCACAGTCATCTGGTGAGCTGGTGGGGTCTTGTATTGATCATACAGCTGGTTTAAGGTGGACACGTACTCCCACTCAGAATGCAGGAGTTGCATCGCCACCTGATGTCGTGCGTCTGTACGAAAAAATGTTTACATACAACAGAGTTTAATTCCCCAATCTGATCACCCAAATGTAGTTTACAGAAAAAGTCAAATTAAGCTCATGCTTATTTGTTTGGTTGACTTGGCTGTAGACTGAAGGGCTCACCTGTGCCTTCACTCAGTCCTGCTTTGAGGCCCTGCAGGAAACAGTGGAGGAGCAGCTTCCCTCTGGACAGAACGGCTGGTGGAGCGGACGAACAGTCACACTGCCTCCGTTCACAGGCCGATGCTGCTGCTGCTGGATCACTGCAACAGTGGGCACATGGGTTTTTTACACTTTGTAACATGGGGTCAGATTTGGCTGCACAAGAGTTTCTATGGTATAAACCAGGGAAGACTTATATCTGCTTCTAAGAAAGTACATACAACATGCAAATTGATTCATTATGTTTATGTATTTTTCTTCATATTTGTGCTGTCATTCTTGGATTTCAGTACGAGAACAATTCCCTTAATGTTTGCACTTTATTTCTCATGTGTTTTGTCATTAAGGGCCGAGGTAGAGGGGAATTAAAGCTTTCAGTCTCAAGTAAAGGCGACGCAAAGTATAAGGGGGGAAGTTAAATCGATGAGAAATTCTTCTCTGTATATATGTTGTTTGTTTTTACCTTCCTCTGTGCTTGGATGTGGAGCTCTTTGCATCCTGCTGATGTCTCTGTCTGTTATGCAGCTGTAGGATCTGATACTGCATCGCTCCCAGCTCCTCCTGCATGACAAGACGCCGGGTGAAGCCAAGTCAGTGTCAAATCATTCTGAGCAAACTGTTCATATTCAGATATTTCTCAATAGTTAAACTAATCCGAGTGTCACCCTCAGGGACTCGACCAGAGCCTCCAGACGAAGAGCTTTCTTCTGGCAGCCCCTCCTGTTCTCCTCCAGCTCCTCCCTCAGGTAAGTGTCTCCATGTTGGATCTGACTGAGCTCCAGCAGAGCGCTGGTGAACCCCGTCTTCAGCTCCGAGACCATGCATTGTAACTGGCGGAGACAGCAGGCGTCAAAAATGCACTTAGATGTATTAACCAGAGCACACCAGCATTGTCTTTTATGCTTCTGAAGTTGTGAACATTGATGAGATGGCTAAGAACATAATTTCCATCTAAGATGACTCACTCATACTATCTTAAGAGCATTAAATACAAAGCGAGCTGTCTCTTTAACAAACGCCTGAAGGCTGCTGAGGGAAAGTGCACAATACCTTTGAGATTTCAGTGACAAGCTCTGCCTCTTGAGGCTTCATGACCTGCACAAAGAGAGACAGACAAACGAGGCTGTTTGCAAAACAGCCGGTTAATAATCTGCACACAACCTGTGCAGCCTGCATGACCTGTTTAAGATTATTTATGTGTACTGTAAAGCATAAAGTTGAGTTGGTAAATCCACCGTGCAAAGAAAGCAATGTCCTCCTGTGTAATTTACACCAAACAGACTAGCATTCATACAGACTAGGGAAGTCAACCTGTTGTTTTTTCTTTCAGTAAAGTAAATCTTTAACTTCCTCTAAACCAAATCCACACCTTAATTGTAAGAGACGAACCATCTGCATTGACTTTAGTTTGAGTAGGTGAATGAATAAGTGAATTCTGTCTTTTCTACTTATATTATAGTCAAAACATTTACTAGATGAGGTAAACTAATGACTTTAATCAGATTTATATGACTTTCCGTGCCCCACATTCTCGTTGGTTGGTGGTACCTGTTCAGATGTTGCCCCTTGCCAGCAGCTCCTCTGCTGAGGAAGTAGGAGCCAGCCAAAGAGCTCAGCCCTGCGGGGGGAATGGCTGCAGCAGCCAAGATCCCTCCTTTTAAGTCTGCTAACAGAAGGACAGGCACGAATCAGCAAAAAAAAAAAAAAAAAATGTAATAACCCCATGTTTAAAACTGCAAATACATCACATCAACATCATTTTAAACCAATTTATAACATCTTATAGCACTTTAGGCCTCTTTTCATTTTAAGTCTGCACTGCCTTGCATGCTAGCTCCTTAAAACGCATATTATAATATGTTTAAACATAATCAGAATATTAGTGGGGTCCAAAATCAAAGAATCCAGCAAAAAAAAAAAAAAAAAAAAGGAGCGACAGCTGAAACAGAATATATTAAAGAAAGCCACAGGACACTCACCTCAGTTAAAGCTCCGCTCTAAAAGACCGATTTTTATCCAAAAAGACTTGACATTTCCAGGGTTTCCTCTTCGGTGAAGGAACTTTTCTTTTTATTGATCATTTGCGGTGTGAAGGTGGGCGTCTCGTGCTGCGCTGCTCTTTGCCGACGTCTCGCGTGACGCTCAGCGAGCAGCTGAACGGAGGAAGTCCGCTTTGAACCACTAACCTAATGGAAGAGCTGCTATAACGGAGGTCTTCACTGCAACTGAGCTATTGCTCTGCGTCTGTGTACATGTTTTCTGCTCCACTGTTTGTTTGTTTGTTTGTTTTACCAACACGTGATTAGGACTTAAAATCTTGATCATTAGGTCGTTTTCTGTTTGAGGCTTTTAATTTGAAATTTCTTGTCGGTGTTAATTTTCCGACTAAAATCATCTAGTATGAATAATAAGATAAGATAACACATGTTGAGCCATTGTGTCAAGATAATAAAATATATAAAAACAAATAAGTTAAGAGATGGCATAATAAATTACATTAAGGTGTCTTATAACATGTAACACACACACACACACACACACACACACACACACACACACACACACACACACACACACACACACACACACACACACACACACACACACACACACACACACGTATCACATATATGTACATATATGTGATGTGTGATTTACTTCACTCCGCCCCTGTGGGTCGGTTCTAAGAGTAAATCGAGCGCACACGTGCCTCGTTTGTTTTTCTGGAGGGGCGTGGTGTCGACACGGTACTTGTACGTGATTGGCTGCGGGGCAGTTTTCAAATTGAAGCAGCAGCTGCATTTGACGGAGCTGTCTAAACAGCCGACGAGGAAGACGTGACTGGTGAGAATAAAGAGATAAAGAGGTTCCGTGTTTTTACCCGCTTAAATGTCCTGTCTTTGATGTTTTCCTAATCACGGCTAATTAAAGATTCTCAGTAATTCTCCGTGTTGCGAATTCGGTGCGACAGGTGAGCTGCACTGCTAACGTTAGCTGCTACGAGCAATGGATGTCTCCGAGCAACACTCACACAGATGTATTTAATATTAATGTACATAATGTTTGCCTTCATCTGAATGCTTATACCTTTTTGGTAGTGGAGAAAATGCTAGCTACTAGCGAGACTAAAAACCCGTAGTTTACAGGTCGGTGTATAGCCTAGCTACTTGCTAACTCATTTAAAGGGCCATACCCATCATGGTGCAGCCAGCGAGAATCCCATATGTTGGTGTGTAGTACCGGGGAACGGGACGCAACTAATGGCCTGCTTATATACAGGGTTCCTACGGGTCACGGGAGTTCTGGAGTATCTTGGGAACTTTAAAAAGTGTTTTCCAGACTGGGAAAGTCAGGGGATTTCTTCATTTTTTGGACAAAGTCATGGAATATCAGCGAACATCGTTTGTAGCATGTTTAAGTTTCAGTAACAAATATCCATTAGTACCGTTTCCCACTAGTTCGTGAGTGGTTGTCATGGTTACTTGGTTTTTCAGAACCTGAAGTGAAGAGACTTTAAAGTTGCTTTAAAGTAATCCATAACAGCAAATTATTGTATATTTTCTTTTCAAAGTACTTCCTGATATATTTGAGTATTACATGCACAAATAAAAGAAAAGTTTTTTGTTTTGTAAATTTCAATGTCTTTGCCGTTGTCTAAATAGTGTGTTGGGTTAAAGCCATGAGGACGAGTTTGCTTTACTCTTCGTCTGAAGAGGACGAGGTTGGAGAGGAGCAGCTCGCACCCTTCCACGTCTCCTGGTAGGTTTTAAGCAGTTTTCCTTTTTGTCTCACGCCACCATAATGTATGTTGGTCAGTGAATGTCTGCTTCTTTAAAATTGTGACATGTTAAACAAGCATTGCTGTGTTCATTTATATTATATTTTGATTGGCTTTAAGGTTACCTCTGTCCATAGTGGAGTACTCACAGTTTCTTGGGATATGTGCACTACCAGGTAAAGCCTGTGCATTCTGCTGTTTAACTTTATTGTTAGTTTTTGTGCAACTGACATTTAAAAAAAAATCATGTTTCCCTCATTTGACTTCAGGTTGCAAATTCAAGGATATCCGCAGGAGTCTGGAAAGAGATATTGGTAAGAGTGTCATGATAACTCTGTTCCCGACATCATAATAGATAACATTAGATCAGATATTATATCTTATTCAATTTTTTCATCAAAGTAAATGTGAGCTGTAACATTTTTGGCAATCTGAGGTCTTTGAATTAAAGTTTGAGTTCTCATTTTCCAGCAATATAAGAAACCAGAAGCATTGGCTTGCATGTAACATATTCTTGCACTCCTACACTGATCTTGTTTTAGACCAGCCTCAGGAGAGAAACCAGCTGTAATGTTTATTGTTTTGTTGGCTTACATCTCGTCTTCCTTGTTAACAGAGGAGCTCCAGGCCCAGGGGGTGCAGGACGTGTTTGTTTTCTGCACCAAGGGAGAGCTGAAGAAGTACAGGGTTCCCTCCCTGCTGGAGAGCTACCGGCAGCGAGGCCTGACCGTTCACCACACGCCCTTCCCAGACGGAGACGTTCCTGAGCTGGAGCAGTGCAGCCAGATCCTCGAGGAGCTGCAGGTCAGCCTCCAGAACAACAGGAGGACTTTGATCCAGTAGGTGAACCGACCAGATTCCCATCCCGTAGCATAATTTACATTTCTCAGTTTATCCTCCGCCTTTGTTCTGGATAGAAATGGAGCAAAAAAAATGAGCACTCAAAGTGTCTTATTTATTTTATCTGACGGTCTCAAGTTGCTGTCAAGAGGTTTTACGGGTTGTCATGTGACACTGTGAGAGTACGATACAGAAACTATGCATGTTAGTACTTCTATGATCAGTCTACTGCTGGTGATGTCTTTTTCCTGGTTGCATTTTTTGTTTTCCATATAATTGAGTGAATTCATACTTGACAATGCATAGATTCAACTGTAAACCTCTAAATATGAAACATGCCTTGGTCCAAAAATGGGTTTCCTTGGCAAAACTGGCTGAGAAGAGCGTTCATAAATTACAAACACCGAGATTTTGAGCAACTGCAAGTAGGTTTCCTGATATAACATGATTTAGTCATAACATAAAACCGTTTCTTGTTACAATGTGGAAAAGGTTTGTTTTCGGGGAGCCTTTTCACATCTTTAACTAGAAACTGAGCCGATGTTTTTGTGTCGTGGTGGCAGCAACACTTAGCGTAGGATTATGGAAGTGAGTGAAACGCAGCAGACGAGTTCAGTAGAGGGAAAGTTGCTGGTTCATGTGTCGCCGTGTAGAGGCATGTTAAAATGTGCTGAAAGAGAGACTCCTGAGTGAGTGAGCTAATTAAGAAACTGGTTGTACTGTACTCTCCTGATGTAGGAGACGGGCTAGTATGTAAATGTGAAGCTGAGGATTTTACAAGCATGCAGCGCCAGAGAGTCTCATCACAGAGACATCTATTTTCTGTAACCCTCGGGACACCTCATTACACAACTGAGCAATTTGCTTCCAGCTTTTAGCATTTCATGGGATTTTTTTGTGCTTTTTCTCCTCCATTCCCCCTCCAGCTGTTACGGAGGCCTGGGACGCTCTTCATTAAGTAAGAATACTTCACCTCCCCTTTTATTTGAAAGTCTGCACTTTGTGTATTTTATCGCTTCTGTATGTAAATGAATGTTGAAGTGGAATCCCGTTGTTTCGCCGCCCCGATCACGTGTTTGTCTCGTGTTTCCAGTCGCTGCCTGTCTGCTGCTTCAGCTCTCTCTCACAATGACGCCAAACAAAGCCATCGAGATCCTCAGGGAGCACCGAGGAAGAGGAGCGATACAAACCGTGAAGGTGAGGGGTGGCTTTTCTTCCTCCCTGAATGTGTTGTCTTTGAGGACCGTTTTCTACGGTCAGTCATCAGTGTTGATTTTTATTTTCTATCACAGATAGACGGCTGACAAATGTAATTCAGAAGATGTTTGCGGTTATTTAGAAGCTTCTTGCATTCAAACGGACCCTTACAAGCAGTAACGTGCATTGATATTGTAACTTTTAAGGCAAATATAAGTGACGATCCTTCGTCTAATGTGATGCCAAGCAAGTTTCAGCTATTTAAGTTTGTCTAAATACTGAAATGTGCAGTTAGAGTGCCAGTTATGTGAAATTCATTGTTTTTTAATTCATCTGCCTAAAAGCTGCTAGACCCGTTTTTGTAATCGGTTTGAATCCTGCTCATTGTTCTTGTTTCTGTACATTTTAATTAACAAGCATGTTAACTAACAACTTCAACATTGCTTTTTCCGTAGCAATACAACTTCCTCCATGAGTTTCGGGAAAGGTTCGCGGCCTACCAGGAGAGCAGAGAGGTTCTCATCCCCCGCTCAGTGTCTCGGTGATCACGCCTCTTCAAATCAATGAGCTGAAAATATTAATCTCCTCAAACTCTCATTAGTCAGCGACACTTTCCTGATTGTGTGCGATATGTAGATGGATTCTCTAATAATTGCACTTTAACAGAATTCTGTAATATATTGGGTGTATATTGTTTTCTGTCCTCATTATAATCAAATTGAAGATTTTATGAGGAAATTCTGCTGGGGTGTTTAGTTTACATTGATATTTAAAAATGGAGGCTTCTGTTCTAAATAAACTGAGAAAAGCGCCTACAGTCTCCATACTTTTGTTTTCGTCCAATTATGTACATTTTCTGAAATTCTGTCTTCTAAATCTGTTATAATTGCATTATTAGCCACACTACTTGACTGGCTATGCAAATATGTACTTAATGCTGGCTTATTAAGTTATTTCCTTTTTAAAAGGTATGGAGTTAAAAACAAAATTCCAGTCCATAATAACAGAGTGGGATCGTTTTTATTTAGATTCAAATAAACTTATTTCCCTAATGTGTCACGAGGGGGATCGAATGCATAAAAAAGTTGATATTATCCGAGACATATGACCATAGCTTTCCCTGATAAATGTACACATTTGAAAACTATAAATACTACATATTTATGAAAACTTATGTCTAAGGGCCTTGATTCTATAAAGAAACACTTTCTAGATTTGATTTAATGTAAAAGACCCAACACTGCAAGGAGTGCTTGATATATTGGAGACAAACAAAATCCAAAACATTGAATAAATTAACAGTGGAGTTCCTATTGTTGTGGAATTTGATGCTGAAATGTACAAAAATGCACAAATGACATACGGTTAAGACATTTCAAAAGGTACATCCAACAGTATGGCACCTCAGCAGATTCCTACCAAACCTCAAATGCATTAGGGAGAACAACAAAGACATGTTTCCTAATGCTTAATGTATCATTGTACTGTTGAGTCTACCTTTTTATTACAAATCGACAGCTGCGAGGACGATTCTACAGAAATACAGGTCACATACACATAGCTGGCTACTCCGGAGTCACACTTCAGAAACAAATATTGCCATTGATTTCAACAGGGATTACATCATGTAAATGTGAAGTATGGAAAGAAAACATCAGTTCTAAAATGATGTGACAACCGGGTTGTGATTGTCCCTGTGTAACACGTTTCACTAAGTGATAACAACCCATGCTGCACCGTCACGTCCCCAAAAACGTCCATTAACTATTTGTTTTTAGTGATGATAACAAATCACGCCTGGGCATAAATTAGCTGTTGAAGCCCAGAATCTAAATTCACAGGAAAAAGCTAATGTAGTTCAGCACACAGCTCAGATTCTCACAGATGTAATTGCACACCTGAAAATGTCTACCTAAAATCTGTAAACACTCGAAAGTAGGGAGCCAAGATGGAAAAAAAAAAAAAAAAAAACTTTATTTAAATCCCAATAATCAAAATCCCCACATCATCAGAATAAAAAAAAAAAAAGGGAAAAAAGTATCCATTCAGGATTGTCCTCATTTTCCGTAAAATTTAAACTATAGTGCTATGAGAGGAACGCTGCGACCGAGATATTCTCTTAAAACAGGCTAAATGTTTCCAAAATGACACTCTTTGCTGCGTGTGAACGGGGGTCGAGAGTTCGTCCGCTTTGAAATGGCGTCTTGTGTTGCTGAATGGTGGTCTCCAGCAGGTCCAGTGTTCCAGCACTAAGATCATAGTGTCTGGTCGTCTACTGTACATGCAGGTCCTTTACCCTCCATCGTCCGGTTTAAGAGCTCACCAGAACATAAATCATCCTGTTAGAAACGACAACAGGAAGTTGAATGAGTTAAACACTTGAAAATGTGTCGCACCATTTTTTAGTGTTTTAAAGCCCTAAAGTTCTTTATGACTTATATTACAATGCTCTTCAGCATTTTGGGAAATCCACTTATTTGCTTTATCTATGTGGTAAATATGAAGTAAGAGCAAGGAGAAAGCTAAAGGAGACTGACTTAAGGTATAACATGTTAATTTGTGACCTTTAGAGGTGCTGACGAATGGATTTTTTACCCATAGGGGCGGAGCTTCATTTTAAAAAGCAAATATTGATCCTCATCTAAATCTAAAAAGCAAATAAGTGGATTTCCCCAAATGTCAAATATTCCTTTAATGATATTAGAGTTGGCACAAGATCAGTATTAAATAGATTTACCATCTTATTTTAAATTATATTACCTGATTTAACAGATTATACACAAATCTTATGTAAATCTTGTAAAACATACAACCAAAGCAAGCAGAAGAAAAATACTGCGTACCCGTAGAGATAGTAGAAGAACGACAGGAGGTAGAAAGCCAGTTTGCACCAGCCTTCTTTTTGACAGAACGCCAGGATGTCGGCGTTCATGATGGTTGTCGGGTCATAGAGTCCTGGACAGCTCATCACGGGTCTGCTCATGTACCTGCATCACAGTGACAACGTGGCGTTTTCAAAAATCAGATAATACCGTCATACTTTGTGCAGTACATAATCGTATTGGTAGACTATAATGAGTAATTCCCGTTTATGCGAGGTACCCACCTCCAGACATGATAAGCCAGCAGTGGCAAGTTGAGACAGAGGGTGAGCCACTCGGCCGCACAGAAGAACATCACACAGAAGAAGAAATGGATGAGATACTCTGGGAGAACCAGCTGAAAAATGTAAAAAGTCAGAATCAACATACAGCGTAGAGTCAGTCCAACCCCCTTGTTCTTCTAAACCTGATTGCTGATTTGCTGCCACTTAGTGATAATAGACATTAAATTCTCACACAGACTACTTCATTATTACAAAGTTAAGAGTCACATGGAATAAAAGTTAAAGCCAGTCAGATGACTAAACCTTATGAGGTAACAGAGCCTCAAAAGGCCTTTTTCACAAAGAGCTATTTAAAGAGCCAGATCTAAAAACTGCAGACAGCTCCACAGAGAGGCAAATACTAATGAGCTAGTCAGATCCTTGTTTTATAAATGCATTTTATACATGCAGCTTTATGTTCTGGTACTCCACATTATTATGTGTACCATGTAAGCTGTCGTGCTGTAGGTGGAATACAGAAACAGTGCTTTATCATGCACTGATCCGACAGTGTCAAACACAATAAACAGGGTGAAAAATTAAACTAAATGGTAGTGACTAACAGAGGGGAAGAAAAAACCCCAGTTGGTCAACTTCCCACAATGAGACTTGTGCGTTACTTTCAGATATCCTCGATCTAATGTGGAGAAAAACATTCGTGGCTGTTTTTAGCCAAGCCATATTTAGCCCTTACCTATAATTGCTGTAAATCATGTGAATCTAGAAATCTACTAGACATTTTAGCGCGTGGATAGAAATTAGGATTCATTTCCCACCCTGGTTATATGTCATGCATCGTCAAACCCGACCGATCTGAACGAAACTTGCTCTGGAGAATATCTGCGCATCTCAACATCAACATCTTTTACATTGAGGGTCAAACCCACAGATCATCCCACTTCCTGACAAACGGACCAGGCGACACACTGGAGCGGGACCATGCTGTGAGCACTCGCAGTGTTGATGCAGCAGCCTTTGCTTCAGGTTGACAGAGTTCGATGTGGTGCGGGGGTTCAGGGGGGCAGATGGAGGCACCACATGGAAGCCATGCATTCAAAAAGAGCAGAGGGCGGACGGGTGGGGGGGGGGGCGACCGACAGCCCACAGATGGAAAGGTGAGGGGGGCGTGTAGGATAAAGGAAGGGGAGGTGGAGGGGCTATAATGTGTTGAAATCCTGCACTGTGCTGCCAAATACGAAACAACTGATCACGGCACAAAAAAGAAACGTGCCAACTGAGCTGACAAACCACACGCAAAAAGTCTGGTCAAAACTGCACGTAGTACTGTGGGATAGCACATGGTGGATTAGAGGAAGCTGCACTTTAACACTAAAATAACTCCTCCTACTACTGAAAATCACTAACCAATCAGTGGCCCCCAAATATTGCTGAGCTGGAGAGTGTTGGGATTCTGCAGCCATCTGGTCTGAACCACAGGTGATGTAGGTTAGAGCCAACACTGAGCTCTTTTACGGATCGCTCAGTTCTGCCTACTGCTGAATCAGACTGCAGCCTGCACCGTGCCATAATAACAAGTTTGAGGATTTAAAAAGCTGGAACATTAAATCAAATTTCCTCAAAGACACCTATCAAGTATCACCCTGAACCGTGACCTACAGCTCAAGTAGCCACTACTTAAAAAGTGTTTGCTACGAAATCCAATGACCTCATCTGACTACGAACATTGTAGTGTAAAAGCTCCTTCAGGAACGTGTGTGCGTGCCTGGTGTCATGTGACTGTTGTCTCATACACAAGACAGGTTTCCTGGGAATTTACGGTAACAGTAACTATAACACTATTTGAAAACAAAGGGTAGGTTGTAATAAAGATCATGCATGTTTGAGCATTTGCAAGTCTTTTCAGTTAACAGCTACACTTTTATCAATAACATTGGATATTTCATCCCAGCCAATGTTTTCTGCTACTACACACCGTGGCTCCATATACCTAAATGAGCAGCTTCATTGGTTAGATGAGGTATACAAAAAACAATTATTCCTGTTAATGCTCATACCCTAAGTGTCAGAAAATAACAAAAACGTATCCACAACAGTCCAAAGTACTCATAAAAATCAAAGACAAATTAATAAAACGATCTACTACATGATGGCAAAAATCCCCAGGCGCAGGTGGCATGTTGTCTAATCCCAAACTGAACTCTGACCTTAACTCTGAGATTAGTTAACTGAAAAGACGTTTGCAAACACTTCTCCGTGCAAAATGACAAGACTGCAGACTTGAGTAGAACTGAGCGGGCATTTTAAAGATTGGTACAAACCTTTATTGCAATTTTGACTCTTTTAATCTTTTTGACCTTTTCAATTGTCTTTTTGCCGTTAACAAAAGTGTAAAAAAAAAAAAAAGCAGATTAGGAAAAAAAACAACAAAAAGGCATTAGAGTTTGACAGCTGATAAGATCTCTAAATTCACAACAGGCAGGTTATTTAGCATAACAGTGCAGAGAAATGATTGAATAAAGACAGGCGGATAAAGTCATCCTAAAAGAAAATGAAAGACCTTTCAACAGAGCATTGTCGGACATGCAGTCAAAGAGGCAAGTAAGGCGTGGTGGTGTCACTTACCGGATTTAAAGTGTTACACTGATCTATAGGATTCTTGTAATCGGTCTTCAGCTCATCAAATGCAATTATCTGGGGAACAACATGATCAGAATTTTATAATGTACACAGAGCAGCTCAATGGAAATCTACATTTATGTAAAAATACAATGCATCAACTAATATTTAGACAGATACAACAAAAAGATAAAAACATACAACCCATATAAGTTCCTAAGAGTTTTAACCAGCAGTAAAAAAAAATCAAACCACTAAAATCAGCTCGAGCAGCAAATCCTCACAAATTGATCATATTTTCAAAGTGAAAGCATTGCCGTCAGAGCAAGGCAGTCTTTGTACTCCTGTGTTTTAGCCCTGAAACGTTTCCCGTTACACCAACAGGACATTTAACTGCACGTTCGCAGCACATAACCGATGTTTTCCGACTGAGACACTAGTACACACTTCTCGTTTACGTGCAGCAGCTGACTGTGCCTGTGGGGTTAACACGAGCAACGATGCAACTTTTTCGGGGCAATGCCAGTGTTGACATGTTGACTAACTAGAACAAGATGCTACTGGCGTGGAGTGTGACATGTTGGGAATGGGGTGGGGGGTGGCTCAAGGGAAACGGGTGATCACGGGGCGGTTTTTGTTCGTTAATGTTAGCTAAGCCTGCTAAAATGCTGGCTAGCAATTAGCTCAACGCCAATCTTGTAACAAACCTGATACAACTTCACGGTGTGTTGCGATGATACAACAGCGTGTTGTTTGTCTATGTGTTTTAACTGCCAGCTAGCCTTAGCTTTAGCTTCTAGCCTAACGGTTGGGTGCGCGAGCCATTCATTCTAGAACGGACGCGTCCCGTGTTGCGTTCACTGAGCACGGAGCGCAAGGCGGTTGCTCCGGAGTTAGCTTGGATACGTTCTGACCGGACGTTAAAAACCTTCCTGGCTACGTAGCCACAGAGCTGGCCTAGTGTCCGGTCTTTGCCGGCCCCCTTCTTTCTCGCATCCCCCCACACACACTTATGTGCGACGCTGGAGTGGCGGGCCCGCGGTCTTATCTAAAGTTGTCCCGAGTGAGTACTTACATGCCAGATGGCGAAGAAGATAAGCGCCGCTGTGAGCAGCAGAGCGAGCATGTAACAAAAGGCCGCGAATGTGAACGCCATTTTTCTCCAGTTCTGCTAGTGCGGGTTCCTGGCTCGGGTCGGCGGATGATGCAGGCAAGCGGAATTTCGCAACCGATTTCAGATCTGTCAGCGGGTCTTCTTCATCGGTAAGTGTTTAGCGAGCTGGTATCCTCATTGTTGCATTACTGCCATCCTCTGGACAAACGCATGTACTGCAGTGAACCTTCTTCTAGTTTCTCACTATATACCGCCACCTCCTGTACTACTATACAGGAGTGTGTAACCAGAACGTTGGCAATCGATACTTAAAATAAAAGGGAAAAATAAACAAAAAAAACAAACAAATAATGATATTTCTAAATAATTTTGATTAATTATGTATCATTCAGATACATAATAAAATACCTGTTTCTTTGTCCTTCTATTCCTTGCTCTTGTAAAATATTGTGTATGTCATTTTCTTCATCCATTTCTTTCCATTTCTGCCTGTTCTGTGTGTTTTTAGCGTATTTATCAGCAATTTCATTGCCATATATACCATGGTGAGCTGGTATCCAGCAGAACTACAACCAACCCAAGGCTTGAGATATTTAGGAGGTACCAACTTTATGGATGTTTTCAATTATGAATATTTCTGCCTGTTTTATTCCACATTGTGTTGAAAAGTGCAGTGGGTTTTTTTTACTTAAATTATTTCTTTTTTGTGATCTGATTAGGGCCCGTGCGCCAACAACATCGGAGCTGCGAAGCCCTATTGAAATGCTGTTGTTGCCATTTTGAATTTTGTGAAATACAACAACTTCTCCTCAAGCATAGATCTGATTCTCACCAACATTTCTGTAGATCATCACTAGATGAAGCTGATCAATCGATTTCAAAGGCTTTGTGAAATATCTTTGCGTTCAGAAGTTATTAGCCAATGAACATAAAAAGAGGTGGGACTTTAGAAATCAATACACATAACTCCATAACCTTTAACCCAATCATCATCAAACTTGGAGGATATGTTGACATATCTCCCTGGAACATGTCCTGAAAGTTTTATTTATATCAACCACTCGAAGGCGCTACAGTAAATCAGCCATTTTTGGGCCATTTTAGGCAATTTTTTCACATTTTTGCAAACAAATATTTTAACTAACTTCTCCTACACTGTTGATCCAATTCCTGCCAAACTCACTGAGACTGTTCTAGAGGCCTCAACGATGAAAAATCATCAAAAGGTCTTACATTAGTCAAAGGACATGGCCAGGACAGCGCCATGAACATGGACGAATTTCATGCTTCGCCACAAAACTAAAAACTGTTATAACTTCAGTGTCCATTGTCTGATCTGATAAAAACTTCCTGTCTGCACTGCAATATTGACTCATAGTCAGAGCGCCACCTGGTGGTACCTGGAAATATCATGTTTTTACACACCCCACTTTATGGGGTCAGTTCAGTCTCATTAATAATGAATGCACAGTGAAGGATACACAAATGTGTAATGTGATTTGTATATAAATGACTCTCTTCTCACCAATACACACCTACACTAGACTAAGAGAAACAAAATATATATGTTTTTTTAAATTATGAGAGTAAAGTCGTAACATTACGAGAAAAAAGTCATAATATTACGAGAAAAAAGTCATAATATTAGGTCTACGAGAATAAAGTCGTAACATTACAAGAAAAAAGTCATAATATTAGAGAATAAAGTCGTAATATCACAAGAATAAAGTCGTAATATTATGAGAATAAAAGTCATAATATTACGAGAATAAAGTCGTAATATAACAAGAATAAAGTCGTAATATTATGAGAAAAAAGTCAGAATAAAGTCAAAGTCGTTATCAAGATCTGACGTGACCAGCTCAACCAAACAGCAGCCTCAGTTGCAGTTGACCACTACCAGACAGCTCCTCTTCCACAAAAGAAGCAATTTCTTCCAAGTCCGTGTGGTTCTTTCTTCGAAACAGACACAGTCGTTTGCACAATCGCTTCAAAGTGATGATGATTTGATGCTGATGTGCTAGAAGACTAAGTATTTATTCTCGTTATTTAAAAAAAATATTTTTTTTTCTCTCTTAGTCTGGCCCTAATACTCCGTCGTAATATTTCAATTTGTACAGTAAAAATGCTTGATTTCATGTATGTATGTAGTCTGAGATGTCTTGAACACAAATCTATCAGTCATTTTCTGAAAGAGTTGTTGTTATCTTTTCAGCAACCCACATAATGAAGAATTAAACAGTTCCTCACAATTAATGCCAATTTCCTGTTCATTTATACGAGACATAGACAATATGTTTGTTCTCAATGTGAATAAAAATTCAAATTCATATGTATAAATATATTTGCTTCTTAAACGATTTATTTAGCTTTTATTTTGAAACCGGAATTTGTCACTCTTGGTTCCTTCCAACTTTGTAAAGTTCGATACTCTCTCCCGATCTGGGCAATCTGCATGCATATACCGTCAATGGCCGCGTTTCCCAGATTCGATCGTTCTTAAGGACTTAAGAAGGCTCTTAAGAAGGGTTCGGCTAAGAAGGAGCGCTAAGATACGCGTTCTTAACTGCCTTCTTAGGATCAAGCCAAATAAGCTTCTTAAGAAGCTCTTAGTGGGAGCTGTCCACCGCGGTGGTGCTGAAACTGAATCAATCGATGCCAGGCTAATCGATCACCCACCTCTTTATCAGCGCATAAGTCACACACAGCGCCCCGTGGTCCCCCCGACACAGGTGCAATTAGGCTACACATGTATCGGGTGCGGGTGTGTGTGTGTGTGTGGGGGGGGGGGGGGGTAGTAGTAAGTAGTAATCAAGCCCTATACCGCAAGCCCTATATAATTAGCGCATCTATACCCCCGTGGATATAGGCACACACATGTGAGAATGGAAGAAAGCAGCAGCAAGCGAACCAAGCGGGCACCGGCGGTCACCGCGGAGGAGATGGGCGTGTTAGTGGACGAGGTCTGGCAGCACCGGGACATTTTATTCGGGGGATTCCAGCCACTGCGTGGAACCCTTGGTGGACCTGGCGGACCTCGTCTCATGTGGTGGGCATCTTTATGTGGGTCCGGGCATGAGGCCGGTGCCGTCCCCCACCACCTTCAGGAAGCTCCCCACTGCGTAAAAACGCAGCGCAGCCAGGAGCTGCACCTCAGGGCTGAGGGCAAAGTTGCAGCGGGTTGCTCTCTGGATGTGTGGAGACACCAAATGTTGTTTTTACGTGATCTTTATTCGGCGTTCCACAACATACACGAGACAACACAGCGCAGAACCGGAACTCCCGTTCCTCTGATAACAAGCAATAGAGAACAGCACCATCTATTGATAAAATTACGGTACTACAACACCAAAGTGATCAGCCGTTGGATCTCCGCACGGGACAGTCCGGTCTGACAGCACGTCCAGTGGCGAGAAGTGCTGACGCACGTAAGCATTTATATAAACTGTCTGGCTTCGCGCACGGCGACGCTGTTGGTTCGCAGCGAGAATGTGCTGTATTTCAGCCATGGTTTCTCACACGCGCGGACTTTGGCCACAGGTGGAGCCTCTCTGGATGAGGTTCAGCTGAGTTCAACTACATCTGTTTCCTTGATATCTGTGAAATGCCACAGGGTTGTTGATGTGTTTTTATGTGTAGTACTATAAACTCATATATGCAGATGTGTGTGGAAAACTTAAACGTGTAATTCAATGATTTTTTTTTTGTAGCGCATTACAACATTGAGCATTGTTTGTTTATTATTTCGAAAAGTGGAGAATATAAATTTCCCTGACGCGGCTTGATCACTGAGCATTTGGTCGCTAAGAAGGCTGTTAAGAGTGGGTCAGCTCGACTTTTCCTTCTTAGTGAAAGATCTTCTTAGGTTAAGAGCGACTCTGGGAAACACATCCTTCTTTCACAGCGTTCTTAAGAGCGCTCCAAAGACGATCTTAGCATTTAAGAGCTTCTTAACGAATCTGGGAAACGCGGCCAATATGAGTAGGCTGTGGGGCACTGCCATTTTAGTGTCGGCTTGCTTGACAACAGAGATTTAAGTGTTGGTTGGCTTGACCGCTGTAGTCGAGCATGATGACTTTAATTTGTTGGTTGAGCAGGTTGAGGTGGTGATCAGTTGACAGCTCCACCCCTCTCTTCACCCGAGTGTCCAAAACATGCAGCTTCAGATCCGACGAAACGATCACAAAATCGATCATCGACCTTTGGCCTAGGGTGCTCTGGTACCACGTACACTTATGAGCATCCTTATGTTCGAACATGGCGTTCGTTATGGACACTCACACATGACTAGCACAGAAGTCCAATAACAAACGACCACTCGGATTTAGATCAGCGAGGCCGGTCCTCCTAATCACGCTGCTCCAGGTATCTCTATCGCTGCCCATGTGCGTGTTGAAGTCTCCCAGCAGAACTATGGAGTCCCCTACTGGAGCCCCATGCAGGACTCCATTCAGGGTCTCCAAGAAGGGAAAATTCCGAACAGCTGTTTCGTGCATATGCACAAACAACAGTCAGAGTTTTCCCCCCCTTAACCCGCAGGCGTAGGGAAGGGACCCTCTCGTCCACCAGGGTAAACTCCGACACAGCGGCACTCAGCTGGGGATTTGTGAGTATCCCCACACCCGCCCGCCGGCATATACAGAGATATGTAATTATCTGTGTTCATTAATGTGCACTGTCCCTATCCAAAAATAAAGCATTGACATTGACAGCTTGGTCAACTCCAGAGAAGAATAGAGTCCAATCCCTTTCCAGGAGAACGGTTCCAGAGCCAAGGTTGTGCGTAGAGGTCAGCCCCACCAGATCTAACTGGTAGCGCTCCAACTTCCGCACAGGCTCTGGCTCCCTCCCCCACAGAGTGGTGACTTTCCACTTCCCCAGAGCCAGCTTCTGCCACCTGGGTCTGGTCCGTTGAGGTCCCCGGCCTCGACTGCCACCATATGGCAGCACACCCGACCTCAGCGGTTCCTCCCGCGGGTGGTGAGCCCACAGGATGGCTAAGGCGCGGTTGCCACGTTGCTTCTTCGGGCTGTGCCCGGCAGGGCTCCGTGGCAAGCCCGGCCACAAGGCACTCGCTGTCGGGCCCTTCTTCTGGGCCTGGCTCCAGAAGGGGCCCAGGGCTTCCTCTGGGCCGGGTCACTCCTCTTCTTCCTAGGTTATTCATGGGGTCTTCTGAACCATTCTTAGTCTGGCCCCTCACCTGAGACTAATTTGTCATGGGAAACCCTACCTGGAGCACAAAGCTCCAGACAACACAGCTCTCAGGGTCATAGGGACACGCAAACCTCTCCACCGCGTTAAGGTGATGGTTCCCGGAGAGGTTTTTTTTATTTCTTATTATTATTATTATTTATTTTATTTTTTTTATTATTCAGCAAATTTACCTTTTTATTATTATTATCAGTATGTTATATGGATAAAACCGGAGCACCCGGAGGAAAACCACAAAAACATTTAGACTTTTCAAAATTTGAAGGGAATCGGTGTATGGAATGTGGATAAAACCAGAGCACCCAGAGGAAAACCACAAAAAAATTGAGACTTTTCAAAATTTGAAGGGAATCGGTGTATGGAATGTGGATAAAACCGGAGCACCCGGAGGAAAACCACAAAAAAATTTAGACTTTTCAAAATTTGAAGGGAATCGGTGTATGGAATGTGGATAAAACCGGAGCACCCGGAGGAAAACCACAAAAAAATTTAGACTTTTCAAAATTTGAAGGGAATCGGTGTATGGAATGTGGATAAAACCAGAGCACCCCGAGGAAAACCACAAAAAAATTTAGACTTTTCAAAATTTGAAGGGAATCGGTGTATGGAATGTGGATAAAACCGGAGCACCCGGAGGGAAACCACAAAACAATGTAGACCTCTCAAAATCTGAAGGGAATCGGTGTCTGTACGTATTCACTAGTGTTCTTCAAACAGTCATTCATCAAATTTAAGGCAAATTCTTTGTAATAGTAGTTGTTTGCGTCTTCTTCCAGGTGAACCATTGTAACAAAGCTGTGTTGTAGGGCTTGCCGGGGCGTGATTCTGGTCTCAGCATTTGTATCCAGTAACTGTTTTAGGAGACTTAAAAATGCCATCCTGTCTGTTTGCTCCTCATTGTAAGTGAACATTGACATTACTTCTTCTTCCAAGTTATGATCATCGTCAAAATTCCACTTTGATATTTCGAGCTTCTTACCGGTTGCCTCCTCATACTCCTT
This sequence comes from Chelidonichthys spinosus, assembly GCA_029853015.1. Classification (NCBI taxonomy): domain Eukaryota; kingdom Metazoa; phylum Chordata; class Actinopteri; order Perciformes; family Triglidae; genus Chelidonichthys; species Chelidonichthys spinosus. Next base: position 1,357,411 of record CM056833.1, read on the forward strand.
CGGGGTCTTGAGTCTCCATCTTTGATTTGTTGAGCTCTGTACCCTGCAGAAATACTCAGAGGTGTTCTTCCCATTATGCAGCAGGTGATTATCTGGCTGACCAAGCAAATGGCAAATGTGTTTCAGCTCATGGTATGTTGATGACCAATTGAGGAGGTGACAGCCGAAATACAGAAATGCCATGACACATCCCACTCCCCACATGTCGATGGCTTCAGATATGGGGAGGCCTAACATCACCTCTGGAGCTCTGTATCCAAGTGGTTGCATGATCATTCCAACTTTTACTTCTGAGGCTGGAATGGCCAAACCGAAGTCAATTAATTTCAACCTGAAAGGCTTTTCCCCTTGGTTGACGAGCATGATGTTGTCAGGTTTCAGATCTGTGTGGATGACACCAATACTCTTCAGAGCTTCAAGTGCCACAAGCAGCTGTTGTATGATTGGGCGGATTGCATTTAGAGACAATGCTGATTGGCTCTGTACCACAAGGTTGGAAAGGCTTGTGTCCAGCATCTCGAAGGCGAGGCAAGGCATGTTTTGGAATGTGAAATTGTCAATGAATCTCACCAAGTTTGTTTTCTCAGGGTTAAGAGCACTGATTTTTCGCAGCATTACCAGTTCATGGATGTAATCCCCCATGTCTTTGAGGATCTTGATGGCTGTAGTCTGGGATGTTTTTAAGTTGATGCACTTTGCAACTTTGCCAAAGCATCCTTCTCCAATGAGGTCCATTACGAGGTAGTTTACAGACTCACTGGAGATTATCTGATCCTTTTGTACCAGGAATAATTCATTGTCAGAGACACTGAGAGAATCAAACTGGGGACAAACAGTCATCAAATTAAAGGCAACTTCTTTGTAATAGTAGTTGTTTGCGTCTTCTTCCAGGTGAACCATTGTAACAAAGCTGTGTTGTAGGGCTTGCCGGGGCGTGATTCTGGTCTCAGCATTTGTATCCAGTAACTGTTTTAGAAGACTTAAAAATGCCATCCTGTCTATTTGCTCCTCATTGTAAGTGAACATTGACATTACTGCTTCTTCCAAGTTTTGATCATTGTCAAAATGCCACTTTGATATTTCGAGATTCTTACCGGTTGCCTCCTCATACTCCTTCTGGGTCTTGAGTCTCCATCTTTGATTTGTTGAGCTCTGTTCCATGCAGAAATACTCAGAGGTGTTCTTCCCATTACGCAGCAGGTGATCATCTGGCTGACCAAGCAAATGGCAAATGTGTTTCAGCTCGTGGTATGTTGATGACCAATTGAGGAGGTGACAGCCGAAATACAGAAATGCCATGACACATCCCAGTCCCCACATGTCGATGGCTTCAGATATGTGGAGGCCTAACATCACCTCTGGAGCTCTGTATCCAAGTGGTTGCATGATCATTCCAACTTTTACTTCTGAGGCTGGAAGGGCCAAACCGAAGTCAATTAATTTCACCTTGAAAGGCTTTTCCCCTTGGTTGACGAGCATGATGTTGTCAGGTTTCAGATCTGTGTGGATGACACCAATAATCCTCAGAGCTTCAAGTGCTACAAGCAGCTGTTGTATGATTGGGCGGATTGCATTTAGAGACAATGCTGATTGGCTCTGTACCACAAGGTTGGAAAGGCTTGTGTCCAGCATCTCGAAGGCGAGGCAAGACATGTTTTGGAATGTGAAATTGTCTATGAATCTCACCAAGTTTGTTTTCTCAGGGTTAAGAGCACTGATTTTTTGCAGCATTTCCAGTTCATGGATGTAATCCCCCATGTCTTTGAGGATCTTGATGGCTGTAGTCTCTGCTGTTTTTAAGTTGATGCACTTTGCAACTTTGCCAAAGCATCCTTCTCCAATGAAGTCCATTACGAGGTAGTTTACAGACTCACTGGAGATTATCTGATGCTTTTGTACCGGGAATAATTCATTGTCAGAGACACTGAGAGAATCAAACTGGGGACAAACAGTCATCAAATTAAAGGCAACTTCTTTGTAATAGTAGTTGTTTGCGTCTTCTTCCAGGTGAACCATTGTAACAAAGCTGTGTTGTAGGGCTTGCCGGGGCGTGATTCTGGTCTCAGCATTTGTATCCAGTAACTGTTTTAGAAGACTTAAAAATGCCATCCTGTCTATTTGCTCCTCATTGTAAGTGAACATTGACATTACTGCTTCTTCCAAGTTTTGATCATTGTCAAAATGCCACTTTGATATTTCGAGATTCTTACCGGTTGCCTCCTCATACTCCTTCTGGGTCTTGAGTCTCCATCTTTGATTTGTTGAGCTCTGTTCCATGCAGAAATACTCAGAGGTGTTCTTCCCATTACGCAGCAGGTGATCATCTGGCTGACCAAGCAAATGGCAAATGTGTTTCAGCTCGTGGTATGTTGATGACCAATTGAGGAGGTGACAGCCGAAATACAGAAATGCCATGACACATCCCAGTCCCCACATGTCGATGGCTTCAGATATGTGGAGGCCTAACATCACCTCTGGAGCTCTGTATCCAAGTGGTTGCATGATCATTCCAACTTTTACTTCTGAGGCTGGAAGGGCCAAACCGAAGTCAATTAATTTCACCTTGAAAGGCTTTTCCCCTTGGTTGACGAGCATGATGTTGTCAGGTTTCAGATCTGTGTGGATGACACCAATAATCCTCAGAGCTTCAAGTGCTACAAGCAGCTGTTGTATGATTGGGCGGATTGCATTTAGAGACAATGCTGATTGGCTCTGTACCACAAGGTTGGAAAGGCTTGTGTCCAGCATCTCGAAGGCGAGGCAAGACATGTTTTGGAATGTGAAATTGTCTATGAATCTCACCAAGTTTGTTTTCTCAGGGTTAAGAGCACTGATTTTTTGCAGCATTTCCAGTTCATGGATGTAATCCCCCATGTCTTTGAGGATCTTGATGGCTGTAGTCTCTGCTGTTTTTAAGTTGATGCACTTTGCAACTTTGCCAAAGCATCCTTCTCCAATGAAGTCCATTACGAGGTAGTTTACAGACTCACTGGAGATTATCTGATGCTTTTGTACCGGGAATAATTCATTGTCAGAGACACTGAGAGAATCAAACTGGGGACAAACAGTCATCAAATTAAAGGCAACTTCTTTGTAATAGTAGTTGTTTGCGTCTTCTTCCAGGTGAACCATTGTAACAAAGCTGTGTTGTAGGGCTTGCCGGGGCGTGATTCTGGTCTCAGCATTTGTATCCAGTAACTGTTTTAGAAGACTTAAAAATGCCATCCTGTCTATTTGCTCCTCATTGTAAGTGAACATTGACATTACTGCTTCTTCCAAGTTTTGATCATTGTCAAAATGCCACTTTGATATTTCGAGATTCTTACCGGTTGCCTCCTCATACTCCTTCTGGGTCTTGAGTCTCCATCTTTGATTTGTTGAGCTCTGTTCCATGCAGAAATACTCAGAGGTGTTCTTCCCATTACGCAGCAGGTGATCATCTGGCTGACCAAGCAAATGGCAAATGTGTTTCAGCTCGTGGTATGTTGATGACCAATTGAGGAGGTGACAGCCGAAATACAGAAATGCCATGACACATCCCAGTCCCCACATGTCGATGGCTTCAGATATGTGGAGGCCTAACATCACCTCTGGAGCTCTGTATCCAAGTGGTTGCATGATCATTCCAACTTTTACTTCTGAGGCTGGAAGGGCCAAACCGAAGTCAATTAATTTCACCTTGAAAGGCTTTTCCCCTTGGTTGACGAGCATGATGTTGTCAGGTTTCAGATCTGTGTGGATGACACCAATAATCCTCAGAGCTTCAAGTGCTACAAGCAGCTGTTGTATGATTGGGCGGATTGCATTTAGAGACAATGCTGATTGGCTCTGTACCACAAGGTTGGAAAGGCTTGTGTCCAGCATCTCGAAGGCGAGGCAAGACATGTTTTGGAATGTGAAATTGTCTATGAATCTCACCAAGTTTGTTTTCTCAGGGTTAAGAGCACTGATTTTTTGCAGCATTTCCAGTTCATGGATGTAATCCCCCATGTCTTTGAGGATCTTGATGGCTGTAGTCTCTGCTGTTTTTAAGTTGATGCACTTTGCAACTTTGCCAAAGCATCCTTCTCCAATGAAGTCCATTACGAGGTAGTTTACAGACTCACTGGAGATTATCTGATGCTTTTGTACCGGGAATAATTCATTGTCAGAGACACTGAGAGAATCAAACTGGGGACAAACAGTCATCAAATTAAAGGCAACTTCTTTGTAATAGTAGTTGTTTGCGTCTTCTTCCAGGTGAACCATTGTAACAAAGCTGTGTTGTAGGGCTTGCCGGGGCGTGATTCTGGTCTCAGCATTTGTATCCAGTAACTGTTTTAGAAGACTTAAAAATGCCATCCTGTCTATTTGCTCCTCATTGTAAGTGAACATTGACATTACTGCTTCTTCCAAGTTTTGATCATTGTCAAAATGCCACTTTGATATTTCGAGATTCTTACCGGTTGCCTCCTCATACTCCTTCTGGGTCTTGAGTCTCCATCTTTGATTTGTTGAGCTCTGTTCCCTGCAGAAATACTCAGAGGTGTTCTTCCCATTACGCAGCAGGTGATCATCTGGCTGACCAAGCAAATGGCAAATGTGTTTCAGCTCGTGGTATGTTGATGACCAATTGAGGAGGTGACAGCCGAAATACAGAAATGCCATGACACATCCCAGTCCCCACATGTCGATGGCTTCAGATATGTGGAGGCCTAACATCACCTCTGGAGCTCTGTATCCAAGTGGTTGCATGATCATTCCAACTTTTACTTCTGAGGCTGGAAGGGCCAAACCGAAGTCAATTAATTTCACCTTGAAAGGCTTTTCCCCTTGGTTGACGAGCATGATGTTGTCAGGTTTCAGATCTGTGTGGATGACACCAATAATCCTCAGAGCTTCAAGTGCTACAAGCAGCTGTTGTATGATTGGGCGGATTGCATTTAGAGACAATGCTGATTGGCTCTGTACCACAAGGTTGGAAAGGCTTGTGTCCAGCATCTCGAAGGCGAGGCAAGACATGTTTTGGAATGTGAAATTGTCTATGAATCTCACCAAGTTTGTTTTCTCAGGGTTAAGAGCACTGATTTTTTGCAGCATTTCCAGTTCATGGATGTAATCCCCCATGTCTTTGAGGATCTTGATGGCTGTAGTCTCTGCTGTTTTTAAGTTGATGCACTTTGCAACTTTGCCAAAGCATCCTTCTCCAATGAAGTCCATTACGAGGTAGTTTACAGACTCACTGGAGATTATCTGATGCTTTTGTACCGGGAATAATTCATTGTCAGAGACACTGAGAGAATCAAACTGGGGACAAACAGTCATCAAATTAAAGGCATCTTCTTTGTAATAGTAGTTGTTTGTGTCTTCTTCCAGGTGAACCATTGTAACAAAGCTGTGTTGTAGGGCTTGCCGGGGCGTGATTCTGGTCTCAGCATTTGTATCCAGTAACTGTTTTAGGAGACTTAAAAATGCCATCCTGTCTGTTTGCTCCTCATTGTAAGTGAACATTGACATTACTTCTTCTTCCAAGTTATGATCATCTTCAAAATTCCACTTTGATATTTCGAGATTCTTACCGGTTGCCTCCTCATACTCCTTCGGGGTCTTGAGTCTCCATCTTTGATTTGTTGAGCTCTGTTCCCTGCAGAAATACTCAGAGGTGTTCTTCCCATTATGCAGCAGGTGATCATCTGGCTGACCAAGCAAATGGCAAATGTGTTTCAGCTCTTGGTATGTCGATGACCCATAGAAGAGGTGACGGCCGAAATACAGAAATGCCATGACACATCCCAGGCCCCACATGTCGATGGCTTCAGATATGGGGAGGCCTAACATCACCTCTGGAGCTCTATATCCAAGTGGTTGCATGATCATTCCAACTTTTACTTCTGAGGCTGGAATGGCCAAACCAAAGTCAATTAATTTCACCCTGAAAGGCTTTTCCCCTTGGTTGACGAGCATGATGTTGTCAGGTTTCAAATCTGTGTGGATGACACCAATACTCTTCAGAGCTTCAAGTGCCACAAGCAGCTGTTGTATGATTGGGCGGATTGCATTTAGAGACAATGCTAATTGGCTCTGTACCACAAGGTTGGAAAGGCTTGTGTCCAGCATCTCGAAGGCGAGGCAAGACATGTTTTGGAATGTGAAATTGTCTATGAATCTCACCAAGTTTGTTTTCTCAGGGTTAAGAGCACTGATTTTTTGCAGCATTACCAGTTCATGGATGTAATCCCCCATGTCTTTGAGGATCTTGATGGCTGTAGTCTCTGCTGTTTTTAAGTTGATGCACTTTGCAACTTTGCCAAAGCATCCTTCTCCAATGAAGTCCATTACAAGGTAGTTTTCAGACTCCCTGGAGATTATCTGATGCTTTTGTAATGGGAATGATCCATCGTCTTGATTATGGTAGGTATTCATGCCTTCCTCGTATTGAGCCACTGAAACAACCAGTTCATAGGATTCTTGTCTCGAACTCTATTTATAGGCTTTATCAGAGTGACATCAAAGACAAAGTCAAAGTCATCACATGCAAGCCATGACATCACGTCATTCTAGAACACAACTCTAACTCCCCCCACCCCCACCCACCAGAGTGACAGTCACATGACTGACATCAATGCCAAGACATTATGTCATTCCGGAACACAACTCCAACGTTATTATTTTATGTAACTAGCTAAAATTCATCATTGATATCCACAAACTATGCAAATATTACATGAAATATTAAAAGAAACATGTTTTATTTTTTCACATTCAGCGGTCTGGACAGAAAACTAACAGACTCTGGTTCACCATTTTTAGATAGACGTTTTGCATCAGTTTCATTCATAATACACTCAACAAAAATATAAACGCAACACTTTTGTTTTTGCTCCCATTTTTCATGAGATGGACTTAAAGATCTAAAATTCATTCCAGATACACAATATTACCATTTCTCTCAAACATTGTTCACAAATCTGTCTAAATGTGTGATAGTGAGCACTTCTGCTTTGCTGAGATAATCCATCCCACCTCACAGGTGTGCCACATCAAGATGCTGATCTGACATCATGATTAGTGCACAGGTGTACCTTATACTGCCCACAATAAAAGGCCACTCTGAAATGTGCAGTTTTGTCTCGCAGCAAAATGCCACAGATCCCACAAGCATTGAGGGAGCGTGCAATTGGCATGCTGACAGCAGGAATGTCAACCAGATCTGTTGCTCGTGCATTGAATGTTCATTTCTCCACCATAAGCCGTCTCCAAAGGCGTTTTAGAGAATATGGCAGTACATCCAACCGGCCTCACAACCGCAGACCACGTGTAACCACACCAGCCCAGGACCTCCACATCCAGCAGGTTCACCTTCAAGATCGTCTGAGACCAGCCACTCAGACAGCTGCTGAAACAATTGGTTTGCATAACCAAACAATTTCTGCACAAACTGTCAGAAACCGTCTCAGGGAAGCTCAACTGCATGCTCGTCGTCCTCATCGGGGTCTTGACCTGACTCCAGCTCGTTGCCGTAACAGACTTGAGTGGGCAAATGCTCACATTCGATGGCGTGTTCTCTTCACGGATGAATCTCGGTTTACATTGTTCAGGGCAGATGGCAGACAGCGTGTGTGGCGTCGTGTGGGTGAGCGCTTTGCTGATGTCAATGTTGTGGATGGAGTGGCCCATGGTGGTGGTGGGGTTATGGTATGGGCAGGCATCTGTTATGGACGAAGAACACAGGTGCATTTTATTGATGGCATTTTGAATGCACAGAGATACCGTGATGAGATCCTGAGGCCCATTGTTGTGCCATACATCCATGAACATCACCTCATGTTTCAGCAAGATAATGCACGGCCCCATGTTGCAAGGATCTGTACACAATTCTTGGAAGCTGAAAATGTCCCAGTTCTTGCATGGCCAGCATACTCACCGGACATGTCACCCATTGAGCATGTTTGGGATGTGCTTGACCGGCGTATACAACAGCGTGTACCAGTTCCCACTAATATCCAGCAACTTCAAACAGCCATTGAAGAGGAGTGGACCAACATTCCACAGGCCACAATTGACAATCTGATAAACTCTATGCGAAGAAGATGTGTTGCACTGCATGAGGCAAATGGTGGTCACACCAGATACTGACTGGTTCTGAGTCCCCAGACCCCCAATAAAGCAAAAAAATGCACATTTCAGGGTGGCCTTTTATTGTGGACAGTCTAAGGCACACCTGTGCACTAATCATGATGTCAGATCAGCATCTTGATGTGGCACACCTGTGAGGTGGGATGGATTATCTCAGCAAAGCAGAAGTGCTCACTATCACACATTTAGACTGATTTGTGAACAATGTTTGAGAGAAATGGTAATATTGTGTATCTGGAAGGAATTTTAGATCTTTAAGTCCATCTCATGAAAAATGGGAGCAAAAACAAAAGCGTTGCGTTTATATTTTTGTTGAGTGTAGATCCAAACCAGGTTGTCCGAGACAGGTAGTTTTACCGGGTAGGACATTGATAATCTGATCATGTTATGACATTGTGCTTGGTCTGATGGTGTCAAGGAGAACATCTAGTCATAAAATGATGGACAATGATTAAATTGAGACCTTCCCTCTCTTTCACTCCATTAATTTGGTGACAATGGCAAAAAATAATAAATGAATATTAAACATGACAATATATTTGCTTTACTGATGTTTCCTTACTCTATCTCTAGTCTTCAATCTCTTCTAGGAAGCGGTTGAGCTGCTTCTGATGAGCTTCCTTGTGGTTCTCCAGCTGCTCCTCAAACAAAAAAAAATCACTTTCCAGACACAGAATCATTCAAATTGCAGTCCCCAATGGTTTACAGATTGTTTGTCTGACTGTTTTCAGGTGCACCTGTCCTCACCTCTATTCAATCAAAATAGTTATTTCAAGTATGCTTGAAGAGTACGGCTTGACTCTTGATAGCTTTGAGGCGTGCAAAAGCTGTAGTTGAGGGGGTAAAGAATCCTTAAGGTCTGGTCAGGGCAGATTTTTTATGTTTTATGCACATCTGAAAGAAAGAGATGCCTTGAAGGTGGTGAATATTTGTTTCAGTGAGATTATTTTATTTTGCTTATACTAAAAAAAAAAAAAAAAAGTGCTTCTTTATGGTCCCAACTTCAAACACTTACCACAGTCACATCGCTATATGTGTGCTATGTGTACACATAAATGCAATTCCAATGCATTTGTCGCTGAAGTGAATAAACAATAAACTTTGAGTTGGTCGGTTTGTTGCAATCCAGTGACTTTATGTCGGAGTGCCTTGCAGACATGGACAAAACATCAGTTATGAGCACACTATCTGCTGGTAAAGCAGATATTATGGCCAGCGGTGGTTAAACACAAAGCAAAAAACGTTTCTGTTAAAGCACTAATTTGGACACATTACAAGCTGGATGAAAATCCAAATAGAGAGAAAAAAGACACAAGGTTCTTTTATAAATGTCATATTTTAATGTTCTTGTGATCAAAGTGCCATCTGATTTAAATAGCAGTCCTTCATTTGCACTGTTTTGTTGTTTTCACAAACAATTCATGAATGTTTCATCATATCTTTCCTGAACAGGTGTAACAAAACCATAGTCCCTGTTTCCATTTCCCACACACAAGAAGCAGTCTGGCCCTTCAAGCCCTCCCAGTGTACCTGGAGGAGGAGGAGGAGGAGGAGTTCTTACAACGTACGTACGTACTTGGTTCCCTCAGAAATGTCGATATTACAGTTAGTAATTCTATTATAATAATTCTTCGACCATTTTACAGATTCAAATAGATTGAAGTATATGTTTTTAATTCATTTTCTAACCTCTGTTTTAAAAATAACTGCATATCCTTTTTGTTAGGAGGAACTAACATTAAAAATACTTATGATAGGATGTCAGAATAGCCAAAGCCTCATATGAGTTTCATTAAGTTAAGTTGATAAGAAAAGATGATGATGAAGATTTGATCCTGTGGTTAATGGGGGCGGGACTAGATTAGCTTTGTCTTCTCCTGCTTTCCCTTTCGGCCATGTGTATCGTATTATTTGAACAGAGATGAAGTGTGATGATGACGATTTAATTGAAATTCCCGAAATAAACAAATAAATAAATAAATTAAGGTGCATTTTGGTGGCAAATTTGAACCTGTCCTCTTGGCTGTGATGGGAGCCTGAGCTTACAGTATTACATTATTGTTGGTATTTTACAGTGTGGCGAGGACCCAGACATTGAAGACACTCCAATGTAGATTCTGTCCTCTTATAAGACCTTATTTCATTATTTAAGTTCTGTTTATGTACGAAAATAATTACAGAGCAGGCAGCTGCATTTTCCACCATAGTTTAGACATACTATCAACAAGTAATTGTGAAAACAGGCAAATTTAACCATATTTAAAGTAAATTCAGTCAGTTGCAGCTCTAAATTGTCAAATCTCTAAATCAAAATTGTTGCTGATTAATTACCCTATAATCAAGTTTAGTCTATTGTTACATACATCATCTCAAATTGTGAGTTTCATATAAAATTAGCAAGCTGTATGTACTGTAGATAGACATGCTTGCATTAGCTATACAATATCTATTCTATTATTTACTCATCCATACATGTCACTCTGAAAACAGCAGCCTCGCGAAACCAGAGGGGTAAACATCACTGTCATTTTATTTGGACAATAGGACAACATACACTTTATAAAGTATGGGAAAATACAAATATCTCAAATTTCACTGATTCCATGAGGCAGCTGGTAATGACACATGCCTCAGGCATGTTTTCATTAAAAAGGAGAGTAAACAGAATGGTAAGCATTTGATCGGAGAGTGAGCCAAGAGCAGAACAACACATTTGTAATTTAAAGCAAAAGACTCAAGAGGCCACACATACAGCAGGTTCACCACATAGGACAAAGCTATAGATCCACAGGACATAACCAGATACGTGGCTCAGAGCCAAAGAGAATGCTTAGTTAACGAGTCGGGAGATTCATTGATTGATACACGATTAATTGACAATCTATTACAGCCCATGTCAGTGAAGAAAAAAGCAGTAGCAGAGGGTTTTTTGTCCGTATGTAAATATTTGAGATGCAAGTATTGCATTTTTTGTGTGCAAATGAATTCAGTCCAATCTAAATAATAATTTAAATGCATGCAACCAAGCAGCACATTCTTTAAAATCAGATGAGGAAATTTCTGTCCAGCTTACGTGACGTACGTTAGAGCATGCACTCCTTTTCCAGTAGCTCTTCACATTTCAGAAGTTTTAAGAATTCCTTTTTAAAAAGATGACAGCTGTGTTTTCCTATTCACGTGGAAATCAAGTTAAATATTTACCACGAGATTTGAAAAAGGTTTTGGTAAGAAATGACTATAAACATGAGAATCCTTGGAGATGTTTTTGTGCTACAGCAGCATAACGCTAACGGATATCAAACTAACAGTGTAACTCATCGCTTTGAGGGATCATTGTACAGCAAAACAAGCATTACAGTTAAACCCCTTTGTTCCTGTTGGATTAAACGCTGTCCTGACATGTAAATCAGAGATGATTCGTGTCAAACATTTAACATCAATACATGATTTACCAGAAATGTGCATCTTTGAGTCAGATCTCGGCTATTACAATCAGAAATTGTGAAAACAAATAAACATTATAATCCCCCAACAAAGTTTCTCAATAAGAGATGACGCTGATGAGTGAACATGTGGAATTAATCTGTGCCTTTTCTTCTTTATTCGGATCAGACTAATGTACAGAGCAGATATTAAGCTTTTTTAAGAATCTTATAACATCACTATAATAGAAGTTTCTCACATAAGACCAGCCTGTAGCACCAGTCATACACGTTTTATTTCTTTGCAGATTCTAAGTACATTTTATGCAGCTTTAACTATCTGAGGGGGGTCATCCTGCTGTGACGAGCCACTAATCCTTAAGGCATTAGAAGCTGGTTCAGAGTGCTGGATTGGTTTAAATGCTGTTTAAGATATTCAGCAGGAAAACGAGGAAGAACGTGATCACTTTTGGAAATAATCAAATCAATACAGTCAAGTCTGCGAGTGTTTTATCTCTGTTATCCGGCACGTTGGATTGGAAGCTCATTCATTTCAAACCCAACATGATAGAATACACATGGAGTGCAACCGTATAAACGTTGGCATCCAGTGAGCTGCTGGCACATTCAATACGCACATGTCAATCAAATCAGCCTTCAATAAGCTATGTTGGTCCAACCCTGTTCTTTATAGAAAATGTAAAATCCCCCACCAAGTCTAAATATGAAGCACAACTGGCATTTGCAGAAGTCGCAGCCGTCAGTGTCGCGGCTGCAGTTCCCACTGAGCGATTACAGTGGCACAACATTCATAAACACCAATAACGGCAAAAGCTATGATGCACATTATGAGATAACGACCCCCCCCCTCCCCCGTGTGCAGTGTTTCCAAGGTTTGTTGCAAGTAATAAACTGTTGAGTTTGGAATGTTTCAGTGGAAATATTGTTTTCTCTCTTCAACAGATGAAATGATGTGATCTGAGGCCACATATGCAGTGTGATAAGCGCCACGCGACGGCCTCTGCCAGCTTGTTCCCGTGCAGAGAAGGTACAACACACATAGAAGTCTCAGGAATGGTCTTAGTGTTACGGTCCTTTGTCGACTGGAGAGATTGAAGTCCGAGAGCTAAATTATAATTTAAACATCCTTAAATTAATCTCTATGTTGTTTAACTATGATTGTTAAAATGTTGTTTTACACGACAAAAGGAAATTACTGCTATAAAGTATATTCTTACACAACCCTTAAAAAAACAAAAAACTAAGACTCCCTTTAATTACTATTTCATAAACATAAAAAAAGGTGAAATTTAAGAGGTTCAGAGTTGCAAAATAAATGCTAAATGTAAAGTAGTGAGAGAAACATAAACCGTTATGACAATGCCTTTAAATTCCCGCTGTATGATCATGCGTTGGAAGAGCGGATGAGTCGGTCCCCTTTTAAAAACGATGCGAGTGTTAATTCTACAGAGACACACAGACTGGCACATGGAGCGGTTGTATGGGAGACGAAAGCAGATCTGCATCAAACAGTGTTTTCGGGTTTAGGCCGGCAGACGGTGTGAGGTTAGCTACCGCCGTGAACGCTACCAAAAGAGGCCTAAAACTCGGTGCGGAAGGAATCTGCACGCACTATTTAAATCAGGTCTGCTACAGAGAGGAGGGGAAACGCTGACTGTGGTGTGTTCTTCCTCCGAGAGATTGTGCAATCTGGATCCTCCTCCACAGCCCAGACCACTGGATCCGGGGACTTTAGCGGAAGAACCCGAGTCTCTCTCTGAGCCATTCCTCCGTCAGGTCCTCTGTGTTTCTGACCTCAAACACCTGGAAAAAAACAGACAAGATGTAGCGCTTTATTTCACACAGTCTGAGGATGCAGTTAAACGTAAAGCAGGGTGCCAGCAGGTCGTGATGCAACAGATCAGAGGTTTTTCAGGCCGGCTTATAGCGACACACATTCATATATTTATACAACATATTTTAACTCTATTTTTTGCATTTTTACATCACAATTTCACAACGGAACATTTAACAAACAGGATGATTTATATTTGCTAATTAGGTTGTATTCGTGTTAATGTGTACTTTTGGAAGAATTATTGGGATCAAATAATTTCGGGGACCCCCTGCAGTAACCCTGTGGACCCCCCAGGGGTGATGATGTAATAAAATACCCAGCTCATATGCTGACGTGACATTATTAATAAACAAGAGTCTACAGCCTCTCTGCTGTACTTAGGCACAGTGGCGCTTTGAGCTAAATGCTAATCTCAGCGAGCTAACATGCTCACAATGCTGTTCACCATATTAATTTAGCTTTTTAGCATGCATATATGTTTAATAGCATAAAAAAATATACTCATTAGATTAGAATCTGTCAAGATTTGATGACAGCGTTGCATTATTACTATAAATGTTGGAAGAAGCAGCGCCACAAACCTTGGACATTTCAACAGTTTGCACCAGTTTGTTTTTGCTTCCTGCGTACATCATCTGCTGCGCCGGGTTGCAACCTGCCGCACGCAAATACGCCAACGTTAACAGAAGAAAAAACACACACCCTCAATGACAGAACAGCGTGTAGCGAGAATGAAAGTAAAGTAACCCCAGAGGTTCATCTCACCGGCTGGACTGGAGAAGATGAAGCAGAGCGGGTAGGAAATGCGTCCGTCGTCGTGGAGGTATTTATAACTGTAGACGATGAATGTTCCCGGTGTTAAGGACGGCTCACACGTTTCACACAAAACCAATCATCTCTTTAAAATAGAATCGACCCTCGACTCTTAGACGATGAACAACTTAATAAGAAGGGGGGATCATTTAGAAACCGTTAAAATAAGACACTTATTCAAAGGATATCTCGGCTGTCTCTCAGGCAGTTCGTCCTTCAGCTCATCAGGAGTAATATCCTATAAAACAAGACAGATGTTCTTAGGTACACCTGCTAGAAAAGCAGTTACCCATTAATATTCAACGGCTGTACGGCTGAAACTAATTTCACTGTGCAAAGTTCAAATTAATGATCACAGAATTCAGTTCGGTTCATCTGAACATGATCTTCTACTATATTGTGAGCAGACGTGAGAATAAAGTCATATGACATCATATTATATTATAATAACAAGCTGGTTTACCTCGTGTTCCTCTTCAAGAATCACCAGCTGCTTGTCTTTGTCGATCTTCACTGAAGGGCAGAGAAGTAAACATTGATTTTGTTGTTGTATGGACATATAATTACATACTAAGGAGGGAGAATAAAACCAGTTACATGCTGGTGTTTCCTCTTGCAACTGTTTAAATAGTGTATACGCCTTTGGGTGAGACTCCATGCCATGAAAACACTCCTTCGTCCAATTCACCAGCGGTGACATTTTAGTGGAGGACAGTTAGTGGAGGACAAAGCTTAAGTTGAGTTTGATACTGATGCAACTGTTTGTGACCACCTGATGAGAAATAAGAATACAACTCCGAACAGAGCTTTTGGTAATTTATTCTATAAAGAGGCCAAAAACAGGCTAGCAGTCGCTACAGACAGACAAAGTCTAACAAGTCCCTCACATACAGGGTGTCCAAGCGGACCGCATCACCGACATACAGCTTCAGAGCAAACTATCTGGCCAGATAGGGGCAGACTCTCTGACCAAGCCTTCAGGCTTTTTATACAGTTGTTTGTGATGTCATCTGTTGTTTGTGTAGACGGAGAACTTTGTCCAGGATGTGGTGTTTGAACCACTCATCAGTGTCCATAGATCCATATTGACTTGCCAGCTGTGCTGGTGTCACAAGATGCATTTTACAACTCATGTCACACATAAGTGCAGAATACAGGTAACTTCACAGGAGACACATGGAATAGTGTGAGTTAAAACTACTAAATGAAAAATTCCCATCACAACTGTCTCACCACCTGCTGCAGGAACACTTCCCTCTGTTTATTATATATATATATAAATATTATATTACATATAGAGAGGATGAAACTGAAATACTCACTAATAATGGCTGCATTGTTGGTCTCCTTACGGAAACGGAACTGCCTCAGCTTTTTAACCAGTTCGTCGTCCACGTCGCACACCACGAGTGATTCAGTCTGAGGAGAAACGTAGAAATGCATGGATTTACATTTCAAAATCACCGACGCACATGCTCATTAAAAAAACAACGCGAGTGATGAATATTGAGGCAACTAAGATGATAAATTGTATTTAATTGGGCCTCGTGTTTTTAAGGATGTTTGCGGATTAAAAGAATGACTTCATGTTATTGTTGGCCGTAAAACAATGTTAGTATCCCGTATTACCATAATTAAAAACTTTATTTAAAATGACATTTCTGCTCTATTCAGAGAGAAAGCAATAACACCAGTGTTGTGCAGGATTACCTGTGTCTCTCTCTCACACACACACACACACACACACACACACACACACACACACACACACACACACACACACACACACACACACACACACACACACACACACACACACAGACACACACACACAGCATTACATAACCTCAGCACAAAGACAATAAACTCTTCTGGAGTCTCTGCAGAGTCTCTGAATTCTATAATTACACCTTCCTGAGCAGATGGCGGGTGGGAGTCCGGATTTCACTGAGCTCAGAGAGAGATCTTTACAGATTAAAGAAAGGACGGAGTGTGGTCTGTGTGTGTGTGTGTGTGTGTGTGTGTGTGTGTGTGTGTGTGTGTGTGTGTGTGTGTGTGTGTGTGTGTGTGTGTGTGTTTTTGGGAACGAGAGATTCAGGGAGTAAACAGGATGCGTCGGGACACGATGGGGGAAGAGTCACGACCAGAGAAGCCGGAGGTGGGCCACAGGTTGACTTCTGGTTTAAATGCCTGCAGCCAGGAGACCAGAGTCAGCTAACTTTAAACGTCCGGTTGATTTAATGGATCTCATGTGTTTGTAAAAAATAAATGAGACAAATGTTTTTAGTCGAGTTGTGATGACAAACAGTCAAATAAATTATAAAAAAAACAACTCGGAGGGAAACATCGTCCGTCATGATAAGGGAAACCCAGACATGTAGAAACACATCGCCGATGCGACAAGCTAACCGCACACAGCCACACTGGAACCGGAAGATCGCTAGCTTTGTCTTCAAAATAAAAGCATACGCGTCTTCACGTCTGCGGAGGGGAACAATAATCAAGAAGTGGAGCAAGAATCACAGAAATGATGTGGTTTTTCTTTGTCATTTACGATAGCAAAATCAACACTAATAATGATAATTAAATTGAATTAAACAATTAAGAGAATCATCTGCATATTAAATGCAGACCTAAGAGCTGACATCCTTTAACCTCTGATTTATATTGGTTCACCTTTACCGAGGTGAGCAGCACTGCAAAATATAGCAAGTAGTTTTACAAAAAACAACTGCTTCTTTATATTGAGACGGCAGTTAAAGGTCACCTCATCTATTCGATTCTTCCGTCTGGTCGTTTTATTCTGAAACACATAACCGGAAACGCCTGACCTGTACTGCGGTTAGCTTGACACCGATACAAGAGGCAGGAGGGTGGAACTCATGCTAGGCTAGCAGGCTAACGCTAGCCTATCTATCTGCGAGCTCACTTCTCCTCAACAGTCTCCGGAGCTCCGCGTTTGTTAGCAGCACACAATGAACGAAGCTGACCGTAAAACAGCGACATCGTTACCGCAACGACGACTAACAACTCACCATGATCGTAGCGCTGAAGCTGCAGCTGCTGTTCTGAATGGTACAAACGCTTTCAATGTTTTTTTGCTTCACATCTTGTGACTGGTCTGACCAATCCCAAACAAGCCCCCCCCCCCTTCAAAAGTTCTCCACAGCCCCATTTTTAAAAAATGTATTTATTAAAGTGTAATTACAGGGGAACAGCCTTCTAGCTTTAGTTACTAACAAGTTAATAACAACTTTTATTTACAAAATACAACTACCGGTATGCACATTTTACAGCTTTTATGTAAGTATTTTAAATGCAGGAATTTTTTAAGAGTTAATATTTTTTATTACCGTTTATTCATTTTATGAATTTGATCATTTTTGTTACATAATCATATGAATGAAATATAATATGAATAAAAAAGCAATCTTCTTGTACCACATATTGAACATAAACATCCTTAATTACCATGTCATATGTCATATATATATATATATATATATGTATACATATATATATACACACACACACACCAACAGGAGGCCCCAGAAGCATCCTTTAATGTGTGGAAAAAAAGTGCTGGTGCATATATTCCTCAGTAAATCTCACGTTACTACAAACTACAGAAAGTGGTTGATAATAGTGCAAATTTAAATTGTTATTATAGACAGAGATATGATTAAAAAACACATTAATCCTCCAGTTATACATGTTTATAAAGGGCATTTTATTTTATTTTATTTTTTAATTAAAAAAAAAACAAAAAAACTTTCCTTATGTTTCTCGTTTTCCGGGTGTGTGCGCGTTCCACCCAGGGACGAGCCCACCCCACCCTTCGGTATACGTCATCGTGGAAGCTCGTGCTCGCCGAGTTTGTAGTTTGTGTGAGAGAGAGCCGATCCAACGCTAGCTTGTAGCTTGCTAAAGTAGCGGGCTATCTGGCGTCAACAGCTGGATAAATCACCACTTCTCCCCACATCTCACCCGAGAGGAGTTCATCTTCCGGCGAGGTAGCACGACATATCACTTTATCACTTCTTGTTCCCTGTTGACACCGAGGAGGCTAAAATAAACACACGAGCTAAGTTAACCAGCGGAACGTCCACTAGCAGTTAGCCGCTGTTAGCTCGCTCGGTAGCCAACTGTGTTACACCAGTTAACCGGACGTTTGAGACGCTAAATCTGCGTTTAAACGCGGCTGGAGTCGCCGTAGCGTCCGTGTAGGTCATCGTGGTGATATTTAGCCTGGTCACGATAATTCCACTTTGCCTAAATGGGATTTTGTTGATCACTAGTCGGGGATGGAAACATTTACTACATAGACAAGCCCTCCACTGTTTGACAGCTTGTTGTATAACTTCCTAATAAAACTAATGTAAGTTGTGTCTCTGCTTTTTTTTTTACTTTTTTTTGTAGATCATGGCAGATTTCTCGGTGAGTTTAACTTTATTGCATTCATATAACTGTGGTTAAATCGATGGTTTGTTGTATACAGAGAGTCGTTTTCTGTCCTCCAGCTGACAGATGCCTTAGGAGACGACTCCCCAAGCAAGGCGAAGAAAATGGGGAACACCAACCCGAGTGCCCCTGCCGGGAACCCTCCGCCTCCTGCCAACCCAGGGTGGCCGGGTTCAGCCCCAGGAGCTCCCAGCCAGCCCTCCGCTCCAGGTGACTATGCTGGTGGGTCATCTGGCCCGGGGGCACCGGGGCAGTTCCCGTACCCCTCTGGTCCTGGGGCACCAGGACAATTCCCGGGACCTCCTTCAGCACCTGGTGGGTTCCACCCTGGTCCTGGGATACCTGGACAATACCCGCCTGCACCAGGAGCTCCAGGGCAGTTCCCCTCCAGTCCCGGGGCACCTGGGCAGTTCCCTGGCCAGTTCCCTGGGCAGTTTCCTGGGCAGTACCCACCTGAAGGAGCTCCAGGACAGCTACCTGGAGGCCCTGTTCCTTACCCAACTGGACCATTTCAGTCCGGCCCCGGAGCTCCCTCTGGGCCTTATCCAAATGTGCCTTTCCCAGGAAGTCAGCCAGGCGGAGGCAACGGGATGAACGGCCCAGGCGGTCCAGGTGCATTCCCCCCTCCAGCCGGCCCTGGCTTCCCTGCATTCCCTGCCGGGGGCTTCCCCCCGTTGCCCTCTGGGTCATGGGGACCACCTGGAGGCGGAGGCTTCCCTCCTGCCCCTGGCCCCTTCGGTCCTGGCTCTGGGCCTATGGGTCCATACGGTGGGCCTGCTGCTCCCGGAGGCATGCTGGTGAGTAACACTGTTTACAAACAGCATCACGCTGCTTGCTTGCTGCATTTCTTTGCTGATGTGTTTTCGCTCCGTTGTGCGGCGGAGCATTTCTCTTGTGGTGGCAGTGTGTGGGATTTAGGTTTACCACAAGTACAGGGTTTCTTCTAGAATATTCAATGAGACTGGTGTGGTGTCGGCCTAGCTCTGTTGCTGGTGGAAAAAAGATTTACTGCATGATGGTACATTTTTAGGGGGGGGGGGTACTTTTCTGTATATTGGGCTCTGCTGGGGTGCAAAGCAAAGAATAAAGCAGAATCAACAAAATATTCAAACGTAGTTATCAAAAACTGTATTCTTGTCTTTCAGCCCAGATATAATCCACCATATAATTGAAAGCAATGAACTCAGCTTTTCAGTCGGACAAAGGACGTCACTTCCAGAATCAACATATGGTTTGATTAGGCTTCATGAAAATGTCTCCACAGTGTACAGTTAGGGTGTATGTTCAATCTGCCCGGGCAATGTAATGTTTGAATGAAGTGCAATATGATTTGAAATTTGACCTTTTTTTTTTTTACACAGTACTCATGTTTTTTTGTATTAAAACACTTTTTGTTTTCTGATAAAATCAGTTTTTATTAAAATTTGTATACTCATCACTATTTCTAAACTACCATGTCACTTTTGTATACGTATATATATGTATATACGTTTTATATGTATATAAAAAAATGTTGAAAACTGATTTTCCTTTTCCTGTCGTGGTCTGGACGAGTCATTGTGAATGGCGTAAGAGTGTTGAGCTAAATGGAAGACGTGACTCATGGCAGTGTTTCATTAGGAATGTGGGCAGGGTCAAAGTTTTGAATAATGTTTAACTCAAAAAAACACACTATTTTGTGATAAAGTACTTAGCTGTAAATCACCAAGTTCAGCGTATCAGTAATAAGATGTGAACAATTCTACTTCTGCCACCGAGGAGAAATATTTCTGTATTTGTTTATTTTTGCTGAATAAACACAGTAAATCATAATTTCTCATGCTTTTTTTATTTTTTTTTAAACATAATTTCTAAGTAAAGAGTAGTAAAATGAATGTTGTGATTTAAAAATGTACGTATTTCTTCCAGATGGTGCCTTACGATCTCCCGCTTCACGCTGGGATTATGCCACAACTTGTGATCACAATAGAAGGGGAGCCCATTCCTGGTGCAGACAGGTACAAAACACACATTTATTTTTCATTAATTAAAACAGTGGGAGAATGAGTCGTTGTCAGCAGCACTCTGATCTCTTCGGGGGTTTTTTCTTGCAGGTTCCAGATTGACTTCATCAAAGGGTCAGATGTCGTTTTCCACTTAAATCCTCGATTTCACGAGCAGACGATCGTCAGAAACTCCAACCTCGGTGGATGTTGGGGCCCGGAGGAGCGGGAAGCAATGTTCCCATTTGTTCAGGGACGCCGTTTTGAGGTAAAGTGTGACGCAATGAAGCCGTGGTTGTGTTGGACTGATCGTGTGATCTGGAGCCAACGTGAGGTTTTTATTTCCCCCCCCTGCAGCTGAAGATCCTGGTGGAGGAGGACTCGTTCAAAGTGGCGGTGGACGGCAACCACCTGCTGGAGTACGAGCACAGAGTCGGCGGGCTGGAGGAGGTGACTCTGCTGCGAGTGACCGGAGACGTCGCCCTGTACAGCGTAGCCCCCAACATGATCTGAACCCCCCGGCTGCTGAAACCGAACGCCGTGCGGGAGAGACCCGGCGTCACACTCTTACCACCGTATTTGAAATCCTCTCAAATACTCTGATGGAGTTTTTTCAAGCACAGTAGTCAGCAAAGTGCATCTCTCCCACCTGGCACTTTGTTGTTTCTAACAGAACAGATGGCAGATTAACCAGGTCAGCTCACCATTATCCTTTCCCTCCTTTCTTTGCTGGATGATATCTCTCGTTTGTTCTGCAGCTCACAATCAAAATATTTTAGGACGTAATGGTATCAAAGTAATGAAAGTGCATCTAAGGAAATACTAATTTATGCTTAAACGAGAAGATTGTAGGCTGAGTTGAACTTACTGTCCACTAGTATGCTGTGTTTTGTAGACGGTATGTGTATGTTTATTATCCTGTCCTTTATATCCACATCTTGATGAGCCTCTGTAATGCATGAGAGCGGGATGCTGAAAATCAACTAGGTCTCCGTTCCCCCTCCGTACTTCAGTGCGAGCCAACACTTCGACACTCATCGGCCTGTTAACATCCGCAGGCTAACGAAGAGGTTTCGTAACGTATATTTATATTCCAACGTTGGGCTCCTCCACTCTTCAGTATTAATCCTCCTGACTCTCGGACCGGACGGGTCGCATCATGTTTTACGTACTCTGATTTCATGTTGAAGTCAAATCTACTGGTGAAACGTGAGCGTTATTAAAGTCAAACGTGGGGCAGGGGAGGGGTGGGATCTCTGATTTGTTGCCAAAGATAACAGTGGTACAATATTTTGAGAATATATGCTTGTTTAAATAAAGGGCAACAATCAAATAATGACTGATAATGCTGTTTGATTCAGAACAATGTACACCTTTCATGAGCTGCCTGCCTGTGCACATAATAAATACTAGTTTCTCCGTTCCCCATTCTTTATTTTACCCCTACGTGGAGAAAGTGAATGTATATCATTAGTGTTATTTTGGTTATATAATATAATTCATTCTTTGTAGCTCACTTTTATCAAAAAGGAAGACAGATTTCTTTTAAGAAAGTAAATAGATTTTTCTAAAAAGTGACCAATCACATTGAAATACTTAAAACTGTCCTTTAAGAATGTAAAATGTGACTGCAGGACTACTAATACTTCTGCATAAGTAACATTGTAAATGCATGACCTTTACTTCCTGCAGTATTTTTTATAGCGTGGTATTACTGTTATCTAAATACTCCTTCCGCCACTGGTCATAAGGTGTTGTACTAGAATAAACCAATATAATAGAACAAAGTGACCATAACACTAAAGACAGGAATAAAAAGACAAACAAAATGATATTGAGGAGAAGATACATTTACACTTATATAAACCTGTACATGTATACACAGATTATATGTACACTGTGTGCAATATCAGTGTAATATGAGTAATATCATTTATAGTGCAAATAGCAAAACAGCATAGTTGATAATAATAATAATAAACTTTCGTCAGTGCTTTATAGGCGCAAAAATATCTATCAAAATATAAATAAAAAGTTTACCACACACTATAAACTAAATCCCTAGCACATAAAACCTAAGCAAATGTTGTGCAACATGTAGTCCA
Source organism: Chelidonichthys spinosus (assembly GCA_029853015.1). NCBI lineage: Eukaryota > Metazoa > Chordata > Actinopteri > Perciformes > Triglidae > Chelidonichthys > Chelidonichthys spinosus. Next base: position 1,380,167 of record CM056833.1, read on the forward strand.
GCGTTTAAACTACGAATATGTATAACGTGTATAGCTGAAGTTTTAACATTAAAAGTTAAAGAACGTCAAAATCGTGGGAGCAACTTTTTTTTTAATGTTTAGCATTTCTGATTTGCCTGCCTGCTGCAGTTCCGCCTCACCCCACCGGGGGGCAGCACAGCCACAGACCACCGACTGGACCGGAGGAAGCAAATCGAAACTCCTCAATGAGTTCACCTTCAGATAAATAGTTTGCCTGTCCTCCTCCGCACACTTATTATACTCGCGACAAAATGAACGGCTCTCTGCACTCTTCGCCCGGCGTGGTGGACATAAAACTGACGCGAGGGTCGACAGGTAAGCGGGGACTGGACGCGCAGTTAGCACGTAGAGCCAACGCCGCTAGCTTTTAGTTAGCTACGTAGCGGCACGAATCAGCGCTGTCAAGCTAGCCTGCATCCGCGAGCTAACGGCTAATTGGCGGATCGAAAATAACAAAAGCTCCGCTCCACTGCGCGGAATCGAGCATTACAAGCCATGGGGCTGAGTTTTAGAAGCTAACTGAGCTCTTGCTAGCTTGATTTGAAAAATAATGAATTATGTGTGTACTTCGGCGCTGTTGAAATCTTTAAAAGTAACGTAACTACTCGGCCTGTGAGGTTCACACTGTTGGAGAGCAGCTAGAGGAGCTGGACACGTAAAGGGACGTTTCTTCGACTTCGTGAGAGAGTAATGTCGGATTCAGGATCGTTATGTAACATTTGGTGACCTGGTGTCGCGTCTCAATACTCGTCTAAGCGATGACTCGCCCTGTACTTTGATCCGTTGAGATAAACGCTGTGATTGAATCAGCAGCTGTTTGTCCAGGTCAACGCGTTGGGTTTTTGCTGCCCAGTTATCCCCATCGTCTGCTCATGTGTTTACTTTATTTAAGGTCTGGGATTCAATATAGTCGGGGGCGTGGACCAGCAGTACGTGGTGAACGACAACGGCATTTACGTGTCCAAGATTAAGGACGACGGAGCCGCTGCGTTGGACGGGAGACTCCAGGAGGGCGACAAGATCCTGGCGGTAATGGATGCTGACTTTCATCAAGTGTGGAGGAGGAGGAGGAGGAGGAAGAGGGGGAAGAGGAGGAGGAGGAGGGTTTTATAATATTTCTATGCGACATCAACATTTCATAAATCCTATTGCATATGTGCAGCAATGTGAATTCAACGAGTTTGTCTACAATTATGTTGATACTGATATTATTATATACTTTTTGAAGTATATAATTATATATTATATATATATTATTTATGAGTATATTAGCATAATTATAGCAAAACATTACAACATCAATCTAGCAAGGAGACTATTGGTTGGAGGCAGGAAAAGGGCAATTTGTCTGACATTTTGCATATCATATATTCAGCTGATGATTATCTGCAGCCCTCGCTGAAGAGGAGGCATTTGATCGAAGGTAACAATGAATGAAAGCAGTTGTTTTTTTTTGTGCAGATCAACGGAGTCCAGCTGGAGGATCTGACACACAAAGCTACGGTGGATCTGTTCAGGACGGCAGGGAAGGACGTGGAGCTCCGTGTCCAGAAAAAGGTGGGTGGAGTCATGCTTTTAAACGCCCTCGCCCTGGGTTTTATTTGTTTTGTGAGCAGTTTGGTAATTGAGCTCAGCAAAACGTAAAGCAGCAAGATATCAAACCAACATGTTCATGAAACACCATCACAGTTGGGTTAAGAATGTGAACTGTCTGTCTGTCCGTCTCACCATCACAATACACAAATCCCATCCAGTAAAGCTGAAGGTAAATCCAGCATTGAAACATTAATCTCTAGTTTTCTTTAATTCTCGGGCAAAACAATATCCAAGCTCACTACCAGGCTTTTGTTTTTCTGACATGGCACCTGATAAAACCCTGTGCTGTATTATCAGTGAACTATGTCCTGCTAAGGATCCTCCTCCACATCCTGTAATTCCTCTGAGCAGCATCTCTGCTGAATTAATCCACTTACCACCTGATATTTGTTCTGCCACACGGTGAGCAAATACGTCTCCTCTACCATTATAATATCATCTTGACAATTCTGTGACAGAAGGAACTGTGCGTGTAGTTATGACCGTCAAATACGTGAGGTTTGCTTGTGTTTTACTGCTAAAGCCAGTGGTTTTGCATGTTTTATCCATTAACATGTGGATGTATTTAATTCTACAATGCCATGATATTTTATAGTAAATAGGTTTAATTTTGGCAGATGGTGGTTGAGTTTTGTGTTGTTCGGAGCTGATAAAGAGGGCTTGTCGAACACTTCAACGTTCGCCCGTGGCTACTTTGAACCCCTCTCTCATTTTCAGTCTTTACACATTCATTTCTGCAACTCTTTATGTATTAAAAACACATACCAAACAATGCGGAAACGCCTTTGAGAAAAGTGCGGGTCGCAAACCCCGTTCATTGCGTCTCACCTCTCTTTATGACCTCAAAGTGTCCGTACGCGGTCGGATGACAAGTCACTGCTTCGTTTTGTTCAACTTGATTCTTCATGCGAAGCCGGGATGACGTGAAGTAATAACATCAAGTTTTGACAGAACGTGATCCAAGCACACAGGTCGGGTCACTCCGCTTCTTAAAATGGAGGAAAACGGGTGCATTCCTGCATAAAATTCACCTCCAGTGCATCTCTTAATACGTGTTCTTGTTTTTAAATCTGTTGTCTTGCAGTTGCCCCACCGTCTGAACGGATCCACAGGTTCACAGCCCGATCACACGTCTCCGGCGTCTTCTCTGGGAGTACTGGCTGCTTTGGCTGGAGCTGCTGCCCTCTTTGCATTTATTTACATGCGGCACCTCAGGAAGCACTTTTAACGAAGCCGACGTTGTCTGTATGTCATTTTTAAGATAAAAAAAAAACAAAAAAAACTCTGCTAAAGGCCAAAGAAAAATGGAGGGAACAAACTCTAAAGCATTATATTATTGTTTATTTGTTTTCTATGAGTAGCTGTTGGTGAGTTTCTCCGTGTTCACGTGTGTGATGAGGTTAATGGTAGCTTCTTGACCCTCTTCCGGTGCAAAAGGAGACCCCAGAGGTTATTCTTTAGAGATACCTTCAGGAGTAGGAGGAGGATGTACGTTTACTGCTGTGGGCTGAGCCCGAGGCAGAAACAAACAGTTGCACACACGCAGAATCCTATTAAGTCCTGGTGCCGAGGCGGACCGGCTCAAGCTTCAGCGTGCATCTACAAACTGAAAGACAGTGTTGTGTTCAGTCACTCGTAGGACGCTCTGTACCTCCGACTCTGAATGGCACATCTGTCTGAGGGCCGACGAGAGAGGAACCTACTGTACGTCCAGTTAAATAAAAATAGATTTGTATTATCCCCGTTGCACAGACTCATGGGAGGAGCGGCGGCATCCTGCCGTGCTGGAACAGCCTGCAGTTAATGTAATAGATGGTGCCTCGTAATGGACTTCAGAGTGCCTTTTTCTGTCCGTTCCAAGTAACGCTCTGGTTCGCTTATCGTGACCAAAATAATACGTTGAATTAAAGGTTGTTGCTGGCGATGATCTCTTATTATCGTTGTCCACAAATCCCATTAAAAAAGCCCCAAACCAACAATCTCTTGATGCTTTCCGACTTCCTCATCCACAAGCCTAATTTATGTTTTCAACGTGTTAAATCTTTAAAAACATCATAATAGATGCAGGCAATTGCGCAATCAGCTGCGGATTAATACACATTTGGTGACCGAGTCAAAATAAACTGAAGCAGCGTGGCACAGAGGAATCAAATATCTGACATTCTTGCTCATAAAAATAACTTTGCTGTTGTTTTTATGGGGATTTGTTGAAAGAGAGAAAAAAAATCCTTCTTTTAAAACAAAGTACAATTGTTCAAAGTATCACCAAGTAGTTTCACTTTGAAGGGTTTGTTATGAAGTGTTTTAGGGTCACTCAGGGTGAGCCGTTAAATGTCTATCTTTGATACCAAGCATTCCTTTAGTGTATATTTACGACTGAGATGCTACCATGAATGGTTTTAAACATTCTCCTACCCTTTCACCGAGGCCAGTACTTGACCGCGTCACACGTTCTGCTGAGTGACTGATGATGAGTGGAGTGTGTTGTGATAAGAGGACATGAGTTGTTCATTTGTGTGAAGGATCAACAGCTTAATACTGAAAATCAGTTTGAGCCATTTTTTTTTTTTTTTCGTTTTAAAGGATTTAGTTGCTGTCAATAATTTTAAATGTTGTTGTTGTTGTTGCACTATCTACGATCATGGATCTCCTTCAGTAACTTCCACAGAACGGATGAATAAGTGTGTGCTGGGTGTTTCATCTGCAGCACTCCCACCCATCGTCTCCAACTGTATGTGGCTCTCGATGTCTGTAAATACATTTCATGTTGCTCTGCTGAGTGGGATATGTGCAGTATGGCAGAAAACACAGATCAATAAATTATGCAAAATACTGTGTGAATTAACCTGCTTTTATGTTTTTTTAATTTTTTATTTAATAGTAAGGAATGCAAGATATTTAATATGAATGTGTAAGTCCCATTGTTTAGGATGAAATAGATGATTTAGGGAATATAAATATTAAAATAATCTGTTAAAACTACAAGAAACTGTTTAAAGTCGAAATTAATAGAAAGTAAATGTGTAAAAAAATTAAATATAGGATTCTGTAAGTTAAAATATTTATGTCAACGTAATAAGACATCTTTTTTAAATGTATTTGGCTAAAGCTAAATGTCTTTATCTAACCGGATGTGGACTGTTCACCTTCAAATTAAAAGTGGATAATATTGCGACAAAAAAAAACTGCTTCTGAATACAGTTAAATATCACCATATGCACACAAAGGCTTATTGATAGTGTAATATAATAGGGAAATACATACATTAATTAACAGAATTAATATTTTAGCTGATTTTGACAAACCGTGAAACCTGTTGTTGCTTTAGCGTATAAAGAGAAATATTTTTACTTCTTTTTTTTTTACTAACTCATGTGAGAGGTAAACGGTCACAAAACATGTTTTACGCCAACGAATGTTTATATAAAACAAATGTTTAAGTTATTTATGTAGGAAAGCCCGTTTCAGAACAATAAGCCGACAGAATGCTCCTGTTCTCCCGCCAGCAGCGCTGTCTCGTGCAGCAGCCGTTGGAGGATGGTGCCTCGCGGGCAGATATGATGTAATCCAGATCTTCGCTCCCAACGGGAGAGAGAGAGAGAGAGAGACGGGGAGAGAGAGGCAGAGCTGAATAACGGCCGCACGATACGGACGGGTCTCGGCTGTTCTGGCTCCTGTTGAACCCGGCTGGAGAAGCCCTCATCGGTGTCGTCGGAGGAGTCACGCCGCGGAGGTCTGCCCCCCCTCCCGACTACGAGGATGCTGGATGCGGAGCGGCAGGAGGAGCGGCGCCGGCCGGGGATGCTGCTGCTGCTGAACTTGACGCCCCCTCCTCCGCATCGGCTGTAATTAACCGCCGCGGCCCAGGAGTCCTGTCTCTTCCCCGCAGAGCTGCTCCGACATCCTCCGTGAGGAAATGAGCCACACTCCTCCTCCTCCGTCGTCGACGTCGGTCCGCCCCAGCTGTCGCCTTCTTTGCCCCGCGATGACAGCAGGGCTGCCCGCCTCACATCCCAACACTTGTAGGCCCTTCCTGTCTCTCCGTGGACCACATTATCAGTTCTGACGCCTCTGATGTGACGAGTTGAGCAGCGGTGGTTGCTTTTATTCCACATCTTTCCACATTATTACAAACATTCATTTTTTGGGGGTGGACTCGTCCAGGGCTGCACCTCTCTTCGCCCGGCTGTTGGGTCTGAGTTCCATGCGTTTTCCTGACCCAACGTCCCACACTTTTGGGACTTAACTCGCCTCTCCAGCTTCCCGCAGTAGAGTTTCCCTGCAGGGGAGGGAATGAGCAGCCTCCGTCCCTGCAGCAGACGCCTGCCGCCCGCTGCAGCTGTCTGCCGTGTGGCCCTGTGACTTCCGAAGGGCCGTGGAGGTCCTGACATCCGTAAAAACGTGCAGGGTGGGGACGTTTGCCTTTCCAGCTCAGGTTTAAACCATGGCCAATGAACCTGTCATCCTTAACGTGTATGATATGGTAAGAATCCCTTTACTTTTACTAAAAAAATCAGTTTCTGTTTCAGGACTGTTTTGTAATCCGACAGCAGCAGGTGCATTGAACGCACCACTAGAAGTAGCAGGCCCAGCACTAAAACACACCTGTTTCTCACAGCTATTCTAATGCTGGAAGAGAGCAGATGGGCTCAGGTATCACAGGGAGACCGTGTGGACTTCTACAAACTGTTAAATTACAAGAACTGCCCATGGGATTTGGTCACAGCCATCATTAAGGTATGAGGACAAGGCGGTTAGGAAAGCCACATTCTGGTTCATCTACTCAGTTTCTAGTAGAATCGCTGTGTTTGACTTGAAAAAGTTAGAACCCAAAATGAAATTTAACATAATACGGATAAATAAGAAATCAATTAATTTATGTGTATATATATTACAACCTCAAGCCTTTGAAACGAGACCTTCCCTCAACTCTTTGACCTCTGACACTCACATGATGCACACACATACAAAAACACACACGTGCACACACACACTCGCATAAACCCACACACACACACCAGGACAAGGGTCTTCATTCAGAAAGGCTCCCGGTGTGAATATTATGCAACACGTTGCTGTACAGAATGACTCCGTTTACACCAAACAGTTGTGATGTTGTGGAATAGTTAGAGGTGTACATAGACGTTCAATACGTTGTTTATAACGCACTATACTGCAGCTGTAGGCTGACATACAGATGCAACGACTGTTTATTAATGTCAACAATAAGCTTTCTTCATCTGATAAATAGTTAATGAGTAGTATAACATAGCCGTAATGATATTTAATTATAGATGATGGCGCTCACTGGTCTCTGCTGTGAATTATAAAATCTTTATTCAACTGTTAAGGTAGAAATCACCCACAAGTGGAATCCAAACTGTCCAGAACTAATGAAGACATGCTGCGATTCGCAGCTCCTGTGGCTTGTTTCGTACGAAGATGAAGATTATATTTTTAAATGTTTGGTTTATACAAATACACCCGTGTTACACCATCAGTCATCATCCGTTTACACACCAGCTACACATCCTTCATGTGAGGAATTAAAGTTGTTGGCAAATCCAACCATAATCAGTGAAAATATTCTCATATGCACTCATAGCTACGCTGCAGGGGCTCATAAATAATGTATTACTAATATACTATAGTCCCAAATGCTAAACGAGTGGGAGGATGAGGGTTAAGATGCAGTGCTGAATAAATAATTAATATAATCATTGAAAGCGTGCAGTCCTTCGAGGTTTAGAGACGATCAACTTAAGGCAATTATTTGTATTTACTTTAAAGTGTTATGAAGCTGACTTGTGCAAATGCTTCTATCTAAGTCCAGTTTTTCAACAAGGGAGAGAAGTGATATGTGTATACGTGATTAAAGGAAGGCTCAAAGCTAGGTGCAGGTTTGCTGAGGACCTCAGTGGGGCCGTGAGTGACAGCTGCTCAGACCGCTGATTTAATTCCAGTGTGGATCTGCTGTGGACTTAACGGGTCACGCAGGGTCTGCAGAAGAGTGTGAAAGTGATCACCATCCCCGTCCTTCAATCGTTTTTTTTTGCAGAGAATTAAAGTGGGTAGGAGTGCTGGAAAGGGGCCTGTAGGAGGGCGGATGATGAGGGTGTGTGGTGGATGCGTGTGGCGGCGGATGCTGCGTCTGCATAGGCTGTCAGGGGGGATGCTGCATGGGATCGTTGCAGCACTTGTGTTGGCCGTGCTGCAGGAGAGTGGAGGCACGTCATCGGAGACGTGCGATTAATCACAGCTCAGATAGTGATGGGGAAAAAAAGGCTCCGCTGCCAGGACTTTATTATTAATTATGTACTGAGGAGAAAGTTAAATCATTTCACTCCTACTGGAAGAAATTCATTCTCTGGGGATGTTTTTCTTCCCAGGAAGCTGAGAGCGGGTTAAAGGTTCTCCATCAGTGTTCCAGGTGTGAAAAGAAGAAAAAATATAAAAAGGGTAGAAGGCAGAGCAGAGCATGAGGTGTTGACACAAAGTAAGGAGGTGGAGATGCTTTTATTGTAACACTGAAGCAGTAAATGTGTTCTATTATTAATGGGGCCAGCTGGGCCAGCGTGGATAGCTCTTAGCATGTTTCCTCAGGGGTGTAAAAGGGTGCAGGAGTGTCGGTGGGCGTGGGTGGGTGTGGGTGGGTGTTGGTGGGGTGAAGAGTCCTGGTCCTGCCATGAATTATCTCTTGATTGCGTGCAGTGAAGGTGGTGCTCGTAGATCACCGGGAGATGATGTGTGATTTTCCCTCCAGCGATCTAAAAGAGTCACACAGATCAGGGCCTGATGGTGTGATTGATCGTTTAACCGCCCTTGTAATGGATCCGTCCCGGGTGTTTTCTTTGTTTTCTTTCCCGGTGCATGCTGGGACGCCAGCGCTGTTGCAACATCCTGAAAAGCCATAAATCGATAAAGGCAAGGATGAAGGAATATTGATCAATACTAAAGGACTTTATCTGCACAATTAATGATCAACCTGCTCCAAGGGAGCCACACAAAACCTGAATAGGGCAAAATATATAGAAGCAACCTGAAATAGGACATTAAAAGAGCTACGTGAACACTTGAAACCAATCTAATACAATCAAACTCTCCATCAGGACCCGAATTAGCATGTTTACCAAAATGTCAAACTATTCCTTAACCTGGAAAAACAAAGGTCTTCAAATAAAATTAAACTGAATATCAAAAGTGCATTAAAACCACGGTAATCATGAATCGTGACCATATATAACTGAAGTTCTCTCTCCTCACAATCATGCAGCACTAAACTTTCCTGTGGAGTTATTAGTATTCAGGTTTTTTTATGAGACTAAATATACAGACGTACTATGTAAGGCGAGTGTTTTAGAGCTCCCGGATTGTGTCTTTCCGGATACGACGCAAAATAGCTCTCAATATTGATCCCGAATGGAGCCCTCCTCTTAACTCTCTCCTCCTCTCCCTCCCCCCCTCCCTCTGCAGTACTGGATCAACGAATACACTTCCAATCTGGGCATTGGAGTCTTCCACTCAGGCATCGAGATTTATGGCAGAGGTAAGGCCTTTTTTTCTCGTCTTTATGTCTCTGAAATCCCATTACAGCTCGTCAGAGCAGAGTCGTGTGCGTCACTGTCTGACTGGGAGGTCGCTCTGCCTTCACGGATGCACATGATGTAGATTTTAAAAATGGAATATGGAATTGTGTTCCCTAATAACATGACCCCATTTCTCTGGGTTGAGTCACCACTGACTCAAGCCGAATTATGTGTGCATGTGTGTGTGTGTGTGTCTTTGCACTGTGAAATGTGATGATAGTAGAAAAACAGGCCTTACTTGGGCAGGAAACCTCTTCTTTTTGTGGAAGCAAACCATTTTTGCATAAAGACGGCATGAATTAAATCATATTTGCACCAGTTTACATACAAAAGCTGTGAGTGTTTTATAAAACATGATGCATTATCTTAGATCAAACAACCTCAAAGAGTACTTTTTTAAAAAATACTTTCAATACAGAGCATTCAGATCCTTTAATTAAGTAAGAAATGCAATATTTAAAAAATCCTGCATTGAAAATGTCATGTACATATAAATAAAAATATTATATATAGTTATGGTTAATCATTGCTGATATTATATATTTTTACTTTTTGCTTTTTTTGTACTGTTGTGTAGTTTAATGTGTAACTGTTCCTCATATTTTATAAGATCATCAACTACAACTATGTTCAATTGGAGAAGACTTATAGATCTAATAGAAATACTTGCCAACAGTATACTTGTTGATTCCCAACACGGCTGAAACAACGCTGTGTGTTTAAATTGCGTTTCAAAGTCAAGCCTCTGTGTTCATCACTGTTTTCCGTGACACGGCTGTAAACACAGTGCAGACAGGTCTGTAATCAGCCGGCCCGATGGCTTTAACACAGTCTTTCAGTGATTAACTGCTCTCTTCTGTGTAATTACAGTTGTTTGGTGCTTCCATTCCAGCAGCTAATCAGTTTTTGTCCACACAGAATTTGCATACGGAGGCCATCCGTACCCTTTCAGCGGCATCTTTGAGATCAACCCCGGGAACGCCGCCGAACTGGGAGAGACATTCAAATTCAAGTGAGCCTGCTCTGTTCTTTTTAGCACCCGGCACTCATGAAGACGGTAGATCATGTTAATGCGTGCTGATATGTGTTTTTTCTGCTCTCACACAGGGAGGCCATTGTTTTGGGCACCACGGACTTCACCGAGGAGGACATAGACAAAATCATGGAGGAGCTCGGCAAAGAGTTCAAAGGCAACGCCTACCATCTAATGCACAAGAACTGCAACCACTTCTCCTCCTCGCTCTCCGAGGTCAGTGTGAGACTGCTGGTGTCCCTGCATGTATACGGAGGTCAGAGGTTACACTTCTGAGTTACAGAAGCATCCTAGAGAAGAACACTTAAAGGGGCACTCCACCAATTTTACATGTTATCTGCCTAAGGACGAGGGATTAAAGCTAGCGTACATTGTGTATTTGTATTATGTCCATAAATATGCACTGTCCCTATTAAATAAATAAAAAAAAACAATATAGAACTATCTTCTAGGGCTCTGAAGGGAGTTTTCTTAAGTAAGGAAAAATCACTTTTTTCCCCAAATCTACAAATTCTGTCCCTACAGAATTGCATGATGGGAAATGTAGGATCCAGTGTTTTGGAATTACTGGAAGTATTACATAAAAACATGTATCTCTTCCCTGTAAACATATGCAAATGTCTCACACATTTCTAGAAATAAAAAACAATATGTTTGACATATTTCTTTCCAGCTGTTGTGTGGACGGGAAATCCCCCGCTGGGTCAACAGGCTGGCGTACTTCAGCTCCTGCATCCCCTTCCTGCAGAGCTGCTTACCCAAGGAGTGGTTAACGCCGGCCGCCCTGCAGACCCACATCAGCCTCGGCCTCCACAAAGAGGAGCGCAACGAGTCCAGCGACGAGGACCCCTCGTCCCCGTCCGGAGGGGCCGCCGCCGGCTCCTCCCACAGCTGTCGCCACACGAGGGTGTGAACCCGCCCCGACGTAGACTTCTGGACCTCCCCGCCACCCTTGTCGTGGCCCACGTGGCATTAGTAGGCTCGAACAACCAGCTGACCTCATACTGTTGTCCTCGCAGTAAAGAGGCTTGGAAGGAGAGTCCCCCTTCATGAAAAGAGAGAGACTTCAGGCCTGCGTCTCGCTTCTGCAGAAGGACAGACTTTGAGCTGAGCGCTGAAGCTCAGGCTCCACACTTGTAGATCTGAAAGTTTGTAGTAGGTTATTAGTCTTTTCCATGAACTTGTAAACCTTCGTCAGCCTTGTTCCCTGCCCTGCCTTCAGAGCTGCTTTTGTAGAATAACTACATAGACAACTGAGGCTACTCGTAGTGACGTTACCAGGAATCCGCTCAATTTTCACAACTTTTCTCCTTCAACAACCTCAACGTGGCCTTCAGTTGATACCGTCGACTCCGCTTTTCATTGTGCGGAAGTTAACTTTGGCCATTTTAGAGTGTTTTAACGAGGATTTAATTGTTCCTCAAGTTCACACTGAACTTATAGTATAACGTTGCATGTTGAAAGGATTTGACAAAACTAAGCTGAGACCTCACACTTCTGATCATATCGTCAAGTATTTCCTCTCCTTTTTCCTTTTGTAAGAACAAAGCGATCCAAACTGGGACTTTGTTTTAAACTGTAACCTGGCAGGCAGCGTGCCAGTGTAACCAGTACATAGACAGTCGTAAACAATCAAGGGCAAACACTGTTCAGTTTAAATAGTCGCTGTTCATACAGCCCAGTTGCTATCTGTGAACATCTCAGAGGCACAAACACAGAGAGAGTCAAGCTGCTACACCCACAATTATTGACTTTGTGACCCAGAATAATTTTCTCTACGCTTTTATATCCAGATGGTCTTTATATTCTAATGGAGCGATAACTTCCAGGCTGGGAAATGTATAATTGTGCCCAGAGAATGTTTCGCTGTGATACCTTGGTCTTTCTCCACAATTAAACCAATGATTATTCAGCAGCCTTTAAAACAAGAAAAGGTAGAAAAAACAGTATTCTCCTTTAAACTCCTTTTAATACTTAATGCAATGGATTCTGCATTTAGGGAAATACGCTTATTGGTTTTCTTGCCGAGAGTTAGATGAGAAATGAATACCAATCTCATGTCCATATGCTAAGCTGCAGCTAGTAGCTTAGCTTACCTGAAAGACTGGAAACAGGGGGAAACCGCTAGCCTGGCTCCGTCCAAAAGGAGCCAAATCCACATACCAGCACACTGAAACCTCACCATTGAACACATTATAAAACAGTGTAAAAGCGATAATTTGACAGATATTCTCTGTTTTGTTTAGCTGTTTCCAGCCTGTATGCTAAGCTAAGCTAAGTGGCTGCTAAGCTTCATAGTTCTATCCCACAGGAGTGAGAGTGGCATCAAACTGCTCATCTCACTCTCAACAGGAAATGAAGTATCACACTCCAACCCAATGTAATGTGTCATTCCTTTCACCTGTTAACTGAACTGTGACTTGTTTACAGAAACAAAGCATTCTAATGGAACCTTAAGAGAAGCTACTCATACGTCTGAGGCAGTAAGAAGATCAGATACTTATAAAGGGAATATATGATGTCATGAAGTAGTTTGTAATTAGCATACATGCAGGTAAACAACCCCATTAATGACCCCTCCCCTCCCAATGGTGGTGATTATACTCATGATAATGATGATGATTAACATCGGCTCCTTGTAGTTTCACTCATTTAAATTCAAGCTTACTTTGCTTTTCTTTCTTTTTAATGCTAAAGCCCAGTGAAGACCACGTCATGTGGTTTTGATCTTGTCCATCCCGCCTGCTGTAGGGCGTTAATGGACAGCTGCCCTTTCTCAGGAAGGAAATCCCACGACTTGTAATAGTGAGATCATCTTATTCCTGCTGAGCAACTTGTTAAATGGTGTCTCAAAGTGCAAATTTGACTTCAATAAGCTATATTCCTATTTATTTATTTTGTTGTAGTCTTACACTGTATTGTGTTCAGATTTTTTGTTGTATATTTTGAGTTGACAGGAGCTGTGCAGTGATCAGTAACCCATGCTCAAAACTCTTTTGCCCTTTCTACACAGCAGACCAGACAGGTATTTTTTCTATTGTTACCTTGTATTTTCTTTTCCTAACCCAAGACAATTTAAAGAACGATGATATAATACTAGAATAAAGAGACAGAATAGCAAAGAAATCTTCTGCTTCTTCTGTAGAGTATGGGGGGGGGGCTGTGATTTTGCTACGATGATGTGCAGGGCTTTATAATCGCATGTCTCGCATTAAATGTCAGGTATTTAACTTTCATTGAAAAGCCAAAAGAAAAGACATTTTATATAGTGCATGAACAATTTCTCTATTCCAGATTTCAGTTTGACCAGTATCAGATATCCAACAAACAATTATAGTAGAGAGATGTAAAAGAGTAGTTTTGTCCACCAAAGAGGACAGAACATTTTATTTTTTGTCCATAAAATGTCTCGTATGGTATATCTTTGTCACAAATATATATTAGTATTATCAAGGAGCTTAATTGTATATATTTATGTATCATCTGAATTTGAAAACTCAAATATTAATACTGGTGTCTGGCTCAAAAATGCCGTTTCAATAGGCAACGTAAAGAGTGAAAAAAGTAAAAGTCAAATTATAGAAAAGAGACATTTAAAAAACAATATAATACTCAAGTCCAATATAATTAATAAGATGACAATTAAATATAAGAAAAGAGAAGTAATTATGTGAAAGTGTGAGTAGTTAAGTTAATGAAGAAATAAGAGGATAGATTTTGGAGCTTGTCTACAGCCTGCTGGCTCACAATGGAAATTGTGAGATGGGTTGCCAGATCCGTGCTTTATCCTCCTCTCGTGAGTCCAAAAACTCCGCATATTTGTCTCACAATGAAAAACATTCCGGTGCATTTCAACAAGAGAATCCGCAGTAGAACTCATCACCGCAGCTACAACACTTATTCGAAGGAAAAAGGGGTAAAGTAACGTTAATCAAGTTAGGGATTAACCGCGACGGTTAATGACCAACCGGAAACTGGCAACGCGAAGGCAGCAGCATTTCCTGTTCTCTGCTCTTTGGCTTTGGACCCACTCGCCATTTTGATTCAGTCGAGCAGGAGACACCAGGCGGCCCAGTCACAGCAGCAGCACGTCGGCGACGCAAGCAACAAAACGTGATCAGAAAAAAAGGTGAGACTTTGATTTAATTGAAGTCAAAGAATTGTATTGAAGCAGTTGTAATGTTTTTTAACAGCTAGCTTTGGGTTTCGTACTTTCTGATCCGGGAATTGTGCCTTTGTAGCTAACCGTAGGAAGCTAGCTCGGCTAAGCTAACAGAAGTCGACCTCGAGGTAGCGAACCAGCCGTTATGGTGCACCGAGCAAGCCGACAACTTGCATTTAAGCGGCTCAAAGACGGCCTGTTCTGGCATAATATCGCATCGCTAAAATAGGATGGTATCTGCCAGTTTTCACATATTTAATTTATTCTTTTCCACGACGCATTAATGCACATTAACGGTTTAACTGAGCTAATTAGCTTAGCAACGGCATCACGGTGCGCCCTCGTAGCAGGTTAGCCATTAGCAGCGTAGACGGGCTGACGCTGGGCCCATGTGACCATTTCTATCGAGGGAGCTCAATCCGTGGGGATTGTTAATTAGCCATCGTTAGATGTATAAATGTAGTATTTATTGGACACATTTAACTTTAAGGGAGGTGTATAATTAAATAAATTGTGATTTTGGGGGTCTGCTGTAGTTTGAGGCGTAAAGAGGTACGGGTTTCACCGAGTAATACAAACTGGGAAGAGTAAAAAATACACTTGTATACATTTCTACGTAATACTAAACTCTAGTCTTAATAATGACGTCAATTTAATGAATGAACGCGTCAATAAAACTAACATTTTAAACTTTCATCTTACGCATCGGTGTGTACATGTGGGGGATGGTAGGTTTATGGAGATCATGGGGGGTTGTTTGAATGTTTGGACTACCTGATACTGACTCGACTACAACAGGTTTATCACGTTTATCTCATTCAGGTTTGAGATATCACAATGCCTTGTTGTGCCATAGGATGTCAGAATACGAAAACGTTTATGCTAATTTTTTTTTAGAGAAAATCGTTGTCAAATGTGCCATTTACGACAAAACAGATGTTTATGGTTGCATGCCATTTAGCTTAGTGTTTTTTGCTGCATTATTTAATGACCTGGCCTACAATTTGTCAACATTTAAATTAACTTTAATGGCAGCCCTAGCCCCTCTGCCAACAAAACCAACAGAGAGCGCAGACAGGCTGAAGTTCGCCATGGGTTAAACTCATTAAAACAGCTTTGTAAGGGGGTCTAGGTATCTTTATGTGTGCTTTGGAACATAATCACGTTGAAACAATGAGAAATGCAATTTTTCTTCCGATTAGCAGCTTTGTTCTAACGTCAGTGCCTCCTCATTAACTCTCGTTGAAGTTGACTACATGTATATAATCAACTTTTAGCACAGCTAGTCAAATATTTAACTATTTTTACTCCACACGTCCTCCTACCCCAGTGTAATGATTACCGGCTCTTTGTTTTTCAGATAACAATGAGTGGTTGTCGTGTCTTCATTGGCCGATTGAGCCCACACGCCAGAGAGAGAGACGTGGAGAAGTTTTTCAAGGGATACGGCCGGATTCGTGAAATAAACTTGAAGAATGGATTCGGCTTCGTGGTGAGTTTGAGTTTTTGTTTGAATTTTTTTGTTTCTAATTCTGTTTGTGTTCAGAAAATAAAATTTAGTTTGAACTCCTCAGGAATTTGATGACCACCGAGATGCAGATGATGCTGTGTACGAGTTAAATGGCAAAGAATTGTGCAGTGAAAGGTAAGAATTGTGGTTTTGTTTGCCCTTAATCTGGCATGTACGCACCGACTAAATAATCAAACACAAGTGCGGTTTTAATATAATCATTTGCAAGCCATTTCTACTCAATGGTCACTAGATGACATCACTACACACAAGTGGAAGTACAGGGCATTTTCCTCCTCAAAACACAAGTTAATTCAATTATTATAAGTTAGCCCTTACAAAATTATGGATGATATTGCTGTATTTCTGTCATGAATTCCCTTTTCTAGATGTATTCAAAACATTTAGTTAATTTTTGTTGACTGTATTTTCTCACTTTTTTCAGGGTCACCATCGAGCATGCTCGCTCCAGAAGAGGAAGAGGTGGCGGCCCTGGAGGAATGGGAGGACGCTTCGGTGGTGGTGGCGGTGGCGGCGGAGGTGGTGGCGGTGGAAGCAGCAGTGGCTATCGTCCTTCTCGCAGCAGTGGATCCAGGTAAATTTGCCATAAAAAACCCCTAAGCCAAAATTAGTTGTTGATTAAAGCGTCAAAGTTTTTTTTTTTCGTTTCAAATTTCCAGGCCTTGGAAAAAAACAGTATTGCAAGACTCTTAGCCCATTGTTGTTCTCTAAATATGCTGAAATGTAGTCAAGTGACATCTTGTCACCTTCTTTTACTGTTGATTTATGTCAACTTGTACCACCTCTGAATCAAATTAAATTATTGAGATGGCTTCTAGACAGTGAATTCTGGGGTGAACATGAAGCAAAAAAGATTCTGTGAGAATGAATACTTCCTCCCTTTTCACCGAAGATGTTGTATTAAAGACTTCTGTTTGGTTTGCGTTGACTGGACAGGTATGGCCCCCCTGTAAGGACGGACCATAGGCTCATTGTGGAGAACCTCTCTTCACGAATCAGCTGGCAGGTATGAATACTGGACTTTCTTGTGTATCTTATAACGATATCTTTTATGAAAAAAAAATGTATATATCACCCAATAATGTGTTCAATTTTAAATGAAGCAGCATTCATTTGATCATGCCAGGCCAATTTGTTTCTATTCAAATTACATTTAAAAAACCCGTAGATCATCTATTTACAATAGAAAGCCCCCAGTGTTTTTTTTTTATTTTTATTTTTTCTCTATTTTACCTCCAACTACTTCTTTTTCTTCAGACAAAAGCAGGTTAGAGCTGCTGATAGGCATTCTAACCAAAAACATTAAACTGTTTTAACAGCTGCTCTGATATGGTTTCCTTTTTATATCAGAGGTGAATGCACACCCTCCATGAGGGGGTCAGAAGTGTGTAGCGCCCTCTCCTGGTTGTTTTTCTGAATAGTGTCCATTTGGTGCCTCTCCCTACACGCAGTTGCCGCCGGTCTAAAGTCTTGGCTGGGCCCCGTAGCGGGTGAAAGTGGTCTAGCGCAGGATACGGTAGCCTTAGGAGGTCCGTAGCCACAGTCTGGAGGTTCTGTGGGCTGGCACCCCCGACTGCTGTAACCCCCCCAAATCCACGGTCCCTACACTCGTTTGGGTCTTTTTCTGTTGCTGATGGAGCTGGGGGGGTGTTGAATCGGGCACACACCCCTCCCCCTACTTGCTCTCTGGTGATTCCTCACTTGTGGAGGCCGGATGCTGGGTCAAGGCCGAGGTCGTTTCTCAAGGGCTTAACACTGCATTGGTTCCCATTTGCTATTTGGACAAGTGGCTCTATGCTAATATCTTCCTGGGTATGGAGCGGTAAGTAGCATAAAACTCATGTGATTGGGTTTGTACAGGGTCGGGTGGTAAAGGGGTGTAGAGTTACAGTCTCAAATGGCAAGCAGGCAGTTTTACTATGTAAACACTTAAGCATTTTAGAGCCAAATCATTTGTATACGTCACTTACCCAGAATACTTTTGTGATCCGACCACCAATAAATACACAGGTTCATCTCACATACTCAGACACCAAATCCAATACTTGTACACAAAGATGCATCAAGTTTGAAACTTGAATACATACTTGAAAACACCTAACTACTGGATTACCCGCAGGCGCCTCACTATGGAGTTGAATTTGTCTGCTGATGCAAATTCAGAGCCATTTTAATTGGGCTTTTAAAACTGTTTGAGTAAAGGCAAGACTTGTCCACACAAAACATTTGCAGTGGCTCTTTTGTTTACATGCCCTCCACTGAAATGGGAGCTTATCACAGTGACGAAAGTCAGCATTAGATATCCCAAGTTTCAATGTGTGCTGGTTTCTTGCTGCCTGCTCATTTCCCCCCTCCAGGTCTGAAAAGGTTCTCACTGGCACCTGTTGTTTTTTTCTCTGTCACTAATCCCTCATTATGCTTTGAAATAGGACCTGAAAGACCTGATGAGAAAAGCAGGTGAAGTTACCTTTGTGGACGCTCACAGGCCAAACAAAAATGAAGGGTGAGTTGTTCTTCTGAGTCAACTCCTCAAATGGTCTTTGTCTTCAGAATGTGGTCCTAATGACTGCTTCTGGTTTCCTACAGAGTTGTAGAGTTTGCATCCCGCAGTGACCTGAAGAACGCCATCTCTAAGCTTGATGGGTCAGAGCTGAATGGACGCAAGCTTAAGATCTTTGAGGACAGCAGAAGGTGAGTTGGTTTTAAACGGTCCTTCCCTGTGTGGTTTGACAATTGTCGAATTACAGTTTGTCGTCGTGGTTTCTAGTTTTGTTATGCCACGGCATAAATCTTAATGTCTTCTCTTTACCAACAGGAGCAGCAAGAGCCGTTCCCGCTCCCGCAGCTACTCCCGCTCAAAGAGCCGCTCCAGGAGCCGCAACCGTTCCAGGAGCCGCTCCAGGTCTATGAGTCGCACCCCAGAGAAGAAGTCATCAGGAGGGGGCAGAGCCTCAGGCAGATCCCCCTCCAGGTCCAAGTCTCGCTCCAAGTCTCGCTCCAAGTCCCGCTCCAAGTCTCGCTCAAAGTCCCGCTCAAAGTCTCGTTCCAAGTCTCGCTCCAAGTCCCGCTCCAGGTCTCGCTCCCGTTCACCTCTTCCCGCTCAGAACAAACAGTCCCTTTCACGCTCCCGCTCTCGTTCCCGCTCACGTTCCCGGTCACGTTCCCGCTCCCGCTCCGCCTCTGCAGACAGCAAGCACTGAGATTGGTCGGCCATAGAAGAGACTGATCGTTGCTCACCACAGGCCTGTCTGGTGGCATGTGATTTATCTTTTTTCTTATTAATGAAGGGGAGGAATTTGCCATTTACATGGCTTTGTTTGAAATAAGAACTTCAGTCATTAAAATGCCCACATTGGCTTTGATTTCTCTTTTGTTTTTGTTAGTTTGGATGTGCTTCTACAAGGACAACATATTTTTGTGTTCCTATCACCTTGTGATTTCCCCCTTTTTTAAAGTCCCTCCCTCCCCTGTTTTTGATGATATTCTGAGTGACGGAAAACATTTTGATCAGTGATGGAGCTCGTCACCAATCCTGCAGCCTGTCCTAGCTGTCTGCCATGTTTTGATTCCATCCACTCCTCTGTGCTTCGCCTGGGTGTTCACAGCAGTTCAAGGTTAGGTGGGAATGGCACTCATTCCCAAAAAAATGTTGATTAGGTATATTTTTGTTTGTAACGCGAGCTCCTGGCATTGCTGTGAAACTGTGATTCTGCTTCTGATGATCTACATGTGTTGCATTCACTGCCCTGATGTGTGAACGTAGAAATGCAAAGCATCTCAGTTGGTGGTTTACTTCAGCTTTCCTGTGTAATGATGTTGGAATCTGGCATTGATTTTGTTGATCGGGGCCTCGTCTCGTGTTGGTGATTTCTCTTCCTTGCTTTGTATAACGTGATCTCCAGCCTCGGCCTGTGGAGTGTTGTGGGTCTGAACACAAGTGTCTCTGCTTCAGCGGGAAGAAATGTCTCTTAAGTTTATTAATTTGATACTAATAAAACACTCATTGTGTACTGTCATTAAACTTTTTAGTAATGTCCAGAAAGAAGTGTCTTTTTTTTTTTTAATATTTTGTGAAGTTGAGTCGAGACTTGTAGGTATTAAAGTCTCTGCAGTTCAACCTAATAAAGCTTTCTCAAACTGTTAACTGTCAGCCAGTGTTGGTTCTGTCCTGTATTTATTACAGCAAAACTCCAAACGCAAATATACCATGAATTATATATCCTTAATCTACTTGAATAATTAATCAGTTTGAAAACGTGAGACGAGATTGTATTTAACTTTGATGCAAAAAAAAGTGTATAGAGGAAAATCTGCATTAAGTGTCTTATTTGCCTGCCTTGTTGTACTTGGTTTACAAAATCCAAGGTAAACTGATTTTTATATATTTATGTCGCCAAGGACACGACTACAAATAGTATAAGAGCAGCTAGGACTACAAGACAGACAAGCTACTTATAGACGAGCTATCTATGGATTAATATGAGCACAGTTTATCCACCAGCTCATATTAATCCTTAAAGTGACCAAGTCCGTGTCATCAGGTCTGCTAAAACCTCTGGTGAATGTTTACCTTACCTCCCAAAAAGCAAGAGTTCACTTTCACTTGACATTCAGTGCTTCACCGTCAACCTCCCTGTTCGCCACATGGTGGCAGCACTTGCTCGTAGTAGCCTAAAAGATGTCAGCAGACTAGAATATCAGTGATGAATATTTAGGGCCCTGTTGGACCTAGAAGTTATGATTTATGACAATTAATCACCTTTACTGGGGCCTTAACATACTCAAACTGATTTTGGGCATTTTTCAAATTTGGTTAAGACAACCTTCAGACCTGTACGATGGAAGTTATGAAGAGTATGCGACTTTTTCATACCAGATTAACGTTTCATAACAGATGAATGCATTTTTTCTGAACAGTAAGCAGTCTTAATGTTTCAAATTTGAATTCTAATGAATTTCCTTATGCATAACTATTAACAGTGTCTGGTGTGGGAGCATCGTTTGTGACCGTGGGTTATTAAAATGCACAATAAGGGGAGGACATGTCTTCAACCTTGTAAAGGTGGCTGAGTTTGCAGGAGAGCCTCTCTGTTTTTAAACACTGAGCAGAGACAGTTTGGGGAATCGATCCGGCGACATGGCTCGTGTCCACGGACACACCCAGACCTGCACCGGCTGCACCTACCAGAGATGTGGGCAAATGCAGCTTGGAGAGACTTTCACTGACGTTTTTCTTTGGAGGGGTGGATGTATGGGAG
This sequence comes from Chelidonichthys spinosus, assembly GCA_029853015.1. NCBI lineage: Eukaryota > Metazoa > Chordata > Actinopteri > Perciformes > Triglidae > Chelidonichthys > Chelidonichthys spinosus. The sequence goes on from CM056833.1 coordinate 1,401,354, forward strand.
GTGGTTAATGCCCAAAATGAGAGGGCAGTGTCATTGAAATGAAGCTGCTGGAATATTAGTGCAACCATCAGGAACAAATCTGCTCAGTTTCTTATTGTGACGAGAACATCTCATTATAACAGGATGGTTTGTTTATTTACACAACATTTTAACTTTATTTATCACCTATCTTCTATCAACACTATACAAATAGCAGTGGGTCAATCGTACTAATGGATCAAAGAGGAAAATTCATAATTAAATTGCTAGTCATGAGCCGTTTCTCAATATGCGTTCTTCTCTGTACTTCTGTTCTTGTGGACTTGAGAAACGTCATCAGCGTCGGACCGAGTACTGTTCCAATTCAAAGTTCGCGTCTGGCCAAGTACGGTCAAATACCCCGGATGTGTTCTTGTGTGGACTTTGGGCAGTTACGTATCCCAGAATGCATTTCAATAAAGCAATGGCGGAGGAGAAGACGCACAAAAGTTAACGTTAGAAGTTTTGAAATTCCACTGTTTTGGGGTGAATAAATGTTTTTATGTATTTTTGCGGGAATGTCATTTTTACAACTTCAAATCGGTGCTGTGGGTGATTTATTACTGTAGCACGTAGTTTTTATTCCGACGTTTTCGCCGTTAACGGCTATCGCGGCTAGCTACCTTGCTAGCCGCTAGCAAGTTGGCCCGGGCACTTAGCATTACTGCTACCCCGCTGATGACTGCCTTGTCCCGGCGTGACAAGGCAGCAAACATCATATTATATCCTCATATAATATATAATAAAATATACAAATGAAACGGAGTTGTTTTTTATAGTGTTTATTTTATTTTAACCAGTGAAAATAACCGGAAGTTGAACGCCGTCAACCGGCAAAAACGATGACGTCATCAAGTACGTTCCTGTTCCAAATGCAGAAAAAACACCGTCCTCCCGTTCTCCCGTCCTCCCGTACCCCGGGAGTTCGTTCTTCCAACTGAACTCCGCAAGTCTGGACTCCCGGAGTTCACGAGTTCGAACTTGGCGTACTGGGTATTGAGAAACGGCCATGTTGTGTTTACAGGTGCAGGGTGTTAGTTATTACCCTCCCTCACCGCTAGGTGTGCTAGTGAGACCCTGTATGACAGGTGTGTAGAAGAAGAAGGCGGGTAGAATACAGGTAGAGAAGTGTTGATGTAAGCCAATAAAGCAGGCTGAAGAGTAGCGGGTTTTCCTCGCTCCACCCTCCAACATCACACACACCAGAAACCACTTGAAAACCTGAACCGAGCTGTGCATGCGGGCTGTGCGGGGTTTGTTCGCTCCCCTGCTCCTCCCCTCCCCGCGTGCGGCACTAATCACCCCTCATACTCCCGCGGAGCAGCGTGGTAGGCACAACAAGCTCCGCGGTCGGTCGGTGCGTGCGCTCCTCCGCCGCTCCACTGCAGTTCCCCTCCGCGGTACCGACGCACCACGCCGACCCGCCGGCCTCTGCGCGGACGGAGAAATGAGCTCGCCCTCCGCCGTTCACGTCGCACCGCTAACGTGAGCGCGTCACGGCTCGGTTTAACGGACGTTCGACACACATACACGGAGAGAAGACGCGCACTGGTCCGCCCCGTTCATTGAGGATCACCCACCACCCAAGCTCGGCGTCGGACGGTCCCAGCCGCAGCCCCGGACCATGGCGGAGCGAAGTGGCCGGTTGAGCTTCCCCGGGAGCGGGGCTCTCAACAGACCGGTCCCCATGAACCTGTTCGCGACCTGGGAGATCGACGGATCCTCCCCGAACTGCATCCCGAGGTAAGGACGTCGCACTGCCCCGCTGCTTTCAACTTCACAGCGTCTCCGATGCGCCATGCAGGCTGCTTCGTGACGTCACAGCTGCATGAGCTCATCGTGCCCCCGGCGTGGTGCCCGTGCAGGGGCGCTGCAGGGTCCCCCCAGGGTGCTGCCTGTGCAGGGGCACCTAGGGGGGCCCACATCTGCATAGCATGCACCTAAAGTGTTCAGTATGTCTGTTTAAAGATGCAACTCAGCAGCCTCAGTCAGTCACACACTCAAGGTGTTCCTGTGTGTGTGTGTGTGTGTGTGTGTGTGTGTGTGTGTGTGTCAGACTCATCCACTCAGCTGTTAAGAAGGATCACCAGATTTATGTCAGATCATTGTCAGACTGGAAACCTCCTCCTGCCAACATCTGATTCGCTGCTCAGGTTGTGTCTGCCTGTTGTATTATTATTGTCATGATCGAGTCATCTGTTAAAATAATGTCAGAAAACAGTATAAAATGTCTCCCAGAAGTCATCAAACTACTGGTTTCTGTCACACCAACACGCCAAAGACGTCTCACAGTCATATAAAACAGCAGATCCCCACATTTGAGAAGAATTATTACATACTATTTGCCAAAAATGTGAGTTTCAACTATTAATCGGTCATAACTTTCTTCAGCTGATCGTTTGTGCCTTTTGGAGTTATTGTCTCTTTTTCTACGTCGGCATTTGTTTCCATTGTTGTTGTGAAACAGTAAATAAGTCAAAGGATGCAGAAGAAGAAGGAATCAATTAGTCAGTTGACAGAAAACTAATCAGTTGTGTTGCCATTTTCAGCATTTTATAATCTATTTTCTTAGATTTGCTAATCTTTTAATGATGTATTCATGAAAATCTTTTGGTTTAGGACCGTTTCTAAGACAAAACAAGCTATTTAAAGACATCATTTACGGTTCTGGTGACGAGCTTCGTTCGTGTTTTATGGGCCAAACAATTAATGGAGACAATAACCAGAAGATTAATCAATAATGAAGATGATCGCCTTGGCTTGTGTGCTCTGGGTTTGTGCTGCATAAAACCGTCTGAGTCATTGTATTCAAGACACAGACAACTGTTTTATTTCACTCTTTGAGTCTGAAATATTCTGTTTTTCTTGCACAAATGGGGGGAAATATGACCCTGCTGTCATCCCTCTCAAATGTGATATTATTTTTTAAAATGTGCAGAGAAGAGGGAAAAATCTTGCAGGTAAGAAAACTAAGAAGTGTCTCCAGCCTGGTCTGCTTTATTAAAATGATGAGGAATATCTAAATGAACCGTCTCAGATTTCAGTCACATTAGAGTAAATTGATACAATATTTCAGTGCCGTTGAAATCTGGCTCTTTTATTGTACAATTCTGTCTTTGGGTGTAATAATAATAATAACAAACATAATAATTCCCCTAACATTGTCATCTCGATGAGGTTTTTTATGGTGTTAAAGTTGTCAGTCGGCTCTGTTCCCAACATCTGCTGGTATTTGATGAAGTTGGGAACATGAATGTGAAAAAGATCTTCTGGGAGCAGTAAAAACACAACTCTGACACATTTTGACCCGACAAAGATCCAATCTTCGTCCCTTTTAATGGATTTGGAGTCCGTTCTTGACATCATGGATGTTCTTGTGTCTTCTGGACGAAGTAAGCGCGTTTTATTTTGACTGTAACACTTTTGCGTTGCTTGTGGTTTAAACTCCACTTGACTAATTCCTGCTGTCAGACTTCGGTCAGCAGCTGTCAGCCTGCATGTGGACAGACAATAGCTGTAATTAATGTGAGAGTTTGGGAGGAGGGGGGGGGGGGGTACACGTGTGCTTCGATTTATTTATTTTAAAGTGATGACTGCCTCTCCTTCGCCTCTCTATCTCGATCCTCTTAAGTTAATACCTTCAGTGGGTATTATACGTTGCATGGCTTTTAGCTGAAATAATACTAATTCATTTCCAGGAATAGCATCGCTGTGATGTTATTCAGCAGAGTGGACTCAAACAGTGGCAGGTTCGACTCCCCCACCCCCCCCCCCCTCTGTGACCCGCGCAGGTTCAAGATCCACTTTATGTAATGCGTTGGTTGCAGCGGAGTCGCCTCAGATCACTGCGCCTCTCCATCGACCGCCGTCCGTCACGGTTGGGAGGAACTCGCCGTGTTACCCAGATGTCAAATCAAGCGCCTCCCTTCAGTGATATCCTCTCAAGGTGGATAAAACAAACTCTCCTTCTTTCAAAGGTTCCCTGTGGAGTTTCACCACGGCGCGCGCTTGTATTCGGGCGGGGCAGAAGATCACCGAGGCTAGCAAACGTGAAGTCACGTACAATGAATTAGTCTTGATGTTTTTGTAATGATAAACAAAGTGTGGGGGGGTAAAACACAAGTAGTGCATGTGTTCTATTAGATTCTCAGTGTAAAGAATGTGTGTCCTGCAGGGACGAAGCAGAAGCGAGCGCCTTGCTAACCTCGGGGATACACACCGTGTGTTTTGGTGAGTAACGCTGAATGCAGTGCATTTACTCACTCCAACTCCACGGGGCACCTTTAATATTTAATTTATCATCAAAGCAGAACTAGAGCGGAGACAGGCTCGCAGTAGAGGAGACGCATGGCCTCATAGTTTTTTGCAGATTGTGGCAAAAAGTGGAAAAATGTGTTGTTTTTTTTACACATTTAACTTACTGTTTGTGACTCACACAGCATGCATACACATACATAATGCATAGTCATCAAAAACACATCCTACTCATTCAACGATTCTTTACTTCGTATTGAGGCATGAAAAAAATAGTTAGCCACGATAACGTGTTTTCTCTTTAAAGAATAGTTTCACATTTACGATCTGCAGACAGAGCCAGGCTAGCAGTTCCCCCTGCTTCCAGTCTCTATGCTAAGCTACGCTAACCACTCCATCTCCTGGCTCCAGCCTCTTATATAACTTGACACACATGCGAGACGGTATCGATTTTCTCTCGACAACAAAGGATCCATCCCAAAATATCGATACTACCGATTTTGAGGATCAGTTCCAGCGTCAATATGATCGATTCCAGTTTCAGTTTCTGTCTTCTAGTTGGACACGTTTCATTACAGAACCTTGCAAATGAGGTATGGCGTGCGCTCGCTTCTCTGCAGCTGTCGTGTTCCCAGTAATTAACAGTGGAAAGCAAAACAAGTGTCTTGATTCAGTGCTTCATAAATGAATTAAAAGCAGCAGTTTAGTCTTGGAGTGTGATCCGTGCTGCATGCAGGAGAACCAACCTCACGTCGGGTTCATCACTGTTGTAACTACTGTACATCATCAGGGGCCAAGCGGGGTTTTCTTTCTAATTTGAACTGCCACGCCGTCCATCTCCCCTGATTTTAGCACTTTGTGGAGTAATTTCTCGGCGCCTCCATAAAAGCCTCGCTGTGGCTCGGAGGTCCCTGCAGCCCGGAGGCTTAATAGGCTGAGAGGCCTGCAGAAGTGCTGCCTCGGCTCCCAGCTCACGTTTCCCTGAGTCACATCGGGACACGTGCGCCGCTCCACGCCGAGATGCTTAATGATCACCTATCATAGGTGAGGGGAGGGGCTTTAATCATCTTAGACGCTGCTGGAATGATAATGATGATACCCGGGAGGCCTGGAAATCCAGATGTTGCATTTGGAACTGGTGGCTGAAATGCAAACGCTGTCGTGTGCAGCCGTTTCATTGGAGGGTTTATGGAGACGGTGGTCTGCAGCTCATCATGAAGTACTCGGAGGATGCACTTATACTCCTCAGCAGCAGGCCAAAGTGTGTGTGTGAGACATGAACTCTTATATTCCGTCACCTCACCGTGAGAGGCATTTCAATGAGCGCCGAGCGCACCTTTTTTTTTTCCCCCGTGGCTTGGGGGCATCTGAATGTGTTCCCGTAATTGCACACTTACTCCCGGGTACAGTCGTGTCTCCTGAGAGCCTCTCCAAGCCTTTAACCTGCGTTTGAAATCAATCACGGCGACGCGTTGAACTACCTAAGCCTCCCCGCTCTGAGTGGGGGGGGGGGGCAAGAAGCCGCGGTTTCATCTCGGTATTTTTCAAGTGGGCATCGGTTGCATTTCTGCGAGGCCAAATGCGGCGAGAGACGGGGGCCAATCTCCGAGACAGAGGCGGGATTGAACGGGCCCCCCTCGAGTAGCAGCTGGACCCGGGAGGCGAGTCATATTTGGGCCCGTTGGAGGAGGCGAGAGTGCTGAGATGTCGCTTTGAGCAGCAGCGAGACACTCACTCTTTTGTCCCCCCTCCCCATCCCCACCCGGCTGCCTGCGATGCTCACGCTGCGGGAATCTGGAGTAGGATGGATGAGAGGCAGTTAAAGCCTCTCATTGTTTTATGTGCTCCTTGTTATTCTTGTTGTCCTGCAGTCGCCGCCTGTCCTGCACTGATGTCAAACAAGACGAAGAAGCTTTATGAAGGTTTTAGAAGACCTTCATCCAAGAGGCTTCTTCACTTCTTTAGTTTTTAACCACTTTGTTGGGGGGCAAGTGGTTCCTGAAATGGGAGCAAAAAAAAGCCTTCTAAGAAGCTTCCTCGTTTGGAAGAGCACCACTCTAGGGTTCATCCTCTGGGGACCACCAGTTTTGGGACCCCGGCACCCAACGTCCCCAACGTCCAGGCTTGTTTTCATACGTCTTCTTTGGGTGAATCTCTGAATGTTAACTAAGACGGACCTTATGTAAGATATCCAGATATCCTCTGTGCTGCTGATGCAGCGCGTCCTGGAGGACAGACAGGCAGGACGGGGAAAGGGCAGTCACACACACGCACACGCACACACACACACACACACACACACACACACACACACACACACACACACACACACACACACACACACACTTGAGACGCTTTTTTGACTCTGCAGGCCGATCAATTTTGCCTCCAGCTGACTCTCCTCATGCCTCAGCGCCTGCTGTCACGCCTCACTGCCTGCCTTTTTGTATTCTGCTATTATTTCCCCACAGACTATTTGATTTTTTTTAGAGGAGTCGGCTTTGATCATATCTTTTCAGCTCTTGGGTTTTGATCCGCCGCCTCTCCGAGTTCAGGAATATGATAAAGAATTCTCCAATATTAGATCCAATATGTGTTGACAAAAACCTGAATCAGCCTGACGGCATAATGTGGCGTTGACAGTGAATTGAAGTCAAGGATATGACACAGCTGATACAATATAGACGTAAACACCAGATGACTGTTTCAAGGATGTATTTAGCTGCTAAAAAACAGCAGGAAGGAGTTCTTCTTCTGGTGAATAAAGATGAAAATGAAAGTTTAATAGCTTCGGGCCCGAGGAGCTCCAAACTGTATTAAATGTGTAATATTCTACATGGCTCTACAGCGCTGACATTCCCGTTAGCATACGCTCCACAAATTAAATCCATGCTAATTGGAAATGGGACAAAGCACGCGTGCCGCTCGAGGATTTAGAGGGTTTTTTTTCGACTCGGCAACACGTTGGCTTCTCGGAGGGAACATCGGCTCCGACGCAGTCGAGCTGAAAGCCAACCTTGACCAGTTCATAAGTCATTGTACATGTAACGTCTTCTTCAGACCGCCTTTCTTTAGTCTAAACAGACCTCAGGGTGACGGAGAGCAGACTAAACGGCATCCCGACACCCGATAAGGACAGGTTTCTAACCACCGACGCTTCGTTCATCGGCAGAACCGCCTCGGTGTTTTGTGACGCCTGAACGGCTCCGGTGACATGTTGGCCGCCGGTGTCTGCAGGGACGGATAAACATTTCATTTTAAAGGCAGAGAAGGAACTCTGAACGTCCCACATTTGTTCAGGTTGAGTCGGTCATTTGGAAAAACCACAGAGACTTTGACTTTGAATGCATCGCCCCCTTCGTTCGGTTACTTCCTCCGGTCCAACGTTTTTGATTGGACGAGGTTTTTCCAGTCCTGCCGCGGCCACAGATGATATTTAAACATTTTCTTTATGTCAGAACATTTAATGTATTCATTGCTGTCTGTATTTTACGAGGATTTCAGTGAATATAACAGAAAGTGATCCTGAATAGAATCACCTCCTCAACCTTTAATAGACAATGTCCACTTCGCTGGTTGAACACCATCGTCCTGTGTGTGTGTGTGTGTGTGTGTGTGTGTGTGTGTGTGTGTGTGAGGTGACCTTCTTTTCATATGATGATGGAAATAGCTGCATGATTCTGCCTGTTTACTTTGTCTCATTGTTCCTGCACTTTCAAAAGGGCTAATGCAGCTAAATGAGGTGAACGGGCTGGAAAAAAGCCAGAGGTTTTATAAAACTTAGTGCCAGATGCAGATGAGATTATATATATATATATATATATATATATATATATATATATGGAGGCTTAGAGGAGGGAAAAGTGAAATGTGACATTTCTGAAGCTCTTTGATTCATCCGTCCTTAAATAAAATGTCTTTGTAGTCGAGTGGTAAGGAGGATATTTTTAAGTAAGTTCTGGGAAACCTTTTCTTCTATTCACTTTTAATGTTACTGTCCGTCTTCTACAGGTGGAGGAAAATAACCACGTATGTTTTGATGTAGCTCCATGAAATACTGTACCTTTTTTTAACTTTATCTGACAGCTTTAGTGACTTTTCCAATTTAAAGCTTTACACAGAAAACAAGTGGCTCAATAAATATATATAACGTATATAAAGTGTGGTAGTTCATTGTAGCAAAGTTCATATAGTAAGACTAGCATTAGAACGAAAGAATGCATTGAAAAACTCTTGGTTCCTTAAAGATAACTGAGTGTTTTTGCAGAATAATGTTGCTACTTTTACTTTAAGAGATCTAAATCCTTGTGTGGGAAATGAATGGAGTGAAAGCGCTCTTTCATTGACAGAAATGAATCTTTCCCGTCACATCGACTCACAGGAAGTTAATAACAGGAACTCCTCCTGGATGATCGTCTCTGGCTCAAATTAAATTTTCTGCCTCAGACAATTTGATGCAACCGTTAAATTATCAGCCCTCAAATTGGGTGTAGTGATTCGGCCATTTCTTTTCTCCCCCTTACATTTCCATTTCTGGCCGCTCGAGGCTTTCGTTCACCTTATTATTCATGGAGACCGAGAGTGCAGAGTATTTTATGATTGAATTTATTTCCCTGACATGGTGATTGGCTCCTTCCTTCTCATATTGATTATTCCGACCCCGTGGAAACGTGGATTCCTGCACGGAGTGGAGTTGTTATTGCCCGACGCCGTCATGTTGTGGTTTTGATTTGTGTGTGTGTGTGTGTGTGTGTGTGTGTGCAGACGCTGACTTCCAGGATAATCCTCGTAAAGACATTAGTCACTCATTTCCATAGAAACAATGTTTGTGTTCCTCTGCACTTTGGCAGGCGTTTGCAGAAAAGCATCCGGCGGATCTCATGAGTTGTGGGTTATTCCTGTCGTGCACATGTTCACAGGACGGATTCGACATCTCGGTTATGCCTGTTTGATAGTATTTCCATCGTGAATACACCCTTTTAAACTGCTCTGGTTTTGGGCTCTGCTGGCTGGGTTCTTGCAGCAGGCGGCGTGAAAAGAGGGAGTTGCTGTCTCACGTCTCTCCCTCCACCGAGGGCTTAAGAGAAGTTTTTTCTGCTTTAGAGCACCGAGGAGAAAATGTAGGTCAGGTTCTGTTTTAGAAAAGTTGCGGCCGGGAGGAGAGAGCTTAGAAGGTTTAACATATTGTAGTAATTAGGGACGCTTCTGTGCCTCGTCTGGCATTTTACTCCTGGATGGGTGAGTCATGTGACCTCGTCCGTGTTTCCACCGGACGTATTGGCCGGACAGATGGACACAGAGAAACCCCCCCCCCCTCCTCGAATGACAGTCAGTATGAACTGTCATTATGGCTGCCGGTTAGAGAACGGCGTCGCGTTACAAGCCTGTACAGGTGACCTCTCTGACCTCCCATGATGCCGAGCAGCGAGGTCCAGCTGATCTGCTGCAGGACGTCTAATCAAGTTGGAGACGGTTGATCTAAAGGAAGCGACTCCATTCATGCAAATCTGATCCAGACTGCAGATGTTTTTGTATCTGCAAAAAAAAAAAAGCAGCTTCACTGTCTCTGTAATCCATATTTGTTTCAGCCGACAGCGGATATTAAACGCTTCCCTCACAGCTTCGAGAATAGCTGAGTCAAAGAGCTGTGGACTGTTATTGGGTATTTTTTGCTTGGTCATTTAACAGAGAAGTATGGAATATTCATATTTAAGAGGCTGAAATGGTAAATGCACATGCAGACTGGAGGAGCTGGGGATCAAACCCACGGTCTACCAATTAGGGGCGACCTTCTCTACCTGCTTGACCTCATTTTTGCATGTAAACTTATTGATGAATCGATTATCAAAATAGATATTTCTTAATAATTGACTTGACCATTGATCGTTGCAGCTCTGCTGAAGGTAATTTAATACTTTATCGCTCTGCTTGGTGGACTTTGATCATGAGGCCGACCTACAGCGTGTTTTTTAAACGTGTTATGACATCAGACATGCCAAAATCTCACGCTAAATCTGTAATAACACTCGTGAGAAGCTGGATGTTGTAGCTGCCGATGTTTCACAGCCACATTTAAACCGACAGGCGGTGAGTTTTCAAATAGTACGTGAAAAATAGTCAAATGATACGAGTGGTCCTCCACTGCATTAAAAATCCCCTTGAGCCACCAAACTCAGACTCACATTTATTCCACAGAGAGCTTCAACATTAAAACGGTTCAGGTGGCTGAAATGTGGCGCTCTGGCACTTCAGACAATGAACCCTGTTAGAAATGTTAGAGTGCTTCAGAAACCTGGCGGAGCCACGATGCCAGACCCTGCAGAGGGATCTCTGTTTGTGCAGATGTGGTTTTTACTGTTGGGACCGACCAAAGAGCCGGGACAATGTGTTTTTTTTTTTTTTTTTTTTGCTTTGCAATTATAGTTCTTTTTAAAAACCCCTCTCGACTGGGATGAAAATCATTATGTAGGACACTTCATATCCGGCTGTAATGGGATGAAAAGCGTCTGCCGTTTGTTTAATCCACCTTTTAGTCTAAATTTCTGTTTCCTATTAGATGTGACGAAGACGAGCAGCTAATCCTGCTTTTTAAAAGTATTTTTACTTGAAAAACGACAGAAACAATGAATCACTTATCAAAGTAGTTTTTCTTTAGTGTCGATCAACTAAATGCTCCTAAAGTTCATATTTCATGGAGAGATAATCCTTGTTATCATTTTCTCCCAAATATTGGAATATATTGTTTTCATGAATGATTTAATATATGTTTTTGATCTTCTTTTTAAATGAAATTGATAACTTACACTATTTCTAACTAAGGAAGCATCACTGCTGGACATCGGGCTCTGTGGGCAGCCGTGAAATCTGAAGACCGGCGGTTCGATCCCCGGCTCGTCCAGTTCACACAGTTCCAAGTGTCCTTGTGTCGAAGCTGAATGATGATTTCAGTTATGAACACGGATCACAGATTAGCTGGAAACAGTTTTTGTTCTTGCCTAGAGTTGATTAAATGGTGTGTCCAGCAGTGTTGCATCATGGGGGGAGGGGTAGGTTGCTCAATACAAAGCTCTCATTTGTACCCCCCCTCCCTCAACGACTAGCTCACGGCCGATCACTCGATGCGTCTTCGCTCTGCGTCAGCCGCTTCAACCACAGACCTCAGAACGCACACCTCTCGTTGAGTCCACTGTGGGTTGGTAATGTTTCTAGGCCACTCTTACTCCGAGCGGATGGAGGATGTGTAATTCACGTCTCTTTGTCTTGCATTTTTAATGGATTACATTCATTATACATAATACTCCCTCCAACTTCTCTTTTCAAAAATATCGCGGCCAAGGATATCTGGCAGAAGTGCAAAGATTTGATTGTTAAGCTCTTTCTTTGCGGACGGCGCTTCACTGTTCAACAGCTTGTCAGAGAGCAGCTCAGCTGTGTGGATGTTTCGGGGGGTAATGCGGAAGAAACGACAACAACACAAAAGCTGGAGAGCGACCTTCATCTGGTTTTGTTCATTTGCTCCTTTTCCATTCATTCATACGTTTCCAAAAGGTGATCATCTTTTTTCTCTTTAGATTTCTTCGCGGTTACGAATGTGTTGTTTGGACGAGCAGACGTGGCTCATAAAAGCTCTGCAGCGCTACATGATCACGATTCTCCCACCCGACTTCAAACGTCTGCTTCAGATGATTGAGCTCCGGCACGCACTTTATTAAATCTGGAGCTCATCGGACTCATTACGCAGAGAGAAGATGAAGTCGTCGGGGTACAGTTACACATGTGATCAAAATGACCCCCCAAATAGAACAATACCGATAAGTTGTCACGTCACAGCAGGTCGACGGGTGTTTTCCCCCTTGATGTGCTGAATTTTCCTATTCATGGAGCGCTGAAGCACCTTAAAATGCTGCCAGTGGACTCTCGTAAACTTCACACATATTGGAAAAGCATTTTTCGTCGTTTCTTGAAGGCCTTTCGGGAAGCGTTGGGAATCTGATCCGCTCAAAGCCAGTCCTCGGGGCACTGAGCTCCTTATCTTTTGCCAATGCTTATGAAAAAAACTGTCTGTTTTCTTTGGGATGATGATCTTGTGAGGGTGGAAAATCCCTCCCTGTACCCAGAGATGATCTGTGGTCGAATGCATTGGATCCGGAGAGGTTTCCTAATGAAGATGAAGGAAGTGTATTCAATCTGGGACTCGCTGGAATTTTGAGTTCTCAGAATAAAACATAGAATTCTCTAAAGCCTGTGGGAACCACAAACCCTGCAGCTCTCTATAAGCACTGAACACGGAGCAGATACAGCTGAGGCTGATGGGTAAAACATTTTTTCCTGATGAAGGTGCATAAAGAAACGTCAGCAGAACGTTTGAGTGTGGAGCATATTTCACTTTGGACAGACTGTCTGTGATCCACAACAACAATCAAGTCTAGATGATTTCATATAAAACAGCAGTCGAAGTTTCTCAGGGGCCGTGGATTAAATGAAACCCTTTATTGAGTGCAGAAAGCTGTCTGATCAGCGTCTGGAAACACGAAGCTGAAGGTCTGTGTTGCAGTAAGGTAGCCGTTGTAGTAAAGTAGCAGTAGTGGGGTAAGTAGCAGGACTAGTAAAGTAGCAGTGGTAGCAAATTAACAGGAGTGGTAAAGTAGCAGTAGTGGGGTAAGTAGCAGTAGTTGTAAAGTAGCAGTAGTGGGGTAAGTAGCAGGACTAGGAAAGTAGCAGTAGTGGGGTAAGTAGCAGGACTAGTAAAGTAGCAGTAGTGGGGTAAGTAGCAGGACTAGTAAAGTAGCAGTAGTGGGGTAAGTAGCAGGACTAGTAAAGTAGCAGTAGTGGGGTAAGTAGCAGGACTAGTAAAGTAGCAGTGGTAGCAAATTAACAGGAGTAGTAAAGTAGCAGTAGTGGGGTAAGTAGCAGTAGTAGTAAAGTAGCAGTAGTGGGGTAAGTAGCAGTAGTAGTAAAGTAGCAGTAGTGGGGTAAGTAGCAGTAGTAGTAAAGTAGCAGTAGTGGGGTAAGTAGCAGTAGTAGTAAAGTAGCAGTAGTGGGGTAAGTAGCAGTAGTAGTAAAGTAGCAGTGGTAGCAAATTAACAGGACTAGTAAAGTAGCAGTAGTGGGGTAAGTAGCAGGAGTAGTAAAGTAGCAGTAGTGGGGTAAGTAGCAGGACTAGGAAAGTAGCAGTAGTGGGGTAAGTAGCAGGACTAGTAAAGTAGCAGTAGTGGGGTAAGTAGCAGGACTAGTAAAGTAGCAGTAGTGGGGTAAGTAGCAGGACTAGGAAAGTAGCAGTAGTGGGGTAAGTAGCAGGACTAGTAAAGTAGCAGTAGTGGGGTAAGTAGCAGGACTAGTAAAGTAGCAGTAGTGGGGTAAGTAGCAGGACTAGTAAAGTAGCAGTAGTGGGGTAAGTAGCAGGACTAGTAAAGTAGCAGTGGTAGCAAATTAACAGGAGTAGTAAAGTAGCAGTAGTGGGGTAAGTAGCAGTAGTAGTAAAGTAGCAGTAGTGGGGTAAGTAGCAGTAGTAGTAAAGTAGCAGTAGTGGGGTAAGTAGCAGTAGTAGTAAAGTAGCAGTAGTGGGGTAAGTAGCAGTAGTAGTAAAGTAGCAGTAGTGGGGTAAGTAGCAGTAGTAGTAAAGTAGCAGTGGTAGCAAATTAACAGGACTAGTAAAGTAGCAGTAGTGGGGTAAGTAGCAGGAGTAGTAAAGTAGCAGTAGTGGGGTAAGTAGCAGGAGTAGTAAAGTAGCAGTAGTGGGGTAAGTAGCAGTAGTAGTAAAGTAGCAGTGGTAGCAAATTAACAGGAGTGGTAAAGTAGCAGTAGTGGGGTAAGTAGCAGTAGTAGTAAAGTAGCAGTAGTGGGGTAAGTAGCAGGAGTAGTAAAGTAGCAGTAGTGGGGTAAGTAGCAGGACTAGTAAAGTAGCAGTAGTGGGGTAAGTAGGAGGAGTAGTAAAGTAGCAGTAGTGGGGTAAGTAGCAGGACTAGTAAAGTAGCAGTAGTGGGGTAAGTAGCAGGACTAGTAAAGTAGCAGTAGTGGGGTAAGTAGCAGGAGTAGTAAAGTAGCAGTAGTGGGGTAAGTAGCAGGACTAGTAAAGTAGCAGTAGTGGGGTAAGTAGCAGGACTAGTAAAGTAGCAGTAGTGGGGTAAGTAGCAGGACTAGTAAAGTAGCAGTAGTGGGGTAAGTAGCAGGACTAGTAAAGTAGCAGTAGTGGGGTAAGTAGCAGTAGTAGTAAAGTAGCAGTAGTGGGGTAAGTAGGAGGAGTAGTAAAGTAGCAGTAGTGGGGTAAGTAGGAGGAGTAGTAAAGTAGCAGTAGTGGGGTAAGTAGCAGGAGTAGTAAAGTGCAGTAGTGGGGTAAGTAGCAGGAGTAGTAAAGTAGCAGTAGTGGGGTAAGTAGCAGGAGTAGTAAAGTAGCTGTAGTGGGGTAAGTAGCAGGAGTAGTAAAGTAGCAGTAGTGGGGTAAGTAGCAGGAGTAGTAAAGTAGCAGTAGTGGGGTAAGTAGCAGTAGTAGTAAAGTGGCAGTAGTGGGGTAAGTAGCAGGAGTAGTAAAGTAGCAGTAGTGGGGTAAGTAGCAGGAGTAGTAAAGTGGCAGTAGTGGGGTAAGTAGCAGGAGTAGTAAAGTAGCAGTAGTGGGGTAAGTAGCAGGAGTAGTAAAGTAGCAGTATTGGGATGGGTAGCAGAAGTAGTAAACTAGCACTCATAGTGAAGAAACGGCAGCAGTAGTAATAAGGTGGCAGAAGTACTAATGTAGCATTACTGGTAAAGTAGCATTAGTAGTAAAGTAGCAGTAGTGGGGTAGGTAGCAGAAGAAGTAAAGTAGCATTAGTAGTAAAGTAGCAGTAGTGGGGTAGGTAGCAGAAGAAGTAAAGTAGCATTAGTAGTAAAGTAGCAGTAGTGGGGTAGGTAGCAGAAGAAGTAAAGTAGCATTAGTAGTAAAGTAGCAGTAGTGGGGTAGGTAGCAGAAGAAGTAAAGTAGCATTAGTAGTAAAGTAGCAGTAGTGGGGTAGGTAGCAGAAGAAGTAAAGTAGCATTAGTAGTAAAGTAGCAGTAGTGGGGTAGGTAGCAGAAGAAGTAAAGTAGCATTAGTAGTAAAGTAGCAGTAGTGGGGTAGGTAGCAGAAGAAGTAAAGTAGCATTAGTAGTAAAGTAGCAGTAGTGGGGTAGGTAGCAGAAGAAGTAAAGTAGCATTAGTAGTAAAGTAGCAGTAGTGGGGTAGGTAGCAGAAGAAGTAAAGTAGCATTAGTAGTAAAGTAGCAGTAGTGGGGTAGGTAGCAGAAGAAGTAAAGTAGCATTAGTAGTAAAGTAGCAGTAGTGGGGTAGGTAGCAGAAGAAGTAAAGTAGCATTAGTAGTAAAGTAGCAGTAGTGGGGTAGGTAGCAGAAGAAGTAAAGTAGCATTAGTAGTAAAGCAGTACTGGGAAGGTAGCAGTAGTAGTAAAGTAGCATTGTTATGGTAAGGTTAAAGTTAGCATCTAGCTCACATCAGCAACCTAATTTAGTCAAGGAAGACAGAATGTTGTTTTGTGTTGTCTCTAAAATGATGACCTTTGGCATTCGAACGAACCAATTAAAAAGCTGATTGTTTTCTCCAAGAGAGAATAGTTGTGTGATCTTGGTGGTGTTCTGTCCTCTGTGGACTTCCTCTCTCTGCCAGCAGCTCTGACCTCGGCCAATCTCCTCTTTCAGAGGTTGATTCATGTAAAACTTGATCTTTTGATCAATGGCTGCCTTCGTCTGTTCTGTCGGACTGAAGCCGAGCGTTTGGATCTCTGAATTTGGTATCTCGAGATAAAGTGATATTTAAAAGACTCTTTGATGTATTTTCTCTCTTTGAAGGCTACAGTGGCCTCACATCGTCTGCAAAAATTAAGATTAAAGCCCCGCCAAAAAAAAAGTAGCCACTTTTAGAAAGAGGTTGTTTGTTTTCTGCTCGGTGGAAAACAAACCCGTCTGTTGTACGAGGCTGAAGAAGAAGACACGGTACAGTGAAGCCAGAGCTCAGAGACAAAAGGGAAGGGGAGGTGTCTTTGCTTTGTCTCGGAGCGGACGCAGACCGAACCCCAGACGCGTCTCCGTGCAGACTAATGGCTCCCGCTATTAATAAAAGATAAGCAGTCAATTATTGAGCCGTCAAAGTGACGTTGGGGACGACTCGGGGCCGACGAGACTCGGGGCCGGCAGGCCAGGAGGGGAGCGGAGGAGGCGTTCGCGTGAGGGTTTTCATGGTTGAGTTTCAGCAGAGGAGGGATGGCCTTCATCCTCTGGGTACTCAGAACCTCCCCCATCTAATTCACCCTCATCATCTTCATCCCTCGCTTCCCGTTTTATCGCCTGCTTTTTGTCTCTTCTACTTCTGTGCCTCCATTTGTCTCTTTTACTTCATTTCTTGCTGCAAAAACACACGACTGACTGCAAGTTATTAGCTTCCAAAACATCGTTGCATTTAGTTTTCTCTCCCAGTTTGAGTGTTTGCTGTCATCCAGTCCCTGTCTAATCTGATTCAGTGTTTGATTGTAGTCGTACTGTAATTGTTTTCTCTTTCCTCGTTTCATTTTCAGATCTTTTTATGTCGTTAGACCCCCGAAGGGTTTATCCCTTTTGAAGCTGGAACCGATTTCTTACGTGGGCTCGTTATTATCCTGCTGAGCAAATTAAAAATTAAAATTCTCCAACTGTCTCTCTCTCTCTCTCTCACACACACACACACACACACACACAACACACACACACACACACACACAGGAACACACACAACTGCAGGTTGTTTACACCGAGCCAATTACAGGAATACTGTTAAAATGCAGCCGATGTTTTTCTTCTTCTTCTCCTCGGGTTACACGTCATAAAAAACATTTTGTATTTTTTTCCTCTTCCTTCATGAATAAACGGGCTGTTTCTTTATGTCGTGTGGATGTTAAATGTTCCATCTTTCATGTGCATTCATTCACGTTCCTTTTTTATTATTAGGAGGTTTTCCTCCCTTAAAGCCAATTAGGAAATACCGTCTCAGAATTCCAGCTTAGATGTTTGTGTCTGTGCTTTAAAGATAAAACATTCTTTCTCTATTTCTTCCACCCAACTAATGGCATTCCTGTGTTTGCCCCCCCCCCCCCCCCTCCCTTCGCCGCCTTTCATGATAAAAGCTTGTTGTCGTGGCGACGTGGTGTGAGGTGTGAAAAAGGCCGGAGCAGAGCGACATCTCCGGTCGCCCCGTTGGCCTTCGGAGCTTAATGATCTACTGACACAGATTCGGCGAGCAAATATGAGCGTGATTTATGGGAAACGAGGGCAGCGTTGACGACGGAGTTTAGACTTTGCCTCCAGTTGTTTATTATTCATAAGCAGCGGAGGGATGCTGTTGATGCAAGAACCTCCGTGCCTTCAAACAGGCATGGATGTACGAGGGCATGGGTGTGCTTTTGGTTTGTTCTGTATATAGTAAGATATTATTACCAGATTTACTGTGACTTCAGGAACATTTAATCCCCCACAAAATATTCAAAATATGTTTGGGTTTCTGAAAAAGCAGACATGAGCATAGAAGGGCTTTCCCTTTTGCAGCAGCAGCAGCATTTGAAAGGAATGATTCAGCATTTTTTTGTGAAATACTCCTAAATGAGCACCGTTAAAAGTATGCCGAATCAGCTGTTAGCAGGTTCTGGTTGCGTTGTACCCACGGACGTCCGGTCAGCCGTCGCTGAATCACTCTGATACTGAAGACAAAGTTAGAAACCTGATGATTCTCAAGCAAGTTCTGCAGTTATGAGGAGCCTTTTTGATGGGTTGTATCAATCAAACGAGCTGTGACACGTTAATTAAGGAGCTGAAGAGGTGCTGGAAGGCTGACTTTTTTTTTGGGCTTAGGACAGAGCTAGGCTAGCTGTTCCCCCCCGCTTCCAGGCTTTATGCTAAGCTACGCTAACTGCTGCCATGAGAGATGAGTGTGGTATCAATCATCTCATCTCTCAGCAAGAGAGTGGTTAATGTTTACTTTCAGTGACTGTTTGTTTGCGCGTGTGTGTGTGTGTGTGTGTGTGTGTGTGTGTGTGTGTATGTGTGTGTGTGTGTGTGTGTAAAGCACACATTCATTCACGGACTCATTCTCAGCTCTTCCAGTCAAAGCTGGCTTCTCTTGTCAGACAGGTTGGTTGCAAATCTATTTTAAGGCTCGGTGTGTCCCGAGCTTCATGACCAACACACACACACACACACACACACACACACACACACACACACACACCCTTCTAGGCGCTGCTCTGTCACTTCACTTCACTACATCTCCCCAGCCAGCCGGTAAATCCCACAGCTGAATATTGCATGAGCAGCTGAGCGCCGCCGGCACACGTCTGAATAATGGGAAGCAACCACGGCAGATTGATTATAGTGTGTGTGTGTGTGTGTGTGTGTGTGTGTGTGTGTGTGTGTTACGACTGCTTGGTCTGACTGAAGCTCGACTCTGACCTTTTTTCACCTGCTACAACCTGCATATGTTTCTGTGACACGTGGTTATCAGGCTGTCAGCAGGCCGGTCCTCAGCAGGTCTCAGGTCTCTGAATGGATCAGGGTTCCATCGGGGTGCTGGATCAGGGTCTTGTGCCGCTGGACTACATGTTAATGTGCTCTTTTTACACTGAAGTGTGCAGCGACTCCATTTTATATCCAATGATCAAACAGTGGCATCGACACCTGAACCTTCCAGCCTTCATAAAGGCTGGGTTTACTGCATTCATTTCATAAACAAGCTAATAACCTGGCAACAGATAGGAGCGGTCAACATGAAGAGGGTTTATTTGTGTACAGTGGAGGAAAAGCAGCAATAACACATTATAAAAACACTCCATTCCAAGTAAAAGTCCTGCATGCAAAGTAGCTTCAACAGCAACAAATGTACTTTAATTATTAAAAGTCAAGATGATATATGAAATGGAAAATATTGACAATAAAAATATTATATATTATTTAGATGTGTAACGATTAATCGATTAATTGATGAATCGATTGTCAGTCCTATAGATTCTACTAAATCGATCTGCTAAAATAAATAAATAGATTGAATCGTTTTCTTCACCAATAATCGATATAAATGCGTTTAATCGGATGAATCGTGATTCTTACTTATGATTAATGTTTTAATACGTTTAAGACACTCTCTCCCCTGCCAGCATGTAGTCTATTAAATAATGTTAAAAATAACCGAGCATATTTTAATTACATTTTAGTATTCAGCATAAAATATTATGCAGGACTACTTTTTTATAGAATAAATATGTTATTTTTCACCTTTCAGAAGAATACAGATAGTCTCACTCGCATTATTGCATGTTTATTTCATGGATATAGAATTTTGGTTACAAGTTACTGAATCGAATCGAATCGTTACAAAAAAAAAATCATCCTTGAAACGAATCGCCAACTACTGTATCGTTAATCGAATCGAAGCCAAAGATTCACACCCCTAATATTATTATATGTATTAACAGTTATGCTTCTAGTGGAGCTAATTTTATCTACTAGGTACTTTTTAAGTAACTAAGTATTTTTTTAACATGTAAAAATCTGTCGTATTTCATCAACTGATCATATATTTTGGATGTGAAACCTCAATTTAAAGAGTCTAGCTGTTAAATAAATGTGAGTAAGTGGCGGTATTTTCCGTGACTGTGTTTGTTGCTCTATGTTGGCAGGAGGAAGTCATTAATGGTTGGAACGGAGCCGTCGCTGCCTCCCGTTACTTCCTGTTGCCGTGTGACGGTAGCAGCGATTCCTCGTCCTCATCCCTCCGACTGAAGCTGTCGCCGCTCGCCTGCCGTAACCACGGGCCGCTTGAAACGAGAGTTCGCCGACGCTCTGAAATCACCATGTTTTGTGCTTTATTGCACTTGTCAATGATGACTTAGCGTCGGTGTGTTGGGAGCCAGGAGGCGGTCGCCCTCTGCTCCATCACAGATAAACCATCACACAACAACCTCCGTTCACCCCAAACAGCTGCCGTCGTTTATTTCACAGCTGATAGTTGATGACTGAACTAGCCGAGTCACTGCTGAGGTCCAATCAGAATCACTGTACCTCTTACCTTAGCTAACACTTTAGCTGATGATACTTCTTTTCTTTAGTATTGTTCCTTAAATAAATAATCTCAAGCTGGTCAAGTGTTTATTATATAGTTTAAAGTTTATTATTATTACTGTTTTGTTTCCCAGCTCGTCCCTTCCTCCTCATTTTCTTTTTATATGAGTACATATCTAATTACGCACACGTATTTCACATTGCCGTTAACTGCACAAATAGCTTCATAAATAAAAAGGCTTTTATGGTTGTTTCGCCTTTTAACTCTTGTAAAACCACAAGTGCCACCACACCGATCAGAACAGCGATCCAGTAAATAATGAGCCCCCGTCGGTGAAGCGCTTCGTGCTTCTCTGCTGTGAGTTTGCTTCTCCGGGGCGACGGCAGGAATCGGGAGTCGTAGTCGGACAGATGCTTGAAACCAAATCCTGAGAAAAAAGTCTGGCTGTCAAGTCTGTTTTCCGTGCCGTCTGAAGTAAATAATCGGGCCGTGACCGTGCAGAAGCTTCTCTGTCTCTCTCGGCATTCTTTCATTACGAAGCCTTCACTTTCTCCTCTCGCTCATCCTTTCATCGCGTTCTGCTTTCTTTCGTTTTCACCTTTTGTTTATCTCGTTTCTGTCTCTGGTTTCTCGGCACATAAACGCTCATAAAACTCCGTGGATGTTTGCTGATCCCAGTTGGACCAGTGCAGGACCAGTCTGGGAGCTGATCCAGCCCAGGACTTCCTGGCATCTGGCCTCGGGCCTCGCTCCACCAGGGTAACGTTGACCAACAGGAGGGAGGGAAAACAAGAACAGAGTGCCTCATCATCACTCTCAGCCTTCCCAACTTCGAGTGAAAGCTTTTTTTTTATTACAAATTCATCTCTTGGCCCTCTGTTGGGTTCTTCTTTGAGGATCGGAGAGTAACATGTTCACGTTCTAGTGTCCTGGACTTTGACCTGAGGCAAAGAACTGCAGACTCACAGCAAAGCCATCATCTGATCTGTGTTTTAACGCGTTTTATAATGCACATTTAAAATGTTTGCACGGTGTGTTTGGATTAGATTTACACGTCAAGGTCGCTGTGAAGTATCTGATCGCGCCGCTCGAATCAAGAGGACTGTGTCACCGTGCCGCAGTTTAATTTCAACAGAGGTCGTGACCTCAGTGTCGAAGAGGAAGATGTAACTCTGCTGATGGGCAGAGGGTCCCAAAAATATGACGTGAAAGTTTGTAGAGTTTGAGTCTGCAGTCACCCTGAGCTAGGGGTGAGTATTGGCAAGAACCTCCCAATACGTATCACGATACTTTGGTCACGATATGATACATATCACGATATGTTACGTATCACGATACTTTGGTCACGATACGATACATATCAAGATATCAAGATATTGCGATATAAATAAATATGAAAACACAAGTACACAAGATGATATTGATCAGAGGACAAATTGAGTCAAAACTATTTCATTCAAAACAGCCTCTCCATTTTATTAATTCCCATGAAATTCACTAGAATGAATATTGAAAATAAAATTAAAAAGGTACTGCATAAACGTGAATCTTTTTTTTCCTTTGGAGTTGAAAAATCGATATTGTATTGGGCGGCAAAGTATCGCGATATATTGCCATATCGATATTTTTACCCACCCCTACCCTGCCCTCTATGCAGCGTTTTAGTATCTTTCAGCTCACTGTTTTAGGTTTTATGGCCTTGAATGTTTGGTTCAGTCTCCCTGCTTTCAGCTGCTTTCATTATAAAAACTCACTCTACTCTATCTCAGCTCAAACACACATTTAGCAACCGAAGCTGGTGAACACAGCGGAGCATTTAGCAGCTAAAGAGCCAGATATTTCCCTCAGGAGTCGGTGGAGACTAAACACGGAGCTCAAAGAGAGAGAATAATGGACTTAAATAAAAGGGGATGATGTGCCAGTGTTGTGTTCATAGCTTGTTTCACACACATGGGGAAAAAGAAGAAAAGAAGGGGAACCCACCGGGCCATAATTATGATTTTTATTGTTTTCAAATGACAGTAAACGATGAGCAAGTGGAGATCTCTATCTCTTTGCTTCGGAACCCCAGAAATACAGACCAGAGGCATCCATTCTTATCTATTCTTTAGACCGATAGCTGATTGGTTCTGAGATTTTCCCTTAAAGTGGAGTATTTTGTGTGTGTGTGTGTGTGTGTGTGTGTGTGTGTGTGTGCAGTGTTCCTCTGTAATATTTGTGTCTCAGGTTTCAGTGGGTTTGGCGTGTCCCATGTGGAAGCTTCTTCTTCTTCTTCTTCTTCCCGTCGCCATGGTGATGGTAACCCCTTGTGTCCGTAGCGTGCGACAGGTGCTCGACGTTTCCTCGCCGGTGAGTTTGAAAGGGTGTGACGACGAGGCCCGCGTTGCCTCATCAGAGAGGAGACACAGAACTGTTAACAGAGAGATAAACGCAGCGATTACCATCACGTCGTAATTGTTCGTCAGCTCTCACGGCGACTGGAGTCTCTCATCGCCTGTTGGCAGATGTGAGGGGAACGGAAGAGAACATGGGTTGATGACAGGGTTGATTTTTCTTTTTAGAAAGTTAATGGTAGCTACTCACACACGTGTGTGTGTATATATATATATATATATATATATATATATATATTATATATATATATGTATATACAGAATCCTCCTGTTTATTCCTTTTTAAATGCTTGAGTAATCAATCTTGATCAGGTGCATTGATTACATTATGTGTCCCAATTAACCAGGTGAAATTAATCAATTCATAACATTTGTTTGCCACTTTAAAAGACAAGGCATTTGCAAATTATTCCAACTTTATGGGCATATTAAAATTTTTCAGAAGGTTGTTTTGTTTTTTTTTTGAGGAAGAAAGAATTTTGGTTTCTTTTTAAGTAGGCGTCTCAGAAAAAAGGATTTCAATGCCAGTTATGGTCATGGGTACTTCTGCTCCCACATAATGTATTTGCATCGCTGACAGGTGAAGGATCTGTCTGTCTGTCTGTCTGTCTGTCTGTCTGTCTGTCTGTCTGCTCCAAGTTTCCTCTCAGTCGGAAAAACTGGCATCTCTGAATCTACAACTTTCTGCAGCTGAGGAGTTGTTTTTCAAAGTGTCTCTGATGGTTTTGTTTCACGTTTTTTCTCAGTGAGTCACGAAGTGAGAGATGTCTGAATGAGAGAGAGAGACAGAGAGAGAGAGAGGGAGAGAGAGAGAGAGGGACTGCCAGATGGAAAGGAAGGTTAACAGAGACCGAGGGGATGTTGGGTTTTCCAGGACCCCAAGAGACGTTAGAATTAGGTCACTTCGGCTCACAACATTAATGCAAATGGGGGAAAAATATGATGTGCAAGAGAGGCGGGTCCAGGCCGGGTCAGGGCGGTGATGCTGGCCCCTAAACATGATTATAATCAGATGTCATATTAGACGACGCACAAAGGCACATTGAGACATTTTGCATAAACGCCCAAATAAATAAACACCGTATATGCAAAAGCAGATTTGATGTTGAATGAATCGAAGGCAGCAGTATTGTTGTATTGTTGCTATGGTTACCCACATTCTTACATTATAGCCCGCTGAGCTGAAGCAATGATAAATATTAGAATGCAGGTAACCATAGCAACAAGCTAACACGGCTGCCATGTCATCAGATTATAACTCTGAATGACAACAAACAAACCTTTGAAAACTGATACCGATGACTTTTTAACCATGTTTTTCTGCGGTGCGTATGGTAGACGTGTGGTAATACACCCCAAAGTGGCCTGATGTGGAAAATATTTGTTGACATTTACATTGGGCAGATTGTCGTTGTCATTGTCACACAACAAAGGAACACTTATATGTTATCTTATATCTTTCGCATGTTTTACCCATGATGTTCTGGTCGGGTTTAATGACCACCTCTACAGACCAGCGCATCTCATCGGGTCATATGGTTCCAGTCAGGATGTTTTCTGGAAAAGCTTCACCGGGGTGGAGATTCATGAGACGAATGTCCTCACCGCCTCTTTTATAGGAGCGAGACTTTATAGTTGTTGTTTTGCATTGGTTTGTAGTCGTCATGCCTCCCTGTGCGGTTTGGGGTCTCTTTGTAATTCAATTCAATTAAATTGTATTTATAGTGTCATATCACAACAGAAGTTATCTCACTTTACACACTGGGCAGGACTAGAATACGCTCATGACTTTCAGAGTTAAGACATTCTCAAAGTCCCAACATCACCGGGAGCGTTACAGCGACAGTGGCGAGGAAATACTGCCTTAATAGGCTTTTAGGCAGAAATCTCTTGGGTTCCAACTGCATTTGGTGTTGGCAGTAGTATTAACAGAAGCAACTGTAGTTGTGTTGTGTCTCTTGGTAGTTGTTTTTGAATCTCTTTGTAGTTTTTTTTAATCTCTTTGTAGTTTTTTTGTCTCTTTGAAGTTGTTTTTAATCTCTTTGTAGTTTTTTTGTCTCTTTGAAGTTGTTTTGAATCTCTTTGTAGTTTTTTTGTCTCTTTGAAGTTTTATATTCCTCTGTAGTTGGTTGGCATCTCTTTGAAGTAGTTTGAATCTCTTTATAGTTGTTTTTGTGTCTCTTTGTAGTTTTTTTTAATCTCTTTGTAGTTTTTTTGTCTCTTTGAAGTTGTTTTTAATCTCTTTGTAGTTTTTTTGTCTCTTTGAAGTTGTTTTGAATCTCTTTGTAGTTTTTTTGTCTCTTTGAAGTTTTATATTCCTCTGTAGTTGGTTGGCATCTCTTTGAAGTAGTTTGAATCTCTTTATAGTTGTTTTTGTGTCTCTTTGTAGTTTTTTGTCTCTTTGAAGTTGTTTTTAATCTCTTTGTAGTTTTTTTGTCTCTTTGAAGTTGTTTTGAATCTCTTTGTAGTTTTTTTGTCTCTTTGAAGTTTTATATTCCTCTGTAGTTGGTTGGCATCTCTTTGAAGTAGTTTGAATCTCTTTGTAGTTGTTTTTGTGTCTCTTTGTAGTTTTTTGTCTCTTTGAAGTTGTTTTTAATCTCTTTGTAGTTTTTTTGTCTCTTTGAAGTTGTTTTGAATCTCTTTGTAGTTTTTTTGTCTCTTTGAAGTTTTATATTCCTCTGTAGTTGGTTGGCATCTCTTTGAAGTAGTTTGAATCTCTTTATAGTTGTTTTTGTGTCTCTTTGTAGTTTTTTTTAATCTCTTTGTAGTTTTTTTGTCTCTTTGAAGTTGTTTTTAATCTCTTTGTAGTTTTTTTGTCTCTTTGAAGTTGTTTTGAATCTCTTTGTAGTTTTTTTGTCTCTTTGAAGTTTTATATTCCTCTGTAGTTGGTTGGCATCTCTTTGAAGTAGTTTGAATCTCTTTATAGTTGTTTTTGTGTCTCTTTGTAGTTTTTTGTCTCTTTGAAGTTGTTTTTAATCTCTTTGTAGTTTTTTTGTCTCTTTGAAGTTGTTTTGAATCTCTTTGTAGTTTTTTTGTCTCTTTGAAGTTTTATATTCCTCTGTAGTTGGTTGGCATCTCTTTGAAGTAGTTTGAATCTCTTTGTAGTTGTTTTTGTGTCTCTTTGTAGTTTTTTGTCTCTTTGAAGTTGTTTTTAATCTCTTTGTAGTTTTTTTGTCTCTTTGAAGTTGTTTTGAATCTCTTTGTAGTTTTTTTGTCTCTTTGAAGTTGTATATTCCTCTGTAGTTGGTTGGCATCTCTTTGAAGTAGTTTGAATCTCTTTATAGTTGTTTTTGTGTCTCTTTGTAGTTTTTTGTCTCTTTGAAGTTGTTTTTAATCTCTTTGTAGTTTTTTTGTCTCTTTGAAGTTGTTTTGAATCTCTTTGTAGTTTTTTTGTCTCTTTGAAGTTTTATATTCCTCTGTAGTTGGTTGGCATCTCTTTGAAGTAGTTTGAATCTCTTTGTAGTTGTTTTTGTGTCTCTTTGTAGTTTTTTGTCTCTTTGAAGTTGTTTTTAATCTCTTTGTAGTTTTTTTGTCTCTTTGAAGTTGTTTTGAATCTCTTTGTAGTTTTTTGTCTCTTTGAAGTTGTATATTCCTCTGTAGTTGGTTGGCATCTCTTTGAAGTAGTTTGTGTCTCTTTGTAGTTGTTTTGTGTCTCTTTGTAGTTTGTATCCTTTATGTGTCTTTCTAGTTGTTTTAGGTATCTTTCTGTATCTTTCTGAAGTTGCGAGGCTTTCAGTACAGCATAACTCAGAAAATACTGCCTGCATGCTACTCTACATTTAGAGTGAATTCTGACCTGACGAAGATCCAAGCAGGATGGAGGCGTTGTCATTGAATGCATCGCGGCGGAGTTCTAACCCCCTTTTTTCCTGAATGACGTGTTTCTTTGAGTGCACCACGTCATGTGACTGTGGTAGAATAACGTGAGGTGATGGAACCAGCGTTTTTTGGTTGTACATGGTTACACAGAAGGAGGAGGAGTGCTGCATCCATTTCTGGCTTTTATGGGATTTGGTGCTTTCAGCTTTGGGAATGCAGCATCCATCCATCCATCCACCGTGGCAGTTGTGTGAGACTGTCACAGCTGTTATCAGGGCCACAGTCAGGCCAACGCAATAGCAGCCATCTTTCATGCAAACACAGACAAAATAAAATCACAGTTCACAAACGAGGTTATTTCTAAATCACTCTGGCGGTTTATGTTATGTACGTCGTTGCAGTTTGAAGGAAAAGAAAGTGACCACGTAAACCTAAAATAACCGGCAGTGGAATGCATTACTCTGCTGAGCTGCTGCTGCTCCCATGATGCTTCAGCTCTCCCGACTGCGGCGCCCTCATGGAAATGTCAGAACAGAAGAAGTGCATCAATATGACGCGCATCAGATTGGCTCTTAATGCATTCCAGCCACACACACACACACACACACACACACACACACTCTGACTGCACTTTATTCACAACTGATGTTCACCTACATCTGAGGAGGAGAGAGGGGGGAAAGTATTTCCATGGCAACCCTGGAAATCCATGCAGTGTGTGTGAGCCACAGAGCAGTATCTAGTAGTAGAATTAAATAACGTTATCAGAGGCTGACCAGGATGTCAGTGGTCAGTTTGGACCATTAATTTGTTTACTTTACATGGACAAATCCCAGAGCAGCACGAGCCCTTTCCCATCAGTGTGTGAGTGTGTGTGTGTGTGTGTGTGTGTGTGTTTACTGCTCGTCTTGAAATATTAGAGGTAATCAGATCCTTCTGCTCTTCTTGGTTACTCAGCCGGCCGGCGTGGTGGTGTGGACCCAAAGGTCGCCGGTGTGGATCCATAAACGGACTGAAACGAAAGCAAAAAAGACGCCCAAAAAACTGAAATGTTGGAAGGAAGACCGAGTGAAGTTTGAAGAAGTTTATCTTGAGAGCA
Source organism: Chelidonichthys spinosus (assembly GCA_029853015.1). NCBI lineage: Eukaryota > Metazoa > Chordata > Actinopteri > Perciformes > Triglidae > Chelidonichthys > Chelidonichthys spinosus. The sequence goes on from CM056833.1 coordinate 1,428,979, forward strand.
AAAGAGGCAAAAAATGTAATCTGGGAAGCCGACGGCTATCGTCTGAGAACGATCAAAAATCTCTGCATTCACTTGCAGACGTCTGTAGAGGTTAGATTCTGTCTCTCCCTGATCGATGTGTGGATTGTTGGCATGGTAACATGTTTGCATCCAACAGCAGCACTGATGAAAAACTTGAATCATTTTTCCTGTTTCTTTGACTGAAAATCAACATATCACTCATATAAAAGTACATTTCTGTCTGCATGAGGAAGTCCTTTCCTCTGGCCTACAGCTGTGTTTTTTTTAATTTTTATTTTAGCAGCAAAACGATCTCAAAAACATGGGCGGACGACATGCCAGCTCACTGCGTGTAATCTAGGAGAGAGCGGCGAGTGCTGACATGTGTGGCTTTTCCTCGACAGTCACCGCACCACAGAACATACTGGGGAAAAACACGCCGTGATGTCATCAGACTGCCTGTTTGGATGGATTTGAAATAAGATGGATTCTCAAAAACCTGCATAATTCATGCAAAACAGTGGACGTGAGGAATCCTGACTCTCAGGGAAACACACTGGAGAAGCAGACCTGATCAGATGTCAGATTCAGGCCGAGTGATAACGGTGAGGCTGCAGGAAAAGGCGGCCGGGTATAATTTGATGCAGTCTGCTGTGCCAGCTCGGCCGGACTGCGGTTTGTGTAAGGGGTGGGTGTGCTGGAGGTCAGGAGAGTCAGCAGCACCGCCGTGCTCTGAATGGTTCTCCTCTGCTGCTGCAGCTGTAGAAGTGTTGTCCGACAGCGCGGGATATAACGGCCCTGAATCCAATTTTAATCCAGCATATAGCAGATATTGAAAGTCTGATGACTTTGGATGATACCGAACACTTCATTCAGTCTCACTATCGCTGCATCTTTGCTCCCGGCCTCAATCCTATTACGGCGCGCTGCCGTAGAGAGACGGAGGCCGTAACTTTAAATAACACCTTTGAACTCCGTCCGAGCTTGGCTGCGATTTTCTGATCAAAAAGAATGTGGAGATGTGGGATTTTAAATCCTCCTGGTTTGACCTTCCCCTCTTTGGCGAAGCCTCAATCATACAGGAGAGATACAGAGCTGCTGCTGGATGAAATTCAGAAGAGCTTTTTCTAGATCTAAATGTTTGTGAATCCACTCTTCGTTGTCCAGTCGGGTGTCGGATGGCAGGCTCCTCTCACGATATCTGATATGCTATTAACTCGATTCCGACAGCATCTATTTTGGAGTGCCTCTGTGTGCGTGGGTGAGGCGAGCAGGAAGTGGCGGCGTGAAGTATGGAAATCTCATTATGGGTGCAGCATGCTGGAGTTCCCAGTGATCGGCTGCCAGACTCTCACCATCAACAAGAGCCGGAGACGAGCCTCGGATGTTTGTGTTATCTGACCTCTGACCTCTGACTCTCTCGCTAATTATCCCCTTTATTAATATGAAAAAAAGAGAATAAAACATCTTTACTTCTGTCCCTTTCTTGCCCTGCGGTGAGACCTCGTGTTCAGGGTCGGCGTGAGTCCAGTGTTGGGGGTCCCCTCTTGTAGCCCTAAACCTGCACCCCCTCCTCTCATCTCCTCTCTACTCATCTTGACTCAGTTTTTTCAGCCAGTTTTTCAGTTTAAAGCCTAATATCAGCTTTTTTTTAATGGATTCAGGCTTCAAACGTCATAAAAGTTGCTTTGTGAAGATTGGACGTTTGATGGATGTTGAGGAGTGGAGAGAACCAGATTCCCCTCAGTGGAACATGATGTGGTTTCCCTTACAGCGACCTGTCTCACTGCCTCACAGCCGACAGGCTAGCGTGTCTAACAGAACACGTGTCGCTGGTTTACATCCGACCTGCTGTGAGTTTGCATTCGGCTCGTTGTTGACTTGTCTCTGCATCAGCGACACCGGAACAAATTCCACTTGGTTTGTTGTTTTTGGCAGAAGAAGTGATGGTGTTATCACGGTGGCATACTGGGCCTCCTCCCCCCCCCCCAATCCCAGTCGTTGCCAGAGCATCTGTTCTGAGCTGGATCAGGGTCTGGTGGGGCCGGCGGCGGGCCTCGTGTTTCCCTCTGGGGGTCGCGGCGAGGGGACAGAACGGGGAACAGGTTGCTTTGCTGCGGCGCCAAAACAGCAGCTGTGTGTTGAATGTGTGTCGGCGAACACGCTGACAGGAGCTCGCATGCATCAGCTGGTGGCGGCGGGCGAGGGGGCGTGGCCTCCTCCACTCCGGCCCGCAGTGAGAAAGCCAGCAGATGTTGGAGGGACTCTGATTGTTGTGATGCTTCGTTGTTGAAAGTGTAGAAGAACTTTTCCATTTCATGGTTGTAAATCAGTTTGATGTCGTTAACCCAATCAGGCTTCAGTGCTTCATGCCTCATTAAAGATCCAGATGTTTTAGAGACACATTCCAGATGTTGAAAATATGTAAAAGCAACATTCCCTTCATGCAATAATGTTTTTTATCATATGAGTAAGACTCCACTGATGGAGGCTGGAATGAGCGTCTGCTGCATGTCGTCCAGTCTAACAGGGAAATAACCATATTCTATAAACACGTCGGTTAGTTTCAACAACAGTTAAGAGACCAGCCGGGTTGTAAATGATCACATCCCCGGTTCCCTGACGAGCCTGTAACATTACATGGTCAACAAACCTGTGACCTGCAGCCGGATTTAATTATTAACCAGGTCTTTCTCTCCGTTTAACCCCAGTCAGCAGAAGGTCAAGTCTGGAGTCACTGGGCGTTTGACCCGCCAGCCTCCGTCTGGAAAGTTTGAAGTAGATATATTTTATTTTTTTAATGGACAATACATGTAAAAGTACATTTACATGTGAATACATGAGGATAGAGCCAGGTGGTGGATTTCCATCTCTAGTCCCGTTGGCAGGTTGGTGTTACACACATAGGAAACAGCATTAAGAATAAAAAACAACAAACCAGAGACAGATTAAATTATTTATCATTATGATAACAGTCCAATAGCAAAGGCAAACATACTGTCTTGACTATTTATATATATATGCCTTGAAGAAGTTGAAAGCCTTTTCACACAGTTAATAACTGCGTACGGTGGGACGCCATGTTGGATTTTTGATCCCACAAGCATTAAGTTGATCCAGCATGAACACCACATAGATTTTATTATTACAATCAATCAACATTTGGTGGATAAAACGTCCTCAATATGTCCACAAAGTCTATTGTGTCCATGTGAGGATGATGAGGAGAAATGGGTCAGCACAGATCCTCTTACAAACCACGTTTTTATGTGCAAATATCATTTCAGCGCTGTTCCTTTTTCGGGGGAAGATTAGCCGCGAGAGTACACGGCGTTCTCGTACGACGAATCCATCGCGAGGGATGATGACAACGTGTGGCCCCGCCCACACAAACCAAACCTCCAGCCACCTTTTAGCATAACTGAAATAGACGGCGCCGTGGGCTTGGAACCAATGGGGACGGGTGGGGGGGGAGTGTGAGAATGCTGCGTATTGTCCGCGGGGGGAGAGCGGACACAATGCGAGCCTTCATTGGCTTGTGTCCATTGTGTGCTTGGAGATGTTCTTGGCCTCAGCCGAGGAAGAGAACGGTCTTCATTGTCATCGCTGCTTCTCTCTCCGGCCCGACGTTTCTCCTTCAGAAAGACTTAGTTTGCCTTTTGTTTGCCGTCTCACCTCCAGGTCACTGTTTTGCCTCCAGTTCTCCAAACAGGAGAATTAAAGAGGAGTTAAGTTACACCCAAGGTCACCGCCAACGACGGCTCGCCTTCCTTTGACCCACATCTTTTACCCCACGGCGACAATAAACCTTCGCCTTTTGTCACATTGGATGCCCGTGTGTTGTGGTATGGAGCAATGATATGGGAGTGATGTCATGATTCCACCGTTAGCAGCGTTTGATTTTGCAGTAAAGAGGAAGGGAGCCGGATGATGAACAGCCGGAGCGAACAGGCCTCGGGTTGTGAGTCTGTTCAGAGCAGCGATTCAGTCAAAGGAGCCTCAAAACAAAAAGCTCCTTTAAAAACAAAAGTTTCTTTTTCACTTTCGTCCCTTTGAGGAAGTGTTTCAAAAGATCGTGACGGGCTTGTTAAAGCGCCCGCCCCCCCTCGCCCCCCCTCCACCACCACTCAGGCAAAGTGATGGCAACAGAGGATTTAGCTCAGACCTCACTTCACATTAATCTAACAAGTGGAGGAATTTTTGAAATGTTTCTGTGATCTGCAGCCAATTGTTCCGCCTTCAGCTCCGGTGACCGGTTTAGTAGCAGCAGAGTGAGGCGGCCCCCACCCGCTGCCTCGTAACCTAAAGGTCACATGTCTGATTATACACTTATATAGAGTGGTGAAGTCCCGCCCCTCCATTTCCGGGACATGGGTCCTCAAAAGCAAAAAAATATCAATGCGATTCAATGGGTAGATACAAATTACTTTCTGGTCCCGTTTGAATTGTGCCATGGATTTCACATATGTTCTTTGTGATATTTAAAGAAAATTTTTCACGCAAAGAAGACGACAATTAAGCGCGAAGAGTTTTGATAAAGTTAGGTTTTGTGTGAGCCGCTTTGTGAACTACAGCTCCTCGCTGTTCTCGTCGCGAATGATATACGTCACCACCCGCCGAGTCCGAAGTCCGCCGAGATGGCTGTTTCTCTGCTCCACTTCACCGCTTTTTTCCAAGGGCAGAATAAAAGTATCGAAAGGGGGGAGAACCACTATAAGTCGGGTCATGTGGAGAGCCGAGGGAGGGAAAAGGGCGATGACGTGACGTCACATACGCGACACAACATGTAGTCTTTATCATTGTGTTTTCTCAATGAATTTTAACTGAAGAATTGCACAATAAACGGTCAAACTCTTGACATGGAAAATTATAATTTAAGCCTATAAACAACATTTGTGTAATCCAAGGCATAACGACCGGGGGATCAGATAATAATTATTTTCCGTCCATTGAACACCATTCATTTTTTTCGCTCCGAAAGGACCCATGGCGCCGTTACTTCCTGCTTCCGCTTCGGCACTCTATAGAAGTTTGAAGCTGGATCCTCCCAGATTTTTCACAATGATGGTGATGAAAATTGGCTATTTTTTGCTATTTAAAGGTCATTTTTACAGGTTCTGTGTGTGTGACTCACACGTTCCTGCTTATAGTTTCACACTATTTCACTGGTTAACTCTGGTTAAAACTTGCATTCTCTCTGCTGGCCACCAGGGGGCGACTCCTCTCTGGTTGTATAGAAGTCTATGAGAAAATGGTCCTACTTCTCTCTGCTGGCCACCAGGGGGCGACTCCTCTCTGGTTGTATAGAAGTCTATGAGAAAATGGTCCTACTTCTCTCTGTTGGCCACCAGGGGGCGACTCCTCTCTGGTTGTATAGAAGTCTATGAGAAAATGGTCCTACTTCTCTCTGCTGGCCACCAGGGGGCGACTCCTCTCTGGTTGTATAGAAGTCTATGAGAAAATGGTCCTACTTCTCTCTGCTGGCCACCAGGGGGCGACTCCTCTCTGGTTGTATAGAAGTCTATGAGAAAATGGTCTTACTTCTCTCTGCTGGCCACCAGGGGGCGACTCCTCTCTGGTTGTATAGAAGTCTATGAGAAAATGGTCCTACTTCTCTCTGCTGGCCACCAGGGGGCGACTCCTCTCTGGTTGTATAGAGGTCTATGAGAAAATGGTCCTACTTCTCTCTGCTGGCCACCAGGGGGCGACTCCTCTCTGGTTGTATAGAAGTCTATGAGAAAATGGTCCTACTTCTCTCTGCTGGCCACCAGGGGGCGACTCCTCTCTGGTTGTATAGAAGTCTATGAGAAAATGGTCCTACTTCTCTCTTGATGTATTATCTCAGTAAACATTGTAAACATGAGTTTATGGTCTCAATCTCTAGTTTCAAGTCTTCTTCAATCCAGCATGATGTTCATTTAGTACATTATGGTCCATTTAGAGTCCAACAGACCAAAAAGCAGGGGATGCTTTAGGGGCGGGGCTACCTCGTGATTGGCAGGTCACTACTGGGGGCATCCCTACCGACGCTACTAAGATTTAAATTTTGCCAATTAAATGATTCATATCTATTTAATTTCCTTTAGTGCACAAACAGAAATACAAAGATTTTTTGTCTTCGTGTACAGAATTGAACAGCTGAGCTTTTTATAATGAAAAACTAAACTTTTGGCGTTGGCATGTCTTGCATTTCTTATTACTCCGCCAATGTTGGCTGTATGTTGGATGATTATTAATCAGCCAACATTTATACACAGATATGATACAGAGATACATCTGCGCTGAGCTATTAATATAATATCTAATAATATGAGGTGAGCTCATACGTTGGTCGGCTCTGGTGAAACACTCACCTCTCAGCTGCTCAGCCGAAGAGCATCACATTATCACCACAGAGTCATTACAGCTTTGTTTGCGTTTAATGAAAACACATCCTGCTGTCTGTGTGTGTGAATGACTCATTTGTTTTTGCATATTAGAAAGCAGCCCTAAACTAAACATCTGCATGTGTGTGTGTGTGTGTGTCTCTCTCTCTCTCTCCAGACTGTGCAGTCTGACCCTGAAGAAGCTGGTTGTGATGAGGGAACTTGACAAAGAGCTGATCTCTGTGGTCATAGCGGTTAAGATCCAGGTATGTAGCACACAAACAGACACAACAGGGCGGACGGACAAGTGCAAACCTGCCACACACACACACACACACACACGCACGCACACACACACACACACACACAGCACACACACACAGCACACACACACACACACACACAAAACTCCATGGCCCTTTAAATCTCACTCATTATTGTTCTAATTTTTTTGTCTACCTTAAAGGAAAGTTGTTTAGATAGATAGATAGATAGATAGATAAAACTTTATTTTTTGAGATTCAATCATTACCCTGAACTATCATATACAGTTATATATATTTTTATGTCAATATGTTGTCATGTGACTGTAATCTAACTTCATAATCATAATCGTTGCTGAACAGAAAAACGGGTGAAAAGCATCCAGGTTTGTTTTTTGTAACAGGGCTCCAAGCGGATTTTAAGGTCCCATGAGATCGTGCTGCCCCCCAGTGGGTCTGTGGAGACGGATCTGGCTCTCACCTTCTCACTGCAGGTAAGGAACATAGATAAATAAATAAATCACCAGGCTGCTGTCCGGATAAAAAGAAACGTCACGTTATGAATACATTTTTATGTATTTCTAGTTCTACATTTGCTATTTTCCTATTCGAAGTGAGCTCTTACAGAATTGGGTATCTGTGTTGCCATGGCAACCACTCAAACATTAGAGATAAAGAGGACTAGGGTTAAAACAGTCCTCATTTAGGTTAGATTTTGTCTCTCAATGCATTCCAGCAATTCACACTGAAGATGTTAAACTTTTAAAAAACAGTCATAAATAACTATTATTAAAAAAGGAAGTCATTTCCTAAAACAGCAGGAGGAAGTCCTTTTGTTAAAGAACTATTCTCCCAATGTTCTCCTTACAAAAGTGTTGGTTGTTTGGCTCTATTTTAAAAAGGCGACGTCATGTATTTGAGAAGTATTTTAATTTAAGGGGCTTTAAGCGTGACTCAAATAACAGCATAGTGTTATTTTTCTTCTTCTGAATGGATTCTCTGGTGAATAATTATCGCAGCAGGGAAGTGAATGTGGGACGGACTCAGAATAACCTGCAGTTCATCCTAATAAAGGAGCATGAAAACCACCAACAATAGAGATTTCTGGGGGCGGATCAATACGTTATGTAACAGAAGAATAAATATATGTATTTGCAGAAGTGTTAACTTATTGCTGGTGGGTAAATACTCTGTTTTCCCGCTCCTCTCCCTTCAGTACCCTCACTTCCTGAAGCGAGAAGGAAACAAGCTGCAGATCTTGCTGCAGAGGCGGAAGAGATACAAGAACCGGACCATCCTGGGCTACAAGACTCTGGCGGTGGGATCCATCGACATGGCCGAGGTACCGTACGGTCACGCCGCCACAAACCTTGTTAACGCTGGTTCAGGTTGTTTGTAGGGCTTATGGAGGATAACAAGCTGCAGCCTCCGTCTCTTTGTTGTCTCCGGCCTGACAGTCTGACTGTCTGACCGGCTGTTTCAGTCAGAGCTGCTGTGGAGATCTAATGAGAGAAATGTTGGAGCTGCAGGTCGACATGACCTCATCTTCACCGCGGGATTGGAAAAGGCTCCTTCTCCTTTAATTAGTCTGGAAAATAATACTTCATATTTTAAAAGACTACAAACCTGCGTTATTCAAACAATCCCCAAAGAAGGAATAAGAAAACATGAATATTCGCCTCCCTTCAGATGAACGTCTTGGTTTCCGTGCAGATGATTCTGTTCCCACATGGCTCCCAAAGCTCAGTGGAGCTTATTAAGGTCACATCTCAGCAGCTGAGGTAAGAAAAAGCAAACAGTCTGGTTCCTGTGAGGAAGAAGAGAACGGGGAAAAACCACACAGAGAAAGAAATGGTGTGCACTCTCTAACCTCGAGGACACCAAAACGGCTCTAAGACAACAAACCACATGAGATGTGAGTGTAAACAAGCCGACGTGGTCTCGCTGGACTAGAACAGAGACTCGTCCTGGAGGGACCCGGGTCTGAGAGTGTGAACCATCTCCTGGATGAACGACGGTGTCGAGGAGCCTCAGTGAGCAGACTGTGTGGATGAGGTGATGGGAGGAGCCTGTAGAGAGCCCCTCCATGCTGAAACACAGCCGATGAGACAAAAACAGGCTGCAAGTCATTACTTGAATCGGTCGGCTTCCCTCAGCAAGTCCGTTTTATTTCTAAAGCTCGATATCACAAACCACACATTTGCCACAAATGGTTCACAATAAAGGAAGAAACCTCAGGAAAAGCAAGAGAGATGGATGTCGTGTGAACAGAATGACATATGACGGTGTAGATAATCCTATTGACCAAAAAAATACATGTGATGGAAATAATAAAGACAACTTTACGGTGTTGTTACAGTAAATCTATTTTACGGTACACTTGTTTTTCTGCCTCAGTGTCTTTAACTACATTTCATTTGAAATGTTTTCCCTTTAATTGAACATGTCTCAGGGCCTGCAATGCATTATGGTATATGGAGTTAGCTAAGGTGCTAAAATGTCAATTTGCCATTTCAACCCCCCAGGTGATGCAGCACCCGACCGAGGGGGGCCAGGTCCTTCCTCTCTGCAGCAACCAGAAGGACCTGCTGGGGAAGGTGGCGGAGATCTGGATCTTCTCCCTGTCCAGCCAGCCGATAGACCACGAGGACCCGGCCCTGCAGGGAGGACAGAAGATCAAATGCTCGGGTACGCTTTCCTCTCGTTTGCTCCGTTTGCTCTTAAGGTCGACGCGGCAGGAAGCCGCCGTAATCACCTGATACGCTCGACGGGGCTACACAGAGGAGGGATCACAGGGTTCAGGGTTTTCCTCATCTCTCTCTCTAAGCGATCCCATTCGGGTCGCAAACAGCGAACATCATGTTTAATTAAAGCCTGGCTGCACGTCAGCTTGAATCCAGTCGTTTGAAATATGAAATATGTATGAGGCGTCTTCTTCCTCTCCATTCTGCTTCAGATAACTACTCGGAGGAAGAGTACGAGAGCTTCTCCTCGGAGCAGGAGGCCAGCGACGACGCCGTGCAGGTGCAGGTGAGTCGGACCTGGAGCCGGCTTTAAAAAGATCCAGAATTAAGAAAAACACAGCTGCTCTTGCACTGCAGATGTTGCTGAGTGTAAATAATGCATGGTCTTCACTGCGTCTTGTTTTCAGGATCTGGAGGATGACGAGTACGATGTGAGGAAGCCAAAGAAGCAGAGGAGGTCGATCGTACGGACGCCCTCCATCACCAGGGTGAGAGACCAGGCCCAGAAAAGGTCACATACGGCGACCTCTGCATGGGTTTACTAGTGTTGACCTCCATCTTTTTACCAACTCAGCAACAATCATGCTCTAACATTTACACGGTGCTCTCTCTGGATCATATTTTCTATGTTTTTCAAATCAATCAATTTGTTTTAGCATAGCGAAATCATCACCACTTACTTCCATCCAACGCCTCGTTTAAGTCACATTATCTGCGATTGATTTACAGATTGGTCAGTAATGTTGAACCTGTCAGTGAGCTCTGACCGGTGACTTTTAAAGAGGAGTAAACGGGAGCAGGGGATGTGAAAGTCCCCCAGAAAGCAGATGAGGCATGATGTTGCTTGATTATTGATTTACACGCAGCCGAATCGATAACCCGGCCAAATGCATCCTGATGAAGTGACTGTGTGGAGGAGCTAACAGGCGGACTCGCCCGTGTGTGTTTGCTCTCCCGTCTTCCAGCAGCAGAACTTTAAGCAGCGCGTGGTCGCTCTGCTGAAGCGCTTCAGGGTCTCAGACGAGGTGAGTGCTTCCTGCCTCCTTTCCGATTCTGCCCGCCGAGCTGCTCCACATGTTTCACGCCGTGCTTTGTTACACCTGAAGGTGCTGGACTCGGAGCAGGACCCAGCAGAGCCGCCTCCCGAGGTGGAGGAGGAGGACCTGGACCTGGACAGCGTAGAGTTTGAGAACCCGAGCGACAGCGGCCCGGAGCTGGACGACGACGACAGCGTCCTCAGCACGCCGAAGCCCAAACTCAAGTGGGTGTTTATTTGTCAAACACCTGGTTTTTATTGGGTATTACAGACCACATTATGGGAATAACTGGGGTTAAAATGCTTCACAGAAAGTCTGGATTCTATTATAAGAATATCAGAGTAAGTCCTTAAATGTGCATTCAACACGTCACATTTACTGTAAATGGGGCATTGCTTAATTTAGCACCTAACCAAGTTAAAAGGCAAGTTTCTTATTAACAAGGAAAACCAAGATTTTAAAAGTCAGAACAGTGCACAACTTGAGCATGGTCATGTTTTTCCACAAACCAAAGATGTTTTTCCCCTATCTATTTAAAGATTATACAAATACTTCCACTTAAACTTAAAAGAAGAGCAGTTTAATATCGCATGTATATATAAATATATACATATATATTGAGATATCCTGACTTCTTGTCCCCAGTGTGCCTGAAGCTCCATTAAAACATATATCCTTCAATTAATCTAATGTAATTCATACACTGATATAGGATATTGGTCCTGTGTGGATTCTACAGGGTGATCTGGTATCAGGTAATGTAGGATGAGTCGCCCCCTGAAGGCCGTTAGAAAGAATGCAAGTTGAAGTGGAGGTTGCCTCCTGATAGGAACCCAGAGGAGACTCCTCATATGGGTTTGAGTCTTTGTCTTGTTTCCTTCAGTCCAGATGTGTTTCCTGTGTTTCAGGCCATACTTCGAGGGTCTCTCCCTCTCCAGCTCTCAAACGGAGATCGGCAGCATCCACAGCAGCCGGAGCCACCGGGAGCCTCCGAGCCCGGTGAGAGCGATGTCACGATGCATGAAACAAACCCACGTAACGCTGTCTGCGCTTTCCTTCTGCGTACCTTTAACATCAACTTCAGTTGCTTTCACACGTCATTTTCTGGGTTCCTAACGCCACAAGCAGTCAGCTGGAGGCCGACCAGTGTAACCGCTGAGATGCACTGGAGCAGGAAGGTGTCTAATATCCTTCTAGTGATGCACAGAAGAGTCCCACTCAGATTTCCCACCAGCCAGCAGGCTAAAACCTCATAATGTGAGCTTGTTTATGAAGCTGCGGGGCTTCTGAACGCAGAATCCATCACGAGACGCTGAATGAAACAATTCTTTGTGTGAAATCCGAGATCCTGGGGCTCCATTAAAGCAAAAAAAACTGGTTTATTAGTCTTCTTCTCACCGTCTCGTTCCAGATCGACCAGGATAAAATCAAGAGCGGCGGGGCCAAATACCCCGATGACGGCGTGTCCGATAATGTCTCCTTTGTGAGTTTCAGCTCTTCACACTGTTTCAACAGAATCGCTAAGGCAACAAGCTCGGGTCCATGTTTTCTGTCCACGTACACTGTAATGTGAAATTATCTTCAATATTTGAAGGAAAATGAAAATGTGCACTTTTAGGCCTTTAAAAATGCAGGAATTGCACATTTGTTGAGTTAATCACACACAGGAAGAAGAGGTCCATTTTTAGCTGTTAATAAATGGATGATGACTCAAATCCTGTCAGTCAAGACATTGAAGGTGAGAAAAAGCTAAAGGTGTATAAACATGTCTTTCTCGTTCTGATCCAGGAGCAGCCGGAGGCGGTGACTCCGACCACGGAGCTGGAGATGGACAACATGGACACGTTTCTAGAGAGACTGCCACCGAGTGGCAAAATGACCAAGACGGAGTCCCTAATCATTTCGTCCAACAGGTAGCGACGCATAAACACGAACCACAGTCTTCAAAGCAGCATCGTCCGTGTGCTTTAAAGGGAGGAATAGTGTGGTGTTTTTCTTTGAGTGGATACCAGTGGAGCTGTGAGCCTCTCTGCAGCCCACTGATCAGGGAACAGGCTTTGTGCTTGGTGTCGTTGCATCGCTGCGTCTGCTTCTGGCACTCCCGTCCTCCAGCTCTCTTCTTGGCTTTCAGGCAGGAACCGAAGCTGGCGGGGAGGCGCGGCAGGAGCACGTCGCTGAAGGAGCGCCAGCCGAGCAGGCCGCAGAACGAGAGGGCCAACAGCCTGGACAACGAGCGCTCCCTGGACACGCGCTGCCACCTACAGGTAGGAGGAGGGAGATCCACACAGTCTGAAACATTCAATGGAGGACAGGATTATCAAAGATACAGTTTTTTTTATCTGACCTGCCTAGATCCCAAGAAAGACGGTGTACGACCAGCTCAACCACATCCTGGTGTCTGACAACCACCTCCCCGACAGCATCATCCTCATCAATACGTCTGACTGGCAGGGCCAGGTAAGAGACACCTGCATGACAAGATCAACACAAGCCACGGTTCACTGAACAAAACACTGTATCCGCTTCTTCTCCTCAGTATCTTTCTGATATGCTGCAAAACCACCATCTCCCGGTGGTGTGTACCTGCACCACGGCCGACATCCAGGCGGCGTTCAACACCATCGTCTCCCGCATACAGAGATTGTAAGTCAGCTGACTTTCATGACATCACACGTTCACATGTTCACACCAACATGCGGTGGTCTTCTCTCCTAGCTGCAACTGTAACTCCCAGACGCCCATCCCCATCAAGATCGCGGTGGCCGGAGCGCAGCACTACCTCAGCGCTGTGCTGAGGCTCTTCGTGGACCACCTTTCCCATAAGACCCCTGACTGGCTCGGCTACATGAGGTTCCTTATCATCCCTCTAGGTTAGTAGGTGTTGTTAGATTTAAAGGGGCTCTATTCGTTCAAACAGGAATACGATTGTTCATTTAAAAACGTGCGAAATGGAAATGCTCTAATTATTGAAAATGGATAAAATTGTCTGTTTGTCACAGGTAGGTATGGGACGATATGCAGATTTCATGTCATGATTATCCTGACCAAAATAATAAAAAAACATTAAAAAATGGTGCTTAAAATTCTTAAAAATGGCACTAAAACATACTGAATCCCACAACCTTACATTTAGTTAAGAAACCATTTAAGTCAATAACTAATAGTCAAATAATTTTACTTAAGGATATCATAAATCATAAGATCCCTCTGAAAAAATATATGATCTTTTTTTTTTTTTTAATGGAAACATGTGTGAGTCTGTTTCTTTAATTACACGTTAATTCCTCTTATTTTTTATTTGTTGATCTGGCCGTAATTTGTACTTCTCTATCATGATAGCAAATAAGACACTCCATCCATTAGGACAGCGAGGCCCCCTAGTGGACAAATAGAGATAACATTTCATTGCAACCTATTGAAAACTGTCATTAATGGCCTTAATTTAACATGCAGATTGTGACTGTCCTCCTTGCTCGGTTCAGGTGCACATCCGGTCTCCAAATATCTCGGCACCATTGACTATCGATACAACAGCTTGTTCCAAGATGCAGCTTGGAGGGACCTGTTTCTCAAACCAGAGGGTCCTGTTACTGGTGGGCTGATGTCTTTTAACTTGTTGAACTGCAATCAGATAAACGGGTCATTGTGAGGAATTAATTCTTATATCTGACCCGTCGTGTCCTGTGCAGCCCAGCAGAACCCAGATGTGGTCTCGAGGGTGACTCAGTACATGGTGGGAGCTAACGGCGCTCACCAGCTTCCCATCGCTGAGGCCATGCTGACCTACAAGCAGAAGAGGTAGGCTTCCATCCTTTAAATGTGCGTCTGTGAGAAAAGGTTTGAACTTTGCTAAACTAACAGAAAATGCTTCTAATGCAGAGCTCTCACACGGTTTTTCAAAAGGGGATTGAACTGTTCTGCACAATATTTACAGATTCCGGCAAAAATCGCAAGGAGACCAAACGTATAAATCATTGCATATTTGCTTGTTAGTGATATTTATTAATCTGCAGGATCAGGATGCTGTAGAAAATAATGACCTGGAAGCATGAATAGTGATTCATTCTGGACACAGCCAATGTCAAGTTGACCGCTATAGAGAGGTTAAGACCACCTTATTTCAGAAATAATATAATAATAATATTTTTTTCAATTGTAAATTTCAATGTTTGTCAATTTAAAAGATATTTTTCACGTCAAGAAGTCGCACTTTGTGGTCGTAGAATCACTTAGTTTTACGTGAAATTGTAACATCTCTGGAAGGTAAAACGTGAACGGGACTAGAATGCAACAATGTATCATGTTTTCCTCTCCTCCTCTGCCAGGAGCGGTTGCTATAGCAACGGGATGTTCAACTGAAGCTGTCGCCTCTGGCAGAATAGCCCTTATAATCTGGATTAATATGTGAAATGAAACATACATTACAATCGTGGAAGTCTACATTCTGTTCCCTGTTGAACTGTTTTCAACCCCTTTTTGAAAAACCCGGAGGTCAAAGTGTCACTAATGTTGTGGACTTTGTGTGCTTGTGCTGGAGTGGTGGTGTCTGTCGTTTCAACATCACTGTCTTTTTCCATCACTGTGCATATGTGTGTGTATGTGTGTGTGTGTGTGTGTGTGTGTGTGAATAACATGTTTTTCTTTTAATCGTTTTGTTGTATTTTTTCTTTTCTTTCTTTGAAGGAAAAAGAGCTTTCATTTTGATTTTGCAGTAAGGTATTGTGGTCGATTGAGTTTGTTTCTCATGTAGCCTGGTGATTCATGCGCTTTCATGTGTGTTGGAGTCATTTTTTCCCCCCTTGAACCTTTTTTCTCAGCTTTTCTTGGAGCTTGCCACTTTAACAGCTTTTTTTCTCCGATTAACAGCTTGAGCCATAAACAGATACGATCTGCTGTCCAGCTCACAGTCTTAAAGAACACAAGCACACAGATACAGTATGGGATTTCTTGAACAAATTAAAGCTGAAGTTTTTATTTCATAGTGTAGTTTTTTATCAGCCCAGACACCAAAACACTCTAACTGTGTCCTTGTTGTACAAATTATGTCACTAAGGGGTTTCTTGTTGAGTGAATTTTAGAGATTCTGGGGGCTGTTTGTGTTCCCTTTGGACAGACAGACAGGCTAGCTAGTTTCTGGTATTGATGCTAAGCTAAGATAACCACTTCGTATTTACTACACTAGAAGAAAGCAAGTAAGCATATTTCCCAACATGTTGAACTTTTAAAGGAGCCGTGTGAAGGATTTAGTGCCATCTAGTGGTGAGGTTGCAGATTGAAACCAAGTGAATACACCTCCGTCTGCCCCTCCCTTTCCAAGTGTGTCAGAAAGCTGCGGTGGCCTTTAGGTAACATAAAAGCATGGAAGGCTCTCTCTAGATCCAGTGTTTGGTTTGTCCCTTCTGGGCTACTGTAGATATGAACGGCTCATTCTAAGCCAACGAAAACACCCCAATACTTTTATATTATATACTTTATATTATATTAAATCTCTGGACACTGTTCCTTTAAAAGCTTCATGCAGACAAACGATGAGTTTCTAGGCTCACTCTGAAATCTGTGGCTGCTTGTTGTGAAGAATTTCCTCCACAAAACCAAAATCCTCATTAATAAGATGTCAGAAAACTTGATAATAAGGGTAGAAATGTGCTGATTAAAGTGGCAAGAGACCAAAAACCCGATGAGCTTTGTGTTCTCTGTTTCTTCCTCCCTGCTGCTTCTTCTCCCAGATCTCCTCATGCTTCTGGCCATCCATGTCTGTCTGCTATTGTCCAGTTAGAAGTCGAACAGCTGCACCCTGTCAGTGAAATGACATCATCAAAGTAGCGATCACACTTTTTAATTGTGATCGAATCACAGATCGCCATCAAACGATCAATTGTTGTGTCCTCAGTCTAGAGACTGTAGTGGTAACACAGATTAGCTGTAAGGATGCTGTAATATACGGCTCAGTCTGTGTCCATGGATGTGTAACGGATGTTTTTCACATTAAGAAAAGAAAAACATTTCAAATGTTTTTGTGTTTAAATTGAGATTTTCTTCTCCCCTATAATTACTACCGGATGAAATGCATGTTGTTTTTTCAAGGAAACTTGTTGGGGATTAGTCAGAAAAGAATGAACCAGTAAATAATAAAAATAAAAAATAATTATGATTGCTTAGCGAAAGCTTATACAATATACTAACTTTGCAACAAGCAAACTGTTTTCTAAAAAAAAAAAAGTGTAAAGAAAAGAAAAAATGTGTGAGTTGGTGATAGCTTATAAAAAATAATAATAACAATTGATATGACATATAGAAATAAAAACAAGGAATAAAAAGTAAATGGAATACAATATGTAGAAGATGAAACAATATAAAAAGTAATACAAAAAACAACACATTTTAAGAATAAATCAGTTAAAAACAAAACCATTTTAAGAGATACACGAGATAACAATGACATCATCAGACATTAAAGAGCTCTAATATCATGAATTCTGTGGTTGATGTGATAGTGCATGTCTGTAGTTTCACATCCATCTACGTGGACGTGCATGTGCATCTGTTAACGTTACATATGGATCAAACCCATCAGACAGAAGTGTTATAATCCATGAAGAGCATTTTAACCCTCACATACCAGGCAGACATCTGGCTCTCTCTCTCTCTCTCTCTCTCTCTCTCTCTCTCTCTGGCTGCTCTGACAGTGATATCAGCAGGGATGTGTTGTTGACCGACTGTAGAATGTCTTCTCTCCTTCTCTCCCCTCCTCTGTAGTCTCTCTGTTTCTTCCCTGGGGGGGCGATGGCAGGTTTCTTCAAGGCAAGAGCAACAACCTTTCACATCATCCAACATCTTTGCATTTAGAGATAAAAAAAAAACCCCCACAAACAAACATAGAAGTAGAACCATTCTTAAGGCTATTTTTCTGGTCATCTCCGGGAAAATAGTTAACAGAGAGGCTTGTAAGAGTAGACGTTGTGGCTTTAGGTTGGTGCTCTTCCTTCCCATCCACTCCTGTGACTCGGTGGTGTTAGTTGTTCCCCTGATGGACTCGCTCCCCCCCCCCCTCTGAATGGCCTCCTTACGTTGGTTATATGGTCCGCTAGCTTGCATGCTTCTGCTCTCTGCTTCTCCGGCAGTCGGCGACTCCAGCTGTTTCAGAGGAGATTTAAAGCTCGCCAGCAAAGTGCAGCATGTTTTTGGGTTGTGACAGCTTTGCATACTTTCTATGCAATGGAGTAAATCAGCGTCATCAAAACTTTACACGTAACCAAGTAGATCTCAGTGCTACTAACTGTAGAATTCTTTAAATAGACCTTTGACTTCTCGTATAGACAAGCATTTGGGAATGCTTGTTGGGAGTCGGTCCCCTTCGATTCACCTGAACTTCATTTCATTACTTTTTCTTGATTCTTTTCTCGCCTCCTTTTCACCTGAACTCCCTTTTTCGGCCCTCTGCTGCCTCTCCACAGCCCGGACGAGGACTCGTGTCAGAAATTCATCCCTTTCATCGGGGTAAGAAGCCTCTTGATATTCTCTGGGTGTCCTTTTTTTTGTTGTTTTCAGCTGACGTTAATAATAAGTAATAACCCTTTACCTTTGAATTCTGCAGATGGTGAAAGTCGGCCTCGTGGAGCAAACATCTGCAACGTCAGGCAAGCGTTACGTTTGTAGAAGCGTGTTTTGACATTTTAAAAAGATGAAGGAGAGTTAGAAAAACAAAAGTAGCTCATTGCTCCGCCACAGGAGTGATTATTATTATTATTTTATTATTTTTGGAGGTTGAAATAAAGTGATTGAGTGTCTCCTCCCTCAGGAGACTCTGATGATGCGGCGCCTCTGGGCTCCTCGCTGCTCTCCTCCACCCCTCCGCAAGTATCACCCGCATACAAGGAGGCGTCGCCCACCCCGCCCTCCTCCCCCTCCGTCACCACCAGCTTCTGTGCTTACAGGTATGACGAGACCCGAACCCTCCACGTCACAGTGGTGTTCATTTTCTTTAACGCATATTTCCCCAAAACGTTGAAATATTCCTTTAATTACTGATATAGGAAGATGACTTTTCAGTGACTGGTTTTAATGACAGGTCTCTCATCATATGTTATGTGTGAGTTAGACTCTTATTTAAAGAGAAAGATAGATGGTTTTAAGATATCCACCTTGCCGACTGTCGTCTGTAGTTCTGTAGGTCAGGTGGAGCTGATGGGGCTGCAGGTGGACTACTGGGTGGCTCCGGCAGAAAGGAAGAAAGACGTGGAGAAGCGGGACACCTCCTCCAAAAACACCCTGAAGTGCAATTTCCGCTCGCTGCAGGTCAGCCGGCTGCCACTAGGGGGCGCAGAGCCGAGCACCCTGCCCACCATGTCCATGACCGTGGTGACCAAGGAGAAGAATAAGAAGGGTAAGCTGGACACAAGGGTGTTTCTTTAGAGGGAAACCATAATGTATAGGATAGTAACAGAATGGCCTGGTCTGACCTCAAACACCAAAAGGTCATCCTGATTTGAATCCTCAGGAATATCCTGAACCCTTCATTTTACTCACAGCGTCTCCGTTGTTCCCCCTCTGATAGTTATGTTCCTGCCAAAAAAGAGCAAAGACAAGGAGGTGGAGTCCAAGAGTCAAGTGATCGAGGGCATCAGCCGGCTCATCTGCACTGCCAAGCACCAGCAGACCATGCTGAGAGGTAAACTGTGACGGTGTGAGAGCAGAACTCTCGTCTGTTCAGAGCAGCTGTAAAGATGCTGTTACAGGAATTGGCCTCGGTTGGGTGCTTTTAGTTCACATAGTCAAAATGCGATAATTTCAACTCAAATGTGACATCTTTACTTGGATGAATTTATAAATATGAATATATTTGGGTGGTTATTAAAGAATATTAAAGGCAGGCATCATTTTTATGTGATGTAAATGTAATTTCTTACTCTTTCAATATCATGCACACAACTATTTCTCTATTTTAGCTCACTAATTTTACTACTTAATAAGTTATTATTTTAAAATGATTTTAATTTCTTGTATTATATTTGGCACTGGTAGGAACAGGATGCAGAAACGTAGAAAATTACACAGATAAAAAACAAACAAACAGTAAAAGCATACTTACTCTACTTACTTTAAAATAAATAAAATATTGACAGAAAAATAAACAACTCTTAAGTCATGGTTTCTGATGTTTTATTTTATGTATTAAATATATTGATATATTATATTTGGACTACAATAGCAGGATGTTACTTTTCTTTACTACTTTCTGACATTTTAGAGACTATTCACCTAATAAAAAAAACATGTTAGCTAAGCTAAGCCGCTCAGATGTATAATATCAGTGTAATATTCAGGTGAGTTCTTCATGCTGACATTAAGTCCAGTAATTAAAGTGTAATATAGACATGTTCGTTGCTCGTCTCTCCCTCTGCAGTTCTGATTGACGGCGTCGAATGGAACGACGTCAAGTTTTTCCAGCTGGCGGCACAGTGGTCCTCGCACGTCAAACACTTCCCCATCGGGATCTTTGGACACTCGAAAGGCCCTTACTAGACTAGCAGCACCTAAGAGACTGAAACTCGTCCCTTTCCCCTGTGCCAACACCTTTAACCCCGCCTCCTCCCCCCGCACACTTCTTCCATTCTGCTGTCTTAATTTAAGCTCCTGCTTTCACCTGTTGTGTTTGTCGGATTATTTAATCGTTTGCGTGTTCTTTTTTTAATTTTCTATTTATGTAAAAAAACGTCTCGAGGCAAGGCTGCCAAGGGAATATTTCTTTACCGAGCTTTTTAAAAGAAAAGAAACAAAATCCTGCTGATATTTTATAGACTTTCAGAAAAAACAAACAAATGAAATGCTAATTAAAATCTTACTTCTAATCTTGAACATACTGTATGAGTGCCCAGGTTTCACCCTCTGCTGGTTTTAATCACTTCGCCGGCACATTTGATCATTTGAAAATATATATAAATATGTAAATATACATATACAAGAGCAGCTGCCAAGTAATGAGGTGGATTTTCGAACCATTATGAAGAAACTTAGGAGACTTGTCGATTCACTGTCTTAAGAAGCAAAAAACAGAAAAGTAAACCGCCCCTGAGCTTCGGCTCTCTGCACTTAATTAGGAGTCTTATGTGCAATAGAGTAAATCCTGTGTGAATGTGATTCTGAATAATAATGAGGCACTGATGGGAGATAACACATTTTCAACCCCTTCACTTCTTTACTCTCTCCTCCTGGAAAAATAGAGTCAAGAAAAAAGTATTTACAGCACAAAATTAACAACTTTTTAGGTGGTTAGTTCAGACTGAAAGGGACACACTGACAGTTTGACTGTTTTGCTTCCTTTCTGACAGTTAGATGAGAGGTTTGAAACCAACACACTGTCTGTGAGGTGAATATGTGGCTAGAACCAGCAGCTGCTTAAAGACTGGAAATGAGAGGAATCAGCAGCTGTCCAAAGGTGGTAAATCTACCTACCAGCACCTCATTCACATGCAATATCTTTTAATCTGTACAAACAAAATGAGTGTGTAAACAACAAGTTGTGGTTTTAAGGAGAGATTTACAGGAAACAGTCCAGCACATAACCCCCGAAAAACCACAACTTAAAATGTTAACCTTTGGACCAGAGGTGTCACGATATACAGTTATTGACAATAAGTGTGATATTTGTAAAAAAAAAAAAAAAAAAAATTCTAAAATAAAAAAAAACATCAAATAATTATATAATATATATCTGTACATATGATTATGTAAATCACACATACACACACACACACACACATATATATATATATATATATATATATATATATATATATATATATATACATGACTATATACATGACTTTGATTCATTTGCCAAAAAAGAGACAAAACACACAAGAAAACAAAGGAATTTGACTGATAGCATTATTATTAATAATAATAATATATTATTATTTTTTAATATATAATATCTTTAGAACCTTTTCCCCTGTTGGTCTTTATACCAAACTAAGCTACTGGCTACAAACAGCCTGGGCTAGGCTAGCTGTTTCCCCCTGTTTCCAGTTTTTGTGCTAAGCTAAGCTACCCAGCTACAAACGGAGGTAACAAACTGGGCTAAGCTAGCTATCTTCCCCTGTTTCCAGTCTTTGTGCTAAGCTAAGCTACCCGGCTACAAACAGCCAGGGCTAGGCTAACTGTTTCCCCCTGTTTCCAGTCTTTGTGCTATGCTAAGCTAAGCTACCAGCTAAATGGTCCTCATTTACAAACAGCCCGGCTCTGATCAAAAGTAACAAAAATCCACCGACCAGCATCTGTAAAGTAACAACTAAACACTTAACGTTACTTTTGATCCGTAAAAAACCCAGAGTGTAAAAATTACACTTTGTAGTTTTACACTGAGCCAGGCTAGCTGTTTCCCCGTTTCCAGTCTTTGTGCTAAGCTAATCGGCTGCTCGCCGTAGCTTCTTCGAACTGTCGGCCAGGAAGCAAACATGTTTATTACCCAAAATGTATTCTTTTTTTTTGTTTGTTTCCTGCAGTGTTTATTTTAGAAAAAGACCTCTCTGTCCTCAAAGCCTGCCGCACTCCTCCAACACACTCCGACATACTTTTGCCCGAAAGCAAACGTTACTTTTTCTTGCCAAAGGAAAACTCAACACCTGCAGCTCACTCGTTACCTGTGTGGTATTATAGAAGACTTCCTGACGTAGAGGTGAATGTATTGAAGGTACCTTAATGTAAAGCACTTTTTTAAAATGTTTGTCCACGATAGATTAGCGTGTCGAACCTGACCCGGGAACCTGCAGGTGAGACTCAACGGACGCCGTGTCAGCCATTATCAGAGCTCGACATCAGCACAACACGTTGGCGACATGGCGTAGTAGGTGCTGTGTAATATCTCTTTAAATGCTCAGCGTGGACTATTTCAATTTTAGTTTGATATTCTGTAAAGTTAGCTTACTGTGTGTATGTGATGTTAACATTTCAACAACAAAAAAAATCCTGTCCGTAGATTTTCGCTCGACTTTTAAGCATAAAACTAAAAAGTATTTTGCTCGTAAACATTTATTTCAGTAGCAGTTTCTTCATAACATTGCCAATTTCTTGATAAGTGCCTAAATTGTTTTTTTTTTTGTTTGACAAATCAACATCAAGAATTTGTCCCTTGGTAACATGGTGCTGATTCTGGTCACACAGAGAACAAAATATCTCAATACAGCGCATTGATTTTATTTATTTTTTTGCAGTATGTGATGAAAAATCACAGTTGGCTCTCCAACGTGGGTTTAAATCAAATAAAAAGATGACTGCAGCCCATTTTGTGTCGAGCAGATGTTTGTTTCTCCTGCGTAGAAAAAAGGTTTTCGATTTTTTGTTTTTTTTCCATGTTGTCTCAGAGAAAAGGCTTGTTGAAAACTGAAAGTTCCCTAAAGACTACCACTGTAATCCCAAAACTTGGAGTAATAAAACTACTATACACACTAAAATGTACTTCTCTCTCCATGTGTGTTTCCTATGTGTAAATATAAAGGTTATATTAACTCCAGTCAGTGAAGCATGAACAACCATAAAAAAAAATTAACAGGACAGCTAAATGGACTCAACTACTGTTTCTAAGGTCAAGAAATGAACTATGAACCTAGGCTTTAAAGCCAACAAATTAAAATAATATATTTAAAAATCTTTGATTCCCTCAGTGGCTATTTATTAGCTAAAACGTAGAAAGAACTTCTAAAATATCTTATATATGAACCTACCCATAATTATATTTATATAAGTACAGCTGAAACGACAATCCCTCAATCATTTTTGTACTAAAAACTGTGTCGCTTTGGGCTCTGGATAATTATGACTGCATATCTCAACTTATTTTCTGAAATATTACAGACCAAACGATCAATCCATTGATAGAGAAAATAACCAGCCATAATGAAAATAAATCATTATCATCACATAATAATCTAATTATTATTATTAAGTATTATTCATTTTTATAATTTTAATAATTCCAAGTCCAATGCAGTACTTTTTTTATTATATTGTTACAGTGTGTACTTTTACTGAAGTGGAGTATCTGAATACTTCTTCCAGCCATCATTAAAATAATCACTATCATCGAATTAAATAATATATAATTGTTACCTATAACAACCACTTTTTCTGTGCTTCTGTATATTTTTAATTGTAATAATTCTAATTCCAAAGCAGTACTTTTTATGATATTGTTACAGTGAATACTTCTTCCACCTGGTAGAAAACTACTTCAGCACGAGTTCAGTGAAAGAGTGAAACTAAGATTTGTGGGTGTAAATTAAAAAGTGAGGGGAGTTCTGTCTGCTGGTGAGTGACAGACAGACAGACAGACGACGGACGGACAGACGGACGGACAGACAGGCGGAGAGAGAGACCGGAGACACCGGAGCAGGAAGCCGCCGCCGGGACTAACGAGAAGAGGAGCTACACAACAACGTCGACATCAGCGGGGTTTCCACCATCATGTAGCCCGGGCGGAGCGAGGAGGAGCAGCAGCGTCGACCCCCCTACCCCCCATCACAGCACGGCTACATGCCGCCTTAACACACAAACACAAAGACCCCTGTTATTGTTTTATTATTTTTTTTAATTTAGTGTGACAATGAAGGAGCTGAAGGGCTGCGGTATGCGCTCCTCGGTGGGCTTTCTGTCCCGCAGAGTGCTGACCGGGCAGCCGCTCATGAAGGAGGAATTCCAGCGACGCAGGATGGCCGGCTGCACCAGCCTCTACAAGAAGGATATGCTCGGACACTTCGGCTGCGTCAACGCCATCGAGTTCTCCAACAACGGAGGGGAATGGCTGGTCTCTGGTAAGTTGACAACCTCCCCTCTTTTCCCCTCTCCCCCCTGTGTTTTAATGCGTTAGCATGCTAACGCTAACTAGCCAGTCAGTCAGCTGCAACCCCCTTGTGAGCTAGCTTGTTAGCTTCGCTAGCTAGCTAACGTCAAAACCAAAACAGCAGAGCAGAGGGGCAGCAGACCACACAGTCCTGTACGTCAGCCCCAGAATTGTTTTTATTTAACCCTCTCTCCCCATCATGGCTGCCTCCTGAAACCACAAAGCTATTATCTGCTGGGGAGGATTAAAAACCATCATCTGGCCTGCTATAACAACCCGAGGCTTGGCGTGTTTCTGCTCTTTACTCTGCACAAAAGTGCTGCAAATAAACTTCCAGTACCATGAAAATGACCTCTTAATCTACATTTTGCACCATATGCTTCACACAACTGGATTAGCTTCTTTTTTACATTGTGTTATAAATCAGTTATGATTTATTCTACATGCATTTTAAATAAAAACGTCCATTATATTCTCCCACAGTCTCAGGCGATGCCTTCAAATGTCATTTTGTTCTCCAACAAACAGCCTTAAATCCAATGATATTACTTAACGACCAGTTTTAGAAGACGTACGTCAGTAGCAGTATCACAATCTAGAAATACTCAGTGTCACTTACACAAAACTACAAAAGTATTGGCATCAAAATATACTTAAAAGTACCAAAAGTAAAAATACTCAGAATGCAGAATGGCCAATTTCAATTAAAAAAAAGAAAGAAAATATTCCTTAATAAAGTAGCATGAAATGTAAATACTACTAGTACAAGTGCCTCAGAATTGTATTTTAGTACAGTACATTTGTAAATGGAGTATGTTACTTTCCACCACTTTTATAATGAAAGTAGCTTCATTTTCTGCATTACTTTCTTTGTGAATAACTGTAGAGTTTCCCCTCTTCAGGCCTCTTAAAGCATGATGGAAACTAATCTGAGAAGGGAACGTCAGTCTTTGGTTGAGTTGCATCTCACAGACACATGCGACTGTTGACACGGGGTCGTAACTAAGTCT
The DNA here is from genome assembly GCA_029853015.1 of Chelidonichthys spinosus. Classification (NCBI taxonomy): domain Eukaryota; kingdom Metazoa; phylum Chordata; class Actinopteri; order Perciformes; family Triglidae; genus Chelidonichthys; species Chelidonichthys spinosus. Next base: position 1,454,235 of record CM056833.1, read on the forward strand.
AAAGGCTTTGGAAACAACAACTCTAGACATAATGTGCGTTTTTGTAAGTTGGTGTCGATCTCGTCGTATCTTCAGGAGGAGACGACCGCCGGGTGCTCCTCTGGCACATGGAGGAAGCCCTCCACGCTCGCTCCAAGCCTGTGAAGCTGAAGGGCGAGCACCTGTCCAACATCTTCTGCCTGGCCTTCGACAGCACAAACAAAAAGGTCTTCTCTGGTGGTAAGCTACATGTGACCTCTGCTCTTTCTCAACAACGAGGTTTAGTCATCGTCCTTGACCTTTGACCTGTCACTGTGGGGCGTGTAGTAAAAGGTAGATATGATGTGAAAAGAGAAAACATTGTGAAAACAACAGTGAATTAACCAAGAATTTAAAAACCAAACCATATCTTTAGTGTTTAGATCATCAGAAAGCAAAATTACAGTTATTTTATTTTACATTGGCTGGTTCGTAAAATTTAAAATAATGCTCACTTTGTGCTCATAGTTTGTGTGTTGTTTTTGCAGGAAATGATGAACAGGTGATTCTTCACGATGTGGAGCGGTATGTAACATAACGCACATAATGCTCGTTACTTCAGCATGAACACATTTATATGTACTCACACTTTTATGTCACCCAACTATTTGACATTTGGATGTTCTTTGTTCCTGCAGGAGGGAAACTTTAAACGTGTTCCTGCACATCGACGCCGTGTACAGTTTGTCCGTCAGCCCGGTCAACGACAACGTGTTCGCCAGCTCATCGGACGACGGCCGGGTGCTGATCTGGGACACCCGCGAGCCGCCGAGCGCAGGTAAGTGGAGGAGCAGGTGAGCAACAACATGGCATCACTTTACATAGTGATGCCATGTTGTTGCTCAGGCAGGTAGAATTAAAGCACTTTGCAAATGACGAGTCGGGTAACTCACAAACGCCTAGGATGTAAATTCTCATAGTCTGAAATATATACACTGATGTGTGAGGCTTCCAATGGACTAAGGAAGTGGTTGAATTAAAACGTGTGTGGCCTCAGCCTCTTAAATCTCCAGCACTGGAGGATAAATGACTCAGGGTACAACCGCTGAGGATCAGTGAGCCTTAATTGACCTCTGATATAGAAAATGAACCCCTATAGCTGTCTTAGTGATAATAAAATACACGAATGGACCTCGTCTTCTCTTCATATGCAGTCGTTCAGTGTGTTTGAAGGACCCCGTTGGAAAAGGGTGTATACTACCTCATGATGGGACTAAGTGAGACTTGTTGATAACTTTAAAAATGCAGTGGATCATCTTGCATGACGTCCACATCCTTCTATTTTTGAAGCCTTCCTTGTGACCGAGTTGGCCTAAGAATACATTTTACAGTAATCAGTATTCCATGTGTGCCGGCCGGCTCTTTTATGTCGGTCTGTTATGACACTCACACTGACAGGATCAAAATTAAATATAAATGCTTTGTTAGCCAAGCTGTGTCTCTGAATAGAAGTGGTGTTTTACTTTTAATTCCACTGTAGCCATAAAAATAATGCTTCAAAACTAGTAAATACACCTGATTGATTGCCCTCTCCTAGCGTATAACCAGATTCCATATAGAAAATCTATAAAACTTTTGACAAAAAACACACAAAGTTTATCTTTCAGTGTCATAAATGTGTAGAATGCTAACATTACATCAGGGAAAATGTGGCTTTGGGGCATTAATCTGACCAAAATGAGTATAAACAAGATGAGCATCCATGCTGGCAGATCTGTCAGGTTGCCAATGTCAGCGTTAGCTCGTATGCTAACATGCTCAACACATTTAATGTCGACCATGTTTGCCATCTTTAGTGTGTTCACATGCTAACATTAGCTAATTAGCACTCAACACAGCTGAGGCTGATGGGAATGTAATTAGTTTTTCAGAAGAAGAACCAAGAGTGTGTGAATGTTTGGCTCCAAATAAATGATTTATTGATATTGAGACACATTGCTTTGAAAAGGAAAAAAGATAATAAAAAATAAAGTATTTATTTGGACAGTGTGCAGCCTTTGTGGCTGCAGCTAAGGTAAATACTTACTAATACTGTCATTAGATGATAATGCTAGACGAAAGGTCACAGGACCCCCAGAGTCATTAGATCAGGCTGCCTGGACACCGGGGACATCAGTGAAAAAAGCGCCTCACTCTCGCTCCTCGTGCGTCTAAACAACCGTCACAGAAGTCGACAGAAGGGTTGCTAATCATGTAATGACTCTCTTCCCGTAGAGCCGTTCTGCCTGGCCAGCTACCCCTCGGCCTTCCACAGTGTGATGTTTAACCCCGTGGAGCCCCGGCTCATCGCCACAGCCAACTCCAAGGAGGGAGTTGGATTATGGGACATCCGCAAGCCGCGCAGGTTTGACTCTTTTTCTCCCCCTCAGCTTCTAAAATGTCTTGAAGATTCAACTTAAGGGCCCCCCTGTGGGGAAATTAGCTCTGATTGCAGCATCACTGAAAATATTACAAGCATGCAAATAAAACACAATGGAGGTAAAAAAAAAAAAAAAAATTAAATTCCTGTGGTGTTATATCTTCACAAGTAAGGATTCACAAATATTATTTAGTACATTCAGTCACATTGTTACTTGTCATGTGTGACATCATCATGACGTCATGTGTGAATCCATCATGCTGCATGTTTTATTCATGCAGTTATTGATTTATATTATGAACTCTGAGTCTATTCTAACAGCGGTTTGTCCGTGTCAAAACAAAATGCTTCTTCTGCATGACTGTCCTGCTTGTGTCCACCAGGCGGGGCTGTTGTCTTACTAGTAAAGCTCATCACAGCTGGTCCTCTGCCAGCTGCAGAGCCGTCGCTGCTAAAAACCAAATGTTTACACCAATAAACTGAACAGTGAAGACATTTGGGCTGCGTTTCCACAGACTCAGGTGTGGTGAGTTTTAGGTCGTAAACAAAAGTCGACCCTGAGTCATTCCTGTGTTCACCGCTGGCTCTGCCTCTCTGCAGTGTGGGCATGTTCACTGAAAGTCTCTCCATTCACTATTCAGGTTTTTTACTTAATAAATAAATAAAAAAGGGAAGGGTCTGAAATTCTTTCATCCACGTGTTTCTGTTTTCACTGTTAAGTTTGAAAGAAACTTCCAGAAGTGTCTTATTTATAAGTGCACAGGTGAAATCTAAACTTAAATAGAAACCCATAAGAAAACCGGTCACATCGTTTTGACTCATTTTCAAACGTCAGTTTCAAATATCTCAATTGGCTTCCCTCAAGTTGGAAATATCGTCTTCTTTTATGTCGTGTGCTACGGTCATTTTATTCCACTTGAGGAAGAAGTCCTAGCCAGCTCTAATGTAGTCTTCCCTCCTGTTTCTCTCAGCTCGTTGCTGCGTTACGGAGGCAGCATGTCCCTGCAGAGCGCCATGAGCGTGCGCTTCAACAGCACCGGCACCCAGCTGCTGGCGCTGCGCCGCCGCCTGCCGCCCGTCCTCTACGAGCTGCACTCCCGGCTGCCCAGCTTCCAGTTCGACAACCAGGGCTACTTCAACTCCTGCACCATGAAAAGCTGCTGCTTCGCCGGGGACAAAGATCAGGTGGGTCATCGGGTTGTGCACGAAATCCTGAACTAAAACTCATCAATATTACAAGTAGAGATGCTGAAAACTCGAAAATATTTCCAAACACACATACGGGGAAATATACGCACTGTGTTATACAGCATGTCTAAAAATGTTCCCTTTCATGTACATGTGCAGCTGTGAGAGCAATATCTGGCATATTTAGCTCCTGATACACAAAGCAGCCGGCGGAGATGTTGTTTTATCTGACGTTGGCTGCTTATTATGTAAGGAGACTATTGGAAACATATGGGACAGAAAATAAAAATAGGTCATACTATTTCCTTCTGTGAAAGTTGGGACTTCTTAGTGTTGGAGGAGAACCAGGAGCCCCTGAAATCAGCCCACGGTCCTCCCGTTGGTCCTCCTCAGACGTGACATCATCCCCCAACCACGTTTGTTATGTTAACAATATTCTCGGGTGTCAGCGGAGCTCGTGAAGACTTAAGAAGTGATCCCTCTCTACAGGAGTGAAGGAGGTTGCTAAGAGGTTAGAGAATCGGGGTCAGGACTGCACAAGCCGCGGTTGCTTGTTGGAATCTGCTCACCTTTTGTTTGAGTGGAGTAATAACACTTAACGAGGTTGCTAAGTACATGTGTAATGTTTAAGCCCCAACCAGCTGTGTTTAGATGGATAGATGTACTTAATTAATCCCAAACTAGGACATTATTATTATTATTGCAGCAGCCAGTCATCCAAAACAGTAAATGCCCAGTGAATTAAGATCTCACACATAATCAAAAGACAAGATAGGAATAAATCACTCCTCATTATTAAATGATGTGTTGACATAGATTCCTGATGCGACCCAGTATGATATTATTGGGCTTGTTTGGATCTGATAATGATGCTGGAGCGATCTCCGATGATCCAAAGAGCAGTGAAACACCCTTTGACTGACTGCCAGTGTGTTACGATCCAACTTGTTAAGGCGACGGGGCGCAACTTAAAACCAGATGAGTTTGGATTTTAAAAAACAACAACTTTATTTTACACAAAGATAACTTTCAAAGGCAGATTAGAAGAGAAAAGGAGCTGATGGGAGTTAAAATAAAAGAAATAATACAAATAATGGAATGAGGACTCCAAGCTGAGACTGAAATTTCATAGAATGAACTAAAGAAAATAAAACGTTGCTAACAGTGAGTAGCCTACTTGTTAAAAATGGAAAAACAGAACTCTACCAAATATTACATGTTAATTATTTTGGCCATTTGATCCCGAGCTCTATGCAACGTCTTCATGTAGACCCAGAACCACAGACAGAGGAGGATTTTCACAGAGTGACGTGAAAGCAGAGCTGCAGGGTGGCAACTAACCAAAAGTGATGGAAGAAGGAAGGAGGGAGGGAGTTACGGGTGTAACATTCCTCCTTGACGTGTCCTCTGGGGGCCCGAGGCGGAGCACAAAGGTGTTCAGTTCAGCGTGTGTTCATGAGCCCCGGAGCTACGCTGATATGAGTAACAGTAACGTCATTTACCAAAAAATAAACCGATAACGCACAATGATTTCAGCAAGTCTCAGGAAAAAGTTCAGACACCAGCAGAAAGTTTACAGAAAGGAAATTGAAGACATTTGTTTAAATCTTTTTGGCAGATAATAACTGCACAGGAATAATTCCAAACTTGACAGAATGTTAGAAATACAGCCAGGCAAGACGAGACTTTCAAACAAATGTAAATGATTTTACAAAAATGTGCCTCCAGATGGTAAAATAAGGCTCGGCAGAAATCCGATGGAAGACAAATGTGGTAAAAGAACAGAACGGGGGGGGGGGGGCTTATAAATGGAGGAGGAAAGAATGACGGAAAATATTTTAAAGAAAGAAAACATTCTGTTTAACGTTGTAGACTGAAATATATGTCTGTAACATCAACTGTGAGTGTGATCGAGACCTACAGGCGCCAACTAGAGAACCATTTTATAAAGCTCCCCCTGGAACCTATTTTAGATGGTTCTACTCAGAAACTGGCACGGTTATACCTTGAACCTGCTATGAGAGGTTCTACAGAGAACCCTTCTACAGTGTAATGGTTCCACCTAGTTCCCCCCCCTTTAAGAGGTTACAGAGAACCCTTCTACAGTGTAATGGTTCCACCCAGAACCCCCTATGAGAGGTTCTACAGGTTATCTACATGATCTTGTTAAGATATCAATATTACCCAGACCTAGCTCCACCCTCAATGGGAACAGAGAACCCTTCTAAGGTGTAATGATCCACCCAGAACCATTACACTTTCTTAAAGTGCTTAGTTAAGAACGCACCCAGGGGTTCTGCAGAGAACCCTTTTAATGAAGGCCCTGGGGCCACATCTTGGCTGTCTGTGTGGGTTGGGGGGGATCTAATCATTCCTGTGCTTTCAATCCTTCAAGAAGTCTTTCTTCCAAAAACGGCCATTTGGATAGAAAGGGTTCCTAATGGAACTTAATGGTCTTTCTCCCCTAAGAACCCTTTATTCAAAACTGCTCAAGTAGTTTTTTATATTAGTCAAGACGATGTTGTACAGCCGGACACACTGCTGCCACAATTACAACCTGGTACAGCTTCTATCCTTCTCTCCCTTGTTACCCCCACCTTCATGGACCGTTCTAAGTGGAACCATCTGTTGACAAAGTGTAATAAGGGTTCAGACGGGGAGCAGGAGCTGTGCCGGGGTCAGACTGTCATGTCACGTCAGGAGCACGTTTGATCCACATGATGAGACGAAGCGCTGCGATAAGATCTGGTGGTTTTGTGCCATATATGTATATTGAGCTGCTCCCCCCCGAGCGTATATGATTTCCTCTCCTTTAGGTCTGCTGTCCTGAGAAATGGAGAAGACTTAAATCTCTAAACATCCCTCTGTTTTGCTCCTCAGTACATCTTGTCTGGGTCGGATGATTTCAACCTCTACATGTGGAAGATCCCAAAGGACCCCGAAGCCGGTGAGTGACTGAGCCCGTCTGCACAGCTGCACATTCACGTGAACGTATTCTGACGCGTCGGCCATGATTTATCCTCAAGCTTTCTTCTCCACGTGGCAAAATATTGAATCATCTCGTTCCCATGATTGTTAAATTTCCTTTAACTTCACAGTTCATCAGGGTTTGTAAACAGAAGATTTAACAGTAGCTCATTTTGAAGACAAAGTGTTGCTGCAAGGTTAAAGATTTCAGTGGCGTCAGTCTGGGGAGGCAAACAAACCTGACTGACCTCGTCGCTGTGCTTTTTCACCAATGAGCATCAGCCAAGCTGTGGTTTGCCCTCAGTTCATTCGGTCACAATATACTTTCCAGGCGGGCGTGGACGCCAGATATCCTACATCAACGTTTGTCTCTTCCTCGTCGTCTTTAAGTTCTCAATCCTGTCAAACTGCACCCAACCTTTCTGGAGTTTTGAATGTTTTCACCTGTCCACACTCACTTTATAAATAACCACGGGTAAATGCTTGGTCCCGACTGTGAACGCGCCCAGCAGAAGCTAATAACTCTGGGAAGAACGAGCCAAGAATGTGGTCGTTTGTAGCTCTGTGTCACCACCTGACGCATTTGTGGATATTATTCATCCCAGAGTTACTCACATTGAAAATATGTGTGCTTGGCCTATTTGGTGTCAGAATAACGGCATATAATGAGTATTACATTACTGCTGTATTTTCCAGTCTCCTGTTTCGTGTGAAGCAGGTTGAATAATCATGTTTCCATAGCCGGATGTGTTTTGTTTTGAATCCTTCGTCCTTAGACGTTTATCTCTGTGACTCTGAGCTCATGTGTTTTGTCTGCTAGTATCACTTTAAAGGAGCTTACCAGTGTTACTACAGGTCATCGTCCATCGACGACATCGGCCCCCTAGTTTACACTACAGTGTGATTGTGAGATAGTTTGTTTACATTTTGTCCAGTCGATAAAGTTACAGAAATGTTTGTCAAGATTTGTTAAAACTCACCTTGTCATGATGACCCTCCTTCTAGCTCAAATACCAGTTTGAAATTTAGTTCTTGTAAGGAACTATTTTTCCAGGCGTAATAACATTCTGCAATAACAGCTGCCTTGGCTCTGTTGTGATTGACAGCTCAGGGGGCGGAACCAAAGTATAAAGGAGGTCAACGATTGGCTGAAAGTTACACCTCTGAGTTTAAGGCTCGTCCTGAAACGATTCATGATTTTCAACTTTTCCTCTATGCCTGTCTGTCCGTCTCTGTCTGTCTGCCTGTCTGTCTGTCCATCTGCCTGTCTGTCTGTCTGTCTGTCTAAAATCTCTGTTAATGGAGAGAAGTCATAATTAGACGAGTATGGTCATTTTTTTTTAAAAACGACATCGTGTTGTTTCTTCAAGGAGGTGCTGGTCGTGTTGTAAACGGGGCGTTCATGGTCCTGAAGGGTCACCGCTCCATCGTGAACCAGGTTCGCTTCAACCCTCACACCTACATGATCTGCTCCTCCGGCGTGGAGAAAGTCATCAAGGTTAGTGAAGAAATATCACTGCTGTGAGTGTTTTTGAGAGAGAACGTTAAGACATCTGTGTTGTTGTTGTTCTTTAAAGCCCTGAAGGTGAGTAACGGAGAGGTAAATCTAAATATTCTGACACGTCAGCCGACAAACGTCCACAAAGCTGTCTGGGTTGTTTTATTTCACAGTTTGAGGGTTGGTTGTTGCTCCAGATGCCCAAATGTTTGCACACATGCAGGGGAAAAAGTAACTCCTGTTCCCCTTATCTGCGATTGGACCCTGATCCACTGCAGCATCAGGATGATGCAGTGGTTGAAGACGTAGCTCTGTAAGTGGTCAGACTATATAAGAGTCTGTGACAGTTAGACGTGCCCTTAAGCGACACATTGATCTCCGATCACTCGACACGGAAACTGACTGAGCTCCGACTTCCCTCTGTGGAGGGGGGAAATGAGACAAAAAGATGGATTTCCCTCCTATTATTGACCATCATCTGTAACAGATGACGTTGGGCAGCGTTCAAAAACTGGGTCATGGGAAGATATGAATGGTTCCGCTGAAACCAGACTCTGATCCACTGCCAGGCTTTCAGAAGTCTCGGTAGCCGGGCTCAAACACCGACAGGCTTCATAGAAATGAGTAAATCAAGTGTTACTGCCGAAGCTGTCGCTGAAGCTCGGCGTTGATTAGGCTGCAACATCAGTTTTTATTGTGTCGTTTAAAATTAAAAGCAGTTTATTTTGATCCGTCGGCTTCATTGACTGCAGTTAAACAACAACATCGAGAATCTGTGCCGTTGGAATAACAATCGTCGCACGCAGCAGCTGCACTCCTCCATATGAGTCTTATTCTTCTTTATGAGTCACGCTTGTCCCGGTGCTGACCTTTTTATGAATAAACCAGGCGGCATTTGAAGTTTTCTGAATGTCTCACTGATTTCTCCGTTAGTTCGGCCGTGCTCAAAGAAAGAGAACATTTTGTTTTGTTCTGCTTTACACCTATCAGTAAGCAGATCACTCCCACTAAAACCACGGCTGCATAGTGGACATTTATCTCTACCAAGCCTTTGAATAGCATCATCAAACTTGAAAGGTTCTCATTTCAAGGTTTAACTTAATGACGGTTGGTTTTTATCATTTGCTGCTTTTCTCTAAGTCTCAATCGCTGCAATTAAAGAAGAAAAGGCTCAGGTTCGTTGGACTGTATTTGTAAGTTTTGGTCCCAGATGTTACATAATGTTACTCAAATGATCACAAGACGTCTCAAACAATTTTCCACTCGTCGAGTCAAACAAAAAGTGGCTCAATTGGATGGAAAATGCCCAATCTGGCAACACTGGCTTCATCCAACAGATGTTTCCACATGTGATAACGCGATTAATGACGAGACACACCTCACCTGTAAGCTTTAATCATTACATTACATTTGTCAGCAAGCAACTAGATGTAGTCCTACATTACAATCTGTGTTACTAATGGAGAGAATAAAGGAGATTAAACGACTAACTTTGACTTTTATCAGGTTAATGTAATCATTAATGGGATTATTTTAATTGCTTCTTGGAATCGCTCTAAATCCATTCACACAAAAGGGTGAGAAAGATTCGGCTTCTCCTTTGTCAGTGCAGTAACACAATCGCTCTGTTTTTGTACATTTTACCGTTCAGAGTGAAAGCTGATACAGCTCCAGGTGTTCTGTAATAAGAGGCCATCAATAACGGAGAATCTGTCAAACGGAGCAGAGCCTTTCTGCTCCACGTCGATTCTTCATCCTGTCAATCTGCCTCCTAATCCGTCTTTTCTCTTTTGTCTCCATCCTCCTATCATCCTCTCCATTCATTCCTCCTCCCACTTCCTGCTGTTTCTCCACCCGTCTCAGGTGTGGAGTCCCTACCAGCAGCCGGAGAGTCTGGGTGACCTGGAGGGCCGCGTGGAGGACAAGTCCCGCAGCCTCTACACCCACGAGGAGTACATCAGCCTGGTGCTCAACAGCGGCAGCGGTCTGTCCCACGACTACGTCAGCCAGTCCATCCAGGAGGACCCGCGCATGATGGCCTTCTTCGACTCGCTGGTGCGTCGGGAGATCGAAGGCTGGAGCTCCGACTCGGACAGCGACCTGAGCGAGGAGGCCATCATGCAGCTGCACGCCCGGGGACGCCGCACCACGAGGCCCATACTAACGCCTAACTCCATAGTCCCTCCCCCCAGTCATCAGAGCGACTCCGACAACTCGTTGTCCTCCTCTCTGGCTGGACCCGAAGCCTCGGGGGTAGAAGAGCCAGCGGGGGCGGAGGTGGAGGAGGAGGAGCGGCCGAGGAGACGAGGCAGGCACCAGCGGCATCCGTCCGGCTTCCTCGTGAACGAGGACTCGGACTCCAGCGAGTTTTGGCTCGACCCCATGCCGCGGCCTCGCTCCCCGAGCCCCAGGGACAACTCCACGCTGTCCAGCCCCGCCACGTCCCCCTCGCTCCCCGTCGGAGCCTCCAGCTCCTCCACGTCCACCTCCAGCTCCAGCAGCGACGACGAGGAGCGGCGCAGCGCGGTGAGGCGGCGCAACGTCATGCGGCGGAGACGCATGCACGTGGTCTCCAGAGCCGGGGATCGACCCGAGTCCGTTCAGACTCTGTTTTCAGCCGTCGACTCCTGCAGCTACCCGTCGATATCGATCGATGACCTGTCTTCCTCCTCGTCGGCCGAGGTACGGAACTCTCAGCAAGTCAAGCCCGGCGCCGGCGGTGCCAGGGAGGAGGAGAAATGCCTGAGCCCCTCTGACTTTGTGTGTCTGAGCCCGGTAATGTCCCCTGAGAGCCAAGAGAAGGACGGCAGCGACAGGACTGAGCTGGGGAGACACAGGACTGGAGGGAGGGCCTCCACAGAGCTGGCTCTGGACAGCTCCGACAGCGGCGAGGCTTGTAGCAGCTCCGCGGCTTTTGACAGAAACTCTCCGAGCCGATGCAGCCCCGGGGTGAACGGGCGACACCGGACTGTGAGGGAGAACCTCCACGTCTCCTCGGAGTCAGAGGAAGAGACTGGCGTTACACCGGAGGACACCAGGACACCGCAGAAAGACAAAGGCCTGGCACAGAGCGCTATGAAACGGACTCATGTGGGCTCGGAGGAGGGCGAGTCAGGATCCTCGCCCTCGGAAAAGAAATTAAAAACATAATGACAACTCTGTCTCGTCCCAGAAAGAAAAGCATTTGTTAACAGACTAAATTCAGGAAATGGTTTTTTTTTTTATGGGTTTTTACAACTCAGCCTTTTTTTTTTTCATTTTGCGTCTCATTATCATGTGACACGTCATGTGACACGTCATATGAACTCATGCTGATCATGAGCAGAAGACGTGAAGGGAACTAAAAGTGTGGTTCACTTTTATTGTTTCCGAACAAATTGATTGGATAATGTCATCATTCTCTTTTTGATCAAACCACAGATGACAATAAAAAGACCAGAGAAAATCTGAAAACACAAGCTAAATATTGATAACGCTGGTATTTTAGTTGAAACACATTTATTTTGTTTGCTCGGGTTGCAGAAAAGCTCCACCCAGGATTTGGAGCTCCTCCAGCCATAACAACAACAAAAAAAGTCTTATGGAGGACAAAAGCTTCGCGGCATTTTAATTTTGACGGTTTCACGCTGAGCGTAAATCTGATCGGGCTTCTTTTTTATTTTAGTGATTCTCAGCTGAGACTGCTTAAGGGTGTCGGAAAGAATTGACTGTGGGAAATCTTAAGGAGCACCATTTGTTTTAAGCTGTGGCACCATTTGTTTAAGCTGTGCATTGAAATGATGCTTTCAATGTCTCCACCGCTTGGTTGTTTTTTTTTTGTGTCATTATCCGGCCCCCGGGCACCATTTCAAGCCAGCGCTCGCTTTTGTTTTCTTGCAATTAAAGAATAATTTGTTCTCCAGTGACAAATACCAGACTTCTTCCTGGGGGCTTCGCTGATTCACAAATGCTTGATTGGTGAAATAATTACCGTTTCCGACACACGTCCACGTCTGAAACGATTAAAAAAACCTGTTATTTTACTGGCTACTTCACTACCTACTTCTGACAGTTACCATGGCAACGCTGCCTTAACCCCCCCTCCCCCGTGAAAGAAAAATCTGTTCAGCTGGCCGTGACCTTGAGCAAACCAAAGTCGGCCGGAGTAGGATACGTTATTGAGTGAACTAAAAAGCTCTTTGCTTTTCGTTAAATCAGTGATGGATCTAAACGTAAACATCACTGAGAATTAAAGTGATGATCCAGATATACGTAATGTTCATCTCTAGGGGGGGGGGGGGGGTGCCTTTAGTATCTGTTCTGGAGCTTTCAGTCATATCACACAGAATCTACAATCCCATGACGACCCGGCAGACGCCCGGCTGAGGAAGATCACGCGATACGATAGAAAGCTCCAGAAAAACCACTCAATGGAACTTTAGTGAGATTGTTTTGTCTGCTTCTATTTCCAGGTCCAGGAGTAAGATTTTAATCTCAACTGTAGTCCTACTAGTGTATCTCTAAAAGTATTTACTTTTTCTCAAGTTTCTTTAATAGCAAAAACACTTAAAGCCACTTTGGTCCAAATATACTGTAATCGGGTAATTAAGTGAGTATTTTTTTTAAATTCCCATTAATATTACAGAGACCACAAGTTCAGTGTTTCCGTATAAATGGTTATCAATTTTTCAGGAAGCTCTAGTAAATTTTCAAACTACAAAAAAAAAAAGCAAAGTTATCACCCGTCATGAGGTGAACCACCATAAATGGACGAGTGTCTGTAATCTTGGCCACGCCTCCTGAGATTCCCCGACTGCACAACGATGATCCGTTTAAACACATGATGTCATTCCTGTCTGAGGAAGCGGGCGATGCCGGTCGTGTCTGAGACTACCAGAGGGCATACCAGTGGTTGTTGGAAAAGATTACAAAGAAAAGAGAAAACGCACCACATGGCGGGTGACGTGGGGATCTTTAGGGCGGGCCGAGAGGGGTTATCGAGTCGTCGGTGCTGCTCGCTTGTCAAAGTGATTTCCTCCACTTCTTAGAACGTGTCAGTGTGGCCGTCTTCTTATCTGCAGGAAGTAGACTCCCTTCATTTAACCCCCACGCTTCCCCTGGGACAAATATTCCAATAGGGATGTTGTGTGTGTGTATATATAGTTGCTCTGGGCATGTTGACATTCTGACTGGAGGGTTCCTGCACGTGGCTCAGTGATGAATCGGAGGTGTAACTTTGATCAAAGCAGTTTCATTTTTACAAATTCCCTAAAAGAATTAAGCCACATGTGTTTCAGGGTAATTAACCACAGCTGTGGTCACTTTAGAAGAGGATGTAGTGGACTTTATTTTTGTATGTTTGTTTATTCAGGGAAGGTTAACTGCCTCTGTGTGCTTTTTCTGCAGCAACACCCTCCCATATAGGTCACAATCACAACTGGGAGGGGTCCCAGTACAACCACAGGCCTTGAGGACTTCCACTAGTGAGCATGGTTTAAGTCAAATGCACCATATTGGTTTGGGAGGGACGCTTTTTCCAGGTTCTTAATGGAGCACACTTAAAAAAAATATTTATCAAACTGTTGTACTTCTACATGAACACACTATTTTCTGTCAGAGGATCTTTTTTTTGTTATGTTATTTTCTCCTCTTTTCACAGCGGTTTGTGGTAGGTGGGGCTCAGTTTGAAAAAAAGGTAATGCACCAATCGCAATGTTTGTTGTTGCTGATCACGTGACGAAACCACACCCACACGTTCCCGAGGAAACTGATTCCTTTTTCGGTGTCAAACTCCAGATTTAAATGCATATTAAGTCATAAATATTTAATGGTGCACCTAGGGCCTACATTACCCACAATGCAACTCGATTGCCAACAGGTTCAGGTGTTATGCTAGCAGTGGCTAACGTAGCCTGAAATGAGCTTTTTAAAAATCTTGAAGCTCGTTTTTCAGCCCCACCCACGTTGACTCGAGTGACATCACTTGAGGCAATTTTTCAGAATTCAATGAGCAGAGTTTCTTCCCACACATTCAGTAGAAGCTGTTGTAAACCTCCTAACAGACTTTTAATGTGTAAAACCTGGAGTTTCCCTTCAAGAAAACAAATTGTCTGAGACTTTACACCCTCACTGCTGCAACATATTCCAAAAGAGCAGAACTCCCCCTTTTTTTAGATTGAGTCCTCACAAATTCTTTTCTTTTTTATCCCGTGCCGACAGTTTGCTCCCGATGGCCCCAGATGGTGTTTTGGCCCCGAGTAGTTTGACCACAAACCCAAACACATGTACAACTCAATGGGATTATCGTGGTCGTCCTGCAGGATCCCATACATGGTTCAGCTTTAACAGCAAGGACAGCTATTTAAGAATTCCCCTCCCTACATGACTGGAATACCTTGGGCGCCTGCCAGAGACCAGACAGAGCCCAGTGTACCGGCTCTTCACATGACCCGTGGTGCGCCTTGGTAAGGAGGCCTGAGTTTCTCTGCTCCACTGACTTCTTCACAAGATATTCTGGGATTCTGCTGAATAGTATTACGTTGACGTCAACGCGCCCGACCGGGCTGAAATGACTCCAAACGGTGCAGCGGTGCAGTGTGCCACCAGGATAATTCTAAACGTCTCAGTGGTTAATTACAACGGGTTAATTGGTGCGTTTAATAAGCCGTCATTGGCAGCTTTGAGAGGAAAAGCCACTTATCAGCTGGCCAATTACAGCGCCCGACACTGCTCTGTGGGCTGGACCTCTTAGTGTGGTTTAAGTGACAGAATGGAAAAACTCATTAGCAATTTAAATGCAAAAGTATAACAATTAAAAGCCTCTTTTTTTTTAAAGCCAGACTAAAGGCAGGGCTCGAGGGATGGCAGCTGAAATATCTCAACTATCTGATGAGTTGCCATGGACTCAGGCACACACACACACACACACACACACACACACAGACATGGACTTTGGTGATTCGGCTCATGACATTTGTGCTTTTCAGTTAAATGTCTGAGGTTTGGCACAGCTATCACGTTCCCCCTCGGGATGAATTGTAATAAAGAGATAGTCTCTCATGTGCGTATAGTTTGGACCTCAGATGGATTTAAAGTGAAGCAACAGGATCGGTATAAGAGGGAAATAATAGCACAGTCATAATAATAAATAATAGAAAAATGGGACTGTAAAAAAACAAAAAACAGTTGAAGAATAATAGAATAATAGTAGAAACATGACTAGTAATAACAGCAGAAATAGGCTGTACAATAGAATAATAATGAATAGATAATTTAAATGTAAACGTGGATGCCTTTAGGTTTAACAGCTAATGAGGAAGGTGAAGAAGATGAAGGTGTATGGAGACTGAGGTCAGGATCGAGCTGCAGTCAGCTACTTTTGCTTTTGTTCTCCGGTTGGCTTTCCTCACCGCCACCGCGCTGCCGCTGGGACCGGGGCGGGCGGTGAGCTGGCAGTCTGCTCCCGGTCCGTGACGTCACTTTCCCAAACATTTCACCCTTGGAAGTTTGTCCATATAAGGAAGAGCGCTCCACTTTCTCCCGACCGCCGGGGCTATCCCGTGCATCTTCCCTGCTCTGTGTGTGTGCGTGTGCGTGTGTGTGTGTGTGTGGGCGCGTGCGTGTGCGCGCGACAGACGGAGGCAGAGGAGAAAAAAAAGGGAGGAGAGTCGCTTTACCTTACATGGGGCAGACAGACCTGGCCCTCACTTGACGTGTTTACAGGAGCCTCGTTGTGACTCACCTTTCTTTTTCTGAATGGCTGGGAGTCTGTCGTGCGCATGCGCAGCGCGGATACTTTACTGTACTTTATACAGGATGGGAGAGCTGATTATGGGCTGGATGTATACAAACTACTGGTGGAGCAAGCAGTCATATCTTTATCACTCTGTAGAAATAATTGGTATTGGTGGCGTAATAATAATAATAATAATAATTTATTAGTTGATTTTTATGTCTTTTTAATAATAATCTCAATCTGGAAAGTAGCAGGTAAGGTATAAACTTAGTGGAGTAACATGTAGAATAATCGTCTCTGAAATATAGTGGAGTATAAGTACAATAAGTATAAGTACAATAAGTAATTCTAAGAATGGAACAAAATTATATTGTTCACTGTTAATTTCAGATCTATAATATAAGATATAATCAAATAAATGATGATGTAATATTTTAGATTTTAGGAGATAAAACGTCACAAGCCTTTGACAAGCTTCAGCGTCAGTGACGTACACATTAATGCATCAATAATAGCCTCATTTTTCTATTTTCTATATTTCTATTTTTACTTACGTAAAGGAGTTGCAAAAACAACCTAATTAACAAAACCGCCACGTCACCAATTTGCATTTTTTTTTTAAATTATTATTATTTTTTAGTTATTAAAAAGTGTCCGCTTGGCGAGATTCAGTAACGCCGGGAGAAGTAACGCGTTACATAGTATCCCCACAGTCGGAGCCATGCAGTCAACCTTGGATATAAAGCCTCCACACTGACGGCAGCACCGGCCAATCCGCTCCGAGGAGGCGGGTCATGTGCTTACCTGAGGCGTCCAATCAGATCGCTCGGTCGGCTATCGATTAAATTTGTCTGAAGCAAAGTTTTTTTGTGTGTGTTGCGTCTGTCGCTCTTCTTTTGCCACCGCGGAGGCTTCTGCTGCTGCTGCCGGGCAGAAAGACGAGAGGAGAGGGAGAGAGAGAGAGAGGGAGAGAGACACAGACAGACAGAGACAGACAGAGAGAGAGAAGAGAGAGAGAGAGAGAGAGAGAGAGAGAGAGGGAAGCCGGGGGTGGACCGTTAATTTCATCCACACCGTCTTGAATGCGTGGCGGAGTAGAGCGAGCTAATATACCGAGATCAGCGCGCCGAGGACCGGGGGGACGTAGCCTACGAGAGAAGCAGAGAGCGTCCGATATATCTATTTATATCTATATATAGATAGATAGATAGAAGGCTGTATAGATAGATTTATACTATGGAAGAGTATGATGGAGAGATAGACTATATGCACCAGGAAGATGACTGGGATCGGGATCTGCTCCTGGATCCTGCATGGGAGAAGCAGCAGCGAAAGGTGAGACTTCCTTGTGGAGGTGCGGAAGTGTGTGTGCGGGTTACATTAATCACGTATTTCATGTCATCACACGTGAATCGGTTACTTTTTACCAGCTGGTCGGGTGAGTTTGTGCAGCAGCTGCTTACTTTGTAACCAGCGGGGCTCGTTATCGCTTCGCTTGTTCACCTGTTGGGCTTTTTTCTCTCTGAGCAGCGAAACTTTACTAGTAGAAGAGAGGGGAGGGGGGCGACTAAATACTGGACAGGACGCCCACCTTTCCGGCGCAACAGATGTCAACCATGCGCTTGACTGCATTGTGTGTGTGTGTGTGTGTGTGTGTGTGTGTGTGTGTGTGTGTGTGTGTGTGTGTGTGTGTGTGTGTGTGTGTGTGTGTGTGTGTGTGTGTGTGTGTGTGTGTGTGTGTGTGTGTGTGTGTGTGTGTGTGTGTGTGAGTGACACTGGCCTGTCTGTTGATCGCGTGATTAGATGCTTCTGGGATGGATGGAGTGTGTGTGGTTGAACCCTGCTGTTTACGCGCAGACTTCTGGGATGAACCAACGTTGTGTTCCTGTTTGCTTTAAAAGTAGTTTGTTCACCTTTTTTTTTAGCGCATTATTATGACGTATGAACACAAACTCATCCGTCATCTCCACAATTAATGGGCTGTTAGACCTCCATAGACTGTCTTTTAACGAGCCCAAATCACCTTCACACGTCCAACAGCTGCTGCTCTTCCTTTTTTCTTCTTCTTTTTTTTCTCTTCCAGACAGAGTATGAATGGTCTGTTTCAGGAAGGGGGTGTTGCCTCTTCTTTTTTTCCCTTCTTCTTCTTCTTCTGCTTCTTCTTTCTGCCCATACTGTTCCTCCGCTTTGAAAAAGTGGGGAAGAAAAAGCTGTGGAATCTGAGTAAGCGCTGCGGTTTGGGTTGGGCTTGTATGGGAGCAAGCGTGCCCAAAAATGGTAATAATCGGCCCCTCTCGCTGCCGTTGGAAAACTCCCCCCCCCCCCCCCACACACACACACACACAAGTTTCTTTCTTGCTCTGCAAACTCTCAGCTTCTAGTTTCCTGAATTATGTCATCGACAGGCTGCTACCGGTAGAAAGCCAGTTAAAGGGAGCCAAGTCAAAGGTATGCAGGGGCTGATGTGTCAGGTGTGCACAGTGGCCCCTCCTGAAGATGCCCATCTTCAGGAGGGGCCTCGAACTCATCCTGCACCATAAGAAGCAGGAACACCTGACCTCCCCTCCATCCTGGATCACAGGCTTCCATCACGGTGAAATACTTAACCCCCATTGATCTAATCATCCTGCAGAGAGTGGCCATGTTTTATTCATCGGTTCCTCTCGGCGATGTTGAGATGTGACCAGATGAACACACAGACATGCACCTCTGTCCTAGCCAAGAGCAGTGCAGTCTCACACACACACACACACACACACACACACACACACATCCATAGCCTCAGCAACCAGCTTACAGCCTGAAGGAAATACATTCTGTATTCTCTTCGTCAGAGTTGAAGTCTGTGAAACTGGACTTTTAACGCTGGGAAACAAACGAAGCTCGACAACTTTTTGGCTCCATTTCTGCAGTTCACGTCGAGGCGTGCAAACCCCGGCGTGTCAGAGAGCGCTTGGAGTATTATGCGTCCGCTTGCAAGTCTGAACCTGATCCCCGAGGCGTAAAGGCGCTGGCGTCCTCTTATCTCGCGATCCTGACGTCTGTTGCAGATCCAGGTGTCTCAGGTACGCCGGGCCAGATGTTGCCGGGAGCGGCCGCTCCCACATATTTCTTCACTGAGGCAAACAAGGCCAATTTTTGTTTATGATTTAGTCGCATCGCGCTTCTGTTGAACAAACAAACGCACAGGAACGGTGTGTTATCGTGGCTGGAAGGTGGAGTTCAGGTGTTAGCTGCTGTGGCTAATTTATCCTGGTTTGTCCTTATAAGGGAATAAGCTGCAGCACCTTGGATCAGGCCTGCCTGGAAACCTCCCACACCCCAAACACTCCCAACACACACCCACATTCCCCTGCACAAGCCAGGTCACAGACCTCATCGATGATTGGTTCACTTAAAAAACCAAGTGGAGGGAAAAAAAGCGAAATTACGAAATAATGGATTCAACTAAGACTCCATGAATCTGTCCGCGCTGCCGTGCAGGAACTTGTCGTATTTTTCTGTGCATGTGACACACGCAGGAAGGGCCGCTTCATTCTCCACTTTGACTAATCAGCAGCACCCTTGGGTGGGACCGTCGCTGGCAGAGGGCGTCCGAACCCGAGCATGCTGACCTACATACTCACACTTTTTACTGGTACCTGCTTCAGTATGTGTGAAGTTTGAGGAAACACATGAGTGTGTGTGTGTGTGTGTGTGTGTGTGTGTGTGTGCGAGCGAGAAGGCGGCAGCTGTTTTTTGCTAAATTGCATAATAGGATGTGTAACGTCAGCGCCGGCCACCTCACGGAAAGCTTCCCGTCATCAGATTCCTGTGTTCCCCATGATGCACCTTGCGCTGCCCTCTTTTTAAACAAAAGAAGAAGAGCGTCACAGAGCGGCGTTGACAAAGCGGGGAATGTGGAAAGAGTGAATCCCTCTCTCTCTCCTGCCCTCTGTGTGGCAGGTGGCTCTGCGTTATGTGCTGAAATGTTGCTTCTTTTCACTACATAAAACATGAGCACGCTGACGAGCATGTCACCCCCCCCCCACACACACACACACACACCATATTCAATAAACGGTCATGTGATGTTTTCCATCCTGCAGCCTGACATCGAGCCTCTGATCCAACTCACATTATCTATTTCCAGTTGCTGAAATGAAAGTGTGCACGTGGTTTTATGAGAGAAGTAGTGTAGTCATGTGCAAGTCGTCGGTTCGGATTCCTTGGGGGGAAAAATTAAATATTTAATGTGACATTTGATGTGACAGCAACACTTCTTCTTCCCTCCAATGCTGATCTATTTATCTAATTACTAAATCAGAGTTACAGTTTGTAAAGACGTCCTAAGTTATTGTTTAATATGAGTAAAAATGTACATTGTTGGACGTTACACCCTGTTTTTCCACGGATTAAACAAACAATGGGTTTTTGGAGGTGCTGATAGGCAGATTTAGATACATTAGGACAGAGCGAGGCTAGCTGTTTCCTCATTTCCAGTCTTTATGCTAAGCTAACTAGCGGCAGGATGTTTTCATACGCAGTTCGTAGCTATACCTACAAAAAGTAATGCATATATATTTCGTATATAACTCGCATAATCGCTTCTGGCACTGGACATTTGTAACTTCTCGTAAGATATCGTATGATCTTAAGATGTATGAGAATATGTCGGCTGTTATTGTTATAATATATATCCTCCGTCTGAATAAAAGATGCTTCAGGGAAATGAGTTTGTGCGGAAAACGTCTCCGTATTCATTTCTTTGTCGCTTAGTCATCCGCTCTTCTTTTTTAGAAAAAGTTAGACGTCTTGGGTGCACCACCAGACGCTAAATCCCAACAGGGGCTCCCCCGGCGGACCCGTCGTCCTGCCTGGGTCAGGCTGTCGGGGCCCCGTCTCGTTTGTCCTGATTGATGGGGTCACGGGTTGACATCACAGCTGACGGGGCCCAGGAGACATCCAGACATCCACCCGTCCCACCGGAGGAGGCTTTATGCGTACGTTCGCAGCTCTTTTCTGAACCAAAAAAATCAAGTAAACTTGCAGTCAATTACATTCAACCAATCAGATCTGATCATTTAAACACGTAGTATTTGTGGTTTCTACCAGCAGTATCCATTTACACCATTAATAACACTATTTACAGTGTTGAAATGGGTTTCTCTGCTCCAGTTGTTCCGGTTGTGAGTCATCCTGCCCCTTCTTCCTTTTCCCCGCCGTCAGTAACTGGATCCTGCGTGAACACGGTCAGGGTTTGATCCGCTGCCTTTCATAATCGACCGAAACATCTTGTTATGTGCAGCTAATGAGAAGCTTTCAGTCTGGAGGAAACCATCTACTCTTTAAGGCCCCGAGGCTCCTTGACTTGATGTATGGAGTGTTGGAAGATACTAAGCTGTGAATAATGACTCTTATATAACCAGAGTCCACGTCTCAGACGGGGTTTGGTCTCCACTGAGGAGGGCTGGTGGCCGAGTTTAAAGTCAAAGGGACATGGTTCGATCCTTTAGGGTTGTTTTACTACACGTGGGTGAAACCAACCATGCGGGGTGTTTGGCTCTTTGGATGGTGATGACGGTTGAGTTTTACAGATATTCATGGTCCTCAGACGATGAATCCTCATGATGAATCCCTGATGTGTGGTTTTGAGGGAAACGTCAAAACTACCAGGTTGGGTTGCTGATAATTTTGTTGGAGATGGTATATAAGGAACGTAGTCATGGCGATGCCACCCGCCTTGAGTTTGGCATTTATCATCTATTTGACTCTAAATGGGACCATAATTTAATAAGGTAACATAATGTTGTATTGAAGACTTGAAGCTTAAGTTTGAGACCATAAACTCAGAAGTAGGGTAATTTTCTCATAGACTCCCTTTCAGTCGGGCTTCTTTTTGCAACCAGAGGAGTCGCCCCCTGATGGCCTTTACAAAGAATGCAGGTTGGCTTCACTTTTCAGAAGTGGAGGTTGCTGCCTGGAATGATGGTAATTAGCAAAAGCTACCATGTTAAACTAAGATGAGAGCATGTGACGTTTAACCCCTTGTGGGCCAAATGATGACGCCAGCATGATGGTATATTTAGCCTTGTTAGAAAATAATAGATCACATAGAGAACCTTACTAGCAATCAGGAAGTAGAAACTTACAAGAATGCATGTGAAACTACGGGGTTCCATCAGGAGAATTACTTCCTTCCTAAAACACTTATTTTGTCTTTGCATCTTTAGCAATTCAATAATGGAGTGCGGCGAGGTCATGGTACCTGACAAAACCTCTCATTCTTCTTCTCTATGAATGTCGGTTTACTACTATAATTTTTTTTTTTTGCTGCTAAATATCCGTTTAAGTTCCAGTGATTTAGAAAGCAGACGCCAGCTCTGAACGTCTGAGAGAAGCTTGAACCTCTTCGTCCTTTCTCCGTCTGGAACACATTTCCATGCTTAGGTTTCGGTTCTTTTATTTGTTTGGGGAAGGTGAAAGCTCATTCTTCCTCATCAAGCCATACAAAAGCATCTGGGTGTTTTTTTTCTTTTCTTTTTAGAAACCACTGTTTGAAAAGTCAAATGTGAGCAATTACCAGACTGTTATCTGAGCAGCTCCCAAATGCCAGGGCCCTGATGCAAATTCTTCTATAGCTTATTTTCTCAGGCTAAAGCTCCACATTTAGAAACGTATACAGAAATGAGCTCAGAGCTCTCGGTCAAAGGTCATTACGCCGGTTTTGGAGGCCGGCGGCGTGATGCATTTTAAATGACCTTTTCAGAAGGTGTTTGAATAAGTTTGACTGCTTTGCATCATAGTTTCATAACGGAGACGCTGCAGCTCGGTGGCAGAATGGAGACCCCAGAAGGGGAGGTTCTTTGGATTCCACATCCACCATGGGATTTTGAGGTCAAGGTGCATTTCCTGTTCAGCAGAAATAAAAAAAAAAAAAAGAAACTGCTCAATGCTGGAATACGTCTGGAACCACTACACACTTACATGGTCACATGTCTTCAATAGTATAGGACCCAGGGGGGGTTTATAGGTGATCCGTCTGCATGTTTCCAAGGAATTTTCTTGCACCACATGGGAAGGATGTAGCCGGGTCTTTCCTCCGCTAATGCTATTAATCAAACCACATGCGTCGTCAAGTGCATGTGCTGCCTTTGAAGCCGACGGGGGGGCTCGTCCTGGACTCGGACCGGACTCCCAGGCCTTATGAACATGTGAGCGTTTCAGCTGTAAGCCTCCTCGCTGCAGCAGCAGCAGCAGCAGCTGTGGAAAGAGCAGGCGGCAGCAGCAGGCACACCTTTCCAATAGGTAGCCGTGTGGGCGGAGCTCCGTGGGAGGAGGGGGAGGAGTCGGCGAGTGGAAGGAGAGGTTCAGACAGAGGAGCTTTCAGGTCTCCGCACAAAGAGAGCGTGTTTCAGGAGGCCGTCCTTTGTCCCGCTGTCAAACGGGAGTCAATAATTCATCATCGCTCCGCTATCAGATGACTCTTTTACTCTTTACGGTGCTTCGGGGTCTTTCCCCCCTTCGCTCTGTTTGGTGTTCAGAAAACATCACACCCATTTGTATTTGAAGTGAAATTTGAGCTTTTTGGTTCAGAATATAATGCTGTAGCCAGCAGCTGCTTAGCTTAGCGCAAGGATTGGAAACAGCTAGCCAAACAGTTGCCAGGCAACCAATGGGGACTCCAGGCAATTACTGGTCCAAACCAAACCTCAGAGGTGCTGGTAGGCGGGTTTAGTTTTTAGTTAACTGTTTGGATGAAGTCAGGCTAGCGGTTTCCTCCCCCCTTCCTCTTTATGCTAAGCTAAGCTAAGCTAAGCTAAGCATCACAACCAAAAGCACAGCAAGAGGCCAAAAAAAAGCTAATTTCCTAAAATGTAGAACAGGAGGAAATGGAGCACAGGTCGTTAAGGTTTAACGAGCCTATCTGGAGGTATTTATGTAGCAGCTGTCGTATGCTAAGGAAGGCTTTTAAAAGTTTCTACAGTTTGACTTTTCCTCGCCGCGGTGGCTCACACTAACTACCCAGCTCTCCTTCTGCTGTTTATCCAAAAGCTTATTATTATTATTATTATTAAGCTTCACTTCCCAGGCGGCACAAGGAGTTTTTTTCCTTGGATGAGTATTTTAATCTAAGTGGAGGTTAAAATACTGTTATGTAATTTAAATTAGTGGAAGAAAATGAAGATGTGTATAAAAGCAAATGTTTCTCCTGACAGTTATGGTGCCCTTCTCATCAGTTTGACTCCCTCTTCCTTCTCGTTCTTTGCTCTTCCTCCCGACTGCACAGTGTGACTGAGTGGGAGGCGACGGCTGGAAGGAGAAAAGTTTCAGCGTTGAAATCTCCCTCCAGCCGTTATCAGGAAGCCTGTCTTCCAGTGCACACATGAGGCGCATCGTTATTATCTGCTCTGCGTGTAATAAATAGGCGATTGCAGCATTTGAACGATGAAGACTGGATGTGTCTGAGGGTTTCATTTGCACTGTAACTCAGAGGGAGTTAAATCCGCGTGGTGAATCAGACGTCCTGGGTGGCCGATATCACAGGCGAGGAGTGCAGCGGCTAACGATGAAGCGAGGGGCGATAAAAGTCGACGTTGTGGGCCTGGAATTATGATAATGTTGCAAATAAATCAATGTGTGAATCTGCATAGTGAGTCTTTGGGAAAAGAGAGAGTGTTGTGATGGAAAGTGAGGCCAGAGGCTGTTTGTTCTGCTGTACTCGTCCACTTTCCCAAAGTGGGACAAGTATTGAACATCCGACTTCCAATCAGTTGCTGCGATTGATCCCTCGCGGTCACTTAGCCTCCCTGCAGGCGATGTCGCGTTACGCCGATGACCCTCTGCTGTTTGTGAACAATTAAATTCAGCAACAAAGAACTGACCGACATCTCTCAGCTCTTTGTTTTCCCGGCTGCAGGATTAGTCTCCACGCTCCCCACGTCGCTTCGATTCGCTGCAGCAAACAACGGTGAAGTGCTGCACGGCGGATCTCATTACAATTAGTAACCGACACCCTCCCACTCGGGGAGCCCTGGTAACCCAGCACCGAGGGGGAGCGCCGGCAGCAGGCCGGCGTGTGGTGGATGGAGATGGAGGGCGAGTGGTTGGAGCCGTGTGAAGTGCCGGCAGCACCGAAGCAGCTGGTTGTGTCACTCATTTGTAGCCGCGATCGCTTGGAAAGGCATCTGCTTCTTCTGTAAACGTCCTTTTCTCCCCCCGTCGTCATTACGACCTTTGTGACCTTCCAGCAATTTTCAAATTTCATATGTTCCTGCTGCCCATCATATTCTCAGGTTGTGAATCGTATCTATCTTCTGTTGGTATGAATGACTAACAGAACTGTCCCAGATGCACAGGGTTTCCCCCGGGAAACGGTCCAGCCGCTTTTTTTTTGTCTCAAACACGGCTCTGACTAATTACTGCAACACAAAAACAACACGTTAGCGATGAAATCAATCATCTGCCGAGCTGAAAGTGAAACTAACCCCATCCCGCAGCATCTCATTTCAATATTTATGCAAACGACGGTGTCGACACTCGCCTCGCTCGCCCCGCGACCTTCGCTCCGCGCCGCCGCCGCTTGTTTCCCCCGCAACCTGATGAGCTCATAAAGAGGACTTTAGTCTGGTGCGATGCTATTTCAGGAAAAACCCTGCAGCTCTGGAAGGAGAGAAGTGATCATCCTGAATGTAATGGGACCATAAAATCTGTTAGTATTCTGCATGAATCCCTTTGCACAGAAATGAACAAAGGAGCATTACTTTGTCGGATGAATTTATGCGTGATGCATCTGTAAGATTCCTCTTAACTGCGGTGGAAGGAGGCCCCCAGGAAAGGGGCCAAACGACGGGTCCGTATGTGATGCCATTGGGCCCCAAGAAACGTTTTGCTATCCTTACGCCGCCGTCTCCAAATGAGATAAATCAACTTCCCAGAATGAATACTTGAATTTAAATCATTAGGCCCCTCAGAGTTATATCATTACTTTTTATGGCTGCAGCTCGCGACATCGCTGTGTAGGGAGATAAAGTACCCGTTCTTAATCCCGCCCACGACGCTCTGATTGGTCCGCCGTTTCAGTTCGTTACCTGGATGCTCGTCTCCGCGTCTCCGTCCTGAAACCAGCTGTGAGGTTTGAAGAGGTTCCCGCTTCTCTCTTTGACTCACATGTGGAACTGAAGATCAGGAAACACACACACAGACACACACACACACACACGCACGACACACACACACACACACACACACGCACGCGCACACACACACACGCACGCACACACACGCACACACTCTCACACACACACACACACTCACACTCACACACACACACACACACACGCACGCACACACACACACACACACACGCACGCACACACACACACGCACGCACACACACACACACACACTCTCACACACACACACACTCACACTCACACACACACACACACACGCACGCACACACACACACACACACTCTCACACACACACACACTCACACACACACACACACACACGCACACACACACACACACACACACACACACACACACACACACACACACTGTAAGCAACGTCTTCATGTTAAAATATCTGCATTTTTGGAACATGAACTATTTTGGAAATAGGGAGAAGTGAGAAAACACAGTTGTGGAATGTTTTATGTACAAATACCAAAGTAAGTACACTTTTAAGGTACTTGTACTTCACTTGAGTTTTTGGATGACAGCATAAATGACTAGTTAATTTGCAGACTCAGATTATTAACACAATAATATACATCAACTAATATGTGTTGTTATGGATTAAGCCACCAGGCAGGAAGTACATTTATGCACCAGGAGGTTTTCGGCCCACGTCGGCTTACAAGACGATCCAGACACAACAAGCAGGACTGATGACATAATGAGAGAGAAAGAATAAATACACCTCCATGCAATATCAAAGCAAATATGAAACACGATCCATTTTAGGAAGCATAAGTGAGGCCTTTAACGCATCAAACATAACGTTCCCTCCTACACGTTTTACAGCCAGAAACACTTTGTCAGTAAACGGGAACCGAAGTCTCCGACGATTAAAGGAAAAGCACGTATTTAAGATCATGAGACAATACAGTGTGTTTCGTTTTGGACCCTCCGGATCACACAGGTGTTTCTGTTCCTGTCTGAGTCCAGAGACCACGACTCAGCTGCACCAGCTGCAATATTATATACAATCAGTCATGAACACATTAATGCATCAATTATTCCTTTGGTACTTTGCTCTATTTTGACACTAATACTTTACACTGGTATTGTTACTTTTATTGAGTGAAATATTTGTGTATTTCGGTGTATAATATGTAGAATATCTTGTTCGGGTCCTGAGAAATGTAGCACACATGCAGTACAGTTGATACAGATGTGTTGAAAGCCCCCCCCCCCACCAGCTCAGCTTTTCTCCCAGTCAGGTGTCGGTCAGCAGTGGGGAAAAAACTGCTGCTCCGGCACAAAGCGGCACCATGACCCGCCGCACGCTTCCCGCCACACCGCCGCCGCCAACCAGCTGCAGGCGAACCGAGCTGCTGCTGCTGACTCATGACGACTGTAATTTCCCATCACACTGTTTAGACTGGCGACTGACTGACGGCTCAGGCATGACTCGGGGAATTACGCTCGTGCTGAGTCGCTGTGATGGCAACTTTATCACTTGTCTTTTTGTGTCTGGCAGATTTAGATAAAGTTCTGTTGAAATGTATCGATGCGTTTACACCTTTCTAATCAACATAGCGTTTACATAGAGAATATAAAATATGAATATGATTCAAGTAGTTACTGCAGTGTGCTCCGCTATGCATCCGTGTGTCCATACAGACCCGGGTCCTCTACAGACCTGGGTCCTCTACAGAGACCGGCCTTTGTGCAGCGGGACAGAGAGAGAGAGAGAGCATGCCTTCTTTGATACCTCCCTCTCCATTTGAATAACACCTGCACGTGGATTTGCATCCCATTTGTGTGTTGTGAGATCAGCAGAGATGCTTCATCTTCTCGTGAACTCGTGGCGTGCTCAGTTAGACGTTTGTCACCATATATGGAAAGGTTAATGGAAGCGGTGTGACATCACTGAAGCTGGAAGATTCTTGTGTGATGATGTAATAGTGCAATGTAAAAAGAATCCTCGTCAAAATGTGCTCAATTCTAAATTCAGAGCGTACTTTTTGCCTCCACGCAGCTCTCAACATGCCGGCGGCTGAGCCGGCGGCTCGCAGCTAACGGTGCAAACAGTGCTAACGGTGCAAACGATAGCAACAGTGCTGACGGAGCTAACAGTGTTAGCCTGAGATTTCACATGAACAAACACACACTAGAAAGCACAGAGAAGCTCAGATTACCACACACACAGAGGGAGAGTGACATCATCCTCCGCTCAGGTAAACATCATTCCTCTATATCGTTACATAGCATCGGGCTTTACTTAAAACAGCATTTAAAAACGGAATACACTGGTTAATGTATTTAGTTAGAGTGATGATATCTGATCCAGAATCAGTGTTAGAGTGATGATTTCTGATCCAGCATCAGTGTTAGAGTGATGATTTCTGATCCAGCATCAGTGTTAGAATGATGATTTCTGATCCAGCATCAGTGTTAGAATGATGATATCTGATCCAGCATCAGTGTTAGAGTGATGATATCTGATCCAGAACCAGTGTTAGAATGAAATCCTTCCAAGCCGTCACAGACGTTTTCGTGCTCGATGTCGCCGAGCGCTCGGGGAGCCGTGGACGTGGGTTTTTATTAAGAGCCTTGGCGGCACAACCGAGCTTGTTTGTTTGTGGGTCTCCAGGCTTGTGTGGTTGTCATAGCAACCGCCCAGTGTTAGGTGCTCTGCGGCATTTTCACAGACGAGGCACTCTTTGTGAAATGGACTCGGCTGAGGAAAGAGCTACTACCACTCTCTGACTTCTCATTGTGATACACACACACACACACACACACACACACAGAGGCCACAAGAGAGTAAATATCAGTGGACTGGTCACAGTGGCCACTATTATTTGCCAATCTGCAGTTTTTTGGCCGTCTCACTGCTCCGTCAGCGCGGCCGTGGAGAGAGTGTGTCTGCATGCACGTGTGCAAGTGCACGTGTCGAAGCGTATTTGCTGCATGCATGTATTGGTGCACAAAGAGGCAGGCTGTGTGTGTGTGTGTGTGTGTGTGTGTGTGTGAGAGAGAGAGAGTATGTGTGTCTCTCTTCCGAAGCAGCAGCCAAGGCGAGAGATAAGTGTAATGGGATGACGGTGCTGAGTCGGCACTATGCAGTAACAGCCTGTTCGAGTGGCTGGTTGGGTGGATGCTGCACCTGAGAGACTGTCGCACTCCATCATGACTGCAGGCTGGAGAGGAAAGGAGAGAGAGAGGTGTGTGTGTGTGTGTGTGTGTGTGTGTGTGTGTGTGTGTGTGTGTGTGTGTGTGTGTGTGTGTGTGTGTGTGTGTGTGCACATAAATGCAAGAAAACCTTGCCAAGCAACGCTTCACCAATGCACACATTTGTTTTTATTTCATTTTGTTATTGTTAATCAAATGGAAAATTGGAGATATTTTGTTTCCAATTTTATTCACATTGATTTCCAAGTCATGTTTTGCATAATTGTAAACCTTAAGATCTCGACGAGAATAGAAATTCCATTCCTGGGTTTGAAGTCCTTGATGGTTCTGAGAAGTTCTAAAGAAGCATCTCAGGACACTACGTCACCCATAAAACTGGAAACAACGAATCACCAGAGCATTTTTGATAATTAATTCATCGCGGGTTGTTGATTGGACCAAACAAGATATTTGAAGATGCCGCAAAGGGCTCTGGGAAATTGATGTGAGGACTGATGACTTTTATCGACCAAACAACCGATGAAATAAGCTGCAGATTAATCGTCATTGAACGTAAGAGGCTAGTTGCAGTCCTGACAGAAAGCTTTTTTTTTAATCATTTCCTGATTAAAGCTTAATATTTGACTATAATATAATATATACTATAATATAATAATATAATTAACCGGCCGGTTAAGTTAAAACTTGGTAATTCAACAATAGAGACTCATAGATGCAGAAAAAGAAAGTGAGTGAGACGTCCAGCTGAGCAACTCTCAAAGGGAAGTGAGCCACAGTGCTGCTGGGATTATTATAGTCAGTCCTACCAGCCACACACACACACACCACACACACACACACACACACACACACACACACACACATGTGTGTGTGTGTGTGTGTGTGTGTGTGTGTGTGTGTGTGTGTGTGTGTGTACTCGGGTGACTCTCCAGTGAGCTTTAGAGGAAGGAGACAGAGAGGGATGAACAATGACCTTTGACCCTTTTTAGCACTCTCCCCTTGCTAGTTGGCAACCCTCAGACTCCTGTCCTTCCTGTGTTCGAGAGAGAGAGAGACGCAGAGAGAGACAGACAGGGAGAGAGTGAGAGTTTTCCCCTTCATCCCTCCAGCAGGTTGAGCAGGCAGACAGGTCATCTTGTCCATGAGTCACTCTGAGCAGGATGGACGGAGCTGTGGTGTCTTTCATGCCGCTGCTCCAGGTGTGAATGTCGAATATTCTGCTTTATCGGGACTTTTTCACTCTGTGAAAATATGGACCTAACTCCATCAGGACTTTTCAGGGGCGTTGGTGTGGTGGAAATGTACAATTGATTTGAAGGATGGTTGGATCTACAAAAAAGAGACTCCAATGAAATGGAAAAAATGAACAAAAACCGCAGGTTTAAAAGCCCATATAAACATTTTTCACATAGTTTTCGTTGTTACATTTGTCCGCTGGGAGCCACCGTAGCTGGTGATTGGTCGGAGCCTCTCTTCAAGGTTTTCCTGGCAAACGCAGAAGTTTGTGGTCATAAACAGCCCTGTTGTTACCCGTTTTATGTGATGCTGCGTTATGAGGGAGTTTAAGTTCATCTAGAAACTTCAGCTCCTGCTGGGTGCAGAAGAATAATGGTCTTCCTGCTTCCCATCTGTCCCATCGTGTACAGTAGTTGTTCTACCCTCGTCGTGCCTCTCTGCTCTCTCGCCTCCCACTCAGCTGCTGAGATGGAATTTGTGTTCGCGTCTCTCCGTTTGCCAGATGCTCAGCAGTGTGCCGAGCATCCAGACCGGATCATCCCGGTCCACGTCCGGATCGTTTTAGCTCTGCTGTGCCTCCAGAAACCTGAATCCTCTTCACTCCGCCAGACTCTCATTGTCACTTATTGATTCACCTCTGAATTCTGTTTTGGATGACGGTTCATTTTTATTTTAGGATGTCTGGGATGTCTCGGTGTCGGCTGACGCCGCTGTCAGAAATGCACACACGATCTGCTTCAACAGATTCACGACCCGGAAGTTTTTATGTTTTGTCTCCTAGATTAAATCAAAGATCATTCTGCAACTTTCTGTCTCTCAGCAATAGGTGTCACAGTTGAACTATTTGATATTACTTGTTGACATTTGTTGTCATGGCAACACTGACAAAACTTGTTGCATGTCCGTTGCGCGCCTTGAAATGCAAATGATTAGAAAATATTATATCTCTGCGATGTTTCTCTTCAGTTTCTTAAAAAATCTTTTTGTGAAGTTCATTCGGTTCGGTTCGGTTCCGATAATAAGCTACGACCCCCTCCCCCGATTATAGATTCCCCTGCTCTGCTTCCTCAGAGTTCAACACTGTGCTTGCTAGTCTGTTGGCCAAAGTCTAACTTTTCGCAAAAGTTTTCTGCAAATAAACTTCCACGAGTGAATCCACAAGTCGCAGTCATTTCACTGAAATGTTGTTGCTGCTACAATGCAGCGATTCAAATCTTCTTAGCAGCAGAAATAAATGATAATTACCATTGAATATACCCTTGAGCAAGGCATGCCTCATGCACATCGTCATGTTTAAAATCACTCCCAGCGAACCCGTCCGGTTGGACGCGATGCCCAGCATCAGGAACTCATCTGGGAGTCTGCGAGGGAGGAAGGTGCTGGAGCTGTTAGCGGCTCTGTGTTCTGGCACCAGAAACTCTTTCCACCAGCACTTTTCTCCCCTGGCCCCCACTCGCCCGAGCGAGACAGCAGGCTGCAGAAATAGACTTAACAGCCGAGGAACGACACTCTCGCCTCCCCGGGATTCGCAGGGGCCCATTTCCCCTCAACTCGTCCAGACACTTTTCATTCTTGCTCGAGCTGCGGGTGGCGTTCCGGGTTTAATGTCGGGGATGTGATTCTAGAGAGAAATGTTTCCCCCCTTCAGCCTCCTCTTGGCTCCTCTCTCTACTGCTTTTATTGAACTTTAGGAGACGCTGGAAAGTTTTTCTTGCTATTTATCTGCCTGTTTTTTCCAGAGGGGGGTACGAGAGGTTCTCCGGTACCTTGAACCGGAGAACCTGGCCCGCGGCGTTGAAAGCCGCCTTCCTGAGTCAGACGCTCTGCCAGCAGTGTCTGCCTTTCCTCTCCACCTCGGATTTGTCCGCCTGCCCGTGTGTTCGGATATGGCTCGAGCTCATGAGCCGACTTGTTTCAGTTCAGATTGTACTAATATGGAGCTGGCAGAGAAGCAGGAAATATTTTCCTAACTGAGGTTGATTAATGGGGTGGGGAGTGTGGGGGGAGGAGGGGGGTGAGCTGAGAGAGAGAGGTGAGGAAAGGAACAGGAGCGAGGAGAGAGAGAGTTTTATAAGAAGAAAACTACGTGTGATGAGGCTCCTCATGACGCTGGTTTCATTATTTAATTTATTTAGATTGTGTGGGTTGCAAGAAGAAGTCTGGTTGTATAGAAGTCTATGAGAAAATGGTCCTACTTCTCTCTGCTGGCCACCAGGGGGCGACTCCTCTCTGGTTGTATAGAAGTCTATGAGAAAATGGTCCTACTTCTCTCTTGATGTATTATCTCAGTAAACATTGTAAACATGAGTTTATGGTCTCAATCTCTAGTTTCAAGTCTTCTTCAATCCAGCATGATGTTCATTTAGTACATTATGGTCCATTTAGAGTCCACCAGACCAGGAAGCAGGGGATGCTTTAGGGGGCGGGGCTACTTATGATTGACAGGTCGCTACCACACTATCAAGACAATACTACTAAGATGACTTTAACATGGAGCTGTAACGTTGATCTTGAATTATAGAAGCTAACTTTGTTAACAGAAACCACACACACAGAGGGATCAGCTGGCCAAAGCCAAGAAAATCAACCTACCAACATCTTAAATATCACTCAGGACACACTTATACTTTATTTACCTTTTTATGTACTTTTTTGTACAAAATTGACATACAAGATAAATATATAATACAAAAATTATGAAGATTAAGAGAATGCTAAACTCAAATATGTTTCATCTGTACAAAAAAGTGCAAAAATGTTTTTATGGATTTTGCGTGCCCATTTCTATGCTAAGCTAAGCTAACTCACTATCATCTAACTCTCTGCTAAAACAAATGTTGATACTTCTATTCCTTAAACTTTATTTAGAAGTGACTAATGCAGAACAACTCTCAAAGGTTCAGCTTTGTGGCTGCAATACTTTGTGGTTTTGAACAAAACAAGCAATTTGATGAAGAAAAAAAAAAAAAACATACAGCACACTAGTTTAGGAAATAAATGCTGCTATAATGACGCTGACAGGCAGCTTTCCCCGAAAGATGCAGAGCAGATTCCTCCCCCTCTTGACCCCCGTTGTTTTTACAGCCGCCTCGTTCTGGGAGGCTGAGAGGAGGCAGACCAGAGTAGACGAGTGAAGAGGGGCTCTTCAGATTTACGACCCTCCAGACACCGTCGTGCTTTCACTTTGCTCTGTGAGGCGACGAGCAGCAAAGTAGTGCATTTATCCGACTCTGATGCCGAAGGCATTGATGCACGCTGGCAGACTGTTGCACAGCTGGTTTTGATGGTCACAACATCCTGGACTCTGTTTTTGTTGATTTTAAAATGGGTTTCCATTCTTTTCCAGTCATAAACGTGTTGCTTTGTGGCTCCGTACGTTGAGAGCAACTTCTGCCGAGTCCCGCCATTTTGCAATTATACAGATAGACATCACCAATAGTAAACTACAGAAATGCAGCGTCCAGAGAGCTTATTTTCTGACCCTGTTCCTGATTTTGCGTATCACTTCTAACAACTCCAGATTTAATCTGACTGATTCTGCAGGAGTTATTCTGGGTCAGCGTATCTTTCACAAGCATCTTCATCCAAATAGAGAAGGAAGTTCAAAAATATGAACTTTGTGTTTAAGTTGAATCGTTTGGTTCCTCTATTGATGTGAGATCTGCTCGAAACCCTCAAACTTCAAACAGTGGAGCCTTAAATGTTTGGAATACAGTGAAGATACGATTGGGATTTTATTTTAGCCGACGCATGAAGTAAAAACATTTCTGGTTTGGCCCCCGGTACAATCTCTTCAATCATCATCGCCTGTTCTCGCATCTGGAGTTTGTCAAATGTCATTACTGGAAGTTGCTGCAGTCTCTGCAAGTCGATCATTCATTTCTAGCAGACAACTGTGGATTTTATCGGCTGT
This sequence comes from Chelidonichthys spinosus, assembly GCA_029853015.1. Classification (NCBI taxonomy): domain Eukaryota; kingdom Metazoa; phylum Chordata; class Actinopteri; order Perciformes; family Triglidae; genus Chelidonichthys; species Chelidonichthys spinosus. The sequence continues at coordinate 1,488,477 of CM056833.1, forward strand.
TTTGTTTGTTTCTAGAGGACTTGTTTGTTTCTAGAGGACTTGTTTGTTTCTAGAGGATTTGTTTTATTCAAGAGGACTTTTTGTTTGATTCTAAAGGACTTGTGGTTGTTTCTAGAGGACTTGTGGTTGTTTCTAGAGGACTTGTGGTTGTTTCTAGATGACTTGTGGTTGTTTCTAGAGGACTTGTTGGTTGTGTTCTAGAGGACTTGTTGGTTGTTTCTAGAGGACTTGTTGGTTGTTTCTAGAGGACTTGTTGGTTGTTTCTAGAGGACTTGTGGTTGTTTCTAGATGACTTGTGGTTGTTTCTAGAGGACTTGTTGGTTGTGTTCTAGAGGACTTGTTGGTTGTGTTCTAGAGGACTTGTTGGTTGTTTCTAGAGGACTTGTTGGTTGTTTCTAGAGGACTTGTTGGTTGTTTCTAGAGGACTTGTTGGTTGTTTCTAGAGGACTTGTTGTTCGTTTCGAGAGGACTTGTTATATTCTAGAGGACTTGTTGTTTAATTCTAGAGGACTTATTCGTTTCTAGAGGACTTTTTGTTTGATTCTAGAGGACCTGTTTCATGCCTACAGTCATGCTAATATGCTAAAAGACTGAGGCTGAAGCTACACGTCCCCGGCAGGCAAACAGTTGGCATCCTCTCAATGATCCGTGCAGGAAACAATACAAACAGCATTATGTGTATTTTAGATACGGTAATGAAAGAACAATGATGGATCAGAGTATCGTGTTGTTTTGACACCGTTTGGCTGCTCGTGCATGTCGCTGTTTGAACCTGCCACTTCATAAAAGAAGAGGCTCACCAATGCAACACTGTCTTTGCTAACCTTGCTGGCATTGGTGAGCAATACAAGTTCCCCAAAAGAGCATTAAGGACACAGCTTTTTACTTGATGTCTATATTAGACGGACCGCCCCTTTAACTCCCCTGTCTGCTCATGCAGTAATCCGCCGCCGCAGCCAGTGGAGCGCTAACTCGGTGTCATGACCCGCCAAGAGCCCGAGAACACCTGAAGGGCCTGCGAGTGTTGACCACAAACACGGCCAGCAGGTCATGTGACGCCGCAGGTGGCTGCCAGCCTGCAGCCGTGTGACCACTGCCAAACTCCACAGTGACCCAGAGAGTTAACTGGACCGCGGGAGGGCCGGCTAATTCTCAGTTGGGAGGAGGCGCGTCGCCCGGCCCACGGAGCGGCCCGACTCACCCTCCTTCCAGCACATTTAACAAGCTAACATTCCTCCAGTGAACTTTCAGCCGTTTTCACAACTGTGACTGACATTTTCAGCTGTCTGGTCCCGTTAAAGCTGCACTGAGCAGGAGTTTGATGTAAAAATGTGCTCATTTTATCTACTTAAAACACTTGTCTCATTCCCCGTTTGGGCCTTCTACTTCCTACTTCCGTTGCTGCCATTTACAGAAATGTGCACATTGGGTTTCCTTTCTGTTGTTCCTTGACGGTGTTTTGTTAAGTGGTGGGAACCTGAACTGTGAAAGGGGAAGGGAAAGAAAAAGGGGCTGACACTTAAAATGACACTCACAATGATCCTGGGCCAAGAAAACAAAACCCCCCAAAAATTCCCTCATGGCTGTGAGAACGTGAACCTGCAGAGCCAGCAAACACCGTTAATGTAACACTTAAATTATACAGTATTCACGGTAGCTGCTGACACCACAACCCTGCCTCCACAATTTAAAACGGTTGGCATGACTCTCAAGGGTTTATTGATTTGGATTAATTGAAATATCTTTGTGCCTGTTGGAGCTTGACGTAAATCATGACTAACCTCGGAGGAATACAGTATGTGATGGGCTGGAGGGCGTGTGTCTGCCCATCGCACATAAATCTACCAGCGCCGGTCTTTTTCTGTCAGTCCTACCCTCGCAGATAAAACACCATATAATCTGGGCTCTCTCGCTCTCTCATTGGTCTAAACTCCCACCACACGCCAGCTAACGCATGCACACATCTGAAACCCCGCTCTAGCCGCGGAAACCTCACGCCGCTCCGTTTTTCTCTCTCGGAGTGATCTCATCGAGGAAGTTCCACGAGTGCTCCAGACCGGCTCGCTTGGTGACTTTTAAGTGGCTTTTGTTCCCCCTCCGTCAGTTGAAGGCAGGCCAGCAAAAAGACAGTGCAGGCTTTCATAAAACGCCTGGCTCGGGCTCCTGCAGGTCCTCCTTCAGGCTCCTCTGGTGGAAACATGGTGCCTGGTGTGTTTTTGGGGGGGCGCCGGCTGTTATTAACCCGGGAACTCGTAAAGAAGGCGTTCACGGCGGGGGTGCATGGCAGGCCCTTCTCCTCGCTGCCAGCTCCTGTTGAGGGCGGCTGAGAGCCTGCGCCAGATGTTTTCCGTTAGCGTGTTTGCATGCCGGCGATGCCAGACAATCCAAGAGGCCTAAAACACCTACTGTATGCAGGACACAATGCTGCAGTGTGCCGGGGAGCCGGGGAGCCAGTCCAGTACGGGAACTTGTCAGCATCACGGGGACAGGGGGGCTAGCATGTGAATAAAGCACAATATATAAGAAGAGGACGTAGTCTTGGTGATGTCACCCAATTGGCTTCTGGGTCGCCACCTTGGATCTTTGCAACCAGTGAATGGAAATTACCATATTTGGAGTGTGGAGGAGCAACGGGTGGATCTGTTGAAAACAAGCAGCAGAGCGGGAACCTTACTGGATCTGGATCCATCTGGAGTTAGCTCCTTAATTCAACGTCAAATTTAACTAGCATTGGTAGCGTGGTAGTGACCTGTCAATCAGCAGGTAAGCCCCGCCCCCTAAAGCATCCCCTGCTTCCTGGTCTGGTGGACTCTAAATGGACCATAATGTACTAAATGAACATCATGCTGGATTGAAGAAGACTTAGAGATTGAAACCATAAACTCATGTATTGTTCTAGAATGTATCCCACTGCTTCATCCCCGACCTGCTGCCCCGATGTTTACCGACCCAGATACAAAACGAACATAAAGGGACTCCGGTGCCACGGTGATCAGAGTTGCTTACCCAGCAAGCATCTGGGTGGCTCGTGTGGGAATCCGCTGACTGAGTGTAACGGTTATACGAGTGTGAGTAACGGACTTCTCCCCTCTCTTCCATCTCCGCAGACGTTTACAGCCTGGTGTAACTCCCACCTGAGGAAAGCAGGGACGCAGATCGACAACATCGAGGAGGACTTCCGTGATGGGCTGAAACTCATGCTGCTGCTGGAGGTCATCTCGGGTAAACGCCGTGTTACTTAACGGGATTACCTGAGTGAAAACCGCACCGTCACATGCTGAGTAGGGAGATCAGGATCAGACTTAAAGGAACAGTTTGACATTTTTTGGGGGGAAATATCCTGATTTGCTTTCTTGCTGAAAGATAGAAGAAAAGACTGAGACGACTCTAATGTCTGTTTTCCAGTAAAGAATCTCTTTATTTTGGTTTAATGTGATGAATTCACACGTGAAGTAGAATATCTGTGTGCAAAGTCAAGTAAGGAGAGGGATTCAAGTAAAATCCTCACAGTCAAGTGTGGTTTTACATGATTTATAGTTTTATATGTCGTGCGGGGCGACTAAATCACATTTGTTAGAAAATGTTTTTTGAGGTTTTACAGAAAGCTTTACAACATTGTTTTCACTCTATATTTTGCATAAACTAAAAGATTAGTGGATTTTTCTTGTTCATTTATTTCACCATGCCTTAGTTAGCATAGCTTAGCATAGCACAAAGACTGGAAAAGGGCGGGAAACGGCTAGCGTAGCTCTGTCCAAAAGTAAAAAGCTCACTAATTAACATGTTGTATCTCATCCACACATAATGAATATGAATAATATGAGAGTGGGATTCATTTTCTCAGCTACGTCTCTGAAAGGAAGCGAAGACGAGTATGTGTCGAACTACTAAAACTTTATTTTGAAAGACTATTTTTGAGTAAAGTTGCAGCCTCTTTCTTTTGGCCTACAGCTCAATTTCTCTTCTATTTTACATTTAGTTTATTCCAGAACGAAGTCGTACTGATATGATAATGTGACTTGAGTCTGCCTTCTCGTCTCTTCCCGTCCAGGCGAACGCTTGGCCAAACCAGAGAGAGGCAAGATGAGAGTCCACAAGATCTCCAACGTTAACAAAGCACTCGACTTCATCGCCAGCAAAGGAGTGAAGCTGGTGTCCATCGGAGCCGAGGGTGAGTCATCGCACGTCGGGGACCTGAACTTCTCCACACTTTGTTTACATCTCAGACGCTCACCTGTAGGTCTGAAATCGGCCCATTATTAGGATGTGATTCTGTAAATATAAAGTCTATAGTGGTCTCCGTCTCCCTCTCTCTCTCTCTGCCCGTTGCCATGGCAGTACCGCTGGCTGCTGTGCACTTTAATGAGATCCTGATTCCGGAGTGTTCTGGCCGAGGTTTCGCTTCGCGGTGCATTTTTCTTTTTTTTTTGCGAGTAGATCTTAGGATCAGCAATCCCCTCGGGGGGAGCCGAGGCCGCTCATTGTTCGGCACCAATAACTTGGGGATGTCCGTCCTCCTCCCATCGGAGAGTAAACAGCTCTTTAGCAGAGTAAACACTCTCGCTCTCCCGCTCGCTATCTCTCCCCCCGGAGTCTTCTGGAATCCACAGTTTAACACACATGTTGCAAAAAGGACATTTCAAACTGTCCACTAAGTCCAAAATATTTGTAGGTTCTTAAAGGGGCAGGTTGTATAAACCCAGATGTCGTCTTCTCAATAGCTTGACAGCAGCATTAGTCCCGCCCCTGGCGCTGATTGGCTGTCGTTCGATTACGTCTTATCCGAGAAACTGTTTAATGTCTCAAAGCCAGACGGTTGGGTCGACATCGGTGGACTCCAAGGTCTGGACTACTTCCTACTGAGGAAATGTTCCCCAGCGCTCCCCGTTTAAGATTTCAGAGGCAGATATCATGAAAGGTCAGGATAAAACCAAAACTTTTTGCATGGCCAGATACCCACGAGGTGTAAGTAAGAAAAATGTTATTTTGCAGTTTTGTGGTGAACTGACCCTTTAAAGAATACAAACCCTGAGAAATGGGTCAGTGACCTTCGAACCTTCGACTTGCAATCAGAAGCCTTTTCTTTCACACAAAGGTGTTAAAAAAAAAAAAATCTGCCGAGTCATGCATAATCCTGCTGCACCTTCAATGAAACGCAGATCTATAAAATAATGATTTCACATATTGACCTCACAATACCTCCCCCTGCCTGCACTGTATTGATTTAGTATCTGAAACTGGAGGAATCGGAATATTGAAAACCCTGAAACAATGCCCAGCTCTAATCTTGACAGAGGTCAAAGTTCAGCTGATTGTTGCTCTAGAATGAAGAATTACACACTTTAAGACATTCGGGCTGCATTAAGGATTATTTTCATTACTGAATAATCAGCAGGTTATTTTCCCCACATAATGAAAAATGCCCATAACTTTTTTTTACAGAACCCAAGGGATGATTTATGAACTTATTTCATCCGACCAGCAGTTTTCGAAACCCCAAATATTATTATTATATATATATTTTATAAAAAAAACAAAGAAAGCCAGTGAATATTCACATTGGAGACAGTGGAACCAGTACTTATCCATAACAACTGATCAATATAATCTGACTTCACTTGTTTTGTGAAAACGAGCTGTTTTGGCTCCAAAAAGAAGAAGAAAAGAAAATATCACTTGATAGGATGGAGATTTGTTTTGCAGAGCGGAAATAAAAGCTCCTAAACCAGACCAGCATTCCAGACAGATTAGCCGCCAGGACCCCCCCCCCCCCCCCCCCCCCTCCCTGAGTGGTGCTGGGATGGGACTAGTTGAAGGGTCGGATCCATGCAACTCATCAGGGGGAGGGGGGGTTGTTGTGGGTGATGTACGGAGGAGGAGGGGTGGTGGGGGGGCTGTTTCAGAGGGCATTAAAAGGATTTGTGTCCTCCGCCCACGTCGATCAGACATGTTCATCGGCACTAATCTCAACATGGATCTGCGTGTGTCGGCTTGTTTCCTGCCTCCTAATTGGACGTGAGCCGTCTCTCACACCGCGTTACACGTCCAGACGTCCCACCGACGCCCCGCCGTCCGAGCTCGTCCGTCACAGTGGAGCGGCGGTGGAGCTCATGCCTCGCGCCTTATTGGATTAGAGGGAGAAACAAATGGTTATTGAAAGGCGGGCAAACAGGGTGACCTGTTGATGGGGATTTTCATTACGGAGGAGCAGGTTCATTCACAGCCTCCGACCTCCGGCACGCGGCTGATTGGCAGCGCCACACGTCCCGGCTCTGTTTACACTGTACTTAGGCAGGGACATTGTTTGAGCTAAATGCTAACGTGTGACACTGCTAACATGCAGATGTGAAGCAGGCTGCAGGTGTCATGTTCCACCACGCTCACCACCTAGTGTAGCACGTTAGCATGAAAACGTTTGGACTAGAGGGACGGTTCTGATCCAAAGTGTGTCCTCACTGTCTGATTATTATGGGATGTCTTCTCTGTACAAATAGCAAAGGAATGAAGGTGTTTGATGGAAATCCTTCCAGCCGATGTGGAGATGGAGATGCAACTACCGATTATTTAAACGTTACTCTATTAGCTGTTTGGTCTAAAATGGTGAAAAATATCGTAGATTTATTTATTTATAAATGTCGTTGCTTTTCCCTCCTTTCAGAGATCGTAGACGGCAACGCTAAGATGACCCTGGGAATGATCTGGACCATAATCCTCCGCTTCGCCATCCAAGACATTTCAGTGGAAGGTATGCTTTTCTTTGACACATTGTCTCAGTGTTACGCTCCTCTCCTTGGTTAACGTATATAATGCACTTACACTGTAATCCAATTTAAACGTCGGAAGCGGTCGACGTGTTCAGCTTTGGGTTCTGGTGCAGCGTCTTTTCAACTGTTTAATGTGACTGTTTTGGCACACAATAAACCAGACTCATCTCTGGAAACGAGGGGGCACTAAACACCCGAGCTCCCTTCCCCATTCACCTTCACTAAACGGGGGATTAGCGGAGAGCCGTTCCGAGTGAAAGCCTGAGAGTTTTTCTCCATCTTCATGACAGAGACGTCTGCCAAAGAGGGCCTCCTGTTGTGGTGCCAGAGGAAGACGGCGCCCTACAAGAACGTCAACATCCAGAACTTCCACATCAGGTGAGGAGCGCACAGACACGCTTCTTACTCCCAGGATGCAAGTTAATACTGAAAAGTGAAGCCAAGGCTGGAGTGCCTTAAACTGACGCTGACTCCTGTGGTTGCAAAAAGAGGTCTGATTGCATGGAAGTCAATGAGAAAACTATTCTTGATATCTCAGTAAACATGAGTTTATGGTCTCAATCTCTAGTTTCAACTTCAATCCAGCATGATGTTCATTCAGTACATTATGGTCCATTTAGGGTGAAGTAGGCGGGGCTACCTGATGATTGACTGGTCCACTACCACGCTACCAATACATTAGCTACTAAGAAGAGTTTACCACTTAACTATACAGTTGACCTTAAATTATGAAGCTAACTTTCATCCAGATGGATCCAGATCCAGTAAGGTTTGCCGCTCAGGCTCCAACACTGAGTCCACAACGACTATGGGCACTTCTTGTATACAGTCTATGGTTAACAGGCTATGAGTCTCAGCGTCAAGCAGGGAAATGATGTGAAAGAGCAGAAGTGCCATCGTCGTCTCTCCTGGACTCGGTTTTAATTGGTGTCACTTTGGAAAACGTCACTTTGGTACATTTGCTTATTTGGCTCTGAAAGAGATTCAGGCTGCCAAACTGTATCCGAGCCATGGCTTGGACACGAAAGTGGACGGTCCACAAGAGCTTTGGTTACTTGCGGTCTCTCAGGGTTTTGCCGAGGGGGGACGTCGATCCAGATCCAGCTGTACTGCTGCCCACACAGTCTGTACAGAGAGGAAGGAGTTGAGTATGAGCAGATGCTGTTTGTCCTCAGGTCAGTTTTATTCTAGGTTAGGAACTTTATATACAGTTTATATATAAAAATACAAATATATGAAGGTTGCATCAGGTTGGAGGTCTGGAGTAAAGCCATTAAAATACACTGTAAAAAATAGGAAATCAGTCAGAAAATCTGTTCATGAAGCAGAAGAATAATGTAGTTTATATCATATACAAGTCTGTCGCATCAAAATCATAATTTTAGGTTCTGGTTTTTGCATTTTAAGGCATCTTGCTGTATTTGGTTTCTCAGTTTACACAACTTGTTCTCGTCTGGCCAAAATAAAACACATTTGAAGAGTCGGCTATTCAAGAGTTTGAATAGGAAAGTTCTTCAAGACTCAATTCTGCAAAAAGGAGCTTGGAGTCCCTCCGTACGGCAACCGTCTCTCAGGACATCATCTCTCTAAGAAATGTTATTTTAAAACGCACCAAGATTACATGAAAATATCCAAAATAATGAGTCCAGGCTGAACAGAGGAGACCTGAAACAGATTAAACAGGGAACAGACCAGACCATAAACCAGACTAACGTGGAGGAGGTGGCTAAGTAACCAATGTGTCCTCGCCTCCTGGCTTCGTACCCGCCTGTCTGATCCCGAGTCCTCGTCGGCCTTGGTCCACGTCACAGGGCGCCTGTTGAATTATTGAAAAAAAGACCAGTGTGATCCTCAGATGTGGATGAAAGCGGAGGAGAGAAGAAAGGTGGAGGGGGGGTCATGTGAGGAGAAGGTAAAGGGAGAGGCCTGATGGGGGGGGTCTTCAGAGCCGAGACCAGGTCTTTGATGTGGTCTCTCTGTGAGAGAGGATAGCAGAACATCAGTCAGACGATGAGGCAGCTGATGAAGAGGAGTGCTGGTTCAGGTGGACGAGTCAGAATCAACCACAGAAGTTCAAATATGAACTTCACACGATCGTAGATTACAGGACGCGATTTAACGATAACGTTCTTTTTCTTTGTGCCGAGTTTTAAATGTAGTATTTTTTTACCTGCATTTGTGCGGATGGGATTCTTAAAGCTGCTACGATCGAGGAAACGGGCTGAACTCTTTGGGTTTACGGCGTTGTTTGTGTTCGGTCTCACGTTGCTACCGTAGTGCCGTTTTTCCGGCTGCACAAACTTTAAAACCTACCCCGCACTTCCTGCTCAGCAGCAAACAGACAATTATCAACAAGCTGCTGATCAAAGTGCGTTTCGCAGATAAAAATACCTATTTTTTTAGTTCAGGAGTTGGAGGAGACCCAAACTGAGCTTAAAGCAGAGTGGAATTACACAGAAACGACTTCAAACTGAACCTTAATTCCCATGTTTATCGGTGTCTAAATTACTAATGGGAAGTAAAGTATTCAGCAGAACGTCTGGGATTTATTCTAAACGGGCTCTAATGTAAATAACTACGGGAAATGCATAAATATGCGTGGCTTGGAGAGAAATGGAGCTACAGCGCTGCAGCGTTCTGTAAAACTCGGACCACATGTGCAAGTCAGCGAGTCGTCCGCCAAGAAAATGACTCAGGAAAAGTAAACCAGAACCGAAGCAGGCGTGTCTGTTCAGTGTACAGGAAGGTTACCAAGCAGGGGATTTATGTTTTCCTCTGAACTTACTCCAGGACCCTCTGATGCTTCATATAATGACCGCTATTAACTATTTTTTCCTGGTCCTTGGAAATAATTTGACGGGTCTTTTCTTCTTCTGAAAGAGCACATCATCTACCGTTGTTCTCTCTCGTATTTACCATTAGGCTTCATTTAAACTAATCTAGAGCTTTACTTTCCCCCTAAATACGGTAAATAAGTCTTGAGGACAGTGTTTCTACTAAAAATAACTTCACGACAAAACGGCAACATGTCATTTCTCAAACTTCAGAAGCTGTGGTTCAGCTTTAATTGCCGACTCGGGACATTAGATAATCTGCCTTCCCCGTTGAGGCGGGGGGGGCTGCGGTCAGGCCTCCGCTGTGTTACTGTAACACACCGCTGGAGGATGTGGGCGTGTTACATGAAAGGAATGGTCTCCATCAAACATCCATTCAACATTCCTTCTTTTTTCCCCTCCTCAGCTCGTTTGTTTCGCCTCACGTTCACCCTCGTCATCACCGTTTCTCTCTGTTTCAGCTGGAAAGACGGTTTGGGTTTCTGCGCGCTCATTCACCGACATCGTCCGGAGCTCATCGACTACGGGAAACTTCGCAAGGTGAGCCGAGTTATCGGATGTGGACGTGACAAACAAACCACCATGCTAGCGCAGGTTCCAGGCTTGTTACAGTGATGACTACATCTACAATATTCTTATTGTACAAGATACACAACCTCCATTATTTTGACTTTATCGACTTATCGTACGATATTTGGACATGACCTCCATTATTTTAGCTGATATGTGACCAACATGATGGTCGGATTAAACTGCAGGGTTTTCCTGTCGTTATAAGACATTACAAACATTTCATTTTGGATTTAGTTGTGTGGTTTTATATTATTTTATTATTATTTATTCCACATTCCAATGTCCATGCTAATATCCTCAGTAATGTGAAGTTAATTGCTCTGGAAGGAGTGTATTTATTATTATATTATTATCAAATCAGTGGTTTAATATAGTCTTAAAATGACTTCCATGAAAGTCTTATGTGTCATCAGACTGAAGCGTCCCGCTGAGACACAATCAAGTTCACAGACATGAATAATAAAGTTATTCTCTATTAAATCCCCCTCATGTATCATCAATGTACAGCATCGGGTGGTGAAATAGACAAAAACATCAAACTGGAGATCATTAATAAGTTATTTTAAAGAGGTTTTCATTTCTGACTTTTTTTAAATTTTAACAACAAAAGGTTGAATAAAAAAGGGTTCTGTTCACCACTTTATAGCACAGTGGCATTCTTAAGTCTAACGGTCTTGCTGTTGCCAGGACGACCCCATGACCAACCTGAACACGGCCTTCGACGTGGCGGAGAAGTACCTGGACATCCCCAAGATGTTGGACGCAGAAGGTGAGCAGGCGAACGGTGGAATGATGATGACTTTTTTTATTCCTGTGTTCAAAGACCAAAATATTCTCTCTCAGAAGTCTGGAAGTCTCCCTCCCTTAGACCAGGTCTGCACCACCCTGTATTTTTTATAACTTCCTTAGAACAACGATTAGGTCTGCAGAGGTGTGACGACGTGCAGAGCTTCTGTGCCGGCCGTGGTGAGAGTCTAACGTGCAAGAGGAGAACCAAAAAAGACCAAAACCTCTTCCTTTTCCACCACTTGTTTTGTTGCAGCCTCCTCATGTTTCTGAGAGAAGATATTTTGGCCGTAAGGCTCACACAAGCAGCTGTGCACACAGAGGGAGACGCACATCCGTCCTCTCTCCGTGTCAAACACGCTCTCCAGACAGATTAACATCCTGGATCTTCAAACACCGCATACATTTACAAGCTGTATTTGTTGTTTAAATCAAATCCTCTCCGATCAGCACATCTGGACAGCTGACACAGCTGGACACCGCCGGCAGCTCCACTTCCTGTGTCGTCATGAATCTGTGTTTAACGACCCCTCCCTGACCTCCTCTCCTCCCCCGCAGACATTGTGGGCACTGCCCGTCCCGACGAGAAGGCCATCATGACCTACGTCTCTAGCTTCTACCACGCCTTCTCCGGCGCCCAGAAGGTATCCATGGATGCGGCGTCCACCTTCCTTCCTTCCTCCTCTTCCTCACTCCCTCTCGCTCCCCCCTTGGTCTCTACGTTCCTTCCTAACAGCACTCCTTCTCTTTCTGCAGCGACAACTCCTCCTTCACTCTCCGCATGGCGCACGCCACCAAATGCATGATGGGACGACAACTCTGTTCTCAGAGGCAAAAGAGCACAAGCGCATCTCCGGTCTACCTCGGCTGTTGCGGGCGCCGCGGGTCGGCTAACCCCCCCCTCCCCCTAATTAGGGTTTTTTAGCTTGAACAGAAGCTGAGCCGAGTGGGAGGCGTGACGAAGTTCCTCTGATAAATGATGATGATTGCTTGTGATAAAAGCCACAGTTGCTGACGGAGAGGAACAAATTAGCTCGAAGTTTTGCATGGTGGGGGGGGTTAAATGGATGCCTGTGTTCAGCCTTGAAAGTGACAGCTTAAATGGAGGGTGGAGGGATGGATGAGAGTAGAGCTGGCACTTCAAAAGGCGAGCGGCAAGCTGGCGTCTAATCTAGACTTTCTCCCCCTTGTTCCTCGGCGAGAACAGAAGTTTTTGTATCTGCTGCATCATGAGTGAGCGTCCGTTAGCCTCGACGCGCTACGTCGAAGGACAACAGGAAGTGTGAGGAGCAGAGCGTCACGAAGCAGGAGTTACATAAGAGTCGGGTTCACTTGAGAGGCCCGGCAGAGAGAGAGAGAGAGAGAGAGAGAGAGAGAGAGAGAGAGTTTCAACACAGCTGTGTTTAAGCAACTCGGATTTCAAGAGAAAAAAGAAGAAAAGTCTGTTTATAACCGGACGGCGTGGAGAGGCGTGGACTCTGAGAGATGACCAGGCTAATTCTTAAATTAACAGAAAAAAGGAAGTTTAGAAGTTGAAAAAGCTATCCCTCTATTAAAAACTTTGCTCTCCTTCATCCTCCATATTTGACAGATGTTGGCAGATATTTCATCCCAAATCCTTTTTGGTGTATATTTGGATGAACTGCCGGCAGCATTTGGCTTCAGTATGTGAATTCATTTGTCTGAGAAGATGTAAAAATATTCGTCAAATTCAGTCCCATTTATCCAAAGAAATCCATATGAATATAAATATATATTTAGGGAAATTTCCCCTTAAAAACCGACCGACTGGAAGACCTTCTAGGTAGACCGGAGATGACTTGAGCCCCAGCTGTTTGCCTCCTCCTGTGATTGCGCCCCCTGCTGGCCCTTGTGTCCCTGCACTCTTTTACTCTGCATTGTTTTCTCTTCTCTGTCCTCTCCCCCTTCCTCTGTTCCCTGGGCAGATATCATTAGCACCTTGAGGCCAGATGAGAAGGCCGTCATGACTTATGTGTCGTGTTACTACCACGCGTTCTCAGGCAAGCAGAAGGTGAGAAATGACATTTAAAATGAATAAATAAATCTCAAAAACAACACCGGGACACCTGCCAAAGTGGCTGGCGTAGGATTAATACTGCCGTGTTTGCCAACATTCATTTGTTGGCTGCTAACTTGTATTATATGTCACCAAAAATGTCAAAAAAACATCTTAAAAAGCTTGAAAGTTCGCCTGTAATCATTATTTTTTATATTAAAGCTTCACTTGGTGAATAAAATAAACATACTCTACATACAAATAATCTACTAACGAATAATAACCAACCAATCAGAGCTGAGGAGTCTCTAAACGCAGCTGTCAGGAGCTGTGATTGGTTGTTGGTGGAGAACAAAGCGGAGCTAAAAGGAGAGTGAAAGATGGTGTTCCTCCGTCACCGCTGGATTCGTAAATAAAGAAACACTTATTTACATATAGATGACCTCTCTCGCCGTGTGCCGTGAACGATTATGATGTCATACGTTTATGTAGCGGCGACCAAACTCTTAGTTCTTCATTTAAATGAATAACTGAGAGTTTGGTTATTCAACGCCTCCTTATCCTTCAGCAGCGTATTGATCCTCGATAAAGCGCCTCAACGTTTCTCCTCCGCCAGCATGACGTTCTTACACTCTCAGCGGAATACGTGGAGCCAATTCTCTCTCTCTCTCACACACACACACACACACACACACACACACACACACAGGATATCCGCTAAGCCTCCTGTGCTTAAAATCTTTATTAGGATCCACTTCTTAATGGAGCACTTGAACCTCCCGAGGAGCAGCAGTCCGGAGAAGCCTCCGCAGGCTGGCATGGATCCCTGGTAGAAACGGGGGAGGGGTGGAGGAACTCAGACGCCACCCCAGACCGTTACCTCCGGGGCAGGAATTTACCCATAAACACCTTCACCTTGAGAATCCTAACTTTACCTTCACAGAGAACGGGGCAGCGTTATGTTACACCCTCTGGTTTCGATCGTCAAACAAATATATCATTAGCTTTTAATATAATTAAATCTGTAGCTTCTAAAATAAATGCCGTGTAATCGTTATTGGTGACATTTCTGGGAAAACAGGGCAAATTAATGAGCTGTAGTTTCTTCTTCTTTTAAAGCTGATTCTGGGGATTTAACACAAAATAGTTTGGCATTTGGTTGCTTTTAGGGGAAAATGTATTGAATTCATTAAGATGGAATAAAGGGATTTAGTGTTTCCACTATTGGAAGTTGTTTGGAACAACATGTAGACTATTTACAGAAACTATAAATCAAAAGTCTGGAGTCATTATGTGTTATGTTACCAGAAACTAGAAAGATGCTGAAATACAACAACGGAGAGAGAAAACGAGCAACTTAATTACGTGTTTTTTAGTTTCAATACATTTAACGACAACATTAAAACTGCTCTAAAATATGATAATGTGTCAAAGTTGTGTCCACAGCTTGTTTACGCTGCCCCCAAGTGGCAAAAAAAAACATCTATTGCAAGTTTAAATGCATAAGGAAGTAGTATGATGTCAGGATTAAAATCCTGGGTTAATGTACCTGATAATATAACTTCATCATCGTCATCTGCCATCTTTGTTTGAATTGTAGTCTCAAAACTTGGTTCTTTTAATGAATTAAACGAGAAATACCTTTTTAATGAAAGTGTTGTTAAAAGACCTTCTGGGTTTTGTGAAAGATAAAGAGCTCTGTGATTAAACACAATGATAATACATGAGAGAATCGGAGTGGAGCCCCCTGCAGGTCCACTTTGGCATCACAGCTCAACTGTTGGATAGTTTTGGCCTTAAATCGATCCCTCCGTCGTCTCGTCTGCGTCTGATGTCAGGACAAAGTCATCCTAGTCGAGGCTCCTGGCTGTCAGCAAACAAGCTGGCATGCAAACATTCGCTCGCAGAAGCAAAACCTGCAGCTCCTGGCAGTCCTTTTAAGGCACGCTGGTCCTGTTGGACCCCCCCTGGAGCATGTCTCCCACCGAGCCAAGTTTCCCCTGTGATCTCTGGACAATGGAAGAAGTCCTCTTGGGGGGGGGGGGGGGGGGTGTCTGCTCTCTCTAAAAGGACACGAAGCGAAGCTTTGATATCAATTCAGCTCCCTGTCTGTTTTTTTTAAAAGAGGGAAATCAATAGTGGTGCAGTTTGGGTTGATTCATGAGTTACACAGAGTTTTATTTGGGTTTGAACTTTTCCAAAAAGTGCTGAGTGTGCAAGTCTTTTATTCATGTCTTCCACACGTGTTGCTTGAACTTCTTCTTTCCCAACGAGCTTCCCTGAACACACGTTCTCCACTCCAAGCCAACGGGTTTACCGTGTTGTCATGGAAACTCCGCTTCACTCACTCATCGCCAGTCCCGACGATGCAGACTGACGATGCCAACGTTAAGGCAATGCTGTGTCATGGATGAGTCCCTCCTTTATTCCCCATCGGGATGTTTTTATCCTCACGGGAGCCTGGCTGTGCAGCTGTATCCCCCCGGGACTCTGCATGCAGGAGCCGAGGCTCAAATAACACGGTGTTGATCTATAAAAAGCCTGGTGCAGAGAGACAGGAGCCCCTACACCTGGCGACAGGTACGACAGGATGCACTGTGTGCTTGTTAAAGCTGGAGACAGACAGATTATTCATCTAAAGACGTGTCGGTGACATCGGCGGTGTTACCGAGGAAACGTGGTACAGTAGATGTCCTGGTTTTTACGGCTCCGGTGGGAAACCTCCGAGTGCTTGTGTAGGCAGAGTTAGATGGATGGATGCGGGTTTTAATGGCGGAAATCATTGTGAATGTAGAAGTAATGCATTAAGTGTTCCACTTGAGTAAAAGCAGACTATTAGCAGCAGATTTGTATTGATTTGAGAGGGAAAAAATAGATTGTTAGCACTTTTATACAGTTGTCAACCTGTAGAGGTTTACAAGGATCATCTCACTAATGAAAGGCTTGTAGGGAATAAACAACTATTACGAATTTAAGCAAAGGTTTCGTTGGAGACGACTCAGCATCATCGAATACAAGAGACGTGATGACCTTCTCTTATCGTTTATATCACACATTTCTGCATCAAGGGAATTCAAATTTTATATTAAACATCAAAAGTTACAAAGTGCAGATGAAACGCATCATAAAAGGACAATTAAATACAATCATTTAAGAGAGAAACTATTAGAAGAAGACAGATATAAAGTCACAGTACGCTGTAAGAAATGATCTAATTAAAGGCAGTCTTTTAGTTCTGACTCTGAGGACAGAAAAGCAGACCTGAACCGGACCACCTGAACCCGACCACCTGGACCCGACCACCTGAACCCGACCACCTGGACCCCGACCACCTGACCCCGACCACCTGAACCAGACCACCTGACCCCGACCACCTGAACCCGACCACCTGGACCCGACCACCTGGACCCGACCACCTGACCCCGACCACCTGAACCAGACCACCTGACCCCGACCACCTGACCCCGACCACCTGAACCCGACCACCTGGACCCGACCACCTGGACCCGACCACCTGACCCCGACCACCTGACCCCGACCACCTGACCCCGACCACCTGAACCCGACCACCTGGACCCGACCACCTGGACCCGACCACCTGGACCCCGACCACCTGACCCCGACCACCTGAACCAGACCACCTGACCCCGACCACCTGACCCCGACCACCTGAACCCGACCACCTGGACCCGACCACCTGGACCCGACCACCTGACCCCGACCACCTCAACCCTACCACCTGACCCCGACCACCTCAACCCTACCACCTGACCCCGACCACCTGAGACGTCTGGATGGTTCAGGATGCAGCAGAAGATCACAGATGCATTCTTTTTTCCAATCCAACAGTCGTATTTTTAAATCAGTTATTTGACTGACAGGTGTCCCTTTCTTCACCGCTTTGTTATATTTTATTCTTGTAAATGCAGATGTCATATATATATATATACATATATATATATATATATATATATATACATATATATGTATATATATATATATATATACATGTATGTCATATAAAAGTAGTGGAGTGATGTATCCTCTGAAATGTAGCGAGGTAGAAACAGTGGCTCTTATGTAAAGCACACATTCAGCACCTCCTTTACTTTCCACTGCTGCGAATCTCTCACTTCCAACTTTATAGCCCAGAACCAAAAAAAAAAAAACAACCCAGCTCTCAGCTCTGGTCTCACCCCGTTTCCCTCGTCTTCCAGGCGGAGACGGCGGCCAACAGGATCTGCAAGGTGCTGGCTGTCAACCAAGAGAATGAGCAGCTGATGGAGGACTATGAGAAGCTGGCCAGCGATGTGAGCACTCCCCGATCCTTCCTCTGATTGTCCTGCACCTCCTCTTGTCCATCTGTCTCCCTCCTCTCCCTTGTTGAGCCGCTCCCTCGACTCCCAGCCTCCCCTGGGGGGTTGTGTGCTCTGTGCAGGTGCAGGGTTAGGACCACAGAGCACCAGCGTAGCCATGGCAACGCTGGTGGTATAGAAGAGTTTCCTGCTAGGACTGTGTTTTTAGATAATTTACACTTAATACTTACCTAAAATTTAAGATTTATGATTCCAGTTGTCTGTCTTATGTGATTATAAACAGAATATTTCAGTTTTATTTATTATTTAACCTATAATGAAAACAATATGGCTGCCTCATCTTTGTCGATTAGTCGACTAATTGGTCATTTCGGTCTTTGTGGACTAAGAATTCTTGAGTCTATTAGACTTTTTTTTCATGCTCAGTGAATTATTTCTCAGAAACGTCTCAGGGGAAAAAAACAAGATTTAAAGTGGTGATTTTGTGTGATTCTTTGTGGAGAAAGTCTCATCCTGTACTCTTTTCCCCTCGTTTCACACATTAATTACATCCACCACACATCATTTACTTCCCTGTTCCCTTTTATCTGCACGCTTCTCCTTTTGCATTTCCATTTACTTTCCCCTTGAATGGTACTTGTTTCTCCTCCATCCATCCTCTCTTCTCTCTCTCTCTCACACACACATACACACACACACACACACACACACACACACACACACACACTCTGCTCCAGCTGTTGGAGTGGATCCGGCGCACCATCCCCTGGCTGGAGAACCGCCTGCCGGAGAACACCATGCAGGCCATGCAGCAGAAGCTGGAGGACTTCAGAGATTACCGCCGCCTCCACAAGCCGCCCAAAGTGCAGGAGAAGTGCCAGCTGGAGATCAACTTCAACACCCTGCAGACCAAGCTGAGGCTCAGCAACCGGCCCGCCTTCATGCCCTCGGAGGGCAAGATGGTCTCGGTAGGTCACAGGATTCGGGTCTCACTTGGTGGCTTGTTTCAGATCTACAGTCCAAATGTGGCCGAGAGTATCGTCACCTACAGAGATGAATCTTGTTAAGAATTATTTATAGTTTCTCTAACATTTCCAAGCATGCGATGAAGGAAACTGCCAACAGAAACGAACCATTTGCTGATATATTTTGGAGCTTCCATCTAAATTAAAGAAGCATGAGTATTCTGTTTTTTTGTCAATAATACATTTGAAGGTTATTCTTTGTACAGGACATCAACAACGCGTGGGGAAGCCTGGAGGGGGCAGAGAAGGGCTACGAAGAGTGGCTCCTCAACGAAATCCGCCGGCTGGAGAGACTCGACCACCTGGCGGAGAAGTTCCGCCAGAAAGCAGCGATCCACGAAGCTTGGACCGAAGGTGAGAACAACTGGACGGGAGGATATCCAGCTCCCGTGTTTCAGCCTCATAGCAGTGAGCCAGGTCGGTACATTTTTCTCCGTGTCGCCCCCTGCAGGTAAGGAGGAAATGCTGCAGAAGCACGACTACGAGACGGCCTCCCTGTCGGAGATCAAGGCCCTGCTGAAGAAACACGAGGCCTTCGAGAGCGACCTGGCTGCACACCAGGACCGCGTGGAGCAGATCGCCGCCATCGCACAGGAGTTAAAGTAAGACCGCCGGAGCCAGGCATGATGGGAGAATAAAAACAAAAGACGATTACACTGCTGCCTTCTGTTGATCAGCAGAGAAGATTAGATCATCTCTCTCACTCCCACCATCTGCTGTATTGTTTGTCATTTATTATCTGCAGAATATTTTCATCACATTCACTTCATTTGCAGATGAAACGCAAACCAAGCGAGCGATTTAAAGAAACCCTTTAGAGGCTGATAGAAATGATGATGATGATGATGATGCTGATGAGGACTCTCCTGTGTGTTTGTGCTCCAGTGAGCTGGACTACTACGACTCTCCCAGTGTAAACGCTCGCTGCCAGCGGATCTGCGACCAGTGGGACGCGCTGGGAGCCATGACCCAGAAACGCAGCGAGGCTTTGCAGGTGAGACGAGCATTTAAAGATGCAGAGGAGTCTCTAACCCCTCCTCGTCGACGGCCAGAGCAGAAATAATTACACTTTTGGAGATGAAAGCGTTCTCCGCTGGGAAGAGATTTTCAGAATCCCCCGCTGGTGTTGAAAATCCTTTTTTTAAGTTTTATTTTTTTATTTGTGAAAATACAGTATAACCCCAAATCCGTGAACTTTTAAAATTCTCCACAGAGGACTGAGAAGCTGCTTGAAACCATCGACCAACTGTACCTTGAGTTCGCCAAAAGGGCGGCGCCGTTCAACAACTGGATGGAGGGCGCCATGGAGGACCTGCAGGACACCTTCATCGTCCACACCATCGAGGAAATCCAGGTGAGCACGGCGAGGACGTATTTAACACGGCACCATTACAAGGAGTAGAGAAATACTGTTATTGGCTTTAAATGGCGGCTCTGGACAGAAGCAGGCGGGCTGATTCTCTCTGTTTATGCTAAGCTAAGCTAACTAATTAACAAGCTTACATTCACCAGACAGATATGAGCGATATATCCTAAAAAAAAATCCTTTAATCTAAATGTAAAGTTGGGAAGCCTAACCTTTCTTCATTTTTTATCCTTTACAATTTATGCTCTTTATTGTAGTGTTTCTTTCTTTTTATTTTACTTATTTTAGTTGTGACTCCTGTACTTTTACTGTTGCTTTTTAAAAAGCTGAAAGAATTTTCATTACTTAAATAATGCTTGCATTTCTACCAAGTACATAAATCATTGATAAATAAATAAAATAATCTTGAATATTTACCTTCAAATGTAACAAGTATGATTTCTAAATCAATAACCTCACAAACCTCGCTCAGAAACCAGACTCTCCCATCCTTATGTTTCATAAAAGTTAGTTTAAGTTTGGAAGATTGGAGGAAGTCAACATCTCTTTCAGAAAAACAAAACAAAGAAATGATTGTTGTTTTTGTGGTTTGGATGTTCATTTCCTGTTTGGGTGTCGCTCCCAGGGCTTGAGCACGGCCCACGAGCAGTTCAAGGCCACGCTGCCAGAGGCCGACAAAGAGCGCCAGGCCATCCTCGGCATCCACAACGAGATCGCCAAGATCGTGCAGACCTACCACGTCAACATGGCGGGCACCAACCCCTACACCACCATCAACCCACAGGAGATCAACGCCAAATGGGACAAGGTAACAAAACAGGAAGTCCATCTGGAATCTTTGTGTATCCAGAGGAAGATCTCATCCTGCAGTTTCATGTCTGACACACTCCTCTGGTTTGTTGGCAGACATGACTGGCTTTTATTTTCTCATTTAGCTCCTGGCAAGAAGGCAAATAAGTGTATTTAGTGACTAAAGCACATTTAAAGGGGCGGGTGTGTAGCATTTCTGGAGCTCTTTTCCCAGAAAAGAAGTTGAATATTCATAACTGTGTTTTCATGAGAGGTTTTAAGAATTGTTGTTTTTTCATTTAGCTGTTTCTAAGGTAGCCCTAAAGGGACAAACCAGACACAAGAAAGAGCTGTTCATGGTTTTTACGTTACCTGAAGGCCACTTTAGGTCTCTGACACGCTTGGGAAGGGAGGGGTGACTAAACCCTTCACACTGCTGCTTTATGTATTATCCCAGTAATACCCTCTTAACGGGGACAGATGAAGACTGAGTGTCTCCACCCACAGATACCTTTCCCAGGGTGTTTTTCAGAATAAAGGTTCATTAATTTTTTTTTTACATTTACAAGTTCGAACCTGAAAATGAATACGAATATGACTCCTTTAATGTTTGCCGGAAAAATCTCAAATTGAACAACCTTTGCGTCTAACTTTTAAAGGAAGCCGTCTCCGTGACGACTGCGTGGGCCGTTTCTCCGTCAGCTCCACACTAAACGAGCCTGGCTCCTTCAATAAAACATTTTTACTGCCGGCCCCAACTTTGCTTTTTATTAATGGGACAAGTTTGACAAAATATGTGTCAGCGCTGTGGACGGGAGGTGAGGTGATGAGTCATCCTTTTGTGGCGGACAGTAGGAACACAAAGCTCTCAGTCTGTAACAGGTTTTCGGTTTCCCCTGGACTCTGCAGGTCCGGCACCTGGTCCCTCAGCGAGACCAGGCTCTGATCGAGGAGCACGCCCGGCAGCAGAACAACGAGCGTCTGCGCCGACAGTTCGCCAACCAGGCCAACGTCATCGGCCCGTGGATCCAGACCAAGATGGAGGTCAGTGTGGGCGTGTCTTCAGTTTGTGTAGTTTTTTCAGTCGTAAACTTTGTGTGAATTTAAAATAAGAAGCAGTAAAACAGTTAACGACTGCAGTGTGAGGAGATTTAGAACGCTGATCTCATGTGGTCACTGATACGTCCAGAAAAATTCTGTTTAGTTTCATGAAAATCTTCTAAACGTGAAAACAGGCTGTTAAGAGTCACAGAGGCTTCACGGATTTGCAACATACAGCATGAAATTATCTCTGGTTTTTAGTTTCATTGCTGCGACGCTGGATGTTCTTCTATTAGCGTTCCAATTAGACACAAATCCATGCATTTCAATGCATTTTCAGCTCCTTCTAAATGTTCCACATCAGGCTGTTAATCAACATTTACGTCCCATTTCAACATTTTTACATTGTTTCATAGTGAGAGTGGAGAGGAGCATTAAAATATTTAAAAGTAATACGTTTTAACTGAGCTCTCATTTCTTAAATGTTCACTATTAACACATAATTTCAGGTCAAAATGTAGAGAAAATTGTGGTCTTTAATTTAATGTCACTGTGGAAGCAAACAGATCAACACATTTGGCCTCAGGAGCCTGAAAGCGAGACGATCTCCAAGCAACAAACGTGTTTACTTCTTAACTTTATTACGCATTTAAACCAGCAGTTTAGCATCAGTTCGCTGTGCAGCGATCGATCCTGTTTGTCTCGTTTGCAGGAAATCGGCCGCATCTCCATCGAGATGCACGGCACCCTGGAGGACCAGCTGACCCACCTCCGCCAGTACGAGAAGAGCATCGTCAACTACAAGCCAAAGATCGACCAGCTGGAGGGAGACCACCAGCTCATCCAGGAAGCTCTCATCTTCGACAACAAGCACACCAACTACACCATGGAGGTAAATCACCAACTCCACCATGGAGGTAAATCACCAACTCCACCATGGAGGTAAATCACCAACTCCACCATGGAGGTAAATCACCAACTCCACCATGGAGGTAAATCACCAACTCCACCATGGAGGTAAATCACCAACTCCACCATGGAGGTAAATCACCAACTCCACCATGGAGGTAAATCACCAACTCCACCATGGAGGTAAATCACCAACTCCACCATGGAGGAAAATCACCAACTCCACCATAGAGGTAAATCACCAACTCCACCATGGAGGTAAATCACCAACTCCACCATGGAGGTAAATCACCAACTCCACCATGGAGGTAAATCACCAACTCCACCATGGAGGTAAATCACCAACTCCACCATGGAGGTAAATCACCAACTCCACCATGGAGGTAAATCACCAACTACCCCATGGAGGTAAATCCATCCAGACGCTGCTGGTTTCGGTGCACCACCACAAGAAAGTCTAAAGCTTAACTTTGCTGACGTAGCAGTTCACCATCCAGCTCCCCAGTGTGGGAACTTTTCGGCTCATCTGACAAGTGCTGTGAAACTATAAACTCCTGCCTGTCTGCCAAGACTTATTTTTTACTGCCCAATAATTCATATTAATGTTGTTATTGAAATTCCGCACACTGACCGACCCATTTGCAAAGCTGTTATGTAGTCGTATGTGTGTGTGTGTGTGTCTGGAATCAGCTTCTGTGCATCGAGACGAGAGCAGATTTAAAGTTGTTAATGCATTTATGGAGCCAACATATATATTTTGCTGGCGTTTTAACTGAACTCTTCAGACAGAAGGAAAGCTACTGATGTCCAACGTTTAGTCCCCATAGACCCATAAACCTCTTTGATAAAAAAGGCTTTGAGCGGTTAGTATGATGGGAATCTGAACGAAATAAAAACTATATTCTTTAAGAAAAACTGAACTTAAACTAATTAAAATTAAATAAAATTTAATGTAATTTCATTTGAGTTTTTTAGCTCTAATATATCACAACCAAAGAAAAGAAGAAAAGAAATGTCTGTCACGTCTCAGAAATCGACGTCCAGCAGATGGCGCTGTGCTGCTAACCCTTTTCTGAAAGACTGAAGTAAAAGCACTCTGGAAACTCATAAAAACCCAACTGAAATGAAATAAAAATAAAAATTCATAACTATTATAACCTGAATAGATCAGTTCAGGTTTGTAGGCCTTCATGCTGAATAGTAAGGAGTCTGGCTCCTGACCCCCCATGCAGGTTTTACTTCCAGCTCCTGTTGGCACTCTGAGCCTCTTCTACGTCCCTTCATCTCCCCCGTGTCTTTGTCGTGTCTCCCTCCCCCCTGCAGCACATCCGTGTGGGCTGGGAGCAGCTACTCACCACCATCGCCCGCACCATCAACGAGATCGAGAACCAGATCTTGACGCGAGACGCCAAGGGGATCAGCCAGGAGCAGCTGAACGAGTACCGGGCCTCCTTCAACCACTTCGACAGGGTCAGTAGTGGTGCAGACACGCGGGGGGGTAGTTCATTGGCTGAGCGTTGGATCAGCTGATCAATGCCACTCTCATGTCTGTCTGTTCCTGGCCAGTGTGGCCCACGTACAGCTGTAAAACCACCACATGTACAAGAGAAAACACCCGTAAGCCTTCAAAGCTCCGTATAATCTATTTAATGCCGTTTAATATTAAATAAATACATGTGTATCTATATTTACTTTCATTTTTATATTTATTGTTATTTAATATATTCTTAGAGCTAAATGCTAAGCTAACCCACTGCTGGCTCCATGTTCACTGTACAGACGTGAGAGTGGCGTCGATCATCCAACGCTCCGCAAGAAAGTGAAAGTCCACTACTTTTGTCTTTTATATATTTAGACGGCATCAACCGAGCGAACGCGTTGAGGTGAGACTGCGTCTTGTCACGCTGCCAGAGGGCGGGGCTTAACGGCGGCCCGCTAACGAGCCTTTAACCAAGAAGAGTGTGCAGAGTTTGTGTGTTTATTGACCTTAACATCACCGCTGGGTGGAAAACCTTCATCACGAACCAGTTTATTGTGAAACACAAGAAGGTCTGCATCCAATCAGGATCATAAATCCAGAGCAACAGAAACAGAATGTTTCCATTAAAGTAGAACTGCTGACTCCTCCTCCTATTGTTAATCAATGGTCGACGGACAAACCTGAACATTTGTTTTATATTTTAAGGCGTTTGGTCGGTGAGAATTACTCATCAAACTTAAGTTTGGCGGAGAATATTTCAGTCTTTTAATGCCATAAATTGATTCATCAGTTCGTCAATTAATAGAAAATCAACAACAGTTTTCAGTTCATCAAGCAAATGTTTCAAACATGCAGAGTTTCGCTTCTCAGATTTTAGGATTTGTAACTTTTGATTATCTTTGGGTTTCGTGCAAATCAAGCACTTTGAAGACGCCTGAGCTATTTATAATTAAACAATTAGTAGAACCATCAGGAAGATAATCGCAGTGAGAACAGTGTTGAGTGGAGCCGTAACGATCGCTTGCTTAAAGCTTAATGACGACGACTAAAGCAGATCCATTGATGATAAAAATAGAATAAGTGTGTTTACATTTCCGTTCCAGCGTCGCGGTGAAATGATTGTGATCTGTAAATTGTTTGACGTGTTTTAACGGAGCGATGACGAGTACGTGTGCCATCGGCGACGCGAATGACCTCACTTCCTGTCGTCTGCCTGCCACACTGCACCTTAACGCCTCTGAATGCCTCCGCCACCGTGTGTTAACCTGCCACGTCCTAACGAATATGCACTGTGTTCTCTGTTTTCTATCTCATGCATGGCCCCTCCCCCTTCACCCCCATCACCCCCCTCACCTCCTTTTACCCCCCCCACCCCCGTGCATGGTGCACTCCCTCCACCCTCCACCACCACCTCTCCCCCCCCGTCCCGTCACCCCTTCACCGTCACTGACCCCGCTGTATGTGTTGCTGCATGGCCTGTGGCCCCCCTCGACGCCTCCGCCTGGCACTGGCCCCCCCACACCCCCCACACCCCAGGACCACTCGGGCACTCTGGGCGCGGAGGAGTTCAAGGCCTGCCTGATCAGCCTGGGCTTCGATATCGCCAACGATGCACAGGTACTCCATCGTAGCCGCAGCCCCGCTGTGAGAGGTTTAACTGGTTCTTTTTTTCTCTCTTTCTTTTGTACTTTCCCCCCTCGTTCTTCTCTCCTCCCCCTGATCTCCATCGTTTACTGCTCCTCTTAACTCCCACGACCTCGCAACGTCCACATTGTGGTTTATTGCGTCTTTCCTCCTTAATTCTGCTCCTCGTCTGTCCTCTTTCCAACCGTTTCCCTCCGCGGTCCCTGCCTCTCCCTTCCTCCTGGTTTCCTTTGTCCATCGCTGACCTTGTAGAAGAGATCAGGAGTCATGGACGCGGAAGACTTCAAAACCTGCCTTATCTCCATTGGTTACAACCTGGTAAAGCCACGAGCACTCCTCAAGTATGTTTGTTTGTGTGTGATGAACGAGGCCAGTCGGAAAAACGGTAAAAGATGTGACCTTAGTTTTAGGATTTTTTTTAAAAAAACATGGTAAAATGTTGAAGGTTTGTTTTGCATAGAACTCCTTTTAAAGTAATGTTATATCACTTATATCCGTGACTTGCATTTTTCCGTGTTGCCGTGGGGACCGTCACCATGGCAACCGAGCCCTCACGTTCCCTCTCTGTTGCCGCCAGGGTGAGAACGAGTTCTCCCGCATCATGAGCATAGTGGACCCCAACCGGATGGGCCTCGTCACCTTCCAGGGCTTCATCGACTTCATGTCCCGCGAGACGGCCGACACCGACACCGCCGACCAGGTCATGGCCTCCTTCAAGGTCCTGGCAGGGGACAAGGTACGGTCACAGCGAAGACTTTTACTCTTTTGGTTCACTCATTAGTGTCGTTTTTGGCCTTAAAGATCAGCTGAAAATGTTTCTCGTCCTCGACAGAACTACATTTTAGCCGACGAGCTGCGCCGGGAGCTGCCTCCAGACCAGGCGGAGTACTGCATGGCCCGCATGGCCCCCTACACGGGCCCCGACGGCGTGCCCGGGGCCCTCGACTACATGTCCTTCTCCACCGCTCTGTACGGAGAGAGCGACCTCTGAACACTCGGGACCGCCAGCCTCCCTGCTCTGATCACCGCCACGTCCTCCGACTGCCCCCCCTCCACCAAACTCCTGTCCTACTACGCTCATTTTTTGTATGTCTCTGGCCTTATCTCTTCATCATTATCCTCTGTCTCTCCTCCTCCTCCTCTTCCCACCTCTCCAGCCTCCTCACTGCTCCCTCACACTTTGTCTCCGTTGTATTTGCTTCCCACGCAATGCAGCAGCTCTCCAGGTTTACAAAGAGGGAGAGAGAAAAATGTTTGTTTCTGTTTTTATTTTCTTGTTGTCATTGTTTTTCTTCATAAAATGAATAAAGTTAACATATTTTATTATACTGAACAAAAAAAAAAGGTATTTTTCTTCACCTGATTGAAAATAAGAGACAAAAAATTGTAATAAAGAAAAATTGCTATACTTTCTCTTTTATTCTCTGTTTGCTGCAGGGATCCCTGATGCTTTAATGGATTTACTTTGCATTTAGCTGACTTTCTGGAAAGGAAATGGCGATATCATATAATTGTGGGCTACAGTATGTTTGGATCCATATTTCCCTGGAGAGGCCACTCTTTAGAATAACGATGCTGGCCTAAATCCACCCACAAGTTAGTGATTACCTGCATGGAAAGAAGACGGTATATATATATCCACCAAATGCATTGTGTTGAGTCTAGAGAAATATTCTGATTATGCTAGGTATGATTTTTAAAGTTTTGGACTGTGGTTAACTTCAGAAAAAAAAAACACTTTGAACAAGATGGGATCTCAATATTCTAGGATAAAACAAATGATGCCCTTGAGCCTCAGATCATTTCGGTTTATGCTGTGATGTCGTGATGTCTGAGGCCCAGAAGCAGTTTCCTGTTTTGATCAGTTGGTCATCCAGTCTCGGTTCCGCCTTGGAGGGTAGCACATGACACATGCAGCGCTGCAAAGCTCCACTCAGCTGAATTAGGTGGAAACACCTGAATGTGTCGGCGGGAGTGTGGACTGAAACCAGCGGGCTGCAGTAATGGTAGGAACATGTTTAAAAATGTCCTGTGTGTCGCGGGGAACGGTCAGTGGTGGCGTGGGTTCGTGCAATAAAAAGGTGCCTCCAGGTAGAAAGTTAAAGGTGCGTGTGCGTGTGCGTGTGAGGGACTGCAAGAAACGAGAAGACAACTAACGAAACCGAATTAAACAAATATTCGAAGGACAAAACATCGAGAGGAATTTTGACATGTAACAACCTTGATTTCTGGTCTCTCGATATTTAAAAAGAAAGGCACTTCCCATCACCATCAAAGAGACCGCACACGGTGGAACCTTCGATCGCGTCTTCGCTACCCGACGGACACCTTTGTGCGACGGACCCATCCAGGAAGCGCGTCCCGGCTTTGACCTGCCGGTGTTTTCCATCACTAAAATGGACTTGTAGCCGCAGAGAAGAGTCATGTTTACCCTGAAGGCGATGCATAAAAACAAAACCATCAAGTATGGAGTTCCCATGATTGTAAGTAACTGTTATCTTACTGGATTAGCATATTTACTAGCGTATAAGCTAACAGCTAAGTTAGCACTTCCCTGCTTCACAACGCTGCTGTCACACGTTAAAACGGAATATTAAAGTCTAACTATGTCCAGGTTATATTTCTCTCTCCGTCTTTGTTAATTCTGCGTGTTTAAAAACACGATTTATCGCTAGCTAACTAGCTAGTCGCCTCTCCGATGTTAGCTTCGAGTTTGACAACCTGACACTGTTAAATGGAGGTATGACCGTAAACGTAAAGTAGAGGTAAAGTAGAGGTTATCCGTGGTGCTGTAGATACTTTACATTCACAGTAAACTCAGCAGCACCAGCATGAATGTGTTGTGGATGTTTGTTTTTAGCTGCTCGTAGTTGGAGGTTCCTTCGGCCTGAGAGAGTTCACACAGCTTCGCTACGACGCCCAGAAGATCCAAAAAAGGGTTTGTAGTAAATTAACAATCACATTACATACATTTGAGTTGCTGATGATTCATGTGACACAAGAAAGTAAAAAAAAGAACCACCTCACAATCACTTTAATGGTCAAAGACAAGTGTGCAATGGCTCCGCCTAGTGGTGAGACACAGAATTGCACGTGGGATCATGATTTCATCCAAGAGGAGTGTGTGAAAATAGCACATATAGAGATGTTTGGGATCGTCTGCGAGGAATGCTGGGATCTCACACTGCAGTGTGGTTGATCATGCTTTTTATTTATTAACAGAATCACATGCATTGTGCAGCACTGATGGTCTTTTCTTACCCATTTAGTGAGTCACTACATTTACATTTAGGGCATTGTCCAACGCGACTTACAATAAGTACATTTGTCGAAAGCAAGAAACCACATTATCACTGATAAAGTAAGAGCGAAGTGCTATGATCAAAGTACTATAGGTAAGAACATAGAAGTGCATTATTTTTTTTATTTCTGCTCTTGTATTTTTTTCATTACAAGAGCAATAAGAGAACAAGCCCTAATAGTTCATTAAACGACAGGCACGTTTTCGCTCTACTACTCGGACAAACGCCAGTGCATGTCATGGGGGCGGGAGCCAGATGGCAGGGGCATCTTTTCTTATTACCGTCCATGTGAGGGGGGCACTAGACTGTGGATGATGGCGGTGGAGGGGGTGGAGGCAGCGTGCCCCTGGCAGCGTGCCTGTGCAGCTGCCCCCACACGGCTCGCTCTCTCCTGACGGAGGCCTGCGGCGGGCCAAGCCTCCGTCCTCTCGGACCCTGTGGAGTGAGGATTCGACTCTGCTCAGCGTGTGTGTGCACATGCAATTTAATGCATGGCATATCTGAGCGCTTGTCAGAATGCGCGTGATTAAAACCACTCTTGCGGTTCTTACTCTGAGATGTTATTAGCCGATTCCATTATTTTGTTCTCGCATGTATTTGCCCGCTTTATATCATTAAAACCGCTGTCCAAGGGTTAACTCACTGTATGATCCAATTAGCATTTTCTCTTCAACCATCTAATTTAGCTCGGAGGAAGAGATGAACTTGGAGGCCTTTTCTCTTCTCCCTGTGCAGGTTTTTGATACTCCCAGTTTGCTTTGTGGGTCAGGCTTCTGGCAGTTAAAGGAAAAACTAATAACACCTCCATAGTAGGCACCGTGCTCATTACTTGGGCTATTAATTCCCTGCTCTGACGGCTGCAAAATATTCTATATATTATTTATTTGCTGTAGTAATGTAGGTCTAATTTAAAATCAATCATGGAATTATGAAACTCATCAGTCACCCGAGTAACTGCGGCATTATTGCTGTAAAATATTAGAACTCATTAAAAGTAATGAATCAGAATGGGATTCATTTCAGTCCTATTCTCGGGGTAAATCAATTTGAATTGCAAAACCCAGATGGCTCCATCGGGCTCTCTCTCCAAAACCTTCTGACACACTTTTTTTTCTTTTTTTTTTTTACTAAACCTGGCGATGATGCCAAATCAAGCAGAATAATTCAGAGGGTAAAAACAGGGTGAATTAGATCGTCCCTCCAGGTTTGGAGTGGCTAGACTTTGACGGCGGTCAGCTGTCTTCGCTGCTTATCTTCTCCACGTAAAGGTTGTGAGCCTGAAAACGACGTCACCTCTTCTGCTGCTGCATCATATATACATTAAAGAACTAAAGATGCCGCCTCAGTCAAACGTTGCAACCATACAAACCTCTGAAAGCATTTAAATTCTTTAATTCTCTTTGAACACTAATGACTATTGTTTGAATTTTTGCTCCCTGCCAACTCCATCTCTCAAAACAAAGAGCCCCTCAACGTCTTTGACTTTCTTCTCTCCCTTTCCTTTGTTTTCTCCGTGTTGTGTTAATGCGTGACTCTTTTCTTCTCCGCTCTTCTCCCTCTCAGCTCGATCCTTCACTGGAGGCCAAAGTGGACGTGGAGAAGCAGTCGGTCATGCTGGAGGAGCAGTACGAGGTAAGGAGACGGAAGGAAACTAACTGGGCTGGTCTGTCAGCAAGAAACAGGAGCTGGTTAACACTATGTGAGTGTCCTCAACATGCAAGCTGTTTTAAAGGTTAGCAGAGAAGCACATTCCCCCAAGTATCTTTAAAAACTAGTCAAAATAAAATATTATTATATAGGATTATATTACCATATATATAGGGGGGTTAACTCTGCACAGGTTCTACTGCAGATGGATCGTTTGAATCGTTTGAGAAAGTTCCAGAAGTCGGATTCAGCCTTCCTAATCCGACGTAAGAGATGCGGGGGGGTTTTTACTAAAGCTATTCCCCAACCTGACAAGCTGTTCTGAATAAGCACTCCAGCAGCTCAACGCTCGCATCCTCTCACCTGCGTGACAAACCAGACAGATGGTCCAATCCCTCTGCATCTGGACATTTCAGAGCACGTTTCGTGTTCACGCAAGAGCTCATGTTGTACGTTTGCAGAGCTTGTATTGTCTGGTCAAATATTATTGAAGTGCAAACCTGTCTGTTTTGTTCTTTTTCTACAGAAGATGAAGGAGGTAAATTTGGGCGAGTGGATGAACATCCGTGGTCCTCGTCCCTGGGAGGACTCCAGGGAGTACCAGGAGCAGCAGCGCACCAGGCAGAGTAAGAAGGACTGAGGCCACGGACACGCTGCAGCAGGACGGAGCGGGAAAGAATGGAGGGAGTCTGGCGACGGAGGTGCTGCAGAGGCCGAGGAGCTGCAGCTTCCGGGCGCGGACTCAACCCGAGCGGTTCTTGGTGTGTGTCGGACTTTAAACTTTTTCTCATCGCTTGGAACAAGTTGTGGTCTCTTCTGGCTGAAACTCTTTCAGGATTCGGGACTACGTGACGCCACATGAGCCCAAAACCTTGTCATAAATTCAAGGTTTGGTCTTCATCGTTGATGATTTAAAAAACAAACCATAGGTGGCACATCTGTGTGTTGCTGCACCTTCCACTTCACTGTATGATTTCCACGACTCAATAAATTATCTTCTTATTGATCCAAATTGTTACTTATACTTTTTTTTGACTAAAGCTCATCATCTTTGTTTACAGCAGTATCGCATTGATTTACCAGTCGAAAGTATGAAAGAATAAATAACACAACAGTCCGGCCTTTCCTCGGGCTTTATAGGTCTCGACAGTAATCTGTTTCTCTGACAGTTATTACTTTGCAATGCGGTGGATTTATTAGGTTTATAATGGAATTGTATTACCTTTTTTTGTTCTACAAACCAAAAGAACATGTTTTTTTTTTGCTGCGAGTCTTCAGATTGTACGTACGAGTAATGTTGGGTGACTGACGGGTAATGTATGTGCTGCCTCACCTCGTTCACTATGAAATGGGGTGGAATGAATATTCTTCAGGTGGCGAGGTCTGTATGAAAATGTCCTGGGATGCATTTTTCTGTAATCACTATTTTTATGTTCATGATTTTCAGTCATTTTAATACCCGGCGTTTCTCCGGCTCGGGTATTTACGGAACACAAACAGCTCGTATGTGAGGATTAATATGATTTTTTTTCATGCGTGGGTTGTACAAATGGAAATCTTTGGCTTTTGTCGTCATGGTTGTTTGAGTGTCGGGCAGAGTCGCCGCTAATCCACCGAACAGATGAATCAAGTAATTTGTCACGAGGATCGGTGCTTCGGTTCCTGAAGGGAACAGAAGCACTTTAATCCCGAGTAGTCGGTGCGTCTGTGATCTTAGAGGTCACTCACTCTTGTTCTGGAGGCTCCAGAGGCCGTTTGGGTTCGTAGATGTGTGTGAAAATGAGAGTGCAGGGAGGATGCTGCTGTTTGTAACTGTGGAGAAATATCGAGCTTGATGGTCGATGAGAATATCTGACCTGCACTTTGGAATACGAGTTCAAGAAGAAGTGTCCGACTTTGAAAAGCCCACAAAACGTCTGCTCTCACAGGGACTCTTCCTCCGGTAGAATCCAGCCCATTATGATTCATATCCGGGAGACAATAACTGGCCTTATATGGCTGCGCTTCGAGCTCTACATTTCATTTGAATGTCTTCCTTTAAATAAACATATTGTATTTATTAGCCGTGTGTGTGGTGAACCATCCGTAACCTCACTAGCTGTGCAAAGTCATCCCGCCTCACGG
Source organism: Chelidonichthys spinosus (assembly GCA_029853015.1). Lineage (NCBI taxonomy): Eukaryota > Metazoa > Chordata > Actinopteri > Perciformes > Triglidae > Chelidonichthys > Chelidonichthys spinosus. The sequence continues at coordinate 1,521,094 of CM056833.1, forward strand.
CTTCTCCGCGGAGCGCCGCTTCCACTGAACCGTGTGAAGGAGGCTTTAGAGCGCCAGGGCGGAAGACGTGTTGCAGCTCGCCGCCGTGCTTTTTATGAAGACGCGACACGGCGTCGGAAAGCCTGGACCGGGTCGGGTCGGTCCAGGAGGCCTCGCCGTCGCGCTGCATGACGAGTCTAATTTGAGGAAGGTCCCGACCTCCTTCACGTGCTGTTCAATTTTTCATTCGGAAATGCAAGAAAACGCCATCAAATATTAATTGGACACGGCTAAGAAAAGGAAATCAACTCCAATATTCACTACTTTGAAGTAATGAGGTCTTAGAAACGAGAAGCATCCTTTGAAATAAGTGGAATCCTTTTTTTTCAGGGGGCCCTTCCAGCTCCGTGGCCCCTAGAATCAGACGGATGTCTCTTCTGGTGTGCGGCCCTGTGAGTCAGATTGCCATCATGGCTCCGATGTGGAGAACTCTGCAGAAGGAGCTTCGGCTCTCAGCCTTCTTGGCCGGTGATGAATGAACCCCCCCAGTATTCTCTCACAAGACGATTACAGACGTGATGATTCCGTTCCATGAGAGAAACGTAGCGTTCCCGCTCCGTGAGGATCCCTCGGTGAATCCTTAATCCCACTCGACAGTCGCCCAACGTTTCGGTATTTATTACTTCCTGTAATGTAGAAGAAGTGAGATTGTCCATTTTTTCCCCTTTAATTTCCAATCTACGGCGGACTCGGATTGAAATGACCGTCGCATGCCCAGAATTTAGGAAGCAATTATTATTTTTAGAGGGAAAAAATAATGATTATTCACTGCTTTTTGTTCTGCTGGAGAGAGGAAACAAAAGTTGAAGACTGGACTGAGGGGAGTCTTCCATCTTCTAGCTCTAATGTACAGTATGTGTGCGTTTATCATCCATCCCTCTCAGATGGGAAGCGATGGAGCCGTTATATCCTGACTCACTGACGGAGCTGCAGAATCAAACGATAAAAAAAAGACTTTATTCTACACGGAGGGAGGGAGGAGAGCGAGCGGGGAAATGGTCTCTGTACTTCCTTGGTCTCCCGATTTCATTTCTATAAATAGCCGGACGCTTGGCAGCTGAGGGGTAGTCCACGCAGAACAAATGCCCCCCCCCCACCCCGGCTGTTGCACTTCATTCCCCACATAATGAGCCAGACGCAGATCGCCGCCGTCACTTCCACTCTTCCCCAGGACGGAAGGCAGGGGCCGCTGCGTTGCCGTGGAGACGTGGCTGACCCCTCCGCCTTGATCCATCTCATCCCCTCTTCCTCCCCTCCTTGATTCTCGCCCGTTGGGCCTCTTTCATTCAGCACCACAAGGGGGAGGGGGGGGGGGGGGGCAGAGTCCTGCACTCGTCTTCTGCATGTCTCTGATGTAATGGAGTCAGTACTCAGGGTTTCTCCCCCCCCCTCTGCAAATATATTCCGGACCAGTGGGCCACTGAATGCTCCGCTCCGATGGCGGCGGCTGCAGAAGGGGCTCGCTCCGTCGACGGCCGACGCTGCATGTGTGCAAATACTGGTCTCTGTGGATCGTATGTGAGCTGAGAGCACGAGTGGGAAGTAAGGGGGTTGGGAAGTGGGTAAAAGGGGCCAAATCCAGGATGGAGACCACGGGGATCCCCTGCTTTCTGGTCTGGTGGACTCTAAATGGACCATAATGTACTAAATGAACATCATGCTGGATTGAAGAAGACTTGAAACTAGAGATTGAGACCATAAACGATGTTAGAGATAATAAATCATGAGTGAAGTCATTTTCTTACAGAATTCCATGCAATCTGACTTCTAGAGGAGTCGCCCCCTAATGGCCAGTAGAGAGAATACCTCAGTCCAGAAACAAACGGGGCGGATGTCACGTCCACTACTTAGATACTTTGGTTTTGAGATCTCTGAGATTCATGTTGAGAACCCGAGACCAGATAAGAGAGTCTTCTGTGGCCCACAGTCTCCGGGAGCAGGTTTTTAACTGTAATTATTCCGACTTGTGAACAGTTGAACTTGTGCGTCACCAAGACGGCTCCAGAGGGAAGTGAGGTCATTAGAGTTTGGGTGAACTTTCCCTTTAAAAAACAAACACAGTATTTCCATGTCACCTTAACGCCGTGTCCCGACACCCAGCCATGCATTTTTTTTAAAGCGAGTCCTCGAGGGCTGGTTGGTGCTTTGCTCCGTGTCTGACCCCCCCCATCACCACACCACCCCCCTAAACACATCCACCACAGACAGGAAGTGGCCCTCCAGCCTGGAGGCCTTCAGATCCTGATGCGAGGTGACACCTTACCTTTCTTATTTCACAGCTTCACTATTCATTACTGACCGTACTTAAGGGGACGTTAAGGGGCTGCAGTGTTAAGTCCCACCATGACCCCGCTTCCTCCCTCCCCCTCTTTCTCTCACCAGCAAAGTCGTTGCAGCTCAGGTCGACAAATTACCAGCAGAATGCCGAGTGCAGCAGAGAGGGAGAGAACACCCGAATCACAAAGTGCAAGTGCAGCACTATTCTCTTGTTTCCCAGCTCCAGATTCTCTGCTGCCGCATGCTCGACGTTTGAATGAAGTGTGCAAGAACAGGAAGACGGGGGGGGGGGGGTTTACCGGAAGCAGAGGTGAAGACGCTTGGATGCAACCGAGTCGGTTTCAGGGCTGCAGCCATCAAGCCGCCCCGTCCTTGCTCTTCCTCTCCCGGTGTGTTGATTACAAGTAATCCATTAATCATCGGCGAACGCATGGAGGGCTCCTGATGAGGGAGGCTGAGGGCGGGCATTGAATTCCAATCATGTGATGCATGCTGGGACGCAGGTAGAAGAGCCTGTGTGCGTGCACCGACATGTCCAGTGTGTTTCCTGCCGCCGCCCCCTTTTTGTTCCTGCAGATAAGAGCACTCCGTTAAAAACACCCGACCATATTAATGACAGCGTTACACAGAGGTGTGGAGGTGGTGGTGGTGGTGTTGAGGGTCCGCCAGACCAGATTGCCCCCCTCTAATCGCTCCCGTGTTTTTGGGAATTTGTTTTTTGAATATATTTAAATTTGAATGAGCGTGGGCGTCTGAACAGGCTAATTAGATTCTGCACACATGCTCCGTCCCAAAAGGGACAGTGCAGTAAATAATAATAAAATCAGGGCTACAAGTCTAGCCGTGTTGTTTCGCCGTGGATTGATGAGAATTAATTATGGAGTAACTGCTAATTAAGTGAAGAGACTTTTTAAACACTGAGCTCGGGTCGCCGGGACCTTCAGGCTGCTGCTTTGGGCCCCGTGTGATTCTGTAATCCAAGGTGGCGGCGGCGTCCTCGGCGTCCTCGTCTCGGAGGCTTCGTGTGTCTCGTTAGCGGCCGGCGCTGCAGCATGGAGGCCCGGTGAAGCTCGTTATCGGTACATAGCCGTGCGCGGGGGATCAGCGGGTCGTTCAGTGCAACTCCAACAACGGAGACGGCGTTTCAAGTTGCATCCTTTTTTCCTCATTACCTTCAGGACGTTTCGGCCGCGGCCCTTCCAAGGTTCTCTCTTCTGTGTAGCACGTTCTTCTTCTGTCGCACACACAGATGTACGAAGCGGTTAGAGTCACGGTTGCACCCGGTGGCTTGTGGACGACGTTTGAAGCCTTGAGTTTGGTATTTTGTTCGTCGCCACCTTGGAATGTTTTGCAACCAGTGATCCATAATCCAAGGTGAACTTTACAGTTGAGTGTTAAAGGGTTCTTTCTAGCTAATTGCACTGGTAGCATTGTAGCATGATAGCATTGTAGCGTGGTAGCATTGTAGAGTGGTAGCATTGTGGAATAGTAGCATTGCAGCGAGGCCGCGTAGCGTCCTGTAAATCAGCAGGTAAGCCCCGCCCCCTAAAACATCCCCTGCTTTCTGGTCTGCTGGACTCTAAATGCACCTGTAAATCAGCAGGTAAGCCCCGCCCCCTAAAGCATCCCCTGCTTTCTGGTCTGCTGGACTCTAAATGGACCTGTCAATCAGCAGGTAAGCCCCGCCCCCTAAAGCATCCCCTGCTTCCTGGTCTGCTGGACTCTAAGTGGACCATAATGTACTAAATGAACATCATGCTGGATTGAAGAAGACTTGAAACTCGAGATTGAGACCATAAACTCATGATTACTGAGATAATACATAAGATAAGACTTCCATACAACCAGAGGAGTCGCCCCCTGATGGCCATTAGAAAGAATGAATGTTTGTGGGTGATGATCTTCCTGCTGTCGCTCGTTAGTGTTGAATGTAGCAGCACGTGACCCGCAGTCGGTTTGTGGAGGTGAGAATCTGGGTGATACGTTCATTTCCTGTTGTGAACACTTGTCATGGTGGGCCGGGGCCCCGGATGATGTTCGTGCTTTTGTGGTGCAGGTTTTCTTCTCCTCTCTCAGCCGATGGTGACGTAGTTGCGCGCGCTAAGCGAGCCAGTCCGTGTGACTTTTTTTTTTTTAAAGATGGGGGGCGGAGGGCTGTAGGGCGCAACCATTTCACACTTCCGCCGCGTTACAACGGGAGCCTACTATTATTATTATTAATAATAATAATGATGATTATGCGAGTGTGACGTTGCCTTTTTTTTAAAGATCGTCTCCGGAGAATCGGCTCCGGATCCCCGCCTCGGCGCAGAGGAGGACGCGCCGTGGTCATCTCGTCCCCCGGCGGTGCGCAAAGTCCACGTGCCGAACCTGAGCAACTTGAAGGCCTTTGTAATGTAACGCGGGGCTGAATATTAACCTGAGTGTGGCCGTCTGGCGTGGAGAAGAGAGGGAGACTCCATCATCAGATCTCCTGCGCTATCGCAGCCGGGGAGAGAGAGAGGGAGGAGGAGGAGGAGGAGGAGAGCGCTGATTCACGGCTTGCAGGAGGAGGGAGAGCCGTGCGGACCGGCTCTGAAGATCCATCTCTGATCTTAAAATACCGACCCCCCTTTCCTCCCCCCACTCCTCCTCCTCCTCCTCTCCCCCTTCCTCCCCACTCCTCCTCCTCCTCCTCCTCCCTCGTCATTGACAGCTCTGCGACCCGGTCAATCCGTCAGACAGGGAGGATCTGGGGAGGAGGGCGTCCAAGGCAGGAGAGGACGAAAGGCGATCACCTCTGGACCGGTTTTTGATCCAATCGCCGATAACCGAGCGGAGGCTGCTGCCTCTCCGTCGACACCGTGGATCCGCCAGGGAGGGGAGGGGGGTTTCTGGTCCGAGACGCACGTTTTGGACTCCAAACAGGCGAGATCACACCGAGTCTGCTGCGAGGTGGATCTGAAAAACCATCACCATAATACCACTACTAATAAAGGTGGCGGACAGGGAGCCGTGTCTACGTAAACTCCCCGGAATACAAACCCAGGTACGTCCCGGTGTTAACGAGCGTTTTAACGTGCGACAGAGTCCCGGTGTGATGTGGTCCGGCACTCCGGAGCGCTTCATCCCGGACCAGGTTTTAACCTGCCTCCCCTTCCCATTCGCGCCCCATCATCATCACCACCACCATCATCACCATCATCATCATCACCATCGTGCAGATACGATCCGCTGCAACGGACTCGTGATGTAAACCGTCTAACGGGGTGTGCCATTTGACATGATCGGTTGTCATGGTCCCCTGCTGCTAATTGGTGGGAACACCTGGATGATCCAGGTGTTTCTTCTTTTAGATCGGGGGGGTCTGATTCCGCTCCTGCACGGCCTGCTGGGAGTTGGAGGAAAGTGTAGCGGGGTTTTACTTCCAGAGAGGAGGGGATATAAACTCCCCTATTTCCCCTGCGCGTCTTTTCCACGTAGGCCTGCACGCGCCCTATAAGTTCCCGTGCGGCCCCAGGGTGCTCCGGCAGGGATTCCCCCCTCAGGTATCGGCATAGTGAGCCCCCCTCCCTCCGTGATGATTAATCAGCAACAGCTGAGCCTCTCCGTGTGTCTGCTGAGTCCGTGTTTGCGCGCGTCTCAAATAGCCTCCTTTTAAACGAGACGCTGTTCCCAAAATAGGGAAAGAGATCTGCGAGCAGAGGCGCCAGAAGGGTCCGCATCAGTCCGGGGACCAGACGTGGACGTCCCCCTTTCCCACGGAGAGCCACTCTCTTAGAGGTGCGCATCATATGGGGGCTGCACGTATCTGTAATGTTATTTGCTGAGTTAATCGGTTAATCGTTTGATCCATGACATTTCAGAAGGGAAAAAATGCACCAACATAAAATCACTCATTTATTTTGGTTTGAATATTTAGTTTAATATCAGAAAACAAGCTGGAACCAGATAATTTTTGTTATTAAAATAAATCAATTGATTGATTATGGAGGTTCCTCCCTCATAACACAGGCTGTAAATCCTGCAATGCATTGATTTACTTAATTATTCTGTTGGTTTGGGCAAACTTTATATGATTAAATAATAATTAAGCTAATATTATGCTATTTTGCCTCTCATTGTGTTAAAAATGCTTTAAATGAATTTAAATGAGAGTATTACCTGATTTATCCTGATGATGGTCTTAATGCTGTTTCAAGTATTACATCAGGAATAAATGTATTTTAATTTATTTATTTATGCATACAATATTTGTAGGTTCAATGTAAGAATATGCATCTCCTTCAGTCCAACCCCCTATTTTAATTAATTAATATTGGTCTGCTTTAGTGTATGAGCCTAATGGATTGTAGTATCAATATTGATGTTCTGTATGAGAATGAATGTTTGCTTAAAGTGGTCGGTGTTGGACTTTTAACGTGTTTCGGCAGCTGAACTCCTCACCAGTCCTCCTACGTTACACTAGTAAGTATGGAAACAGTTTTATGTAGCTCCTACTTTAGGGGTCCCGGCTCTAATGTTGGTTTGCATAGACGAATGGACTCTGCATCCACTGACAGTGATAGAAAATCAATGTTTAAAATGCACACTTGTGAGGTCACACACCTGAGAGCTTTGATTGTAGGTATTCTAATGAGCTTCACATAGACGATGTGGTTGTGTACCATTATATGGTTCCTCAAACTAACCAGCAAATCAATACTTCCCCATTGGATTCATTTACCAGCGAGATTTTGACTCGTGAAGTTGAGCTAACTCATAAAACTGACCATTCATGCTGAGTCTTCTGAGGTTCTGGGGCTGTTTAGCAGGCATTTACCAGTCAGGGAGGTGCATTATGGGAATTATGTCTATTTATGTCCATGCTTTACAACTGACCATGTGACCTGCATGTCTTCAGAAGGAAAAAGTCACAGCAATGCAAAGTGTTTGTACCAACTCGGGTTTATCGAGGACTTGTCCGTTCCAGACCGGACTAGTCCGACGTGTTTTAAATAATAAAGTTATTGCCCATAAAGTTAACTTTGCTGTTGTAAAATGCTTCAGTTCGGTTGTAGCCATTGTATTGATAGATGCAGGATAGTCTTCTTTTGGTAGGAACATGTATAACGGTAGCAGGAGAGGAGGTAGTGGTGGTATTAGGAGCAATATTGAGGCTTACTGAGGTAAAATTCAGGGATTAATTTCTACATCCACAAAAAAGATTAAAATGACTCTTTAGAATAGGACAAATATGTAATGTGTCTCTTGGGACATGATTGGAAACGGGCACGTCCGTAGTTATATATAGATAATCTTTCCCTATCCATGTAATGGGACGAGGCAGGAAGTGGCCGGCTCTGTCCACAGTTACTGTTTGGGCGCTCTAGTTTGCTCTTGGATTTCTGGGTATTTGGGCCTGTTGGCCATTTGTGTTGGACCTCTGTTTATCCAGAGTGGGCTGACTGAGCGCACACACTCTTTCTCATCACTTTCCTCTGATTCCACACATTCACACATCGGCCTTAAAGCTGCGGGACGCGTTGAAAGCTGCTGGAATCAGTGATTTCAGGTTGTTTGTTGTTGGTGTGTTGTTCCTTTTTCTGGCCCTGCATCTTTGCTGGTTTGGTTCACTCTCTTGGCTCTCATGACTCTAAAGCCAATACAGTACATTCCCAGCACCTAACCTTAGATGGGAAAAAGTTAGCCTGCTAGCTAGCTAGCTAGCTGGTAAACACAATATAGCATTTTAGCAGCCACAGAGCAAGATATTTCCCTCGGGAGTCGGAGGAGACCAAAAAGGAGCTAAAAGAAGAGATGATGTTCGATTTACAGTCATTAATGTGGACAGAAACTCCAAATGAATGCTTATGTTGCTCTGTGTTCGATGCGTAAATAGAGACTAAACTGTAAACTCACCAGAACAACGCCTGAATTATTTTCCTTTTTAAATGACTTGAGTAATGGTGAGATTGACCCCGGTTATAAAAGATGATGGGATCGTACGAAGTAAAAAACATTTGATACTTTGGATTTTGGATCCTCTTCCTCTGGTATTTTATCTTACAATTAAATGGCCATCACTTAGTCCTTCCTGTCCCCAGGACTATCATACTGCAGACATGCAGTAAAACAGATGGTTTTACTGATCTGGTTCTAAAACAGGAGGAGGCACTTCCTTTAAGAAAACCCATCCCTGCTGTCAGATTTCAAAGTTCCTAGAAGTTTATTCTGGAGGTTCGAGTAACAGTCGCAAAATCCTTCCGTCTCAACTTCTCTCTCATTAAGTCCCAACTATTGTCTCAATTATTCCTCTGTTGTTGTTGTTGTTTGTGCTCGGCGCCGTCGGTCCTCCCGGGGATGGCGTAGCTGGCTCCGGTCCACGTAAACGGCTCTGCTGATTCGGTTCAATTTAAGTTCCTTGCCTCCCATTTCTGCTGCTGTTTGCTGTCGTCCCCTTTTCCGTCCTCTCCATCAGCCCGCTGCTCTGCAATCAACATCTTCTTTTTTTATTTTATTTTTTTTACATCTGGGGAATTTAATTTCAATCCGAGATAGTGATGCAATTTTTGTGTCTATTAAACACTGAATTGGTTTTGCTAAAGTCTGATGTTGATTGAAACATTGCTGTTTTTTTTTGCAGACATTAGGTGTGTAATATTTGCCTTTTTAATAGGTGTGAGTGCTTTAAATATGCCAGCTTCTGTTTGCCTATCCAACCTGCATTTGGAAAAATCTGTCAGCCATGTAAACTTGGCCAGTGGTCCGTCTGGATGATGGGAACCCTGTCCAAAAAAAAAAGTGACCCAGGAGTTCAAGTAGTTGGGAGTCATTTTCAAAGTCTTCAGATCCAGCACACACGACTTAGATCCAATAAGAAATACGCGTTAGACAGTGTAACACACATGCCATTTAATGGATGCTTTTATCCAAAGTGCCTTTAAGTGCCAGGAGTGCACACTCTACTGAGTTGGGCACGGGCAGGCCCCCCAGAGGTAATCAAACCCTTTAACCAGGAATCAGAACACAAGAATGCACTTTAATCATAACAAACTGTGGAAACATTCAACCTATATTTAGCTCAACAAAAGCGACGGGATATGAGTGGTGGCATCTTTTGAATCCTCCAGGGTATTTGGGGACAAAATGATTAACTTAGAGTCTGTGTCTCTCTGAAGAGATCATTCAAACTCTAAGGGACCCGAAGGTGTGGAGGAGGCCCCCGGCCCCGTATACTGCCAAATCATCTCAGGAAGCTTTTTATAATAAATCCCTCCTGCGTTATCTCTCAAAGCAGCTCGTATCTTAATAGTTTGGGCTGGTCAACTGTTCTTCCCGTTGCCTTGGCCCTCGGCTGTTTGCGTCAAAATAATTGTCCTATCCCATAAGAGCATGAGATACTTAGCCCGAGCTGGTATGCATTCGGACAACGTCTGCATTGTTGTTGTGACGCCGCTCTCTCTTGCGGGAGTGGTAAGTGTGCATTTAGAGTTGGGATATAATGAATTTGGACGGGACATCTGTACCCTTTGTTTCTAGTTTGCCTCTTGATGGTCTCCTGCCTCCCCCCCTCTTTTTTTTTGCCAATGCGACATTTTGGACAGTGCTTCACGGCACGCCTGCTGAGTGAGCTGTTTGGTTTCAAAGCTGTGTTGCTACCCCCCGAGATCTGCAGACAATCATGCTCAAGTCCACATTATGGGGGGCGCAACGGATCCACATCCAAGCTGAAAATACACTTTATGATGATTTTTTTTAAATGAGCCCACAGGCTGAGGTTTTGTTTAATAAAGTAATGTTATCTACACTGTTCAGATAGTGGTTTACAGACCTGAAAGTCTCATGAATTTCCAGCCAGCCTCTCGTAAATATCATAAAGGTCTCGTGGCTGCTGAAGGAACACATTGAAGTGGAGGATTGTACGATCATTTGAATTCTTTTCTTGTTTCAGACACACTCTTATAGACTTTTACTAACACTGCTCCTCAAACTTGGGATTGAAAATGAGCAAAAGATGAATATATCTATCTCGTAAAAGGCAAAATGATGCAATTGTTTTAGCACTCTTGTCCCAGTTTGAAAGCTGTCTCTATTATTTGAGGGTATATAAATATGTTAATACATCCATATAATCTCTGTGGTTTGTCTGTTTTGTGTTTTAGGTGGTGGGCGGAGACAAAGCACAGCCCAGTGCTGGATCCCAGGTGGACAGTCAGTGTGGTAAGGACCCTTGAGACGAAGAAGGGTGCATGGAGGGTTCCAGGCCTGTGAAGCCGGGTTCGTCAGCCTGCCTGTGGTTGGGGCTGGTCTCCGCGGCCGTCACCTTCCTCTGCACCGAGGCCCGGACCACTCCGAGCCCCCTGCTGACCCCCAGCAATGCCACCTGCTCCGGGAACTCCAAGTGTCGCACAGGAATCATCCTGCCCATCTGGTATCCTGAGGACCCCTCCATGGGAGACAAGATCGCCCGGGTCATCGTGTATTTTGTGGCCATGATCTACATGTTCCTCGGCGTGTCCATCATCGCCGACCGCTTCATGGCGGCCATTGAGGTCATCACCTCACAGGAGAGGGAGCTCGTCATCAAAAGGCCCAACGGGGAAACCACCACCACCACGATTCGGGTGTGGAACGAAACGGTCTCCAACCTCACGCTCATGGCTTTGGGCTCATCTGCCCCTGAGATCATGCTCTCAGTTATTGAGGTTTGTGGACACGACTTCCAGTCTGGCGAGCTCGGGCCCTCAACGATCGTCGGCAGCGCAGCCTTCAATATGTTCGTCATCATTGGCCTCTGCGTGTCCGTCATTCCCCAAGGAGAGGTCCGTAAGATCAAACACCTCCGGGTGTTCTTCATCACCGCGGGCTGGAGCGTCTTCGCCTACATCTGGCTCTACATGATCCTGGCGGTGTTTTCACCCAACGAGGTCCAGGTCTGGGAGGGTCTGCTCACACTGGCCTTCTTCCCCATATGCGTGCTCCTGGCGTGGGTGGCGGACCGGCGGCTGCTCTTCTACAAGTTCATGCACAAGAGGTACCGCACCGACAAACACCGGGGTGTCATCATCGAGACGGAGGCGGAGCGCTCCAAGGGCATCGAGATGGACGGCAAGATGGTCAATTCCCACTTCATGGACGGTGGCGCGGCGAGCAACCTCATCGGGCTGATCGAGAGCAAAGAGGTGGACGAGTCGCGGCGCGATATGATCCGCATCTTGAAGGACCTGAAGCAGAAGCACCCGGAGAAGGAGCTGGACCAGCTGGTCGAGATGGCCAACTACTACGCCCTCTCGCACCAGCAGAAGAGCCGCGCCTTCTACCGCATCCAGGCGACGCGCATGATGACGGGCGCCGGCAACATCCTGAAGAAGCATGTGGCCGAGCAGGCGAAGAGGAGCATCAGCGTGCAGGAGGTGCACGTGGAGGAGCCGGAAGAGTACGTGTCTCGGATCGCATTCGAGCCTGCCGTCTACCAGTGCCTGGAGAACTGCGGCGCCGCCATTCTGGCCATCACCAGAAAGGGCGGCGACATCAACAAGACAATCTACGTGGATTACAAGACGGAGGATGGTTCGGCCAACGCCGGCGCAGACTACGAGTTCTCCGAGGGCACGGTCGTGTTCAAGCCCGGTGAGATGATCAAGGAGATCAGCATCGGCATCATCGACGACGACATCTTCGAGGAGGACGAGCACTTTTTCGTGCGGCTCAGCAACCTGCGCGTCCTGGAGACGGAGGACGAGGTGCTGTCGCCCAACAGCCTCCCGTACCCGAAGGCCATGCTGGGCTTCCCCGCCGTCGCCACGGTGACCATCCTGGACGACGACCACTCGGGCATCTTCACCTTCGAGAGCAACGCGGTGCACGTCAGCGAGAGCATCGGCATCATGGAGGTGAAAGTGCTGAGGACTTCCGGCGCGAGGGGGACGGTGATTGTGCCTTACCGCAGCATGGAGGGACTTGCCAAGGGGGGAGGGGAGGACTTCGAAGACACCTACGGGGAGCTGGAGTTCAAGAACGACGAGACCTGGTAAGATGGCTCTTTTTCATTTTTGCATCTTAACAATGGGATAATAAATTGCAGATTTTGAAATCAAGCAAGGTTATTGAAAACGAAGTGCATTTAGGAGTCATAAATAAGTTTGTTTCCATGCCTGTTTTTGCGTCCCACTGATTTGTGCGTTTTGTTTCTTATTTGCACTTTGGTGGTGATAAACCTGACAGCTACAGTATATAAGACATGAGAGCTAGCTTCAAAGCTAGTCAGCAGTGTGCCGGATGTGTCTCATTCAGCGTTTTTTGTTGCTTTTGATACAAAGATCTTGTCTGTTGTGTTTTGTTACCTCTTGACATCATCTAATTTAGAACATACTTTGGTAACCTACTCGTGTGCCATTTTTCACCCGTCGACGTGAATCTTAAACACTGGTTTCCTTTACGTGCTCAGACAGCGTAGCCTTTCATCTGAGCGTGCACTCCACATCCCCTTGTTTTCCTGTCAAGAGATTTTTCTTTTCGCTCTCATCAGAGCGCTTTGGTAGCAAATCTGTGTGCGCGTCGCATTGCAATGGGGGATTCAACTTTTGGGATTCGTCACACAACTGTGGAAACAGGAAGTCCTTAAGTAACACCTCCTCGCCTCTCTAATCCCTGCTGCTTCTGTTGCATCTCTGGATCTTTGCTCTTTTTCTTTTTATTGTTTCTGTGTCGCGTCTGCTTCGATTTGAAAGAAAGCAGCGAGGAAGAACGGGAACGGCATGACAAATGGAGGGAAAATGACAAACAACAAAGGTCACGGGCCTAATAATCAGTCGTAGTCTTGTAGGTTAGCAGGCAGGTTTGATCGCTTCTGGGCACAGTTACAACAAAGCTTTGTTGTAAACATCTATGAAAGTAATAGAGGGGGTTTTATGTAAATTGTGTATGTTATGCAGCTTTGTCAGTGCTACCACTATAGTGTGTAACGAACGGCATCGGGTCGTGTATGTATGCTGCGATAGCTTTCAGTCCCGTGCACGTTAAGGCGGTGCTCGGGGGGAAACTGGCGTGTGTACAGAATTACGCCTGAGAAATATTGATTTGTTTGTTTCACAGCTTGCATCCGCTCGCCTCTCACACATTGGTCTGCGGGCCACTGGATCAAAGTGACATCCTCCTTCCCCTCCACCAATCAGGGCGCTCGCAGCACGTACGTGGCATGGGTGTGCTCTAGGGTTAGGGGTTCCTCAGGGCCGAGGGTACCCAGGAGACCGGTGGAGGGCGAGCGGGGGGGGGGGGGATGAGCGTCAGGGTGATCAGCATGCTCTTGGGGCCTGCTGAGCACTCAGGGTTTTTGCTTGATTTATGTGAGAGGCTTTATGGTTCGGGCCCGAAGGCTGCCAGGGGAGTAGGGGGGAGAGATGTGGACTATTATTATTATGAGACTGCGGTGATGTTGTTGGCATTGTTGGGGGGGGGGATGCTGGTCTATCGATCTGCCCATTGTGTTGTGCATCGCGCTGTGATGTTAGACGTTCTTGCAGCGCCGCGCCGGTGTGAACGGATACGTGCTGCAGCAGCGACGGTCATATGAGTAGCAACGTCTCAATATAACAGAAAGGACTTCATTAATAATTGAATGATTGCCTCTTTCTTTCTCATTAAAAAACAAGTCAAACTATTCCTTGATATCATCTCTACACCAGTAGGATGGGCTGGATCCCTATCCTATTATATAAACATAACCCTATTGTGCATTTAGGATGTGCAGATTTATTATTTAACACTGTTATTCCACCAAACAATTCATCCTCATGCAAAGGTTAAAGGTCAAAAGTTATAACATGTTTGATCCTTTTAGCAGGAGCTTGAATATATGGCTTTTAAATCAGCTGTGTAATGTGACGTTGAAGAGGCTGCGATTACAAAGAAATGCTAACGTGATCACATGATAAGCGTAAAAATCAGCGTGACATAAATGTCATGGAAACGGCCTTGTTGACGTACGACACGTGCACGCCGACATGCGTCACAGGATGCGACTTTAACTGCAGCGCAAGACTCTTCGTGGATTTTAAGCTAAACTCACAGTCGGTGCTTATTAACCAACTCTCTGTCGAGAAATGATGGATCTCTCTAAACATACATGACATTAATCAGCAGTTAAAACAATGAAAATTGTTCATGTGCATGAACATGCTCTATGAAAAGCTCTCCTTCCCCCCGCCCAGAGGATTTTTTTTTTTTAACTCCCAACAAATCTCCAAGAAATTTCCATAATTACACTCGGATAGTGATGAATTAGATTCCGTGTGCATCCATAAAAAAGACAAAGAGGAAGCAGCGGAAGTGACAGCTTCATCCAGAAGCATACTAGAAGATTCATTAGAACATTTCCATACACAAAAGAAAAAGGGGGGATGAATGTGTAGAATATTCACTAAAAGGCATAATTACGAGGATGTTTCTCCCCCGCCGTCTGGAACGCTCTCCTCTGGGTCGTTTTCACGCTCGCAACATGAGAAAAAAACACAGAATTGATTTGCCGCCGTCGCTTCCACATTCATATTCCGACTGAAATTGTCAATGGAGATGTTCTGTTTATTTCCATAAACGCCGAAATAACAGAAGGATTCCCTCCTTGGCACTCGGTTAAAGCGGTTTTTCCCTCCCGCTGCTAATTCGGCGCTAATTGTAACTAAACGGGGGACAGACTGGCACTCGCCGTCTAAAGGGCAAGGGTTTCCTCTGATGATCATTTAGGACAATTGGACCACATAATGCTTCGGCTCGCGTGCGCTTCCTTTTCTCTCGCCCACTCTTTTACGAGGCATTGACTCTCAATCTCTTTTGACACACTTTGGGTCCATTGTTATCAACCGGAGAGGACATTTATTACAGTCCTAATCTGGAGCTCTGGAATACATCACTCCAATTCTTAGCCAGACGGTAGTTCTCAGCACGGAGCAGGAAGTTATGTCGTTTCCTGGCGGCGGTGGCGTGCTCCAAGCTAACGGTTGTGAACCTCGTCTTCTTGAATGAGGACTTCATGGTGGTGATGGTGGTGATGGTGGCTCTCAAGTTAAAGATTGGCTCCTGAAAGGTTAGTTAAGGCTAACACGTTTAGACTTTTTAGCCTCCAGTTATGAAACACCTTACATATGTATTCTCTCTGCTGGCCATCAGGGGGCGACTCCTCTGGTTGCAAAAAGAAGTCCGATTGCATGAGAAAATTACTTCTAACTTGAGTTATCAGTTATAGTTTCAGCAACTATTTTGACGATTGGTTCGTTTTATTCTTTGAAGGCAAAATTGCCAAAATTGGTTCCAGCTTTCTCGTTTCTTTGGTCGATCAAATTAAATCCTGAATATCTCTGGGACTGTTTGGACAAAATAAGGCGTATGAAGTTGACATTTTATAGACAAAAAATCAGCCGAATAATGCGATCAGCAATCAGCACTGTTTAGAACAACATTTTGAATCCTCTTGTGACCAAGCAGATGTATCTCCAGACCCTTCAGGGGGGTCCCGACCCCCCACGTTGGCAACCACAGGTATAGAACGAGTTTTCCTGTGAGAACATTTAATGGCTAAAGGTCGCGGGCTTCCTGACACAGCTGCTCGATGGGGAAGCTCCGTCCCCGGAGACCCTGCAGGTTTCGGGCGCTGATGGATTCGTAAACAAATGAGCAGCGGACGGCCCGGGATTGGTTAAAGCGATTGTGGTCACGCCTATATGAGCAGGGCTCTCCTGTGTCTGTAAACCTGCCTTGTATTGTTATAAATAGCATCACACGGGGACGTGCTCATGAGAAGATGCATGGCCTCCCCCCCTCCAGTGCCCCTACCCAACCCTCTTTCCTTAATATCTCTTGGATGTATAGCTGTCGCCCCTCCGGGCGTCCTGATTGACGGAACACATGTCCGTGCTGATCCTCGTTCTGCTGACCACTCAGCTTTCCCCCCTGCCAGCACTTTTGCAGACATCCCATCCCAGACCCACGAGGTTTACCTTACCGGCCTGCAGCACCCCCCCCCCCCCCCCACCTCCACACAGACCTGGGATCAGCTCAGCTCAGCTAATCGTCTTCAATGCTGCACTTCTGCTGTTTTATTCACTCATACTTTGTGTTTTTCCTAGTTTTTGCTTGATAAGCGTTTGTCGGGTTAAAGGTGAACCAGGGAGGGTAAACGGAACGGAACAGCTCTCAGATCAGTTTGTTAACACACGTACAAACGCATTAGAAGATTCACGAGGACGTTTCTTATCTTAGCAAACTCATTGGAGCTTTTGCACTTTGGCTCCTGCTTACAAATATTGAACAGAAACAACACACACACACACACACACACACCTAGGTTGAGTGGCCATAAATATGCTGGCCCTGCGTTTGTTCCTTCCAGTCGGGGGAATGCAATTAACTTAAAGCTTATTTATAACACGATCCAGTGCAGGGTGTGTCGCCCCCCCCCCCCCCTGTGTAAATCTGACTGGGCATCAGATATTCGGTTCCCCCCAAACCTTTTGACAGTCTCTCCAGCCTAATCGAGTTAGGATGGAGGTAAGTGCATCAGTTTTGACCCATTTTTACTGTCAAAGCGTTTAGCTGCAACGTTTAACAAATAAACACGGTTTCATAATTCAGTTTTATTCAGGGGGAGGAAAAAAGAAGTGAGTTATTCAGGTTATTCTAGCAGCTCAGATGACAAAAATGTTAATTTACTTTCAGGGACCGGATCCTGTGGGATCTTCCCTCCCAAATATAAATATATATTTTTTAATTGCCTATTCACAGCAAGGCAGCGGACTCCTGGACTTGCTGCTATACTTTTCTACTGATCAACTATATGATAAGTTCGTAATTTTGCACCAAATCTGACAGCAAAGTCGGCCTTTTTTCATATTTTCACCCACATTACATCAAAACATTACAATACAATCGAAGGTCAGATAATAAGAAAATATGTAACTTAAACTGCATATTAAACTCTTATCTGCTTGTCTGGATTCTGCCCGTGGTCTGTGAGAAAACACTTTTTTTATGTGTTAATTTGAGTGAACTGACCCTTTACACTGTATCCCACTCCAGAGGATAATTCTCTTAATTGGGTTAAACATGTGCTCTATTTTCCTCATTTTGCCTTCCTCCTGAAGCTCTGCACAAACACAAACAAACCCAGATCCCTCCCCCAAACACACACTGGGACGTTTGTACTGATCCACCGCCTGAAACCTGAGAACACTGTAGTGTTGGATGGCTTTCCTTAATTAGTGTGGGTTTGGGAGTCAACAGCTAAAGTACTGTGATGCTGCCTTCAGTCATACCAGACCGGCTGTAAATGGAAACGTTTCCTGTCTGTCTCCCGGAGGTGACGAGTAGGAGAGCGTGGGGACTTCTGATTGGCTGTGGTCGGCGAGTCAACGAACCAGGAACAGGAAGTCAGGGTTATTTCGTCGTGGGTTTGGAGGCTGCGCCCCTTTTTGAGTTGTAGCGTTTGAAGGACAGGGGTGTCGATCAGGCAGGGGATGCTTTTGAGTTGAATTCTGGGAAATGTAGGATCTAGCGTTTTGGGAGATTTACTTGGAATAAAAGGCAGGATATCTCAAACTTTCAGTACATTCATATTTTTTCAGTTTACGTGATTTTCAGTATTTTAGCCCAATGACAAATGACTCGGATCCCAGAAGAGCTCATGGTGTTTGTAGTCCTGCCCGTTTGAGAAGAGAGAGATGAAGAAGGACATGCTGCCGCTGTCTTGCTCTCGTTGCCTGAAACAATGAGAAACATATGAGAGCGTGGCGTTTGTTTGCAAATGTTCAAATGCAGAATGTGATTAGAACGGGGGAAGTCGGCTAACGGCTCTCGACGTCCGAGCGATACACGCACCGCTGCTCTGAGCGGCCCCGGAGGCCAGCGAGGCAGGAAGCTGAATGAATGAATGTGGATGAGGCGTTGGTTTTAAACGTGGTTCATTGTTCACGTATGGCAGCGGCGTCTTCGGTGCTCATTACTGCGGCTTTTTTATGCACTACACTTCCCAGAGATCACCTGTCATTCATCAGTACGGATGGTACGATGTCACCTTCTCCGGTTACTTCTTTCTTTGTTGACAGGAAATGAATCTACGGCGGTTTTGATGAACGACGTCATCTGTCAAGCAGGAATGTGAAATGTTTGCAGGTCCTCAAACGACTTTTACGACCTTTCGTCGCCTCTTTTATATAATCGTGAATTGGATATTTGAACTGCTGTTTGAAGTGGAGATAAAAGATTCAACATTTTGACGAATGAAATTCACCAGTTTTAATGATCGATTAACCATTAAGTCTCTCTTCAGTGTCTCAGATGTGAAGATTTCCTGCATTTGTGAAACATTTTTTCTTATAGTCCAAATAATTCAACAAAACAAGACAAAGAAAAACACTAAATCCTTTCATTGAAGAAGCTGGAACAATCAGCTAATTGGTTAATCAAGCTCATTCAGCTCTGGGTTAATCAATAATGAGAAGGATTGTTAGTCGAATCCCCAATTTGTTAGCTCGCCGCTGAGAAGTGTTTCATTATTTTCCGACATTTTAAAATATGAATTAGCATTTTAACATAAAATCAATAGAGGTATCGATTGTTAATGTTTGGGTTATTTCTGATGATTTAATCTGAACACGTTTATAAGACTAGCAGAGACGGAGACGTTTTTAGGAGCCGACTTGTTACCTGCATCCATCTTCTGGATAGAAAATCACTGTTCAGTCAGTCGGTCGGCGACACGCATTAGTGCTGTGAACCTGCTGAATCAGTCTCAGCTGACACCCTCCCCTATTTGCCCTTTGACCCCCGACAAGTGCAGCCCTGTCATCGGTGCACCGGTGCGGTTTCTAGCTCAACGCTCAGCCCCGGAACGTTTTTTTAAATTTTGCATATGATTTGTAGATTCGACAGAAGCGCTGCTTTCCAAGTCAAAGAAAAGGGAGTCGGTGTCTTTGTTCATCTGTAAATCACAACATCTTGTTCCACTGTGGAAGTACTTCTTCTTTCTCCTGTCTTTGATTATCAGGCTAGCAGCCTCTGCTTTCTACAGCCCTCCATCTCTGCAGGGGGGGTCTGTCTCCAGAAACACCCTGAACCCAGACTCGCTGTGATCTCACTCCAGTTTTACTCTGCACACCATCCACAGTCCTAGGGCAACTCCTCCTCCATGTGTCAGGCCGGACCAGGGGTCCTCCTTTAAGGGGGGGGGGGGGGAGGGGTGGATTATTCCCACGGTGCTGCAGCAGAAAATGCACCAGAATGCATCAGTAGTTCCTGCTACTCGTCTGTATCCACATCCTGCACCCTTCATCCCTGTTCCCATGCCTCCTCCTCCTCCTCCTCCTCCTTCCTCCTCCTCATCGGGGCAGCAGCTCTGTGGTGCAAAAGTCAGCATGGATCTCAATCAGCTGTTTAAAAAAAGAAAAAAAGAAAGAAATCGCTCGATTTGTGTTTCCGAGCTAAATGAACTGGCATTTGCAGGAGGACTTTTACCGAGCCGATGGGATTTCTCTTACTTTTATTTGCAGTGTTGCTATATTTAGATGGGATGTCTGCTTCTGATGCTCTTTGTCACGGATTCTTTGTCTTGGCTGAGCGGTATCTCTCCCGTCCTCGAGGCCGGATGCTGATTTGTGCCGTTTAATGGCTCTTTGGTGAGATTGGGAGAGACACGGATGGAAGACGAGGGAAATGTTTTTGCATCCTCTTCGTTGTCTGATGTAAGCGGCCTTCCTCAGGGTGAGGTTAACAAGCCGGGGTCAAAGGTCAGCCCTGAACAGGAGGAGGATTCCCAAACACAGAAGATCTATTCTATATATATTCTGTATTGAACTTGTATATTCAGCTGGATTTCTATTCTTGTCGAGTTGTGACGTCTCTTTCCTCTCGAGACGAGAGGCTTTTTGTGAAAATCCCTCCGGGTTTCTTGTCTCACCTGGAGTTTATATTTATGCTCCTCTCTTGTTTTATGTGTTTTCAGCCTTTGTTCAGGAAAATCTCAACTCAGACAATCTTAGCCCTCCAAAGTTGTCACTCGCCTCGGGGATGAGACACCTCCGTTTTATACGTGTTGGGGGTTGAAGGAAGTTTTATTGTGTTTTTTAATGCAGGGATGAAGTCCACATTCAACAAAGCTTTAGTCTTCAATGTATATCTCTTCAGATGAACCATCTGTTGGTTTCCCGTCTCTTGAGCATCTTGTTTTTCTTGACTTTTCTCGTTTATACTCTTTTTGTGTTTACAAAAACAACTGTGGGTTATTTTGGTCTCAAAATCCTTATTTTCTTGAAACAACTGAACAGAATTAGAAGAATTAAATTGGTTTAACATCAGTTAAAAAAACTTGTCAAGAAATGTCTACTTATATATTTTAAGCTGCACTTATCAATACTTATGCATCACACGACTTTCCATAAAGTGAAAGTGGACACAAATAGAATAATCCACATTTCTCGTCAGCTCCACAGAGCGTTTTAGTGTCTTTCAGCTACTACTCACTACTTTGTTTTGGGTCATTCACCATCATCACTTCCTCTGTACGCTGCCTGCCCAGCAACAGACAGACGAGCAAGATACTTCTATTTTCCGACGTTGGTTGTGACCAAAACGGAGCTAAAAGGAGATTGAATATCTAACTTTGACCATGTGATCATGTAGCTCTGTAACTGCTGAATGGCAAAGCGGCAAAAAAAATAACAAAAAAAATGCAATAAATCTGAAGTGATGGATTCTGGTACATTTACTGCACATTGTCAGAGCGGTGGTTTTGAACTGGACCCGTGCCGGGTGTTGGCCAACCTTGGGCCGTCACGCATGTGTGCGTGCTGGAGGCTCGCTGATGGAGGTGGAGGCTGGGTAACAAAAGTGCCCATGCTGGCCCCTCTGGGGTCCGGGAGATGGGTCGAGCTGTCACGTTGAGGGAGCTGGTGAAAGATGAAGAGGTTACGCTGCTTGGATCACAGCTCTGCCAAGGCCTCCGGGACTCTTTCTCTTTACAACACTCAACCTAATCTCCCCCAGTATCGCCCCTTTCATTTCCCTCTCCTTTTCTTCTTTTCATGTTCTTCTGTCTCTTATCGTGAGGGGGGGCTTGTTCCTGGCAAGGGTTTTATCTCTGCCAG